>OY728163.1:31411155-32661155 GCA_963277665.1 Viscum album
TAATATAAGATCATACACATTGCACGTGAACATAATAATGGGTTTGTATGGGGCTTATACATTGAGGATCCCCTAAAAGAAATATAGTTATGAGTCCAATGGAGAATATGGATTCATGAGGGAAAACGTGGGCTTTCACAATGAGTATTATAATTTTAAAACTATATGTGGACATGAAAGTCTTCACATAACATATGGACTTTTGAAAATATAAAGAAAATATATTATATATGTAACTTGATCCTGAAAAGGCATATTGTATATCCTAATTATAAAAGGAATCCTACTTCAAATAGTTCCTATGTTCCTTTCACACTAGTGGGCAAGGAAGTATGATTGGACTCATGGGGATTATTTTTTAGAGGAATAGAGGATATTTAAATTTTAAGGTCTTACACCAAGGTGATACCCAAGTCAAAGAAAGAGATAATAAGTATTAAGAGGTTCATGTGGAACTCTTACTAGTTGGGAGATCACTTTAAGGTTATAGGGTTATGTGATTTAAAAAAAGATATGAAGATAATGAGATCTCATAATTGAAGGGGGGTCATGTGATCACATTATGATAAGATAGCCACAAAATCACCTAAGAGGTGATAGGTTAGGCGATTTCATGATGAGTTCACATGAACAATAGATCATCATGAAATTATGTTATTGAAAGGTCATCACATGACTAGATATTGCATAAATAGTCATATGGACCAGTCTCAAAATTTTTTTTATGCTATTGTAAATATGTTACCACTTTTTCTAGGTTCCCATTATTCAAGATCACTTATAGAATTTCTAAACAGTTGGATTTGAAGTCATGTGACTCTTATTAGCTCTCATTATGTATCAATTTTTTTTAATTATCGACAGAATGTTTCCTGTGTTTTCAAGGTTAATTTTTATAGGAATCACCCCTTATATCTACATTTTTCACCTAGCATATTGGCCACATACATGAGACTAATGTGGTGAAAAATGTCCATGTAAATCATCTTGAGTTCATATACATCATGTGACTGGGCCACATATCATCAAATATATCTTTAGACACATCACATGAAAATGTGTGGATGCTAGATCATCCCATAATGGAAAATATTCATTCATGTTATCCATTTGAGGTTATGTGCTTGTACATGTAAAAGAGGAATCTCATGACCAAGAGTGACAAAAATATATTTCTACTGTAGACAGCCTCACCTACGAACTGGTCACATAATGCTCTTGAACTTAGATGATATTGTATCTCTATGGAATCACATAAAGAGCAGGGATCAAGAGACCCTTCTGTCATGGAAAACCTCTTTCTCGTGTCCTTAAGGAATCATACGAAGCTTTGATGGTTTCCAAATTGTGTAACCCGATCACATAAACCTCAATTGTTCATGTGATCCGGGAATGGATAGTATTTTATAAATTAATATGTACCATATACGATACTCATATTTTGGGTATTTTTCCCACTTCTTATTTCCAACATTCATTTGTAAAGAATAAAAAAATCCTTTGCACCTCAGAAACAAGGTTCAGAAGAAGGGAGGACTTGATTCCTAGGATGTGGATGCCTTATTATGTCCTGGGGGCTTATGTTTTTTTGGTTTTCTAGGGGATTATTAGTATTATAAATAGTATCTTATCAATCAGAGGATGGGGGGGGAGGTTCTCTATACTTGATTCAAGCTTCACGATCTCTCTAACCTTCAACCTTAATGTGAACACTTTGTGTGAACTTTATTCGCATGAACCAATCATGTGATCTTGTCATGTAATCCCTATCACGTGACAAAATCATAGGAACCAATCAACTAACCAATTATGATAATTTACTTGAACTATGGGGTCACTTATCCTGGCCATGTTCACATGATTAAATGATTTTTTTTTTATTTTCATGCGATTTCATGAAGCTTCAAGGATCATGTGATCACATGAATTCTTCATTGTCACACAATCACATGACTTTTTACGGGACATGTGCTTCACAAGAACAAATAGTTATAAAAAAATTGTATCTAAACTCCTCCATTTTCATAGATAAGCTGAAAATTACCTTTTTGATGTATATGTATTCAATAATCGAGGTTGAAGAGGCTATGAACCATCATACTTCCATGTTTTATTTCATAGATTTTGATGAGCACATGGTCATTGAATCCCCTCATGATCATCTTATTATCCCAATGGGGAAAAACATCATGGAGTATTCATTTTTTAACTAGTTTCCCCTATATGGATTCATCCTTTATAATAATTCTATGATATCACCTCCTCAGGAAAGGATCATCCTTCCTTCTTAGATTATCAAGAACTATAGTACAGTTAGATAAGATATTGCATATATGGATCATTTCATCTCTAAAGAGTATAGCTTTAATAATTTTTTTGAAGCCTCTTCTGATGAACTAAGAAGGGATATGAAATGATTACAATCAAAACACCCATATTTATAGATTAATATTATGGAAGTGAATATAAAATCAGAATTTTGGGAGGTCATCTAGTTGGGATCCTCGATTTGGTGGATGATTTAGGATAGATTGCAGCTAGTCCTTCTGGGTGCCGTGAAATTCTATAGAGTTTTCAGATGAATTGAATAAGATAAGTTTTTATGAGTCTATTTGGGTTTATGAAACCCTATCCTATTATAAAAAATGTTTGATGGTTTACCTTAGGAGATTATAGAGTTCATACACCAACACATTCCATATTATGCACAATGAGGGTCTCGTTATTATTTTAGACAAGGAAAAGATTTACAATGCAACGATTCTATGGGAAATTTATGATTAATTACTCCCTCCCCATATTGCTGAGATGATATAGTATATAATACTCTCATTAAAAAGTATATAATAAATGTGGTTATAGAGGCCTTTGGGAAATATCTATATCTGGGACCTGATATCCTTTTCATGATGTTGTATGAGTTATTCATCAAGAAGAACTGACATGAACCTTAGGCTAACAAAACCAAATTCGGAACGAAATGAGAATCCTATATGGAATAATGTTACCATTAGAAAATGATTAAAGAGGGTTAATTCAATGGATAGGGATGGTTAGTCACCTCCGAGGACCATTCCCCTATCAAACTTTCTGGCTTCTTGTTGATGTAAGTGAGAGGGTACCTATTCATAGTTTGAGGTAAGGGTAGAGTAAGGGTGTCCACCTTTATGATGGAGGTATATATAGAAAATGGTAGGTGTGTCATATTTTCTATTCATGTACTAATCAAGTTATGTCACAAAATCTGCAACATTTATAAGGGTAAATCCTTATTCAGGTTTTCAGGCCCTTTTCAAATATTATGGGGTTGGATGGGAGCTCATATCAGTGGTTACAAATTCATAAACACCTATGGACTTCATGAGTCCTTATTCAGGCCACTCCTTCAAAGCATAAGTGGTGTCAGACCCACTAAACTAATGAAATGGTAACCAAAACCAAGATGAATTGTCATGATCCCCACATATTCAGGCCATACAAAGTGTCAGACCACACCATTATTGACAACAATAAGGGTGATCATGAAGGATGAGACTATCTAAAAGCTATCTATGAGGGTTCCTTGTCCACATAGATAAATGGAATTATATTTTGTGATTATTATGCATTGTGATAATTTTTAGGACGTTATGGTGTGTTTTTGGTAAAGTGATTGGATCCACCTCACACCCTATTAGAGAAGTAACTAATAGTAGATTTCTATTTTAAGATGTTGTTTTCTAGGGAAGAGACCCAAATTAATGTATCCTTTCCTCTAGATGGAATTGGGGTCATCCTCTCAAAGTTCTATAAAGACACTTTTATTCGATCATACCCCAATGGTTAGTTGTATAGACCAATGATGAAGGCCATAGAGATATTGATGGTGGACGAGGGTTAGGTTATGGGGGATCTAATGATATTAAAAACTGAGAGGCTCAATTAGTAACCATATTCTAGAAGACTCGCTGTTTTAGTGGTACCCCAAAAGTAAACCAGGTTCTTAGAGTCAATTCCTTCATAAAGTAGGTAATCAATAGAATTAAAATAGTGGGTGGGGTTTCTGAAAGTGATGTTCTAGTTAGTGGGATTCCTTCTCAGACTATGGTAGAATTTACCATTGTGAGATATAAATGGGATGAATGGTGGAGTAATACATCAAAAACTGGGGCCTGGAGGGTGTTGTGTTAGGTGGAGATAGAGTTGTAGGGTTTTAAAAACATTAACTCTCATGATTGAATTTCCTATGAACATTAGACATATAAGGTCCAGTCATTCCTTCATGAACTCAAATCTATTATTTAATTAACCAAAGGCCAATGCCATAACCTGAACTAGGGATTGTGAATGTTTATTTCCATCACAATAGTATATGGTTTAGATAAGGGGGACTAATATAGATCCATTAAAGAGGTAATATAAATTTTATCATCACACTCATATGTTTTTCTTATTAATGGAACTGTTATTATATTCTCATTGGATATTATAGGAGGATTGTGAATTTTTTTCACTACTCACCTCTCTGGTACAATCTCCTGGAGGAGTGAAATCTAAGGCTGTATAGGTAATGACTGAGAGGAAAATGAGTAGGTCCCTCCTGGTAAAATATAGTTTATGGAAGTAATAGTTTATGATCTATAAGAAATCACATCCATTCCTCCACGAGTACCACCTATGACACGTCAAGTGCCTATAACCTTTGAATTTCCTTGCCCAGATAAGCCTAAAAAGAGTAAACATCCATGGTAATAAAATAAGAACCCTCACCAAGAGTCAACAAGTAAGTGTTGTGTTTTCTAGATTTATTCTTTGAATTTCTCCTGTAGGTTTTCCATACCTACTTATCCTTAAAACTTTTAATTAGGTCCCTTCAGGGATATAGATTTCTAGGATTGAATAAGATACAGATTCCACCCCTCTGGTAGGGCCTCAATATTTGCAAGAGGTTGTATGATGGGTAGAAATGGAATGGGTTTAGATAAGATTAGACCCAGTTCTTGGTGTGGATTCACTGAACCTTATTCCCCTTAACTCAACATGTAAAAATGAATTCTTGGAATCTCATGACATAAGTATCTATTATCTTATTGAAATGTAAGGATAGTGGAACTGGTGGGAGAGGGTAAACATCAATTTTGAAACTCGGTATACCATCAGGTCTGTATCATGTTGTCTAACTTCTAATTACGTTTTCATCCATTCATGGTTATGAACATAATTCATTGATAGAAGGGAGGTCATACACATCATAGGGTTACACAACATAGGATGATACTGTCATTTCCTCTTATACTGAGGTTGAGGTGATAGAATTAGTTGTTTCTGTGGTTGAAAAAGGTACATCCTATATAGTTAACATTATTACTAATTGTTTGGAAGCAATATAATTTTTTTTGATAGATCAAATTTTTGTGTTTAATTACAACAATTCCACATTAAGGCTCAAAGGTCCCCAATCCCTATACTTTATGATCTCACCCACAATAAATGACTAGATAATAAGATTATTCTACACCAATACCATTAAAATATGTGATTTTAAGTCTCTCTCCTAGAAATTTTGTCCAAAAATAATTTCTTGTTCATAAGATAATCCTAGGTCGAGGCTTGGAGTACTCTTCATTTCAATAACAAATATGAAGATAGGTTTGGGGTGATATCTGAATCCTAGTCCCTGTGGGTCCTTATGATAAACTCAATGACTATTTGGGTGACCTCCAATACACATTCATAACTCTCAATTAATATAAATTTGACTATCCGTAACTCCATGCTAGGGTGAAGGTTGTGGTCAATGTTTGGGAGAAAAAGGAAGGCCCTCAAATTACTTGTTTCAATGGTGGAGGCCTCATATTTAGTTGTTCAATATTAAAATGGGGCCCTGAAAGAAGCCCCCCCAATTTTAAATCAAATTAAATAATCCAAAAAATTTGGTCAATGATGGGAGGAATGAGATCAGAAGACCCTAACTTGATTTCTCCCATAAATTCAACTTGTTGAATGCTATGAAAAATATAGTAACTGAAAAACATTGGAACATAAAAATGAAATAAAATTCAAAAAAAGATGTTTATTCTAGAGTGTAGTCTTTGTGGTAGGCTAAAAAAGTGGATACCCTATTAGTGGATCATGTTTTATAATTCATAGATGTTTTTTGGTAGAGTCTAGTAGATCTAAAGGGTTATTCTGAAATTATGTTGTCACAAGCCTTGTAATTTTAGGTTCCCCTATTTATTTGGGGGATCATGGGAGTGACTTAAAGATGTGTTGATTAATCCCCTATTTTAAATTGGAAATAAATAGAATCTTTTGAATTCCATGGATTTCTATCATACCTCCAATAATTTTTTTCTTATGATATATTAATGAACCAATATTTTTTAATTCACCAAGACATGTTAAGATTCACTAAAATGTTATGTAAACCCAAATCGGAACTCAAACAATTGATACATAATGGATTCCTTAGGGGGAATAGTATCAGTAAAAAATCCATCACTGACATAGTAGAGTTGTCCTATTTAGAATAATTATGAGATATTTATTTCCAAATGTGACTTGGGTGATCATGTTATTGAATGGGAGTGCCTAAACTCTTTCCTAAAACAGAGGACTAGTGAGAATAACTAGAATATTATTGGGGCCATATAGTATACCTCACAATATTTTTTTATTTACGTTACATTTTCTTAAGCTTCACATGAGGAAGGCTTATCAAGAATGGACTTTGATTTTTCTTGGGCTACCCTTTTTGGGTTTTTGAACTAATTTTTTTATGAATTTCCCATTTTGAGTACTCAATTGTTCCTAGACCATGCAGGGTGTGTGTCTCGAGATTAAAGAATTGACTTCTACCTAGATTTCATTTTAAAATATTTCAATCAGATGAGTATAATATATATTTCATTATGTAGTTTGAGGTCATGAAAAACAGTCTAATGAGTTGATGATTTTTTTGGTAAAAAAGTTTTTATCTACTCAATAATAAATTTTAAAGTTGTATATATTGGACCAAATGTTATTGTATTTTAAGGTCATATAGCTTAGGCCGTATGTTTTTGTAGTTTATATGCATGCTTCTTATAAATTATTTTAATATAGTTTATGTTTGTATATATTTTACCACATTTTGATATAATTTAAGGTCAAATAGCTTGGAATGTATGTTGTTATAGTTTATGTTTGTATAGCTTGTACCATACATTGGGGAAAAATAACTTGTCTTAAATATTTAAGTTGTGTAAGAGGTGAATCATGTCTCAAATGGATTGAATCTAGGTGGTTAGATAATAATTAATTTTTAGTGACAATAATGAATCACTATAGGGTGATGAGTTTTTCTAAAATGTTGTCGGGGCACATAGGGATTAGAGGACCTTTTTTGTGAGGTGAAGTGGCCTTTGGTTGACAGGTTGAGGCTCATATATAAAATATTATATAGGTAATACATGAATATTAAATAAGAGATTCCTTTAAAGCTAGACATGATTGTTATTGGATAGTGTAGGATATTTTATAGAGATTTAGATGCGGAAGACATAAAGTGGTTCCCAAAAGATGAGTGTCCATGAAAGGTTATAATAACCTATATCATTTCCTTAAGAATGGGTATTGTACATGGCGATGAGACATCGAGTATTTTGAATCCAATTTAATAGTTTGATTTTGGGAAATGTAAATCAAGAACCATGGGGGTTGAATTGAGGATTATGAGACAAGATTGATATTTTAGGGATTCTCATGAATCACACTAAGGGGACGAGTCCTGCTGTGATGCTTTCAAGGCCCACAAGGATGAGAGGAAATTTTTTGAAGGTGAAGACATATCTAGTTTATTATATAGGGGCTCATCTTCAAGATTTTGGTTGTATGAATTCATAGTAAATCAGACATTCTCCTAAAATCAGACATGCTCCTTTCCAAGGGATGTGAATGATTTGTGGGGATTTAAGAACTTGGGAGATGAAGTAGGTTAAGGGGTAAATGATATATAAGGATGGTTATATAACCCTATAGATAGTTTATTTTGATAGAGTCAAGTGACAACCATCATAAGTAGATGGTTTATTTTTGGTATAGAATACTTTAGAAAAGGGGGAATTCAATTTATAGTCATAAATCTCAAAATGATAATGAGGCACCACAACCTTTCTTTGATAACTTGTATGATATAAAGTGATGTAATGTCATGGATGTTGAATCCACTTAAATAGTTATATTATAGACTATGTATGTCAAGTATCAAGGAGTTTAAATAAAGGATGATGAGATGGGATAGACAAGTTGGTGATACTTCTGAATCACACTAGGTTGAAGAGTTCCACTGTGACATTTCTGAGGCACATAGGGGTCAAAAGACCTTTTTCAGGGAAAATAAATATCTAGTAGAAAAGATAGGGTATAATTTTTTAGATCTAGTGGAATACATGCATAGTCAAGTAGAGAGTCCTTGAATTCAGACATGCTACTATAAAAGGGTTGTGAACGATTTTTGGTGATTCAAAAACTTGAGTAATGAAGTAGGTCATAGAGAAAATGATTTCTAGGGAGGCTTCTGGAACCCTTAAAGTTATTCCTCCATATAATAAACACATTATCAAGGTGTGTGGATGTGATAAATGATTTATATAACTTTTTCCTAGGCCTTAAGGGTCTAATGAGCATGTATTTACATTATATATTCTCATCGGATGATCCCTACGATCTCTATTCATATTTTATTTATGATCTATTTCCCCTATTCTCATAGAGAGTAAATCATAGTGTAGAGACTTTAATTTTTCTCAGAACACCCTTTTTGAGTTTCTAGTATGAAAGGTTTTATGTATCATTCATTTAGAAGCTAGGGACTTGCAATTTGAACCATTAAGGATCAGAGTTTAAGGTTATATAACATTGATCAAAGTGTACACAACTTAAAGTCATGATGTGTGGGCGAGGCATGAGGGATATGTGTAACATAACTACCTAATTAGGACTCATGATGTCGATAATACTCCAAAACACATTTTAATTGGGGATTAAGATGTTGTAATTCGTGGATCAAGGTTCTGAGATCATGAGTAATGATATGGGAAAAACATGATAGGGATGACTATGAATCATTCTAAGGTGATTGACTCCATTTCAATGTTATTAGGGCACACTTGGATCAGAGGAACCTATTTAAAATAAAACATTCCTCTGGTTGATAGGGTGGGAACACCTATATAGGATTCAGGCGCATACATACATAGTCATGTAGGGAATACCTTGAAGAATAGTGTGCTCCTTTTTAAGGGTTGTGGGAGGTGTGCGAATACCCAAGACATTAAAGCAAATACGTTTGATTATTAGACTGAGGTGTTTAGAAAATATTATGGAAGTATCTTGAACCTTGGTTGACTATGGTTAGGATATTGTGGTCCTCTTATAAGGATTGGCTATAGAGACCCTGACCTTAGTAGCTCAGATCCAGTGCCTTAGTACATTACATTTTCATAAGATACAAGGAATCACATCCCAAAGGGTCGAATAGTTTAATACTATTATTAAGATAGATATATAATCGAGTCTTAAATTATAATTGAATAAACAAATTAAAACAATATTTTATTCTATAATAACTTTATTCTATATAGAGTATCCCTGCATGTCACTCATATTATACTTCAAAGAATCCTTGGGGAAGGAAACAAAATAAGGTGATATCAAATGTTCAGTAAGGATTGTGTACAATGGAAACTATCATAGAAAAATAAGAATAATCAATATGGAATAGTAAATAACTAAGAACACAAGAAATTTAAATAAATATATATGGAATAATCAATATGAAAAGTTAAATAACAGAAAAAATATACATTTAATCAGTAAACATAAAATGAAATTCATCAAGAGATAATGTCATTTTGAAACATACTGAATACTAAAATATCTTAATGAAGTCAATAAATAATTATCAAACGTTGTTTTTACCATGAACATGATAAATTTACCATTAATACCTTTCAGAAGATGGTTTAGTGTACTACTATCAATACTTTTCACAAGGTAGTTTAAAACACACTGGTTAAAAATGCACATGGTTTTTCTAATAGATTTCATCTCATGTGACCACTGATGCATCAAGGGGATTTCATTAAATGGTCCCCAATAATTTTATCTCATATAAAAATCATTACTCATATATATAATAACCTATTTAACACATAAACAATGTTCCTTATCAAATATTCGTTGTGAGTAAAGGATACATATATATAAATATTTCATAGTTAATCAAATAATTTTCAAAGTAAACACTGTATGTAAAAAATGTTTACAATTTAGAAAATAATCATATAAATCACACAATAATATTTATATTTAAGATAAATTTAATGTGTAATGAAAAATGGTTATAGGAAAGTAATTTTTTCAAGAGAAATTTAACAATCACAAAAGAAAATGAGATTTCAAAAATAACTCTTACTATTCGGTAATTTCCAAGTCAAATACCATTAGATGAAATAATTAAAATTGAAATGTAAAATTCCATGAATAACGAATTATCCATGATATTACATGTTAAAGGGGTTGTATATACACATCTTGAAAGAATATAGGTGCATAATATAACATACAACTCAAATACAGAAAATTGACACAAAAATACCTTACCTAACGCTATGATTTAGTTGAACATGCTTTAACCTCATATATAATGATTTAAAAATGTTATTAATTAATAAAATAATAATTTCTATACTTATAATATCATACATGATCCTTTTATTCCATATTATCACCCATATGTAATAATATTTCATCATTCATTATTAATTTATAATGTTTTCTCATACGTGTTTTGTCACAAAAGATCCGGTTCTTATGTATATTATATAGTTTAAATATATCTATTATAATTACCATGACATAAATATCATATTTATACATAAATTATACTTTTTATATCAATCAGTTCTGATTTTTATGAAAATTGAAGTATGTTACGATCATTGAGACGATAGATCGTACATATGCATAAGTAATATTTTCCATTTTTTCAATGATCATTATGGAAATGAGTTAAGTAATATTTTAATTTTATATAATTATAATTATATAATTAATAACATATTATATACTTATATATATATATACCATTCATGTGGTTTGGTGGTGAAAAGAGTGATACATCGCTTTGTGAAGGTGGTAGTCTACACAAATATGAACGACGTTATCGTCTTTCATTGAGTAAAAAAGTAATAGAAGAAAATGATGTGTTATCTTTTACGGAATGATTCATATTTAATTAATAACATAATTATTTCATATATACGACATATAATTATTCCTTATCACCTTCCATGTAAATCATTAGAGAATGACGAATCACATCACTTCCGGAGGCGGTAGTGTGTCATACACATGAGCGACGTTATTGAGTCTTGAACAAAATAGAAAGTAATATGTTATACTTGATATAATGAATAAATTGCTATAATAATGATATATATTTTATATATACTTTGTATCTATTATCAAACCCAACCATGAGAGGTGGTAATGTAAAAATGAACAACTTCAGTTCGGGATGCGGTAGTTCTCCGTACACACGAATGATGATTTTGTAACCCATTTGATGGAAGTGTGTGAAGTTTTAGGTCATAAAATTAACATAACAAATGTAATTATATTTATTATATTTATTTTATTATATAATTTTGGTTTTAAAATAATTTTAGGATGTGGATAAGGAAATAAAATGAAGATTCTTGTTGAAGAACATTATCTCTCCTTCGGGTAACATTTTTGGTTTTCACTAAACCCATCCTAGGATAGATTTATGTTGAAAATAAGTCATATATCATGAGAGGATAGATGTTGGGGAGTTTGTTTTATAGGATTTGGATGATCCAAATGTCTTGATAAGTGTGAACATCTGATGGGAGTGATTTCCCTTATATAGTTGTGGAGGAGTGACATTCTTCTAAATACTCAAATATATTCACTATCAGGAGGTCTCCCTTACCTCATGCGACTCATAAATTGAATAATAATTGATTGGAGTGTTTTTTGGTCTATCAAAAAACAAAAATAAAATCATTTTTATCTTTCTGTTCCTTTACTTCCTAGTTTCCTTTCTTTTACTATTTCTTTTTTTCACTATAGTAACTAGTTTTCTAACCTAGGTAATTTTTCATTTAACAATTAATTAATGTTAAGATAAATATAAAATTTATAGAAAATTATTATAAATATGATAACCAATTTATATAATAAAAATACCATGTGTGGGGGGAATTAAATTTTAAAGAAGTCCATGTAATGTGCAAAAACACTGATTTTACCATAATCATTCTAAAAAAGTTTTTTACATTTAGGGGTCAATATGTTTCTTATAAAAGCTAAAATGGTCCATTAATGGACCATATTTTATATTTAATAATATTAATAAATCATTTGGTAGAGGTTATTATTTTAAATAATTTTAAAGCATTTAATAAAATATAATTTATTATAAATTAACATTAATTTCAATTTTGACATTATTTATTTAATTTAAATATAACATTATCAATAAAATGATGTAATTTTAATAGATTAAGTTAGAAACTATGTAACATGATATATTGATATAAAAAATTAATGTAAGAGAATAATTTATTTAATTTACTTCACTTTTAATATTTTTCATTATCATTTATTTTAGTAAATTATTATATAAATAATTACTGTGTTGGATTTTATCATGTATTTTAAGTAATTGATTCATCTATGAAAATTAATGATAAATTATTATGATAAAAATAACTCAATATTTAAAAATAATATGAATTACTGAACTAATTTCATTTTTATCCTTTTCTCAAAGCTTTATAGATATTAAATTCAAAGGAGGTTTCTTTTTTGCCTTTTTATGACTCAACTTATTATATATGTTACTTTAATGGACTAGTATCTATATAACTCATATAAATTGATTCTAATGTGATACTTTTGTAAATATTTCCATCAAATTAATGTTGGAAAAGTTTGTAGGTTATCTTTTCGTTTATCTAATAAGTCCAATCCCATGATAAACTCATTTTTACCTTAATTATAATAATTAATTTTAACTGTTTTCACAAATCATTATGGTAACAAATCAGTTTGAAATTATTAGATAACATAAATTATTATAATTCCAAATATACCATACATTTAGAAAAATTCAACTTAGAGAAGTGGCATAATTTAAATTTACAAGTAACCCCAAATATGTGATGAGAAAGGGGGTTTTAAAACTAAAATTATTCAAAAGTTTACAATGTTTTTATATCAAAATTCAATATGAATTTTCTTCTAATGAAATAAATTGTATTAATGGATATAATATTGATATAACTTTTCTTTTATAACAATTTAAAAAATAATCTAACATTATAAATTATTTATACGAAAAGGTAATTTTCAACTAAAATTTAGTATTTTAACTATTCATAAAAAATGAAAATCTTCAGATTAATAAAAAATATTCATCCCTAAGAAATTTTTGTATTCCAATTTAAAAAATTATGTTTATTTTGAAATATAAAATTTCTAAAAGTGGTAATAATTAATTTTAAATTATTCGTTCTATTCACAAATAAACCGTCTTTTTGAAAAAAAATAATGTTTTCATAAAACATTTATTTTTCTTTAAAATGATTCTTATTTTATTTCAAATAAATAGATAATTAGTAAACATGTGTAAGCTATATATTTTTTATTTTAGTTAATAACATTCTTACATGAAACTCTAATGTCTAGGTAATAATTTTCATATTAAATAATATTATTAATAATATATTGTTTTTTGGTAAAGCTAGACCTTGTGTGTAATACAAGTTTCAAAGACACAAGTTATTTTATGTAACCCAAGTTAAACTCAGTTTTTCTTGTAACACAAGGTAAAAATAGTGTTTCATGTAATGAAATAAAAATTCAATTTTATTTGTCATATACATTATTAAGTATTATTTTCTTTTAGTATTTCACAATGTTACACTCACCCCACCTTAAATAAATTGAATCCTCACAATTTAAACGTTATCCCAATAATAATGGGGTTGACATTTATAAATACCATTATTGAAAAACCCACAACATAATATATTTAATAAATTATCCTCTTAATAAAGGAGGTATGGAAGTATAAAGGTGATCTGAAATAACACGTAACTTGGTTTCCAAGTAGGAGAACATAGGTGGGGAGTGAAGATATAGATATGAATAAAAATCATAAATAATCATAAATAGTGATTGAGGTAATGGATCACAAGAAAGTGAATGAAGGATAGAAAGGTAAGGGCCTAAAACCCAAAAAATTATGATGATATAAAAGACCATATGATTCATCTGGTGTGAAAGTAATATGATAACATTTTTGTTTCAAGACCATTTTACTAATGTTTAAGAATTATTTTTACATCTATGAATATAATTAAATATACTTACTTGAAAAATTTATATTTCATAAGAACAATATCAACCTTTGGTTGTGCCCTGGACTATTTCTAATTCATCTCTTATCATAGGTTTCATCATATATTGAAGTATTACATTAATATCTCAAAACTCATCTGAAGTTCAAATTAGACCATTCTATAATCGGTTAACCATTCCAAATGATTATGATACAACACTTTATAAATAATGTCACTGAAGTACTAAAATGATCATATCATTAAATCCCCAAAAAATATAAAGTAGTTATTTATCATCACATACCAACATGTGAGTACCATCACCATGTATTCTCTCGTAGCATATTAATATCCCCAATTACCAAAAAAATTATTAAAATTTTGTATGCTTCATTATTCCTTATGTAAACCATATGTTATCAAATATATTCCTTTAATAAAAAAAATAAAGTAAATTCCACTAATGATATCATAATAAATTTTTCAAAAAATCATTAATTAGTTTCAAGGTAGTCATCACTATCTAATTTTCTTTATCAATATGAATTATATATTTATCCCAAAATCATTATCTAAACATCAGTAAAATATTAAGTGTCCTCAATTATGTGTTTTCTAAGAAGTTAAAATTTCCACTAAATAATTTTTCTTGGTCATCAGTACCATTTAAAATATTCACTCAATTCATTAATGAAATAGTAATGTTGTACAATCCTTATATATTTAATAATTCTTATAATGAGAATATCATTAAATAAATAATTTTACAACATATTTCTTTGATCCAAATACACAAAAACAGTAATCATTATACTTCAGTTGTATCAATAACATAAGCCTGATTGAGATCCCTTTTCTTATTATGAGGTATATTCCATTGATGATTGGGGAATTCATTTTCACAGTGCCCCATATATTTATAGTGGAGGCATTGAAAATTATATTTTTCTTTCTTTCCATTGTAATCATGAGATTGTTAGCCTTTTTCTTCACACTTATACCAATATCTCATTACCTTCAAGCAAGTACTGGGGTGTTTCTTCCCACAATTATCACATGTAGAAAAATATATTTTTTCTCTTATTCCCCTTATCCATTTTTTTATTTTTCATCCCATTCATCTATGGACCCCCTTAGAATCTATAATACATAGAAAATATTTCTCTATATTGATAAAACATAAAAATACTTCATCATATGATGAAAAAGTTTTTAATACCAGCACCATTCGAAGACTTGGATTAAGAACTTCAAATAAATGGTCAATCATGCACTCTATGTTGTGTATTTAATCCTTAGAATGACTAACTGACCTTATAAAGGTGTCTTTATAACCTGTAATAATTGTTTCTTCCTTTTTCTTTAATCTAAGTAGCATTCCATTCATTTCATTTCATTTACCATGAGAGAAATATTTGTCAAATAATGTTTCCTTAAACACTTTCCATTCCATGATTTTTATTTCCTCTTCCTCCCAAGTATTATGGATCAATGAACACCATTGATCGACACCAACTTTGATACAATACACTACAAGTGTAAACTTTTACTTTTCAATATATCCCAACACTGTAAATATCTCCTCCAAATACTTAATTCATTTCTCATCTACCATTGGATAAGTAGTCTCACTAAATGATCAGTGCTTCTATTGAATAACACAATCAAACATAGGAAAATCTCATTGTGGAACATGTTTCTCTATCTAGGAAAGGTTATTTTTCATAAAATGATTATGATTTCCTAATATATCCATAATTTTCCATGTTTCGTTACCATCTGAAATTGAAACATTTATTCATATCTAATCTCATAATCATAAACATGGTTTCCTTGAGGATATGATTATCTTAAAATCCTTCATACTGACTTGTAAATATAATGTGAATTATCCTAAGAATATCCCCTAGGATTTTCAAACCAGATACACTGTAAGGTTCATTTTCATGTACTAGGTAATGCTCGAGTGAATCCAAAAATACATTTTTTGAAGTTATTACCAATAGAAACCTCTATTCCAGAACCACATCCACTTGTAATATCCATGAATGGATTTATTTCAAGGAAAATCACATAATCTCTACCTTAATAAATACATTGGGATGTTATTTTATACTTATCATCAAATTATATCATAGGGTTATGATCCTTAATATATATTTTCCTAGATATAGTTCCCCAGGTTTCTCCTAAACTTGCTCTGACAACAACTGTAGTGACCTTGACCCTAATAGCATAAAGCTGATGTCTTACTACATTATATTGGAATAAGATACATGAAATTTCATTCCAAAGGACCAAATAGTTTAGTGGTATGGGTAAACTAGATACACACTTGAGCATTGCATTACAATTGAATAAAAAAACTAAAACATATTTTTTTTTCTATAATAACTTTATTCCATCTAGTGTATCTATGTATATAATTCATAGTAAACTTCATGGAATCATGGAAAAATGAATCCAAATAACTATGAACTCAAATGATTAATAAGGTTTACGTGAAAAAGAAACTATCATTAATTAATAAGAATAAACAACGTGGAATGGTAAATAACTAAGAACAAATTCCATTTTAATAAATGGATAAGGTATAATGAAAATGGAAAGGCAAATAATAGAAAACAAATTCCATTTAATCAAGAAAATAATAGTGAAATGCATCAAGAGATAATGTCATAGTGAAAATATCCTACATAGTCATGTTTATTAATGAAATATATTCTTAATTATTAGACTTCATGTTTCTTAGACACATGATACCTTTAACATCCAGATATTTCCCAAGGTATTTTAGCATTTTACAGTCAATACCTTTCATAATATAGTTTAAAACATACTAGTTACAAACATGTAAGGTTTTCCCAGTTGATTTCATCTCATGAGACTACCGATGCATCAAGGGGATTTAATTAACCAATCCACAACCCATGTATTTCATTTCCAAATTATACCTCATATATCAAATAATCTATTTTACTCATAAAAAATGTTCCATATCAAATATCTGTATTGAGTAAGGTATATAAATTTATCAATATTTACCCAGTTAATTGAATATATTAAAAAGTAAACATTGTATGTAAAAATGATATATAGTTTAATATATAATCAATCCATAAAAACATAATATGGATATTTAAGATAAATTTAATTTCTAATAAAAATGGTTATAGGAAAGTTATTGTTTCAAGAGAATGTATACAGTCATAATGAAAGTGGGATTGGACAATAACTCTTACCATTATATAATTTCCAAGTCAAATAAACTTGGATGACATTATTAAAATAAATTCTTAAAATACCATGAATAATGATGTATCCCAAATATTACATGTAAAGTTTTTTTATATACACCTCATTAATGAATATAGGTGTATAATATTACATACATATCAAAGAAGAAAAATTGAGACAAAAATACCTTACCTCACACTTTACTTTAGAGTGACAAGATTTAACCTCTTGTATAATTGTTTTATGAATACTATTTACCTATAAATTAACTATATTAATACATATAATATCATAAATTATCATTTTATTACCTCTTATTACCCCTACATTAATAATCTTTCATTATTTTGATTGTTTCAGTTGTTAACTACCATGTTTTCTCATGCATGTTGTTTCATGAAAGATATTGTTTTTGTGCATATTATATAGTCTAATCAACTAAATAATAATAATAATGACATAATTATCATATTTATACTCCAATTATACTTTTAATATCAAATTTTAATGATGATTATGAAAATTGAAGCCCATTACAATCATGGAGATGGTAGGCTGTACATACACATGAGTAACGTTTTCCATTTTCTCAATGATCATTATGGAAATAAGGTGAGTAATATTTTAATTTTAAATAATTCTCATAATACCATTAATAAAATATTATATAATTAAATTTATCATTCATTTTGTGTGGTGATGAAAAAAGAGCCACATCGCTTCGTGATAGTGGTAGTCCACACATACACGAACAACAATATCGTCAATCATCGAGTTAAAAGAAAGAAAAGAAAATGATATATTATATTTAAATAATTATACATATGTCACAAATATCATAATTATTTTATTTATATCACATATAATTTTTCCTTATCATCTTTCATTTAGAGCTTTAGTGGAAGATTAATCACATTGCTTCATGAGGCGGTAGTCTGCCGTATGCACGAGAAATGTTATTGTGTCTCCTACAGAATGAGGAGTAATAATATATATATGGTATAATGAATATAAAGGTATAATAATGATAATATATATATATATATAAACACTTTATTTCCATCACCATACCCATCCTTGAGAGTCAATGATAGAAAAATGAACGACATCGGTTTGTGACATAGTAGTTCTCCGTAGACACAAAGGATGATTTCACAACCCATTTGATGGAATTGTGGGTAGTTTTAGGTAATTAAATTAACATTAAAACATATCAGTATATTTATTATACTACTTTTATTTTATCATCATGTTTTTAAATGAATTTAAGGATATGGATAAGAAAATAATATGAATATGCTTGTTGAAGGACATTACCTCTCCTTCGTGTATCTTCCATTGGATTTTAGTAAACTCTTAAATGGTACGATTTATGCACAAATTAATTCTTCTAAGATGGGTATAAGTATGTTTTTGAGTAATTTGGGTAGTTTTTGGATTTAAAAAATGACTTTATATGTGTGAATAAGGTAGGGAATTGAGTTCCCTTTTATAGTTGAAGAGGAGTGAAATTCTTGTAAATAGTCAAAAGTATTCACTATTGGGAGGTCTCCCATACCTCATGTTCGTCCAAAATTAAATAATAATTAATGGTATGGTTTATGTGGTCATTAAAAATCTAAAACAAACAAATGTAAAAGTAGTTTTATCATTTTATCCTCAACTTCCATGTTTCCCTTGTTTTACAATCTTTGGTTTTCACTATGGTAACTAGTTTTATATCCTTGGTAATTTAGCCTTTATGAATATATTATAGAGAATATTATAATAAATTTAATAAAATATGATTATAAATATTATATATAACTTATTAAATAAAAATTCTATGTGTTTTGGGATTTAATTTTAATATAACCACATGTAATGTGCAAAAAACGCTTGCTTAACCATAACCATACTAGCAAAGTTTTTAGTATTTATGGATCAATATGTTCATTATAGAAGACAATTTTTCCTATTAATACACCATATTTGATATTTATTAACATTTAAAAATTACTTGGAAGAGGATAATATTTTTAGTAATTTTAAATCATTTAATAAAATATCATTTATTATAAAATAACATTAATTTTTAATTTTGACATTATTTATTTAATTTAAATATAAAAATATCAATGAAATGATGCAATTTTAATATATTAAGTTAAAATGTCGGTAAATTGGTATATTAATCTATATAATTAATGTAATGTAATGATTCATTAAATTTAATTCACTTTTAATTTTCTTTTATCATTTATTTTAGTTATTTATTAACTAAATAATTATTGCGTTGTTGTTTCTTAAGAATTTTATGTAAATAATTCATCTCTAAAAATTAAATATAAATTATTATGATAAAGAAATAATTTATATTTTAGAATAATATTTACAAACAAACCAATTTTGTTTTTTCCTATCCAAAATTTTTATATACATTAAAGGTCATAAAGGTTATTTTTTGTCTTTTTCTTTACTTAACTAATTATATAGATCCATTTCATGGAATAGTTTCATAATAAGACATAAAAATACATAATAAGTTAGTAAAAGGTATAAATAATTCCATAAAAATTATTTTTACAAGATGTTAAGTCATTTTTTCCATTATCTAATAAGTATAATCTCTTGAGACACTTGTTTTTACCTTAATCGCTGTAATTAATTTAAACTGTTTTTACTAATCGTTCTGTTCAAAAATTATGTTGAAGTTATTGTGTAATATAATTTTTTTATTCCAAATATGGAATATATTTGTCCAAATTCAACTTATTGAATTGGAAAATTTTAATTTATAATTAATTCTACAGAGGTGATGGGAAAGCATGTTTTATAGTGAAAATGTTCTAAATTTTATAATGTTTTTATATCAAAATTGTATAATAAATTTATTCCAAATGGATAAATTGGATAAATTTATATAATTATAATCTCATTTTATTTGAAAACAAATTGAAAATATAATTCAGCATTATAAATTATTTAAACAAAAAATGGTAATTTTAATAAAAACTCAGTATTATTAATTATTCATCATAAAATGAAACATTTATGAAAAATACCAAAAAATCACCATATAATAATTTTGGTATTATAATTTTAAAATTAAGTTTATTTTTCATATAAATTTTATAAAATTTGTAAAAAATTATTTTATATTATGTGCGCCTAGAACAATTAAACTATCTTTTAGAAAAAATACCATTTTTTCAGAAAACATTTCTCTCTCTTTTAAATGATTATTAATTTATTACTAATAAATATGTAATTAATAAAAATGAATAAACTATATATTTTTATAATTTAGTTAGTACTATTCTTACCTACCATTCCAATGGCAAGGCAATAATTTTCATAGTAAATAATAATATGAATAATATATTTTTGTTTCATAAAACTAGACCTTGCATGAAACACATGACATCGAAGAGATTAGATGTTTAATGTAACTTAAGATAAACTCAATATTCCATGTAACTGAATATAAAAATATTGCATCATATAATTCTACATAAAATAAATGCTTCATGTCTTATATTCTATTTAATTAAACATTTTTATTTTTGAATTTCAGGGTCTTATATAGATAATGGATAATGATTTGTTCCATTTAACATTGCACAAAAAGGAGAAAATTATCGTGCAATTTAACATCATTAGACAAGGTCTCAAAAATTTAGTAGTTTAAGGTCATGTGATAAGGACATTATTCTATGTACTTAATCATCACATTTCTAGGATGATGGGGGGGGGGCTTTAACTTTTCATAAGGTTTTGGATAAATAACCATATATTGGGGTCCCTTTCATATCTCTGAATTATTAGAAGGAAATGTGGGTCTCTAGGACTAGAACATTCCTATTAATTTTATGTTTGTTTCTAGGTTTTCCATTAATGTCTCCAATATTCAATTATTATGCACCTAGTTGTGTCAAATTTGGGGATCAAACTAGACATCTAATATCATGTGAGTCTTTCTCAGTGTGATAAACAAGACATGGTCAAATAATGAATCACACTATGTCAGCTAGGGGTACATGATAAAATGGTTCATGAAGTATGGGGGCATATTACAGTATTATGAGTCTAAAAATGAGAGAATCCAAGGTTATGACTCTTGTGTAGATCTGGATCATACACATGAGGAGTCCCTTTTCCAGTTTCAAATTTTTCATTGATCTAATTTGAACATTAGATAGAAAAAACTTATATTATTATTGAAAAATTACAAGATTCGTTGTGTATGATAGGTTATTTGATTGAACGCTAATAATAGTTATGGGAATTTATGATTTCTATGGCCAGACCCATATGGATGTCACTTTGTATCCTGTAAGGACTTGAATAAATCCATATGAAACCTTTTTTCAATGAAATTCAAGGTGTAGATCAGATTTTAAAGTAGGAGAGATGAATTCTTTTTGAAATTATATCTAGGAAAAAGATAGGGGATATAGTAATCACTACGTATCCTATAAATATAGATTTCAATCCATACATAGTTCTTATATGGATCCATGAATAGATCAAACCCATACATAGGGAGAGGGTCATTTGTATTAATCCTTATACATTATTTTTGAGGATTCCACTACATATATAATTTTAATGTGTAGGTAAAAATAATTTAAGGTGTTACATAGCGAAGTTCTGACAAGTAAGACAAGTATCAACATAAAGGTTTAACTACTAAGGTAAGAGGGAGATTTTTTTTAAATTTATGGCTACGAATAGAAGAGGAGATCTACACATCACTATGTATCATGTTCTAGTAAGGATTAAGAGATACATATTCCGTGAAGATATTTTCCTATGCATAGATCTATATCACATGTAAGGGAAACAAAAGTTTGTTTGAACTTTACACATGGAAATTTAGTGAAATGATGGAGTCCAACCCATCAAGGTTAATGGGATAATTTCCATACATTATTTTTATGATAATTACATAAACAGTTACAAGAATCATGTCATGATACCCTACATATAAATAGCTCATATACACAGAATAAAATGGGGTATTGTCATTTTAAGGATAATGGTTGGACCCATGATGTACAATCCATGCATCACTATGTTTCCTTTATAGAGATAAAGTAATCTATAGATTGTTCCTGAAGAAAAGTTCCTCTACATAGATCTGACTAATATTTCAGGGAAAAGATTATGTTGCTCCTCAAATGAGAAGTCATACACTATCATTTAGGAGCATTATATTTAACTATTAAATATATTTTCAAGGAAAAGGGATCTCTTATTTGAAGAGTATTTCAATTTCAGTGTATTTTCTACAATCATGCAACCAAACGAGGGTGAATTCTTTTGATATTGACTAATATTTGAGTAAGGTTATGATGGAGATGAAAATGTGGCTTGGTCCAGGAAAATATACCTAAGAATCGCTACATATCCGGAAAGGTCATGAAACAATCCAAAAGTAATTCTTAAAAAAAAATCCCCTTTAAAAAATATGAAACTGTTTCCAGAAGAGGAAATTTTTTTAATATTGTGGATGGGACCAAGATAGGGGATATAATAATTACTATGTATTTTTGTATATCAAATAATCATCCTACTTGTAGTTCTTGAAAATAAAGTTCCCCTACATAGATTTGACTCATATACAAAGAAAGTGAAAAGATTTATTATATTTTGAAAACAAGTCCATGAATAATAGAACCCATGCCAAAATATCTTATATAGATCTAGATCATATGTAGGAGGTGGTCATGTTCATATTTTGATCAAGAGTATGATGGATGGGTTCTATAGAAGAATAATTGGAAGTAAATACATATACCAAAATTATGGAAAGCAAGCTTGTAAGTAACTCTATTGGGAGGATGATTACTTTCCTAGATATATATTAAAGGCATAGACTAATTGTGCATTAATAAATTCAATATGGATCAAGCTCTCATGTAGGAGATAAATAGACCATGAGTATTGGTCCACTATGAGAATTTTAGAGTCATGAAAGATGGACTTCCACCTCACAATTTAACATTAAGTGGGGGGGGGGGGTATGGTGTCTATATAGTTTAATTCCATATAATAAATATGTGTATGCTATGTAGTTTAAAGTCTTTACATCAGGACTTATATGGTATGTAGTTTAGATATTTCCCACAAGAACGTGGATGCTATTAAGTTTAATGTTTTTCTTCTAGGACATAGATGATCTCATGGTAATTATGAAAAGTATTTCCTATGAAACCATGCATTAGTGGGGTTTGATGCATTCCCCATCCATCATGACTGTGGAGTAAGATCCAATGGAAATAAAATTATATATGATAAAAGTCCATTGCCACTTCAGTTCTAGATTTGAAGGATTTATCTCTGGTATCATTGTGGTTTTGATAATGAATATCAACTCTCCTAATAGGAATGGCTAGAGGTGGACCTTTTAATTAAAGGATCACACAATTATATTTTAATGGATTTTTTGATTGTGAAATGTATAAAAACTCTTCTCATGTGTCTTTCTAAATTATGAATCCTCTTACATAATTGTCCATATTATGAGAGATGTCCAAATATAGTGATACTAAATGGGGGAAAATATAAATTTATGGATTGTACCACTTATGTTCCATAGAAAAGAGAAACCGAGGTTGCCTGTGTGGTAGTCTAGGTTGTGTTATGAAAGGCCCACAAGGTATGCATTAGTTTTTCTGGCCATGATTTCTTATCATTATCCACCATATTATATAGTATATAATAAATAGACTTATTAAAATCTATTTTATTCCAATTGTCTTCTATATGATAGTGACATGAATTGTGGGATTCAATGTAGTAATTATGGTGTGGAATTTTCATCTTGGAAGAATATAAGTTGGTGCTATTGTTCATCAATATTTTATAAGGGAAATTAAATAAAGTGATGATGTTAGACTTCATGAAGTTGATTATGTTATTCATCCAAAATTAATTTAGGGGTATGGAATTGGACCATTTGCAAAAGAAATCAGTGGCGATAAAGATGTACTTGAAATAATTAGTGGTAGCCTGGGAATATGGAATAATGACATCCATTCCCAGTAGGACAAATAAGAAAATGTATTTGGAATTATGAAAATGATATGGGGGTTAATGGATGAAGTTATCATGTATTTAAAATGCATGGGTCCTATTTATTAATTCTATGAATTCTTGTATAACCATTTCCAATAAATAAACAAAACTACTAATTTGGTGGGAGAGCTTCGATCCTGACTAACAGGCACCAGAAGAACCTAGTTAGACTTACTGCATTACATCAAGAGTCTCTATCACTGCGATTCATCTATGGAGTAATCCACCAATGCTCCATTTTTAGAGGAATTTATATTCATCCAAGCCATAAAAAGGATTAATTTTTATACTTAACTCCATATTTGTT
Organism: Viscum album; assembly: GCA_963277665.1. Lineage (NCBI taxonomy): Eukaryota > Viridiplantae > Streptophyta > Magnoliopsida > Santalales > Viscaceae > Viscum > Viscum album. The sequence continues at coordinate 31,436,155 of OY728163.1, forward strand.
CATTTTTGGCTCAATCTGGAGAGTGGGTCCCATTTTAGAGGTAATATATAATGGTTATCTACCATACAGTGATAGAAATTGACTTATAACAACTCATAGAAACAAAAATATAGTTGATACAATCCATGTTATAGATTATGGGGATAGAGTATACCATTTAGTGTTCGATGAGGAAGACTCTGTTGTCCTATCCAGGATAAAAATGGGCTATAGATACACTGTACAATGCATCAGCACAAGCATTCTGCTAATGGGGGAAATTATATAGTATTGGTTTAAAAGGAAAATAATATATCATTCCCCTTATGTTTCCTATGTAAGGGGATCAATATTCTTTCATGGATTTATATTCACTATTTATCTTCTTGATCACCATCTCTAAATCTCCTTTGATATTCAGATAGGATATCTGAAGCTGTAAGGCTAGTTTTTGCTGTACAATAAGGGATTAGTAATCAGAATCATTGTTGGTGAAACTTTTAGATATAAAGAAGGAATAAGTAAAAAATTTACTTATTCATGGAGAAAAAGACAATCCTTTGGCCAACCTGGTTGAACTATACACTTTACAACATTTATAGGTTAGACTTTGAAAAGTTCTATTAAAATACATCTCCCATATTTGGGGAGTGTCACAAGAATAGAAGACTTCTTCATATGGAAGATCACTGTTTATCAACATGATTTCCAAGGAAGGATGTGATATAAGGAAATTGGATAGTTATTTACCTTTTACTGCCTTATTTGACTTGAATTGAATGTCACGCAGTTTCAGCATGACCATCCATTAGTTTAGATTCCCTATCAGTATAGGGTGGCTAAAGATATACCTGAATAAATCCATATGAGATATGGAAAAAAATTCCTGATAAATTAATTAATAACTAATCTTTTGTATTGAAAAAACATGTGCAAGGTAGTAATTTTCAGTATAGTAATTTAATGTCTCAGTATCTAGCATTGTTTATCTGATATAATGAAGACTATTTTCTTTCCCTGCATTATTATTTTGTATGATAAGGGCTCTATGAAATACCTCCTTAATTTCTATATATAGGATGAGCATCTTCCATTATATTAGTGGAATCAAGACCACTAGATTTGGTAGATATTTCTTTATGTTATCGAAGGATTCTTATAAATAATTATCCCACACATAAGAGACTCCCTTCTTCATTAAATTTTTGAAGGAGAGATATTTTATGAAGAGGTTCTCTATGAAATGCCTAATGTTAGAAAGGAATACCTAAATACCTCATAAATCATTAAGGTTTTGATGAGGCTATATTATGGGTATTTCACTAGTATTATCAAGGTAAAACTCAATTCCATGGTGGCATAAAAATAATCTAATGAATTTCCATAACATTATCTTAAAATAAAACTTTAGAGGATTCATCATTAAGATGTGTTGCTATAATTTTTGAATATTATTTTATGTTTAGTGAGATGATCACAATACTATTGATACATAACCTCTATACTTTCAACATATAATTCTATTATTATTCCTATAAAGGGTTTGAAAACATGATGTATGTATAATTGGTATGTGGATCCAACATTATTCAAACCGAAGGTCATGACCTAGTAGTAGAAACTTCCTTGAGGTTCTTTGAAAGTAGTGGCATCCCCATTTTCAGGGGATAACATGATTTGATTATACACTAAGTAACCATCTATAAATAAAATGGCTCGAAATCCCACAATTTCATCAACCAAGTGATCCATGATAGTAATTGGGAAATATTATGTAATACATTGTTAACTATGGTCCTTAAAATTGATGTATAACCTGAACTAACTGTTATATTTCTTAATGAGGATGATGTTATCAATCCATTTCGAGTATTAAACCTCTCAAATGAAGCTATATTTGATCGGATTTTCACCTTAAAATTCCACATTGGAATCATTTGTTGGATTCATTCTCACAAAATCCTATTTAAATCCTTAAGGATCATTTTGCAGGCCCTAGTTATGGGTAGCCATGTTAGGATTCAGCCCTGGAATCTCTATATAATTCATGGATAAGACATTAAAATGTTGTTTCAAGAAGGTGGTGTACATATATTTTTTATAGAGGCATGGTGGTGCCGACCAATGTGGTCCATGAGTACTCTTCTATTCTCAGATTTACCTATATAAGCTCATCGATGGTTATAGAGATTCCTTCCTCAAATGATATAGTGGATTATTTGAGGACATCCTCCTATTATTACATATTTTTTTATAGAATTTTCCTTAGGACTTATATATAATACAAGACCATCTATATCCCTAATGAGAGATAAGAGGCCACTATAAGAAACATTGGAACCCCTAATTACAAGGGACATCAACGAGGTATTTTTGATTCCGATCACTAGTTTAAGTTAATCTTCTTAACAATATAGTAAAAAAATGATCTCTCTTATTTGGGGCATTATTATTCTAGGGTATGGATGCTATTATGTATACATGATACTTTTAAGCTTGAATCATGTGGTGACTCATTATAGCAAGACCTGCTTCATATACTAGACTGATATGTAGAACATAATCATTTCCAAGAAAGATCCAAGGGTTTTCTAGGGAATTTCCCAAGTCGTTGGGAGAGGCAACGAACATGTTATCATTAATAATTTTATTCTTTCCTTCTCTCCTAAAGAAACCCTCATCTTAATACTAAGATTCAAAATTTTCAAAAGGGGAACTATCACAACACAACATTCCAACCTTCCCATTAATGGGGTACTTCAAGGATTGATCGAATATAAATGGAACTACTATGTGGCTATGAATACAAGGTTTACTATTTTGAAAATTGTGAGTGGTTTTCTTCTAGATAACCTGGAACTCATAAATCAAAACTAGGTCCACAAATTAGGACTTGAGTTTGATATTTTTGACAGGTTTTTTTCTCTATTTCCATACCCCTAAATTTTCAAATTCAAGGGAGATTAATCATTCCTAATTTTTTATAAATATTGGAGGGTTTATAAAGGTATAATATTGGTCTTCAATCCATTATCAATTAGATACTATCCAATTTCAACCTTTTCATGCTTTCTTGAAACATACAAGGGATGGATATTACCTTGGGTGAATTCTTATTGATGTTTCTCTTTGAATGAGATAGTGGTATGTCATCATTCCCAAGAAGGTTCCACATAATATATCTCAAATATAGATTATTCTATCTAAAACATTTGCGGAAATTAGAGGGACTCAAAAACAACTTCTTTGAGATTTTTAGAAAAATATATGTTTTCCATAATTAATATCTTGGTCAGGAAAATCAACTACTATTCCAAGATATTATAATTTTTTCACCAGGGGTCTACGCTTCCCAATGTAGGGTTGTGCCCTGGCATGTACCATTCAATATGAGGCATTTGTGGTAGAATAATCATGTTCTTTAATATGAGCTTAATGTACACCCATCATTGTCAGATTAAACTGCGATGGTTTTCCCACTTGTCTAGGCTGATCACACATTTTCAAACCTACTTGATATTTTCCAGACAAATTGGGGTTTGATGACCCTGGAGGACCCTGAGGTGTCTCTATGATCCTATTGGTATATTTAAAATATTTTACGATGTGTCTTGGCCATGTATAATGATTTAATGGTGATGTAGATGGGATATTGGGATTGACCATGATTCCATATTCCCCTATTACCTTATCTTTTGTCATCTCTTCTTCAGTATCCTTGGTCTGGTATAAGTAACTCTGTTTTATATGCATGTCTATCATCAAAGAAGGGGTATCGTAAATTAATATTATTAATATAACTAAATTTTATCTCTTTATCAAATGAGGATTCCATTTTTGGGGTGGTTAACATGTTCAAGATAATGAGGGAAAGAAATCTATGAGAGTCAGGTCCAGTTTGGGATCCAGTTATACTATTCTTATTGAAAACTATTATGCTTATGAAGATCATGTCTACATATAGGGGTTTATTCCAATGGTGTCCCATTGAATCAATAATGATGTTCTAAGACTATAATCAGCTGATGATGTTTAACTTTGAGAATGGTGTGAGCCTAATGGACGAGGTTTCTTTCCATAAAGTCATTGAAATTTTGTTCACATCTTGCTACAAATTATTTCCAATAACCTTGTCCTTATTATTGGGTATTGAAAGCATGGTCTACCTTAAATGACGATTTTACCAATATAAAATTTTATAATCAACCATATCCTACATGATTTATTTGAAGGCAAAACAATTTTTCATAGTGTGGCCCAACCTTTGATGATAAAGGTAGTGGTCAAGATGATCACCAAGGCTAATTTCATTAGGATTCCTTAGATAACACTATTTTAGAAGGAGTTTTTCTATGTATTCTATAAAATAAAAAGTAACCTATTACTTTTAGAATGAATGGATTTTATTCTTCCATTCCACAACTCATGGGTGCCTTTGATCTCTCCTATCCTCCAAACAAGGGTAGTATTGTTGCTACTGCCAATTTCATGGGTGGGGGGGAGGGGATGGGGGAGTTGATACATGGAGTGATTGAGTTCCCCCATAGTAAATGACATTATATTCTGAGTTACAATAATAGTTTCTTTAATACCATATCTTTTTCCTTGTATTGACGACATGTGAATAGATTTGTCCCAAGTTCACTAAATGGAATCCTCTAGACAATATGCCATGTCTGTGAAATATCGAAATAATCTCTAATATTTTAATGTGATAATTAGTGTCTATTTCTAATTATATAGGTTTTTTATATATAATTTCAATAGCTTCACTTATAAGAGTGGAATAGTGGGAGATTATGTGAGGCCATTCCATCTAGAAAAAAAGTTAGCATTACATTTATTTTCATATTCTTTAATGTTTTTGAGGTCAATAGTCTATGTATTACATAAAATTGAACTATATTGATATATTAATTTATTTAAAAGGTATTACCACCCAATGATATACCCTATTGGGAGAATACTATACCAGAAAAAAGCTTTCCCTACCAGGGTCTGCACAAAACATCTTAGTTTGGCTACCTTTTTTTTATCTCATAGCACCATAATGGGGCTGAATCAAGAAATGAAATTTGAGAGATAATGCTATTAATACATCATGATATTTAAGGATGATAAAATGGGATTTCAAATAGTGATAGCGGTAGAGTGGTGTCCACCCATTTAGGATATGGATTTCTTTTAGGCTGCATTGGGGAACACAACCCTTCTCTGTCTTCTATTAGAGTAGCAAGAGACTCGATGATGTTGAGGAGTTATGAGGTTAATTATAATTTATCCACCTCAAAGCCATGGATAGTAAGAGAATTTAAACATGGGTTCCATGAATTCATTAGTTTTCAATTTCTAGTCAGTTCTTGGATGTAGGTTCCAAGCGCAGCGGAAGTGTGTTGGTGGGAGTGCCCAACTTTGATTTTGGCGTTAAACAACGTTCAAATCGAGATATGTTACGATATAAAATGTCGTATCTTCAGAATATAAAGAAGAACAAAAAAAAAGAGGGAGTCCCAGAACCATAGAGATAAGATCATCATATGTTGGTTATAATTAATTTAATTAATTCACAAGAATTACCTTGGCGGAATTCTTACTTCATTTATGTCTCCGATCACAATCCGATGTGATCAGTCGTTGAGTCATAAAATCCAAATATAGGATTCCTCTAGAGGTGATCCACACGTCCTCCACGTATCTCTGGATGTCGCCGAAGGGATTTCCGAGTGCTAGCATGGAAGAACCATCCCTTGCGATTTCCGCCTTCGATTGCCTTGATCCGATGTAGGAGGATCTCCCTCAGTCTTGAGAGCATTCTTGGAGGAAGTAGTTCTTTTGGACTAGAAAGAATTATCCAGAATTGCTGTGTACAACGATGAAGGAAAAGTATTGGTGTGGTGAGGATATTTATAATCGGGTTTGATGTTATAGATTTATGACAATAAATAAACGTGTTTCACGTTTTATTTATTTCATTAACTCTTATTGAAAACCCCCATGTCGAATTATTAATTCCTTGACATGTTCCCACACTTATTATAATAAATATAATTTAATAAAACAATATTATATCCTCAAAATCCTGACTGGAAAAACTACACGGAGTGTAATCATTAATACATGGCATGTACTCATTTTCCATAAAACTACATGGTGTGTATATTTAATATACACGGCATGTACTTTTATTTTCCATTTTCCTTTATTTCCTACACCACATTTATTAGTCCTTGAGTAATGGCTATTTATTTGTTAAATAAATGTAATTTCATTACTTGCTAATAAATATATATTATTTCACTCACAATATATTCTCTCGAATAACTAGTGTCGAAATAAATTCAATCATGCATCCGTAAATAATTATTAAACCACAGTCAAGAATAATATTTATTTAACTTGTTAAATTAATACTTAACTGAGATACATGGACACACTTAGTGTGTGACCCTCTAGGCCTCTTTCTTAGTGTCATTAGGCAGAGCCTTCCTAAAGTCCATGGTTAGCATATAGAAACATGCCAAGGCACCCATAGAGAAAGAAGTTAATGTCGCAATGACATGTCACCTCCTACGAACGTTTTTCATGTAATATAATCCCTTTGTCACGATATCTCGAATCAAGCGGGTTGCGTGCTAGTGTCATCAACCCATGTGCTCAATTATTCTTTCTTTGACTTTCTAGAACTGAACTCGCCCATACCTTACCATGGCCGTGGATTTATTTAGGCTATATCAATTCCATTAAAGGGCCTAAGATATCTACTTTTTTTATGGAATAGAAAGGAAAAATCTTTTCTCGCATTATCTATTAATGTAGTATTACTCGTGACACACCCAACGTATCCTACCTCGCTGCAAACAGTGTGTCGTCATAGTTTTCATCAATACATCTAAGGGCGAGAGTTTGAATACCCATTATTAATAATCTTAAAGTCTAAGGACCAATACACACATCTACAGATAGGAACATCCGATGACACTATGAAATGTGGATTTCCTACTGGCGGGTCTCGTTCTCATAATATCCTCCTGAATATTACCAAGGGCGCAAACCATGAGAAGGTGCCTCAATGTTTTATGAGTCCTCACCCCTAATGACCTGTATTATTTTTGTCCCTTAAATAACATCATCTGACCATAGAATATATATTCATGAATAGTGTTATGGCACTTTCAGGTTATCATCATAGCAGGGATCCTCTATGTCCCTTTAATGAAATAGTTGTCATTAGGATTTTATCACATGCATTGTCACTTAGAAGAAAAATCAAGATGTGATAAGGTATTTATTAATGAATAAAGTACAAAGTAGTTGGTTCTAGGCCACCAACTCCAACAGACTACCAATTGGACTAGATCCAACTACTAAAAACCTTTAACCCGCTAGCTCTCACATGATATTCATGCTTCTACTGAGATAGGCCTTTAGTCATGGGATCCACCAGGTTCTCTTCTGTGGACACTCCGATCACTCCAACTTCACCCCTCTGATATAAATCCCTTAAGAGGTGATACTTCTGGAGTATTTTCTTTTTTTGTTAATGTGACCTTGGTTCTTTTGCAAGAGCCACCGCTGAAATATTATGACAATACAATGTGACATGGTCTTTACTTCTAGGCACCACATCAAGCTCCTAAACAAAGTTCCGAATCCAGACAACTTACTTGGATGCATCAGAAGTCACTATATATTCAGACTCTACTGTAGAATCGGCGACAACTGGCTACTTTGAACTCTTCCAGCTCACAGCTCCTCCATTGAGACAGAAAACATATCCAGATTGTGACTTCAGATCATTCTAATCTGTTTGATTACCAGCATCATCATACCCTCCGATGATAGGCTCCTCATCTCCTCCATACACTAGGAACATATCGATAGTTCTTCTCAGATACTTAAGGATAGTCTTAACATTTTTCCAATGCTATTATCCGGGATCTATTTGATATCTGTCTACCATGATCAGTGCATAGGAAACACCAAGCCTGGTATGTAATAAGGAATACATGATGGATCCTATAGCTGAAGCATATGGGATCTTACTCATTCTATCTGCCTCCTTTTGTGTCTGTGGACACATTTTCTTAAAAAGATGTTGGCCATGTGATAGTAGAACTAATCCCCTCTTGGATTGTTCTATACTAAATCTCTTTATTATTTGGTCAATGTATGTACCCTGACTTAGTCCAAGTAGCCTCTTGGATCTATCACGAATGATATTGATCCCTAGAATATAGGCTGCTTCACCCATGTCCTTCATGGAGAAACACTTGTTCAACAAGTCCTTAACTAACTGTAAGACTGGTATACCATTTTCGATTAGTAATATGTCATCAACATATACTACTAGGATAACGATCGCATTCACATTAAACTGCTTATAAACACATGGAACACATTCGTTCTTAATGAACCCAAATTCCTTATGGCTCTATCAAATCAAATATTCCATGACCTGGATGCTTGCTTTAATCCATAAATGGATTTCTGCAACTTGCAAACCCCTTTGGCTTTACCTGGTGTCATAAACCCTTTTGGTTGTGTCATATAGACATCTTCCTGAAGGTTCCCATTAAGGAATTCTGTTTTGACATCCATTTTCCAAATCTCATTATCATGGTAAGATTCTATGGAAATTATGATTCTTAAGGATTTAAACATGGAAACTGGAGAGAAGGTTTCATCATAGTCAATTCCTTGACACTCTCGGAATCCTTTAGAAACTAGCCTTACTTTATAGGTGATAACTTGACCTTCCATGGCAAGTTTTCTCTTGAATACCCATTTGCATCCAATAGGTTTTACATCAACTGGATCATCGACCAGAACCCAGACTTGGATCTGATACATGGGATCCATCTTATAATTCATAGCTTCTAGCCATATTGAAGCTTCTAAGATTTATACTGCTTCCTTGTAGGAGAGAGTTTCATCATTGTCCAACAATAATGATTTACCATCCTTGGTGACTAGGAAACCAAATCTCTATGGTTCCCTTACCTCTCTTGAGCTCCTACGCAGTACTTGTGTTTCTGGAACCTCTTCCACGGGTACCTGTGTAACTTGTTCCTATACTAACTTCTGTGTATCTTGAGCATCAACTTCGTCGAATTCAATCTTTCTCCCACTATCCTTTTTGTGGATGTGATTCCTCTCAAGAAAGACGACTTGTCTGGCGATAGTCACTTTCTTGTCTTGAGGGTTATATAGGTAATATCCTTTTCATTTCCTTAGGATATCCTATAAAGATACATCTCTTGCCTCGGGGTGCTAGTTTTTTGCCTAACAAGGCCTTAACAAATCCCTCGCATCCCCATACAAGTGTATGCGACAAAATGGGTTTCTTTCCATTCCATAGCTCAGAGGGAATTCTATTTGCTGCCTTAGTTGGTACTCAGTTTAATGTGCATGCTGCAGTTTGTAATGAATATCCCCAAAAGGATAATGGAAGATCTACATGACTCATCATTGACCTTACCATGTCTAAAAAGGCGTGGTTCCTCCTTTCACTAACACCATTCCTTCCACTGTGGTGTATAAGGATTAGTGAGCTGAGATAGAATCCAAGACTCCCATAGAAGATCGATGAACTCTTGGTTCAGATATTCTCCACCTTGATCCGATCGAAGTTACTTTATCTTCTTATCAAGATGACTCTCCACCTCATTCTTGAATTCCTTAAATTTCTCGAAGGACTCTAACTTATACCACATTAAGTAGACATATACATATCTACTTAAATCATCAGTAAAAGTAGTGAATTAAGAATATCCATCTCTAGCTTCTATTGAAAATGGTCCACATAAATCCATGTGCACCAATCCTAGAAGCTCTATGGCCCTTTCACCCTATCCACTAAATGGTGGCTTGGTCATTTTAACTTGTATACAATAGTGACATCTATCAAGTGGTTTTAGCTCATTAGAGTCTAAATAGCCATCTTGGTAAAGCTTTTTCAAGCACATCTCGTTTAAATGACTGATACAGTGATGCCATAACTAGGTGATGTATGAGTCAAGTGAGTTTATTTCGTTATCAATTTCCAACACTTAGTTTTCATAATTTAATACATACAAACCATTATTTAAATGCACCATACAATAACATACGTTGTTCTTATAAAGGAGACAACCCTTATTTCCAAACTTGAAAATAAATCCATCTATATCCAAACAAGATACAAAAATTATTTTCTTGGTAACACTAGGAACATAATAATAGTTATGCAAAACCAAAATCATCCTAGTCGGCAATGAGAGGTGGTAATATCCAATATCCAACATAGCCAGCCTTGCGCCATTGGAAGCTCGAAGATCCACCTATCCTATGGAAATCTTTCTAAATATACTTAGTTCCTACATTTTAATACATATGTGATCCCCACAAGCTGTATCTAATACCCAATGTGTAGAAATAGAAATATTACACTCGATAACAAATGCACATTTAGCATACTCATTCTTCTAGGTGCAGTTCCTCTTCCAGTGTCCTTGCTTGCCACATGAAAAACACACTGCCTCCCATTCCTTTCCATGCCTCTAGATCTTCCCCTTATTAGAAGGATGATGCTCAGGGGCTTTAGACCATTTATAAGTCTTTGGCCCCTTTGCCTTGTCCTTCCTTTTCTTATTCACTATAAAGACTGCAGGTTTTTCATGCCCCATGTCCTTATCTACCTGGAGAATTAAGGTCAGAAGTTCCGATAGACTCTTCTCATTATTGATCAATTTATTGTTGACAATAAATCTTGAGAATGCATTGGGCAGTGATGATAGGATGAGATCTGTACGCAACTTATCCAGGAACTTAATCCTTAAGATGTCCAGGCGTTCAATGTAGCCAATGAGCTTGAATACATGAGGCCCAGCTGGAGCATACTCTCCAAGCTTAGTTGTAAAAAAATGTTGGAGATCTTATATCTCTCCTGTCTCGCCTTCTCCTGGTAGAGATCCTTAAGGTGATACATCATGCAATACGTGTCCATGTTTTCATGTTTCTTCAAGATCTCATTAAACATGAATGATAACATGAAACACTGGACATCTGTGGCATCATCCATGTGTTTCATGTAGAGAGATAGTTCCTCATCACTGGTCTCCTTTCCAGGTGCAACTGAAATAGGCTCTTCCAGAACATACAATTTCCTTTTGTGGTGAAGGATGACGCGTAAACGCCTCTGCCACTCTTGGAAATTGGTGCCGATGAGAAGGTTTTCCTTCTTGAGTATGGTTCGCAATGATATGTTTTAAGTTATTTTTCTTGCTGTTTCTACAAATAAAGATGAGAAAAGGTCTATTACTTTATTAAAAAAATGAGACAAATAAATAAATTATTACTTATTAGTCTCCCACTATTTTATCGAAATCCAATATCCCCCACCATTGACTTCAGAATATTCTGTTGCCTGAATATTCTAGTGGCAAGGATCCATATTTCCCTTCGCAATACCCCAACTAGGGTCGGTCAAGCCACTTGAAGGGTTTTAGGTAGGAATTCCAAATTCAAACTGCACTAACTGGGTTCTCCTTGATCCGCTGAGTGGACTTCCCAATCCTGAAATCCTTATATTTTGGATTTGCTCAACCTTTGCCTCTTGGTAACACCAAGTCATGCCGTGGTAGTCAACCCTTGATGAGAACCAAGTCAAGTGGACCCAAAACCATGAATTATAATTCCCCGATAATTGAAATCACCCCAACTAGGATTATTCAAGCACTTTGAACTATGGTTCGATTCAAACCAAGATTAAGGAAGGCTATACCGAATTAATATTTTTTTGAGGGATTTTATCCTTATATGTAAACTTCCATTTTTTTATCTTTTATAACATACTTGTTAATAGTAAGTGGGATATACTTAAGTGATTAACCATGTCTAATATAATATTTACGCATAAGCTGGTCTTTATTTTAGTTCCATCTTGCATTCTTATTTAATTCATTAATTGTGTGATCGTGAAAACACACCCAAAATATAAACCATGAAACTGAAAAAAATAAAATAAATGGTATGATCATGAGATTGTTCTCTTGGTTAGTTTATCTAGTGGTTGATAAACTGACCTAAGACCTAGGGGAGAAACACCTTGAACCTTTCGGGTTGGTGTTTACAGCTTTCCACTTGTGCACCTTTGTATCTCCTTGGATTAGTTTTGCTTTGGATCCTAACTTGAGCCACCTCCAGTAGATTGGGAGCTCCTTCCATTACATATGCATTTATCTCACACACAGTTGAGGGGTAAAAAGGGGTTTTCACATAAAAGAATCCTTGGGCGCGCAGCCCTACATATTAATGAGGATAAATCTTGCAGGCCAAAAAATTTAATTTAAATAAATTAATTAAAGAAACTATTCACATACAAAGGTCTTGATCTAGATCATGATCATCTATAAATGCAACGATATTTACACATAAATAAAACTAGAATTCAATTCTTTAATCGTTCTTGTTTAAGATAAATCACGCTCGAATCAATTTATTATCTTCAATTAATCAATCCTTTTATCTTAAACCATTTTCTAAATCTCCGTGAGATTCTCATCTATCATAATTTTAAACAAATAAATTCATTTAAAATTATCTTTGTACGTAACTTGTACCTTGGAGGCAACCCGGTGAATTCATGTTCATTACGCAGATGTTAAATTAAACACATATATATAAAACACCTATCACGTGTTGTGCCTCATCTTTACACATGCACCATGGTACACATCTCAAGGGTTTGTGTAATATAATAATAAACTATAACAAATCTGCATAATTTGGGTGAGTGAACGGTGTATACTTTTCTTCACCGTCCATCTGAAGTACATGCCCGGGGACATGGCGTGTTAATGTACTTTGGAAATTTTCAGAGTACATGGCGTGTTCAGTGGGACACATGTCGTGTAGTTTCTGTGTTACACGGTTTCCTACTGGGAAAACTATGTATGAGGTACACAGTCCAACCCTAACCCAAAGGGACTACATGCTGTGTTCGTTGGACCACATGGCATGTAATTCGAAAACCGTGCACCACCTATTCCTTGTCAACACACGGTGTCATAAATGACTTAGATAGGATCAATACACGACCTGATTTGGAGGACCAGTCCGATGCATGAAACTAGAATACACGACATGTACTTCTGAATACATGCCGTATATTCTCGTGTTGTACGACCAGGAACGTTTGGCTCCTATGGATGAGATCCTTTATTTTATTTTAATAAAAAATTAAAAGAAATGGTCATTCATGTATGGTGAACGAGAAATGATAGAGGAGGAACAGATCTCGAGATTCATATTTAAAGAACAATGAACTTGAACTGAAACAACTAAATTATTAAATGCGTAAATCACCAATGAAAAACTAAATAATTATAATAAATGATTTGACCACTCTGATAACACTTTTTGGTTCAGGGCATAGTGGAAGCGCATTGGTGGGAGTGCCCAATGTCGATTTTAGCGTAAAAAAATGTTCAAACCGAGATCCTTCACGATATAAAACACCAGATCTTCGGAATAGAATGAAGAAAAAAAACAAAAGAGGGATCCCCAGAACCATAGAGATAAGATCATCATATGTTGGTTATAATTAATTTAATTAATTCAAAAGAATTACCTTGGTGGAATTCTTACTTCGTTGATGTCTCCGGTCACGATCCGATGTGATTAGTCGTTTCATCGTAGAATCCAAGTGTAGGATTCCTCTAGTGGTGATCCACAGGTGCTCCACGTATCTCTGGATGTCGCCGAAGGAATTTTCGGGTGCTATCACGGAAGAACCTTCGCTTGCAATGTCCGCCTTCAATCACCTTGATCCGATGTAGGAGGATCTCTCTCGATCTTGAGAGAGTTCTTAGAGGAAGTAGTTCTTTCAGACTTGAAATAATTCTCCAGAATTGTTGTGCACAATGATTGGGGAAAAGTGTTGGGGTTGTGAGGATATTTATAATCGGGTTTGAGGTTATAGAGTTATGACAATAAATAAACGTGTTACGCATTTTATTTATTTCATTAACTCTTATTGAAAACCCCCATGTCGAATTATTAATTCATTGACATGTTCCCACACAGATTATAATAAAAATCAATTAATAAAAGAATATTACATCCTCAAAATCCTGACTAGAAAAACAACACAGTGTGTGGAATTAGCACTTCCGGATAGGCGGCTCTCTCTTCGCGACGGAAACCCTAGAGGCTCTCTCTTCGCGACGGTGGCGGCTCCTACCCCAGTCCCTCCCTCACCTACGGGGGAGGGACCTTTTACCATTCGGGAGAGATGCCTCCTCTCATTTCATTCCATTCTCAAACCCTGTGTCGCTGCCAGCTTTTCCTCAGATCCCGCTCGGCCTGAATGTTGCGGATTTACTCGATGGTTTCCCTAACCTTTCGCTATTGACATCGGAATTTTCGGAGTCTTCAGACCTCCTGAAACACACTTTTATTACAAGATTCATTCACCGACGGCCCTCAGTATACTAATTTGATAGGCACGTTTTCAATTCATGGGGTCTGCAAGAGAGCTCCACGGTGGTTCTTATGGATAGCCTCCAAATTATGGTCCGCTTCGCCTCGAAGGCCGATCTCATCAAATCCTTGTCAAGCGCTCCAAGAAGCTTCAATGGTTTTTGATTTCATCTTCTCCAGTGGAACTTCGACTTGCATATGAATCACGATCCTCCTTCGATGGAAATCTGGGTAAGTTTCCCCAACCTCCCTCTACCGTTTCAAAATCCATCCATTCTCCGTATGTTAGGAAATTTTTTTGGTAGATACATGTGTTGGTAAAGTCACACAGAGGCAATTTGTCATCCTGTGAATCCTATAATCTGTGTCAAAATGGATGTGTCACGGCCCCCTTTTGAGTATGTGTTGATCACGGTGGGCGAAGAATACTGCATCAAACAACGTGCAGTTTTTGAATCCTAGACTGATTATTGCACTGAATGCAAGTGACTGGGTCACTTGAAGGAGGCTTGTCGTAGGAAGTCTAAGAGGAATACTATGAAGCCACGTTATACTAGTTTCAGAGAAGCTGAAATTCATACTGAGGGTAATATGAATTCTTCTGGGTTGGCAGATCAACAAAGAGGGTCAGCTAGCCCTCCTAGGGTGTGCGATGGGTCAAGGGAGTTTTTACCTGAGCGGGCTCCCTGAGTTTGTTCTCTGGTGAAGGAAGTCTCAAATAACCAGGTGAATCCGACAGTGGAGAATGTGTTTAAGAGGCTTAGGCAGGATCTGGCCGGGCCATCCCCTAGCAGTAGTTCGACATTCAAGGTTGCTGGTAGGGAGGTTCAACCGACTGCAACTCATGAAGGGCCAAGGGTGTCTGGGATTTCACAGGTTCCAGAGCAGTAGGGGGTTTTGTGGAGGAGATTATAGCAGGAGTGGATGGTTCCAAACAGGATGACCTAAGGTTGGGAAGGCAGGGGATGAATATTGAGGTGGTCCCTTCAAATAGTGTGGTTTCAGTCAAGCATGCTAGTGTTTCCTCCTGTGAGGAAGTGGTCAGGGGGGGGGGGTCCAGTACTCCAAACAGGTGGGAAACCAATTTGATGGCCTCACTATGGAAGGGATGAAAAATAACCATGATGAATCAGAATGTGCAAATGGGGAACGAGTGGAGCTTTACATGGGAGACATTAAGAGTATCTCTACTAGTGAAACGAGCCCGAGGGGTAGGACCAACAGAAGGAGGAAGGTCAGGAAAGAATACTCCTCCTTACCACCACCTGCGAGGACTCTGTCTGCAAAAAAGAGAGTGGATGAGAGGGTGGCCTGTGAGGCTGTATGTAAGCCGGGACACCCTGATCAACCCGGTTCATGGGGTTTAATTCTGAGTTCAGTTGATGAGGTTAAAGAGCAGGTGTTGAATCTCAATGCATCTGAAGAGGATGCATCCAAGATGATGGGATGGAATATTTAAATCAATCTTAAGGAGGAGAAATACTATTGGGTTGACAAACAGGACTCGATTATGGTTTGGGGATTCAACCAGGTGTTGTTAAAGCTTGAGGAATACATAAAGTTATGGGATAAAATATCTTCTTCTTTAGAAGTCCTATTAACGGAAGTGCCACATATTCAGGTAACAAATATTTCATGGAAGCTGTTTAGGGATATGAACTCTAGCAGGTTGAAATTTTATTTCAATGACTATATTCTCTCATTTTTTGACTAATGTTCGGTCATTCAATTTGATTGAGTGTTTGATTATGAGGACCTATCTTTAGGCAGTGGGTTAAATGGTGAATTTCAGGTTATGTTCCCATCATTTTTCTGGTTATACTTCAGATGAGGTTCAGGGCATGAGTTCACCACTTCGGCATGTCACTTGGACTCTGAGAGGGTATGGCCTGGCCATCGGGATTGTGCCTGCTCATCTTTACACGGGACCGTCTGAGTGCTCATTTCTTGGTGGTGGACCCATACATGATGAAATTGCTGGGGAGAGGTAGAATCTTTATGTGCTTGGTAAATTTCTATATTTTATTTGGTTGTTATGCTGGACACTACGGTTTCTTACTTTCCTTACAAAGTGATTTGATAAGAAAATAAAAAATAATTTTCAGTCAGTGTAATCATTAATACACGATGTGTACAAGTTTTCCATAAAACTACACGGCATGTATATTTAATATACACGGCGTGTACTTTTATTTTCCATTTTCCTTTATTTCCTCCACCACATTTATTAGTCCTTGAGTAATGGATATTTATTTGTTAAATAAATGTAACTGCATTACTCACTAATAAATATATATTATTTCGCTCACAATATATTCTCTCGAATAACTAGTGTTGAAATAAATGAAATCAGGCATGCTTAAATAATTATTAAACCATAGTCGAGAATAATATTTATTTAAATTGATAAATTTATATTTAACTAAGATACATGGACACACTTAATGTGTGACCCTCTAGGCCTCTTTCATAGTGGCATTAGGAGGAGTCTGCCTAAAGTCCAAGGTTATTGTCTACAAACACGCCAAGGCACCCATAGAGAAAGAAGTTAACGTCGCAATGACGTTTCACCTCCTACGAACGTTTACCGTGTAATATAATCCCTTTGTCATGATATCTCGAATCAAGCAGGTTGCATGCTAGTGTCATCAACCCATGTGCTCGATTGTTCTTACTTTGACATTCAGGAATTGAACTCGCCCATTCTTTACCATGGACTTGGATTTATTTAGGATATATCAATTCCATCAAAGGGCCTGAGATATCTACTTCCGTTATGGAACAGAAGGGAAAAATACTTTCTCTCATTATCTATTAATGTAGTATTACTCGTGACGCACCAAACATATCTTACCTCACTGCGAACAGTGTTTCTCCATAGTTTTCATCAATACATCTAAGTGAGTGAGTTGTAATACCCATTAATAATAATCTTAAAGTCTAAGGACCAATACACATGTCCGCAGATAGGAACATCCAATGACACTATGAAATGTGGATTTCCAACTGGCGGGTCTCGTTCTCATAATATACTCCTAGATATTACCAAGGGAGCACACTGTGAGAAGGTACCTCAATGTTTTATGAGTACTAACCCCTAATAGCATGTATTATTTGTGTCCCTCAAATAACATCATCCCTCCATAGAACATATATTCAAGAATAGTGTTATGACACTTCTGGGTTTTCATCATAGCAGAGATCCACTATGACCCTTTAATGCAACAACTGTCCTTAGGACATTATCACATGAATTATCCCACAGAAGAAAAATCAAGATGTGATAAGGTATTTTTTAATGAATAAAGTACAAAGTAGTTGGTTCTAGGCCACCAACTCCAACATTGGATTGGGTGGTTTTCCTGACGAGGTTTCTTCCACAATTGAGGGAAATTCAAGTCTTTCTCAATTCCCATATTTAGATACACCGATTGTATGGATCTAGAGCCAACTAGAAGTATTGATTAAAATATTTTAAGAAAATAAATATCCACATGATGGGTGGGGGAGGAGTATTTACTTATTCTAAAAGGTGATACCAAGTGAGATTATTTCCCCTAATAAATTCCTCATCGAGTAATCTATGATTGGATATCTTGGCCTCATACTCTGCCAAATTATCTTGTATAGAGGGGAATTCATCCTTTTATATTGGTCAATGGGTTTTACCAACATATATAACTTTATCTATATTATATATTCATAAAAAAGTTTGTAACTCTTTATTTGGAGATACAAAATTCTGGTTCCACCATAAATTCCAAATGCGTGCGCCTTCAAACCATGGTTCTGTATAACCCAACTCTCAGGGTATTGTTTCCATATTGAATACCACATTATCTACTTCGTAATTTGTATCATATATTGGATTGATTAAGATGATTTCCACTAAGATATATTTGGTGGCTGGAACCATTTCATTATTCTTGATGGAATAAAGTGAGTTCGGACTACACTATTCCCATTTTATAGTTAAATAGAGGTCTTCCCTGTGGCCCTTTCTCTCACTAGGAAATTTTAGATTGTGACCCTAGTTGAGTTTTATATTACAAATTGGATGTTCCCCATATTTTCATCTCTGAATAGTGTCCTTGGGGAATCTCTAAACTCCATTTCCAAGATAACCCTAAATTAATGGTGTGTGTCTCATGAAAGTTGGAATTCCTATGGCATCGGCTAGTGAAAACACTAACCAAACACAAGAAGAATGATTCTCTTGAGGAATATTAAAACAATTACCCTATCACTAGGGTTGGGTCTAATGTTGGGATACCACCAACACTTCCCAAACTTGATGAGGATTTGATGACTCTTGAAGTGGTGGTCGTGGTAAAAAATCCACTAACCCTCTGGGTTGTGGTTGATCTAGAGCAACTATTGATATATTTTAGTTCCACTGGCGATTTTATGACCCATGGGTTGGAGTAAATGTTATTCCCCTAGCCCTATTGGATATAATTCCTCTTGGATGACTTCAATGGTGACTGAAAATGCAATCTTTTTAATTTGGTGAACTTTCACTAACACATGATATGGGTGCAGTTCCTACTCAAAATGTGAGATTTTTCCCAAATGGAGATTTCTTGTTAAATTAGGTTTCATGTTTCTCACCTAAGGCATGTTATCAACCAACCAATTAGATTGTATTAGGAGCCTAATGATAAACCTATGTCTCCCCTCATGGAACTTATGTGTCTTTGAATTGGTATTATTTTTCTAGATTGACCAATTATCACCCATATTATTCAGGACTATTACCCTTGTTATGGAAATGAAATTAAAATATTTCATCTTTAGGTTACTCTTTTGTTACAGGGTTGAAGCAAAGTAAAATTCTACCAAATAACCCCATTTTGATATGTGTACATCTGATGAGGTTTCATCAATTATTTTCTTGAGGGACTCTAAGATGTGGTGGAATTTATGTCACAACCTCGCACAATGGTTTTTTAACATCGATTCCCAATCCACTATGTAAGTATCTATGACTATTTAATAGTAGATCATGTTCATAACTTGATGATAGTTTTCATTTCCTTGATAATGGATGTGATATCGCTTTAGATTATGGAATGTTTCCAATAGGATTTTGCATAGGTAGAGGAATAATACATCCATAATATTTCTTGGTTATAAGTGGTGATGGGCCACATAATAGGTGGAAGTTTGTTATTATCTAAATATTTCCCATATCTATACCATATGATTCATAAATATAGGTGTATTACTACACTTGGTCATACCATATGGGTCAATTTTCCAAAGATATCAACTCATGAATTGTATAAGGAAAGGGTGATGGTCATCCCTATTGATCACCTGCTAAATAAGGTATTGTATAACTAAAAATTTATAGAGAACCATTGTTTCATAGTTCCTTGAAACATGTATTCTAGTTTTAAGAATCACTACTTGTAGGCAGTTTACATTGGATTTATTTATGGAACCAAAAACATCCAACATTTATTTATCCAAAGGGGACCTACTTTCCAAAGGCAGGTGTTTATTAAGTTTGAACATCACAATACATAAGAAGATGCATTGGTTGAGAGAATGGGAGGTCGGACTGGTCACACCCTTTTGGGGGGAATTATTGTCTTCTTAGGGACTCTCTTTATAATATAAGATATTTTCATGAATCCTTATTAATTCACCAAGTATATCACAAGTATCCCTTGGAAATTTTAATCACTTATTTAGCATGTGAAAAGTTTAAAATCATCCGTATGTATTTGAGGTTCTTCATTAATGGAGATATCCATATGTATTCGAGGTTCTCCATCAATGGTATCCTCTCATATACTACTTAGAGATTCTTTTAATAATCTTTATGATGATAATGGTTTTTAATCCACTTAGTGGTGCCCTCTATATTTTTTGTCATCTAGGGAGTTGAAGGTTTGGTTTGATCTTGGGATCGTTCCCATAAAATGGGCTACCTATGTATCCTTGTAAAAGGAATCAGAACCCTCGTTGTTCGGTGCAACTGAATGAGAAAAATAATACCTTTAAAGGTTTTGTGAAATGGACCTAGCCATACAGGTTAATGTCATGTGGTATGAACATATAAGTGAAATTTGATTAGTCAAAACATAGTGTGTAACTTATGCTGAAGCAGCCCAAGGAACTTGGAAAGGATATGGGTTTCCAAGTAGGATTAGACCCTGTAGGTAATATGGCCCAAAGATAATAGAGTTGATTTAAGGTATTGGGTTTGAACCTCAAGGAGGCTTCATATGTGTCCCATATCGATGGGAATCAAATCCCACATAGTTCGATAAGTTTCATAGAGGAGTATAGTCCTTTCAGAGAAATGAGTTTGGGCTTACTTCCAAAAAATGTTTCCTTGGTGATTTGAGAATTTAATTTGGGGATTATTCTGAAGGATGATGCCCAAAATAGTGGTATTTAGGTTTGATTCCTAAAGAGGACATCCAGTGATCTTGGGCCCTAAGAAAACACCCTATGTATCCTGATTATGGTGGGAATTAGAGTTCTCATAGTTCATTCCATTATCAATGTTTGTTCACATGTTTTAATCATCATGAATCTTTAAGCCCACGTGAGTCATTATCAGTGTGAGAAACCAGAGGATGTGAAAGATTTCAACAATGACACATGAAATTTTCCTCCTCCACTGGTGGAAGAGGGTGCACCTATGGCGGTGAGGGTGGATGATGTTGAGGAGACCCTGGAAGAGGGCGAGGTGATGAGCCTACCCTCTATTCACTTTACATTGGAAAAGGGTCCGATGAAAGGAGGAAGGGATGAAGGTTAGGGGATCACACCAGGATGGATTTCCTTGGTGAGAAAGCCCAACGAGAGAGGGAAAGGATAACAAAAGTCCCTGTTTCCATCTCCCCTCTGGTCTTTTGCACTGAAGAAGAAAGGAGGAGCAGTGATGCTAACTCCTGCAATAAAAGCTAGGGGATTACGCCAAGATGGTTTCCCTAAAATTGATCATGGTATGGGATGGAGACTTCTCCATTATTTTTTAAAGGGAAAAGTAGGTATGAACCATACCTTCCCCTACTAGAGACCTACGGTTTTGGGTAATCTCTTCAAGAAGGGAGAGGCTAGGACCCAACCCTCCTCCAAACTGGTAACTTCCCAACACTATTTCTGGGAGAAAGGTCCATGTGACTCTGGATATACAAACCCACAGACATTACATGTATCCTAACTCCCTTATAAAAAAATGTGGAAAACCTATGACTATGGAAATAAAAACCCAAATAGAAGACACAATGATGTGCCTTTCCCAAAGTCTTGATAAATCAGAAGGTTTTGGTGGAGTCTTCAACTTTTCCCATTTCAGATAAGGGAACCAAGGAAGGAGATAACCTCACATGAATGGATTTAAAGAGGGTACTTGAGTTTGTATGTAGGCTTTATAAAAATATATTCCATGTAGGTACCTCACAAAAGTATGCCGCGTCGGTACCCCGCGTTGATGTACCACGTAGGTATACCATGTAGGTATGCCGCACAAGCATGCCACACAAGTGTGGCTGATGACTGAAGAATGTTTTTAACATAGGAGAACCAAACCAATGTAAAATTTTTAGGACATTCAAAACATGATTATCCCATTTATTCATCTATTCTCTCGTGTTTTAGAGAGATACCTGAGATAATTTAGGGGATCTAGGTGAAAGAGCTATGAAATGGGAGCTTTATAGAGTCTTTTAACTTTTTCAGTCCCTAAAATGAGGAGCCCAAGGGTCCTATATATAGGAATGGATGGGGACTGGTTGAAGGGACATTGCCCGCGTAGGTCCTCCACGCAGCTCCCCTACACAGGTACTCTGCATAGGGGTACAAAAATTATTTTGGCGCATATCTCTCCCGCGCAGGTCTATTGCGTCGCTCTGCCACGTAGGTCTGTCACGTAGCTCTGCCACGTAGGTTTGTCGCGTAGCTCTACTGCGCAGGTCTTCCTTGTAGCACTACCATGAAGGTCTTTTGAAGAATTTTAATTTCCTTTTAACTCTTAGAACCTTGCCTTTGGATTTTTAAAAATCCAGGGCTCTCTTAATAGTCTTTTTTTTATTAAGTGTTGTCAAAAAAATCCCCCCTTAGGATTGGATATGAAAATAGAAAGAGGGTTGAGTCCTGAGGTATAATTGTGGGGAAACGACTATGGGTTAATTTTTGGAAAATGAAAGTTTGTTGCAGAGCTACTTCACATAGGTATTCTATGGATATTTTCCGTGTAGTCCTGGCACACATGTCTTCAGTTGTCTGTAAATATGTTTTACCCTTTTCGATTTTCTTCACCTATGCTTTTCAAAATTTACAGATCTTGTTGCGTAGCTCATTCATCCAACCCCAATGTGTTGTTCTCTCGCGTAATTCCCTTGAAATTTCTTCAAGGTAAAATTAGTTAAGCTACAGACCAACGCCAAAGGACTTTATCGAGGGAGTTGTGCTAGGATCCTTGTCGAAGGACCTATGCGACAAACCTCTTAGAAGGACCTACACGATGGACCTCATCGAAGGACCTACGTGAGCATTGTCCTTTTCCAAATTTTTGATTTCACCCTATTTTTATTTAATTTGAAATTTAAGTTAAAATTATAACCTAATATTGGAAGTTTGGAAATTATTTTGAAATAAAAATGGCTCATTTGATGACCCTTACTGAAGAAGCTAAGGCTCATCAAAATGAAATAATGAAGATCACCAGACCGGACTGTTATGAAGTTGTTGAAAGTACTCTTCCTAGGATATGGAAGGGTTTAATTCCATACCAACATGACTATCCAAAAAGTCCTTACATACCCCTGTACGAGCATGGGATTTTTTAAGATTCCCATGTTCCATCAATTAGTAAGTACTTTCCAAAGAATTGGTTTCTTCAATACTCAAACTATAACTGCATGAATATTAGTGCAAGGGGGGTTCCAGTACAAGAAGGAATGATCCCTATTGGTTGCATCCTTCATCATAGTGGTTTCAATCTTGATATGAAGGATCAAATTGTAGATCAAGACCACATTGCTATGATTCCACATTTTAGGATTCACAAACAAATCAATCTAATGGTTTAAAGTAATAATGGGATCTTTGTTCTAGAGGAGGTGTTAAACCTGAGTGGATGTGAGCATTTGGGTTCATCAGACTTGTGCGGAATTCAGGAAAGAGTTATCATATGTTCATATCTTTGAAGCTTTCTGAATGGGGAAAACATATGTTTATAAAAATGATTTCATCCCTGAATTATTGAGCCGATGGAGTCTGCTAACTAATTACTTCCATTTGACACATGGTGAAGTTGGTATTAGTCTCTGTGATATTTACCAAATAGATGGAATTCTCATTCTTGGGGAAATATATGATGAATTCATTCCACCCATTACAACATGGGGGTGATGCTACCAGAACACCACCACTAGAACATGAATTAGTTAAAATAGCGAAGAATTTAACCCAAGATAATAAAGATATTCATGCCAGAGTGTGAATGGAATCCGTCATAGAACCAACAACAGAGAAAGGTCCAACCTGTGGACGTCCTACTATTTGTCCTTCTATAGATAACCAGGGAAATTCCGGCACATATTGGCCTACACTATAAAGAGGTGACTATAAGAGTTGGGACTATAAAATAAAACCTGATATAGATGAAAAGTCACACTTAGCTTCCTTCCTATCTATGTGGATAAGTGTTTACTTGCTTCCCATATGTGAATCTGATGGTGGTGTAAGATCATGGACTTTTTTCATTGCAGGTAAATTGGTATAAGGGAAGTATATTGGGTTAAAAACCTCTGTATTGGTAAGAATTTACCATCAACTGCTGCATTTATACAATGGGAATGCTCTATTTAGAATTTCAGGTCCATTCCATGTGTTTTTGGGCCTGATTGCGGAAAAGGTTTCTTCATACTCAGGGTTGAATTTAGTTATAGTTCCCAATGGCCAATTCACACCATTTTTATAGAAAGTTTATAGTATTCTTCCCCTAAATTTGAGACCTGATGTGGTGATAAAGGCATTGAATGTCTCAGGAGAATTCAACATCATTACTTTCGGTAACCCAACAACTGGGACATTTATTGATGATGGTAAAGAAAAGAATTATGAGTTGAGATCTTATATGATGGCATTCAGGGATGGTGTATTATCAACCAGTATTGATGGTGAAATTATCTTTGAGGCTTACATCCCCTATAGGTTTGATCATTAGTTCAGATGTCTTCGATAATCAAACACTTTTCCACCTACATATGTTAGACATGAGAAGAACCCCATGGTAGCGAGACAATTATGGATTCTAATGGCTTTAGAGGAATCCTAATTATCGATTACATTGACTCCATTAGATGCATCTATCAGATTGGAAGCTGGATATGTCGAAGCCTGAGCTTCTTAATATCCTTGAGGGGATTTGAAAAAAGGAATATATCAAGTGGAAACTACAACGACTATTGAACGTGGCAATCACAGTAAGAATTCCAAGGCCAGAGATGATACAGAAGTTTCAGAGGTTTCAGAGCCCTCAAAACGTCTTCACAAGAGGTATACCAGGAAGACCAGGGATAGAGAAGCAATACCTCCAATGCAAAGGTGATCTAGTAACCACCATCAAACAGAGTTTCCTATTCCATTCATTGAGCTCTTTGAAGAGTAAAGGAGGCCTGAAGAGGCTCACCAGTCAGAAGGTGTTGAATCTCCTCCAAAATCAACCATACCAATATTGAATTATGTGCGACCTTCAGCCATTCATCATTGGGAGAGTGTAACCCTTGATATTAGGGATGCATGGGTATTCCTCTAGCATGGAATTCGAATACCAATTGTTGCTGACATTAAGGAACCTTCTGATTACAATCTGGATAATAACCTGGATGAAGTACATAAGTATATTACGGAGATGGAAGCTTTTATGTATGAAACTGATGAACAAATCCTAGCCTCTAAACGAGTATCTCATATGATGGACTCAAGAATACACAAAGGGGTAATTATTGACTCAGAGGAGGAGTGGGATATTTATGTTAACATTGAGAATGTATTTTCCTTTTCTTTTTTAACAACTCTACTTTACCATTCATCATCATTAATCTTGATGAAAATGTACTTGTGCATCTTGAATTTAGCGAGGGAAACTCTGAACCAGTTCATGAATCACCAAAGTACGGGCCTATAGGATATCCCATTGATGCAATGAATGATCCTCCTAGGACTCCATAACATTATCTAGGAGTAAGAATTATGACTATGATAATGGCGACGGATAATCCTTAACCATTACCTCAAGTTTCTCCTACCAAGAGTAGTGTTTTGATTTCTCCCCACGATTTTGAAAAGAAACGCCAGAGAGAAATGAGATTGATCTGAAGTGTTCACCAAAGGATTAAGTATTTAAACTATCCTTAGGGAATGTAATTTTCTCAACACACTCCGGTAATCATGTTTCCTATTATAGGATATGTGTCTCTCTCTTCTCTCATGGGACTAAGAGTTGATTCTTCTAGACCAGAGAAGGAAACCCCAGGAGAAACCCATGTTCATGTTGATGAATATGATATCTTAGTAGATAAATAATAAAAAGATTCATCTATACCTACTCTTGGATCCACTGAGAGAGATAAAATCCATTGTAAGATTAAATACATTCCTCAGTTGCATTTGTTAGCAGATCCTGAAACAATCAATGATGATATTCCTATTTCTCCAGAAGAAAGGAATGAGGACCCAGGGTAATCTGAGAAAATAATGATGTTGATCCAAACCTAAAAAGACATGATGATGTTGTACCGATTGAATATCCAATGGAACAAAATGTATGTAGAGCCAATTTGGGCATCAAACAACATTTGTTTGATACCATGAATGGTGAGTATTCTATAACATTCTAATCCCCATACACTGGAATGATGGAAGAACTTAATACAAATATTGATATTCCAGGTTACATCAAGGAGTTTGGGGTTTTAAATGAAGAATTGAAATCACGTAAGTCCTTTTTCTTGCATTTTCCATACACAATTGTTCTTCTTTACTTGATTATTTACATCAAAATTCACCATATATAGATTTATCTGCAATTTTTTTTGCAAAGGCTCTTCATGAATGGTGTATTCCACTCTATAATTATGTTGGAGCTAGAGGAATGCTTGTAGAGGATCCTCCATCAAGAGATGCTCCAGAGCCCTAAAATATGATAATTGAACAAACTCAGTGGAGTTCCCCTTCTCAAGAGTCATCTTCTCAAATCACTGAAGCTGAGAATACAGGGGATGGATATAATCAAGAAAATGAATTATCATTAGGTAAATATAATTAGCTGTCTGAATCATATCTGTTTCTTCCATTTGAAACTAACATTGACCTTGATTTATCATTTAGGGTTATCAGCTCCCATATTAGAAGGTGAAGCTTCTACTATTCCGAGAGAAGTAGAATGAGGCAACCCTTTAATTGAACTGTTTCCAGAGTACATTTTACCTCATGGTAGTGACTCAGATGCAGACTTAAAGATGCAATATTCTTTTGGTATGGAACGTAAGAAGACATGGAGGCATATCTAGAGCATAGTTTCTGAGAAGACTTTAGATGAAATGCTATCCCATTTTTCTGAACTCCTAGCATTATTCTGCATATTGGGATTTAGTGGATTTAATTATCAACCAGTCTATGATGCTTTGAAAGAAATCATTTTCCGATTAGAGAAAGAGCATAAGCTATGAAAATTTTTTGAATAGGCTAAATGGATTATCAATATTGAGGGATTTCAAGCTACAGTAGTTGAGGAAAAGGAAAATCATAACAAGAAAACAATAAAAATTAGCCAAAAAATCAAAGATTCCACGAAGGAGTCATTATATCTTCAACAACAACTGAATGATGTTCATAAAAAACTTGAGCAATTGAATCAGAAATTGGGAGAAACCCAATTAGAGGGGATAAATTCCATTTCAACTACCAAGGATGCACTTCATCAGACCGATGAGGCTGGAGTTGCTCAGCTATCTCAACATCAACAGGTATCTGATAAGGCTTATGAAGCTGTTCAACAAATGGAGAGTCATGTTGAGAGTTTATTTTTATGCATTATAAAGAGGCTCCATTCTATGGATGTCCCTATAATTCCATATAAAGTAATGGGATTTATCATCTCCAATCATATGCATCTTCATTTCTATTTTCCATGATTTCAATATTAAAAGTAATAATGATTATGACCTTTTTTTAATCATAAAACCTTCATGTTAGGAAACCATGATTACAATGAAAAGAATAGGGATTCTCATAATTTTCTTATTAATACAATGGGCCTAACAAGCATATTTTGATTTTTTTTAGGGTTTTATGGAAAACCCTGTGAATTTCATATCTTTTGATATTTTTATTACTTAGTATTACCTAAATCATAAAAAGATATACATTTAGTGAGCTGGGACTTGACTTCTATTTATAGTTCCCTTTGCAGGTTATCAATCTAGTGAGTACCAAGTCTTTTAATGTTGGCAGTTTAGAGTCATACATGTTGGACTATAAAGGTCTAATGTTTAAGGTCGAATAACTTTGAACATAAATTTAAAATTAGATCCCAAAAAAGACTCATCGACTAAGAATTAATTTAATATTCTTTAAATATTTCCAAGGAGAATCTTGAGCCATTGTTTTTATGGCCAACAAATTTAAAACCTATATCAACATAAGGGGAGTCTCTTCCAAGAACGAAGTTACCACTATTTGAAAAAACTATTAAGGGGGATGTGTTATACAGGACCAAATGGGGCATATACTGCATATCCAAATAGTGTCATCTTTTGGCTGACAAACCCATTATGTAGGAAACTTATTCATGGCCACCTAAGAGAACATACTAAATAGTTCAGAAAAAGAGATCTTATGAATTTAACATTTTACTATTGATAGACAGGGGAAAACATATTTGGGTGACTCAAGACCACAGTGGGTGGTTTTTACAAGGAAAAGAATTTTAAGAATTAAAGGGCTACTTTTTGCTGACATATATCATGAATAGGAAAAAAATTTATATAAAAATTAGGTGTATAAGAAATGGTTAAAATTTATCAGAAATGGGAATTTCTGATATCATATTATGCAGTTTTTTGTCATGCAGTGAGGACATTTGTACAGTGAAGTTTTAAGTCATGCCGTGAGAACATTATGTGGATTTAATTTAAGGTCTTTTGCTCTGACCAAAGGTATGAGACTCTCCCAATTTCTTGATAATTTGTTTAGAACTATACTACTATATCCGGGTATGAAATGGAAAATTTTAAACTATAATTTAAGAATTTATGAATCCAAAGGACGATATGGGAAAATTCCTAAAATCATAAGAGGAAGTATTTTCCAAGAACAAAGTTACCATTATTTGACAAAACCATTATGGGGGATGTGTTATGCAGGTCCAAATGGGGAATATGCTGCATAGAAAAATAGTGGCATCTTTTGGCTGACCAAACTGTTATGTAGGCAACTTATACAAGACCGCCTAAGGGCACGTGCTGCATAGTTTGTAAAAAGTGATCTAAAAAATTTGACATTATACTACTATAAGTCGAAGAAAGTTTCTGGAGATTCATATCTTCTGAAACGCAGAGTTTTGTTTATGGAGAAAGGTACCTGAATATTGAAAGGTTATTTCCAACCAAGATTTCCAAAGAATCAAAGGAATAGTATTTCTATAGAGGTATGACCCAAATGTAGGAGGTGTGGTGTCTATAGTTTTAGGTCATACAACTAGGACTAGAAATAGAAATAGTATGTGACATGTGGCCAAGTGTGTAAGGACCCAACCCTAGTTTCCCAGAGTCAGTGCCTTATTTGATTACATTGGCATACATACAAGGAATATGAATCCCTAAGGACCAAGTAGTTTAGTATTGTTGGAAACAAGATACATACATAAGTTAAACTTTACATATGGAAAGGAAAAACCACACTAATTTATTCCACTAGAGTCACCACGTCTCCTAGATTATGCTTGCAAGTTATTCATAAATTACTTCTTCATGTCTTGAGAAAATGAAACATAAGAAAGGGGTGAGCTCAAAAAATTAGTAAGAGTAAGAAATACAGTAGAAGATAATATAAACATTAGACATGGAGAATAATTGAAAACACATGCCTTTAATAATAAACTTGAACACATTATGGAATGAATATGAGCTGAGTATATAATGCCATAACAAAACATAATCATGGGTATTCTTCTAGTTAAATAACCACATTAACTTTCAACTAATAGCTTTATAATGAGGGAAGTGCATATGTCAGACATTTTGAAACATTTTGTCATAGACTCGGCCAAGACGTCTAGTGATTAAGGCCTCAGCCAAAATCCATATCACATTAGGAAAGGCCTCGACCAATTCAACGTCTAGTTGTCTCATGATTTCTACTGATGCATCGAGGGGTCTCATGAGACAACTAGACGTGGAATTGTCTGAGGCCTTTCCCAATGTGATATGGATTTTGGCTGAAGCCTTGTGGCCGAGTCCATGAAAAAATATTTCAGAATGTCCGGCATATGCACTTCCCTCATTATGAAGCTATTAATTTAAAGTACATGTGGTTATTCAACTAGTAGAATACCCATGATTATGTTTTATTATGGAATTATTTACTCAGCTCATATTCATTCCATAATGTGTTCAAGTTTATTATTAAAGGCATGTGTTTTCAATTATTCACCATGTATAATGTTTATATTATCTTCCACTATATTGCTTACTCTTACAGAGCATTTGAGCTCACCCCTTTCTTATGTTTCATTTTATCAGGACATGAAGAAGTAATTTATAAATGGATTGCAAGCATAATCTAGGAGACGTGATCACTCTAGTGGAATAAATTAGTGTTATTTTCCATTGCATATGTAAAGTTGAACTTATGTATGTATCTTGTTTCCAATAATACTAAACTACTTGGTCCTTCGGGATTCGTATTCCTTGTATGTATGCCAACGTAATCAAATAAGCCACCGAATCCGGGCAACTAGGGTCGGGTCCTTACAGTTGGTATCAGAGGAAGCTTAGTAGAAAATTTGAAAACTAGATTTAGAAAATGTAGAATTAGGGAAGAGTCCCTAAGTTAGTATTTGAGGAAATACATATTATAACGTCTTGGAATTTTGGTATGGAATAGACTATGTGGATATTTCAAGAAATACATCCCTGTATAGATATGAGTAGGTAAATGAGGGTCTAGAATAGATGTATCTAGGGGTAAAACCCAAAAACACCGCTTTGAGCTAGACTTGAATGGGAACTGGTGCATGTCAACGGGCCTTGCTGAACTCTTGGTTATGACACTCCCGAGAGATATGATTAGGATAATTTACATTTTATTTACAATACATTATGAAGAATTGAAATGTAAAATATTCCTCAATGAAACCATTTTTGTGAATATAGGATTAGCCATGTGTAGGATCTCAATTTTTCTATGTTTTTTTAAGTTAAGATTATACATTATGATTCATAACCTAATATATTGTGTGCCATTATCTATATATGGAACCTAGTGGACGGAATGGAAATTGCACGAATGCACGTGTCCCCTATACAGATTTTCCTCCAACGCAAGATAATGATGTTGGCTCTAGTGCTGTGACTGGTGCTGAGCATCTCATAACTTTACTGGGACAACTTACTGAGGTTATGAATAATAACCTTACTCATATGGAGTATCTAGGTCCACCACGTGGAGGAGCCATGATAGATCGCTTTATGCGACAACAGCCGTCATCATTCAACGGGAGTACGAACCCGTTTGTAGCAGAGAAGTGGATATGTTCCCTTGATAAGATATTTCTCGCTCTGGGATGTAATGAATGAGAGAAGGTTGTCATGGTAGTATATCGTCTATCGGGAGATGCAGATCAGTGGTGGTCATTAATCCAAAACACAAAGGAGGAGGAAGAGATAGAAAAGATGGAATGGAGGGATTTTAAGGAAATATTCTTAGAAAAATATTTCCCTCGTGAGTAGTGAGAAGATATAGAGAGGCAATTATTGCATCTGAGGCAGAAGGAAGAAGAGAATGTTGAAAGGTACGAATCCAACTTCACAAGATTAGAAAGACATGCTGTAGACTACATACGATATCCAAGGAGAAAAATTGATCGATTTTTTGATGGCCTAAAGCCATTCCTCCAATGGGCACTGGTCTCCCAATTTTTTCATCATATGAGGATATAGTTTCATGTGCCATAAAGAAAAAAAAAAGAATTCTTTAAGTCTTATGACTTTAAGGGAATGCAAGAAAAGAAGAGGGATGCTGAAAACCCTAGGAAAGGAAATAAGGAAACGAGGAATAAGGGAAGAGTTGAATTTCCACCATGTGACAATTGTGGAAATAAACACCCTGGTGCATGCTTAAAAGAAAAAGGAGTATTCTACAAATGTGGTAAAAAGGACATCTTGCTTGTGATTGAAAAGGGAAGAAGGAATCCAATGATGTTCAATGCTATAGTTGTTGGGAGATGGGACACTATGCTAATGAATGTCCAAAACATCAAGGAAATATGCAACAAAAAAGGCCAATGGATTAGGTAAAAGCTTATGTAATCAAAACTTTAGAGGTTGAAGTTTCTAATGACGTGGTGGAAAGTACTTTAATTATTTACTCAAGTTTAGGCAATGCTATATTTGATTCTGGATCATCGAATTATTTCATATCTTCCCAGTTTTCTAAGAAAATTAGATATTTTCAATTTGATTTAACAAGGAAGTTGTCAGTAAAAACTCCTAAAGGGAGTATCATTGCTACAAAGTTCTGTGAATTAGTTCCCATTAGGGCATATAAATGTTCTTTATCTGCTGATCTCATTATCATACCCATGATTGAATTTGATATAATCATTGGTATGGATTGGCTTTCAGACCATGATGTAAAAATTTATTGTAAGAAGAAGGAGGTTACGATTTTTGATGACGATGATAAAGAACACCTTATCTTTAGAGAAGAATCATCAAAAACTGATTCTTATCAAGATCCACCCCCAGTAGCTCAAATAAATTCAATTATTGGGGAGGAAGAGAATTAAATAACTGTGGGAGAGAAAGGAATGTTTAAATAGAGTATGTACATATTGTGAGAGAATATGTTGATGTGTTTCCAGAAGACTTACCTGAACATCCTCCAGAATCAGAAATTGAGTTTTCTATTGATTTAATTTCTGGTTCAAGGCCCATATCGAAGACCCCTTATATAATAGACACTATGGAATTAGTGTAACTAAAGAAACTACTAGAGGAATTGAGTAATAAAGGATTTATTCTCCCAAGTGTTTCTCTATGGGGAGCCCCTGTCCTTTTTGTTATGAAGAAAGATAGACCTATGAGGTTTTGTGTCAACTACAGGGGGATAAATGCTATAACAATAAAGAACAAGTATCTCCTACATCACATTGATGATTTATTTGGCGAACTTCATGGAGCTCAATACTTTTCAAAGATTGACCTTCGATCTGGATATCATCAGTTGTGTGTGAAGAAGGAAGATATTTCGAAAACAGTATTTCGAACCAGGTATGGGTATTACGAGTTTACAGTGATGCCTTTTGGATTGACTAATGTACCCTCTATCTTCATGGATACAATGAACATAGTTTTCAAGGAATATCTTGATGATTTTGTAGTGTTATTTATTTATGATATCTTGGTATACTCCAAAATCTACGAAGATCATGAAAATCACTTGTGCATTATCCTGAAGACTCTTAGAAGACATGAATTATATGGGAAGTTTAGAAAGTGTGAATTCTGGCTTCAGGAGATTTCTTTTCTTGGCCATATTATCTCTAAGGATGGAATCATAGTTGATCTTGTGAAGACAAAGGCAATCCAAGATTGGCCCACTCCAACAAACATAACTGAGGTACTCAGTTTTATTGGATTAGCAGGTTATTATCGACGTTTAGTGCATAATTTTGCTCGACTAGCTAACCCACTAACAATGCTCACATGTAAAGGGGTTAAATTTTTTTGGACAAAAGATTGTGAATACTGTTTTGAATAATTGAAGAGAATATTTTTCAATGCTCCTATATTGACTCTACCATCAGGGAATGACAGGTTTGTTATTTATAGTGATGCTTCAAAGAAAGGAATTGGTTGTGTCCTTATGAAAAATGATAGGTTTATTACTTATGCATCATGACAGCTAAATATTCATGAGCAGAACTATCCTACTCATGATCTTGAGTTAGATACTGTATTCTTTGCTTTGAAGATATGGATACATTATCTCTATGGCGAAAACTGTGTGATTTATACTGATCACAAGAGTTTAAAGTATATTTTCTCATAGAATGAACTCAAAATGAGGCGAAGGAGATTGCTTGAACTACTCAAGGATTATGATTTAATGATACACTACCACATGAGGAAGGAAAATAAGGTGTAATATGCCTTGTGGAGAAAGGATCATGGAGTTTTGAACAAGATGAGAGTTGAAAGGGATCCTATTTTCATGGATCTAGTAAAGATGGATATGGGAATAACCATGGAAGGTAAAACATCAATTCTTTTTTAAATGGTTGCCAAACTATCTTTACTATAAAGGATAAAAAGTTATCAGGCTAATGATGAGGAGTTTAAAAAGAAGATTAAAGCTGTGAATGATGGGAGATTGAGTGACTTCGTATATGAAGATGGAATTTTGAAATTTGGGAAGAGACTTTGTGTTCCTGATATACCTGATCTAAAAAGGTAATTTTTGGATGATGCTCATAGTTCCAATTTCTCTATACACCCTAGTAGCACTAAGATGTATAGATATTTGAAGGAAAAGTTTTAGTGGGACAACATGAAGAGGGAGATTGATGATTTTTTCTCAAGATCTATGGTTTTTCAACAAGTGAAAGCTGGAAGGAAACAACCTAGAGTTGTATTGAAACTTCTTCCCATACCTGAGTGGAAATGGGATAATAACACAATGGAATTTTTCATGGGACTACCAAAGAATCTTAGAAGGAACGATGCAATATGGTTTATTGTTGATCGTATTACCAAGTCAGCACATTTTCTTGCTATAAGAGAAGATCTACCACTTGAACGTCTAGCAAGACTATATATTAATGAAGTTATGAGACTTCATGGAGTACCCCTATCGATTGTTTCTGATCATGATCCACATTTTACATCAAGATTCTGGAAGAGTCTTCAGAAGGCCCTAGATACTAATCTTTGTTTAATCACTACCTACCTCCCACAAAATGATGGACAAATTGAATGGACTATTCAAACATTGGAAGACATGTTGAGGTCTTGTTCACTTAATTTTCAAGGCATGTGGGATCAGTATTTCCCTCTTTTAGAATTTTCCTACAATAATAGCTTCCATTCAAGTATACAGATGGAACCCTATTAAGAATTATATGGGAGGTGATGTCGTACACCAACTTGCTGGGATGATGTTGGTGAAAGAAAGCTTGTGGGACTAGAACTTGTTGAAGAAACAATGGAAAAGGTGAAGATTATCTAGAACCATATCAAAATAGCTCAAAGTAGGAAAAAGATCTATGTTGATAACCAAAGGAAGGATTTGTAATTTCAAAAAGGTGATCATGTTTTCTTTAAGGTATCAGCATGGAAAGGTATTATATGATTCGGTAAGAATGAAAAATTAAGTGCCAGTTATATCAGACCATTTTAAATTCTGGACCGAATTGGAGTCATAGCTTACCTTTTGGAAATGCCTCCAAGTCTCTCCAGAGTTCACAATGTGTTCCACGTGTCAATCTTAAGAGAGTACATTACAGACCCAACACATGTACTCACTTATGAAGAAGTGGAACTTGAGACCGATCTATCTTACTGTGAAGAGCCTATCAAGATTCTTGATACTAGAGAATAAGTATTGAGAGATCGGACGACTCGTCTGATAAAGGTTCTATGGAGGAACCATAAGATGGAGGAAGCAACATGGGAGCCCGAGGAGACTATGTTAAAGACATACCCGAATCTTTTTAGGTAATATTCTGTGAATTTTGAGGACAAAATTTTTGTAAGGAGGGGAGAATGTAACACCCCAAGGTTTTGAAAATAAATATAGAATGAAATTTTATAATCTAACCATTAAACAAAACTTTTCCTCTTCTATGTTTTGAATTTCAAAAAATGGTCATCTAGAGTTGTGTTCAGTAAGTCATTTGGAGTCTGATAAAACAAACTTGGTTTTTGGTGAATAGAAACATACCCTTATGAATAGTAATATGAATAGTAATATGAAACCTATGAATAGTAAATAATAATAATATTTAATTTTCTTAAGGAAATATGATAATGGGATCTTAATTTATTTTTCAATGTCACATCAAACTAATTTCACTTCAAGATTGTTGTTTTTTGAATTAAATATGACCTTATTTAAAAATTAAATTAATAATATTTAGAAAATTATTTTTGAAAAATGGATTTCACTTTTTAATTCTACACATCGAAAAATGGTAGGGGTGAATTTTTTGGATTGTTTTGAAATTCTTGAATTTTTGATGAATAGTGAAATACGATAAAATACCGTATATACAAATTATCAGTTAAATACACTATTTATGACATCACAAGTGAATCAAGGCCACTTGGTTCGAACTCACATGAAATTATTACTATTAGGGGTCACATTAAACCACACTATTGGTTGTCGTGAGGGAAATAATAAAATAATGAATTAAATATTCAAAATTTACTCTTCTCCTCCACTATAAAAACCCCTCCCCACTCCCTCTTCTCTTCAATCCTCTAAGCCATAAAGCTCCTCAATTTTCTTCCCAGTTACCCTTCCCTAGTCTCTCTCCATGTCAATGAATCTTATGGTCTTCCCAAAAGACCAAAACCCCTTCCCTTAAGGAGTTTTTCAAGGAGGTTATTTCAAGAGGTAAAGCACCCTTCTTTTTCATTTGGTTTCATTTCAATTTATCTTCTTTTGCTATCCTATCCTCACTTCATATGTCCAAATGAAAATGATAACTCCATTAACATATATATACTGGATTTATATCATGTGAATGGAATAATGATCATAAATATTCTTACTCCCTCCCTTTTATATTTAGAAATGAAATTGATGTCCACGAGGTTCCAATTTATAACCTTCATGGACGACGAAGTTTTGTTCTTCAATTTATTCCTTATTACTGATCATGAAACCATATTCATGTTTTAACCTGACTATAATATATGTGTTATAACCTAATTAATATTAATTAACCAGAATATGTACATATAATTATGTTATATGACAAAACTAGTTCATAATATTGCAAATACCGCCAAATAATCGAAGTGGTTGTCATCTAATGATTCATCCTAATTCCATGTAACCAATTGATATAAATGACCATTATCAATTATTTATGTTCATTAATAATATATAATTCCAATACTAGAGATTTATAACCATTCCACATGAACTTCATTACTTAAAAACAAGTGAACCGAATATGAAAATAAAGGAAACGAACACTCCAGAACGACGAAATTCAGTACAATAACTTATTAATAAAGACATAAATAAACTAAATAGAATTATGTTAAACTAAATAAATGTCTAATAGTTTCTTAAATAAGTTATTAAAAAGTATAATTTCATATTCCAGGAGCTTATATACAATAGTGGAACACGTTTGGAGTTAAGGTAATGGTTTTTCCACCCGAACATTCACTTTGATTCGGGATAATTTCATTGTCTAATTACCTCGATGTAATTCTGATGTATTATTATTTACTCATAATATGTCATGTGAGAGTATCATATATATGTTTAAAAACCATAATCCTTCCTTATTTTATGGATATTGGCATGTTTTAAAAGGAACTTTCAAAATTGTTTCAAAAATACAAGCCTGATTTAAGGGAATTTCTTAAATTATTACCTATTTTCAAGGGCACTCTATAATCTATTTTTGGAAACCATTATCTTTATAAAATCACTCATTTTATTATTAAAATACTATATTACCTCAATTCTCTTTTTATACAAATATTTTTACAAAAGAACTCTTCTTTTCAAAATAAAAGAGTATTTATCTCCAGAATTGCTTAAGGATTTTATAAGAGTGTTTTCATCTAATTCAACACTCTTGTTGATTCCATGGTATTATTGGGTTTAATCATTTATGAATTAATATACCATATTTTATTTAATGGTTTATGACTACCTATATTGTGGATGATCTATCCTAAAACCATTCACCATATTATTCCGAATGGTTAGTGTTTTATGTTTAATGATTGGTGAAAGATAGTTACATTTCATATGATAGTTTCAATATTAATGTATTTGTTGTTTATGTTTATCCCCACTCATATGAGGAATTAGTTGGACTTATTATGTGATGGGTGGGTCCCTCTATAGCCCCTCAACACATCGTTAGGTCTCATGAGACAACTAGACATGGAATTAACTGGGGCCTTTCCCAATGTGATATGGATTTTGGTCGATCCCTTAATCACTAGATGTCTTGGCCGAGGCCATGAAAAAATGTTTTAGAATTTCTGGAATATAAACTTCCCTCATTATGAATCTATTAGTTGAATGTTCTTGTGGTTATTCTACTAGTAGAATACCCATGATTATGTTTATTATGACATTATTTACTCAGCTCATATTACTACCATAATGGGTTCAAGTTTATTATTAAAGGCATGTGTTTTCAATTATTCACCATGTCTAATTTTTATATTATCTTCCTCTATATTTCTTACTCTTAATGAGTATTTGGGATCACCGCTTTTTAATTTTTCATTTTCTCAGTACATTAAGAAGTAATTTATGAATGACTTGCAAGCATAATCTTGGAGACGTGATGACTCTAGTGGAATAAATTATTGTTGTTTTTTCCTTTCCATATGTAAAGTTGAACTTATGTATGTATCTTTTTTACAATAATACTAAACTAATTCATCCTTCCAGATTCGTATTCCTTGTATGTATGCCAATGTAATCAAATAAGGCACTAACTCCGGGCAACTGGGGTCGGGTCCTTACAAAGTGGTTCCAAGGTTATTTCATATTTCATTTAACACATGGTCAGGAAAATGTCTAAACCATTTTATTGAATACTTTTAGATCGAGAGAAAGATAATGAGACAAATATACCTGAATGAGTATTTTAATATAGATTTCTTTATATTTTCACCAAAGTTTGAAGGGAATAAAGACATTATAACCAAGAACGAAATTACCATCATTTGACAAACCATTTATGAGGGCTGTATTATGCAGGGCCAATTGGGGCATATACTGCATATCCAAATAATGACATCTTTTGACTGACGGGCCTGTTATGTAGGAAACTTATGCACGACCACCTAAGGGCACGTGCTGCATAGTCAAGAAAAATATTTTTTAGGTATTGGAAACTGTATTACTAGAAACCGTAAGAATGATTATGAAGATCTAAAAATATTAATGATAAGGAGTATGAAAAATGGAAGGAGGTAATGCTCAATTCATAAAAGTAATATTTAAATCAGTATTGACCATGAATTTGGAATCCCATACATTGATCTAATTCGTATGTAAAATGGGGACATTCTTTGTTTCCTTTTGAATTAAAATTGTGATGCATAGTTTAAAGTCATGAAATAAGAACATTATACTTTTCAGTTTTAAGTCATGCAGTGAGGACATTATACTGTGCATTTATAAGTCATACAATGAGGACATTAATAACACTATAGGAATTTAAGACACC
Source organism: Viscum album (assembly GCA_963277665.1). NCBI lineage: Eukaryota > Viridiplantae > Streptophyta > Magnoliopsida > Santalales > Viscaceae > Viscum > Viscum album. Next base: position 31,475,285 of record OY728163.1, read on the forward strand.
TTATTTATATAAATAATCCTTTTACCCAATTCGTAATCCCATGTGAGCTATGTTTGGTGTGAGAAACAAGGAGCAGTAAGGGATTCATTTATAACACAAAGGGACACAAGTGAAGAACATGGGTGTTAGATTTCCATTCATTTTAATATCATGTGGTAAGGACAATGATGAACCAATGTGAAAATAAAGACTTGTTGTGGCTGGGAAAAAGTATATAACCCAAGTGTCACTACATGTCTTGTCGAGGGAAAGAATCAATCTATACGTAGTTATTTGAACATTACCTACGAAGGTTTAATTCTTATAAAAACAATAAAGGGTTATTTTATTGAGGTTGGGCCCAAGTTTGGAGATATATTCATCTCTATGTGTCTCAAATATATGGGAATAAAGCTGTACATATTTGTTTAAACAATCATTCCTCACGCCAATCGAGTTCGACATGAAGAGTGGTGGATTTTGACACGTTCTGAGAGAACGGTAAATATTAAGATAGAAAATGGTATACAGACCAAATCATATATCTTAAGGAAACACTCTATATATATATCTAATTCATATATAGGAGGATAAAATAAAATAAGAAGTTTATTTGATTGCAGCTGGGCCAAAAATTGGAGATTTAGGCATCTCTGCGTATCTCATTGAAAATGAGAATCGAGCCATACGTAGTTCTTGAGATAATGTCTCTATGAAGATCTGAATCAGACATAAGAAAGAGATGGACTCATGTTCTAATAAAAAGTAGTGATTATGTCAATGATATTTTCTTATGGAAGCTTCTAACATCAAATTGAGATAACGTTGCTCATATAGTTTAATGTCATGCAACGAGGGAAAATGATGTCATGAAGTTTAACGTCATGCGATAAGGAAGAAGATTCTATGCATTTTAATATCATGCAACATGGATGCTAATGGTTCTTATGTAGTTTAGTATCTTGAAAAGAGGACATTATACTTTGTAGTTTTTAGTCTTTCAGTGAGGATATTACGACTGTGCAGTTTTTTTAGTCTTGCTATAAGGACAATATACTGTGCAGTTTTAAGTCCTGCAGTGAGGGAAAATGGACAACTACACAAAGTATTTCTTTATGAATCTGGCATTTATTGGAGTTGTAATAATATCTCCATCCATTGAGATTAAGGCATGAGGTCCATTTGAATAGACCTTATGTATATAATAAGGTCCTTCTCACTTTGGATCAATCTTTGGAGGTTACTTCCCTAGTATCATTAGAGTCACAAGGACCAACACCAATTCTACTTGAAGAAATGAACAGAGGAAAACTTTCTTGTTAAAATATAATTCTATTATATTCTAATAGACTTCTAAATGATGAAAATGATGCAATCTTTTTTCATTTAATCATTCCATCTCATTGAACTATTTCTGAGACCTCTCATCTGTAGAAAACTGATCACAAATTTCAACTTTGAGTGAAGGAAATTGCATTTCAATTGGAAAAACTACTTCGGTTTCATATACCATTGAATAAGGAGTTTCTTGTGTAGTAGTATGACTAATATTTTTGATAATCTCATAAATCATAAAAAAAATTATCAGGCCATGATTTCTTATCTTTATCCACTATCTTATCGATTATATTTGATAGGGTCTTGTTGAAGGCCTCTATATGTCCACTGGCTACCTCATGATATTGAGATGAATGACTGTATTTAATATTATCCTCACGATATAACTTTTTTACCTCAATAGAACATAAATTGTGTTGAGCAATGTATTGTTTTTAAACAAATCAAAATAATGTTTTTTAAAGGGGGAGATTATTTTAAATAATACTCTGTCTCTTTATGATGATTTTGATGCTCACAAATACCCTTAATTATTTACTAATTATTTTGTTGAGTATTTTGCAGGAATTTATTTTATATAACGAGATTTTATACTTCATTTATTCCAAGATCAATTTTAGCGTATTCTGGAATCACTGTAGCGCGAGATCAATTTTAGCGCGTTCTGGAATCACTGTAGCGCGAGATCAATTTTAGCGCGTACTGGAATCACTGTTCATACCCTACGTTGATGAACGTAACGTATGGATGAAAAGTTTACTTTTTATGTTATTTTGAAACGTATGGTTAATGAACCTTACGTTGTTGAAAAGTATGGAAGAAGAACATTACGTTTGGAAGGAACCTTACGTTTTCGTTGTTGAAAAGTATGGAAGAGAAACCGTACGTTAGTTTTCAGTGTTGAGTTTGTTTCTCAAAAGTATGGATCATCAACCTTACTTTTATAATCAACCGTACGTTCTTTGGAGAGTTGAAGCAAGACAAAGTATGGATGATCAACCCTACGTTTGAATGCTGAAGAGAAAGTATGTATATTCAACCTTACGTTCTGAACCTTACGTTCTGAACCTTACGTTTGTGAACCCTACGTTTGGAGCCACGTCATCAACCCTACGTTTGGCGTCGGGATATTCTTGACAGACGATATTTCCTTTTGAATTAGTCAATCAAGCGGATTATTAGGCGGATTTCGAGCTGATTCTTAAATACGACTTTGACTGAATCAAAGACGGTTTACAACGGATTAATGTTTGATTTAAACGGAGCTTTTTATGCCGATTCTTCAGGGGAGTTACAATGGCTTTGTTATTTCATTTAATATCGCGAATCTAAAGGATATTTTCATGGATCTATTTATGCGGAAGATTTTCTCAGATTTGAATATATGTTCTATCTTGGAAACTTCGGAGATATATATATACACGGGAAAGTGTGTGAAATATAGTATGATTGATCTTTTGACGAGCAAGAAAACAGAGACTGTGTGAAAGCGTTCTTTTCTGGTGATCGAGAAGAAGCGTAAGACCTTTATTACCGAAGGAAGATTTTGATAGCAGATTCACGTGTTCTACATCGACTACCTGTTGTGAATCTACTGCTGCTAAAGTTGTGAAGTTTCTGGTAATATCTATTGCAACTGGATCGACTCAGAACTGTTTTGATTACGGATCTTTATTTTCTGAAGACGACGATCTATCTACTGTCAATTGCATTCTGTTGCAATTGTGAAGAACAACTGGAGAAGTGTTTCTTTATCGAAACCCTTTTATTTTTGAGTGATCAGCTTCTCGTTCTAAGCTGTGTGGGTTCGTGTTTGAACCAGGAAGGCTGTGTGTGCCTGAATCTTGTAAAGGTGTCAACTGCCTGTACTCAGTTGTGGACGGGTCTGTGGAAACGAGGACCAGATAGTGAAAATCGCCAAGCTCGTGGATTTGAGCGTTGGTGGAGTGGACTAGGGGCCTTCTGTTCCCCGAACCACTATACATCCGTGTGTTCATGCTTTTACTTTTTCCGCTGCATATTTAATCGTGCAAAAGCATAGTGAACAGAATTTGTCTAAATTGAAGAGATTGTAATAATTTGAAAAAGACACAATTCACCCCCCTCTTGTGTATAATCCGTAGATTCAGATCCAACAATTGGTATCAAAGGAGGAGCTTCTTATTTCTAAAGTCCTATCAAGCTAGAAGTATTTAAAGATTATACATAGTGTATCATGGCTGATATGAGAGAGGGAATGTCAATGGTCAGAGCACCTTACTTTAATGGAGATAATTATGGCTGCTGGAAATCACGTATGATTATTTATCTGAAAAATCTTGGTTACAGAGTCTATTCAAAGATTCTGACTCCCTATGAAATTCCTGAAAATCCCGATACATGGAGTGCTGCTACAGAGGCTGAGTATGACATAAATTCAAAAGCTATGAATGCAATCATCTGTGGTCTAGGACCAGACGAATTTAACAGAGTATCTCAATGCCCGACTGCATATGAAATGTGGCAAACAATAGCTGTTGCTTATGAAGGAACAGATAATGTAAGACAGATGAGATATGCAACTGCTAAGTTAAAATTCGATACTTTCAGAATGATTGAAGGAGAGAGCATCACTCAGATGAATGGAAGATTGACAGAAATTGTCAATAATATAACAGCTCTAGGAGAACCAATCAAGCAGGCTGATCAAGCGTTGAAGGTACTGAGAGTACTTCCTACTCGATGGAATGGAATCTCTGCAGCAATCAGACAATCAACTTCTGTTAAAGATCTAACTATGAGAGAACTGATTGGTACACTGATGATGTACGAAGCTGAAATGCAAGATGAGGTAAATGAGCATAAAGTCTACATAAAAAGGGAAAATACTGCTTTGAAAGTGACTTCTCAACAAAAGGATAGAAAGATGAAGAACAAAGAAGTGAGTGCTAAATCAGAAAGCTCTGATTCTTCAAATTCGGATGAAGAACTGGCTCAGCTAGCCAGAAAATTCAGAAAGTTCTACAGTAAGAAGAAAGACTTCAAGAAATCCTTTAAAAAGGATAGCAAGGAAGTGAGATGTTATGAATGCAAAAATATGGGACATATCAGACCAGATTGCCCAAAATTGAAAGATGCAAAGAAGAAGAAATTCTTCAAAAGAGATGATTATGAGCAGAAAGACAAGAAAGCTATGAAAGCTACTTGGAGTGTTTCTGAAGACTCAAGTAATTCTTCTGAATCATGCTCAGAGAAGGAGGAAGCCAATTTAAAAGCAAATATGTGTTTCATGGCTGAAACTGATGAGGTACACTCATACTATTCCTCTGACTCAAATAATGAATCAAACTCTGAAACAAGCCTCTCAAATAAAAAACTTGCAGCTTACTGCAATATGCTTGAAGAAAGGTATGACTCATTATTTAATAAATATAAATCTATAAAGAACTTGTACAAAGCTATTTCAGATGAAAGAAATACTTTGCTAAAACAACATAAGGAATTAATTGACAAATACAATTCTGCTGAATCAAATAAAATTAATTTTGAATCAAAAATAAAAACTCTACAGGATGAAGTAGAATCTTATAAAACGGCTGCATTAATTTTTACAAAAGGAGAAAACACCTTAAATGAGATACTTGGAAAAACTGTAATTAAAAAGGAAAGGTTTGGAATTGGAAGTAAAGGAGAAAAACCTAAGTTATACAAAAATTATTTTGTTCCTAGCACTAAACAGGTTATTTGTAACTACTGTGGAACAAGAGGTCATATAGCTAAAAACTGTTTTCTAAGACATCCTCAGATATGTGGAATTAAGAAAGCTTATATTTCCAACGATCTATATGATTCAATCAATTTTAAGAAAACAAAGTAAATCTGGATACCCAGATCACTGCTTGCTAACACTCCTGGACCCAACAAAATATGGGTACCAAAGCAATTTGTTTGAATGTCTTTGCAGGTAGCAGGTCACCAAAGAAAGAAAGAAATATGGTATATGGACAGTGGCTGCTCAAGACACATGAGTGGAACTTCAGCTAATTTCTCTTCTCTTACTCGAAAGGAAGGAGGACTTGTCACCTTTGGTGACAATGCCAAAGGAAAGATTATTGGTATTGGAACAGTTGGAGATCCAGAGACAGTCTCAATCAACAAAGTACTTTATGTACAAGGGTTAAAACACAATCTGATAAGTATCTCTCAACTCTGTGATGATGGATACACTGTTGATTTTACTAACAATAGTTGTACTGTTTCTAAAGATAAACTGTTTAAGTTTAGAGCACCCAGAACTGATAATGTTTATACTTTGGATTTGTATTCCTTGTGTAAACAACAAGTAAACTGCCTAACTGCTAATATAAGTGAATCCTGGATCTGGCATAGAAGACTTGGTCATTGCAATATATATGCTTTACATAAATTATCTAAGAAACATTTAGTTTCTGATTTGCCTAGTCTCAAATTTGAAAATGACAGATTCTGTGATGCATGTCAGCTTGGCAAGCAACACAAATCATCATTCAAATCTGTTAATAAAGTTGCTACAACTAAACCTCTAGAACTTATCCATATGGATTTGTTTGGACCTTCAAGAGTAGCAAGTTTAGCTGGTAAATTATATGTTTATGTATTAGTTGATGATTATTCTAGATTTACTTGGATTTTCTTTTTGAAATTTAAAAGTGAAGCTTTTAGTTTATTTGAAGGTTTTTGTAAATCTATTCAAAATGAAAAAGGTTTTAATATAATCTCATTGAGAAGTGATCATGGTGGAGAATTTGAGAACCAGGAATTTAGTTCCTTTTGCTCAAACATGGGTATTAAACACACCTTATCTGCTCCAAGAACACCTCAACAAAATGGGATTGTAGAAAGAAGAAATAGAATTATTCAAGAAATGGCTAGAACTATGTTAAATGAATATAGCCTACCTATATATTTCTGGACAGAAGCTGTTAATACAGCTTGTTATATAATGAATAGAATTTTAATAAGATCTATTTTGAAAAAGACACCCTATGAACTATGGAATAACAGAAAACCTAAAGTAAATTACTTTAAAGTTTTTGGATGCAAGGTTTACATCTTGAATACCAAAGATAATCTTGGTAAATTTGATCCAAAATCTGATAAAGGTATTTTCTTAGGATATTCTGCAACCTCCAAAGCTTATAGAGTCTATAATAAAAAGTCAAGGATTGTTGAAGAATCAGTTCATGTGAAATTTGATGAATCTGATCCTTTTGAGAAAAGGATAGAACAAATAGATGAACCTGATTCTAATGAAAACATGAGACCTGAGAATTTAAAGAATGATTTTGAAAATGATATAAAAGAAATTCAGTCCAGTTCAGAAGAACATGATACTGAAGAGCCTTTGAATGTAATGCCTAGACAGTCTAGAACCTTAAAGAATCACCCTTTAGAATCTGTGATAGGTGACTTAGAGACTGGTATTCAAACTAGAAGAAACTTTGGAAACATAGTTGAATTCTCTGCTTTCCTATCCCAACAAGAACCTAAGACCATAGAAGAAGCCTTAGATGATGAAAGCCAATTTAATAGCAATGCAAGATGAATTGAACCAGTTCAAGAGAAATAAGGTTTGGGAATTAGTTGAAAGACCACATGATTATCCAGTAATAGGAACTAAATGGGTCTTTAGGAATAAACAGGATGATCAAGGGATAATAACTAGAAATAAAGCAAGATTAGTAGCTAAAGGATATAATCAAGAAGAAGGAATAGATTATGATAAGACCTTTGCACCTGTAGCCAGGTTAGAAGCCATTAGAATCCTTTTAGCCTATGCATCTTATATGAATTTTAAATTATTTCAGATGGATGTTAAATCTGCCTTTTTAAATGGTTATTTAATGGAGGAAGTTTATGTTGAGCAACCTCCTGGTTTTGAAAATTCTCAAAAACCAGATTCTGTTTTCAAACTTACTAAAGCTCTTTATGGACTTAAACAAGCACCAAGAGCTTGGTATGAAAGACTAAGTTCTTTTCTTTTGAAAAATGATTTTACTGTTGGACTAGCAGATCCAACACTCTTTAAGAAAACTGTGAAAAATAATGTTTTGTTGGTTCAAATTTATGTTGATGATGTAATTTTTGGATCGACCAATAAAATTCTTTGTCATGAATTTTCAGAATTAATGCAAAAAGAATTTGAAATGAGTATGATGGGAGAATTAAATTTCTTTTTGGGTCTTCAAATATTTCAAAAAGATTTTGGAAATGTTTTAAATCAATGCAAATACATTACTGATTTACTTAAGAAATTTGGACTTGAAAACAGCAAGACATTTACAACTCCTATGTGTACTAATATAAAACTTGATTTGGATGAAACTGGAAAATCAGTGGACAACAAGTTATATAGAGGTATGATTGGTAGTTTGTTATATCTTACTGCTAGTAGACCAGATATAATGTATTCAGTATGTCTTTGTGCTCGATTTCAATCAAATCCCAAAGAATCCCATTTAACTGCTGTTAAACGAATTTTTAGATATTTAAAAGGTACTATTTATCAATCTCTGCTTTATCCAAAAACCTCTGATTTTAATTTAATTTCATATTCAGATGCAGACTTTGGAAGCTGTAGATTAGATAGGAAGAGTACTTCAGGAACATGTCACTTTTTAGGAAAGTCTTTAGTATCATGGTCTAGTAAGAAACAACACTCAGTTGCCCTGTCAACAGCCGAGGCAGAATATGTGTCTGCAGGTAGTTGCTGTGCACAGGTGTTGTGGATGAAAAACACTCTTATGGACTTTGGATTAAATTTCAATAATACGCCTATTTTATGTGATAATACTAGTGCAATTAATATTTCAAAAAATCCTATTAGTCATTCTAGAACTAAGCACATTGATATAAGACATCACTTTTTAAGAGATCATGTGTTAAAAAAGGATATATTTTTAGAATTTGTAAATACAGAAAATCAATTAGCAGATATTTTTACTAAACCACTTCCCACGGCAAGGTTTGAATTTATTAAGGGGGAGTTAGGTTTATTTAATTTTAAATAGTTTTTTTTTCTCCTTTTAATCTTATTCTGTTTTCGAATTCTGTTTAATTTTTTGTTTCCCGCTATAAGTAATTTTATTTTGTTTTAAATAAAAGTAATGATTAGTGATTACACGGGAATCAAGGCTGTCAGAACCGTTTCACCTTCTAAATTGTTTTCACCTTTTTCGGAAACCCTTTCGAAAACCTAAAACCGCACATCTGCTCCAAAACCCTCTTCTGAATCTTCAAACCCTAAACTTACGAACCTTCAGAAATCGTTGTTGAAATGGCAAAGACTAAGCGTCCAGATGAAGCCGAGAGCAGTGCTGCAAAGAAATCTAAAGTAGTTGGTCGGAAAATACTGCAAGGTAAAGTCATCGATTTAGAATGGCTGTTTGAAACTAATTTGCTGTTGAAGCAAGCGCTATCGTTTCAAAGCCTTGAGCAAGCTTTTAATAGTGAAAACTCTGAGTTTCTATATGAGGCAGAAATGAGACATTTCTTTAGAACTGTTCAGTTTAGCCTTGGAGATACGGAGGACAGTTTGTTGGCTCAAATAGAGGATAAGGACTTTTCCATATCATCTGTAGAGATAAGTCAAATTCTTAACTGCCCTCATGAAGGAGTTTTTCATTTCGATTTACGGAATATTGGAGATTCTGTACATAAGTCTGAAGACATTATGTCTTTTATGTTTGGAACCAAAGTGATAAAGAAGATGTTTATTAAAGATTTGGAGCCTGATCAGAAAATCTTAGTAAAGTTTGTTCAGACTGGTTTAGCACCAAGGATGGCTGAGATGGAGAAAATTCTGTACCCTGACATGTATATAATGTATCTTTTGATGAGTGATATTAAGTTTAATTTTCCTCGATTTATGATAAGATATCTGAGATACTGCTGTCAGAGTGAAGCAAGAATGACCTTTTTCCCATATGGAAGGTTCATTTCTTTGTTGTTGTTTAAAAGAGGAATGATCAGATTGGTAAGTGCTGGGGTGAAATGTCACCACAGTAATGTTTTTAATGCTGGAACTTTGAGGAAAGTGGGATATTTCTGGAGCACAATTAAAGGAAAACTCTTACCTGTTGGAGCTGAGGAAGACTCGGAGAGTGCTCAGGCTCAACCGGCTAAGTCCAAAGAGGGACAAGCAGAATCAAGGGTTAGTACAGTGGCAAGGAGAATTCGCTTTGAGATGGAGGAAGTTGAGGAAGAGAGAAGTCAGGAAGGACTTCAATCTAGAAGGAAGAGGTCAATTGATGAAGAAATTATCTCTCCTGTCTTGAAATCTTCTGAACCTGTAATTTCTTATTCATTTGTGAGAGAAGCTGTTGTGGAGAGGACTGCACCGATAGAGGAACCAGTAGCTCAACCGGAAATTCAGCTAGAACCTCAAACTGCTGCTGTGGCTGTTGAAGAAGCAATTCCACAAGAACAACTTATGGAGGCAGTGCCTGGTGAAGAAGTGGCCCGACCTCAAGAAGTTCATGAAAATATTGTTCTTGATCATTCAGTAGAAGTCAGAGAGACTACTGTTTGTGATGAACATACTTCTGAAGCTAATACAGAAGTACTTCAGGAAGAATTTTCAGTGGAAGAGTTTCAGGCTTCAAAGAATAGTTCAGTGGATCAACCTTTTCAGGACAAAGAACAATCAGATGCAGATTCTTTACCCCTTGTCCTGCTTCGTCAATCTGATTCTGGACATGAAAATCAAGCACAGGGTGCCCCTGATTCGAGAAAAGAAGAAGTTGTTGAGTTGTACAAGCGTATCTCTCAGTTGGAATCTGAGAATGATAGTCTCAGAAATTCTCTGAACTTAGAGCAGTTGAAGTTTCAGAAGCTGAAAGAATCTACTGTTTCAAGACAGGAAGTAGATTTGTTTAAAACTGATATGTTGCATGCTGTTGATCAGTTGAAATCAGAGATGGTAACGAAAGATGATTTGTCTGAGATGAAAATTTACATGGAGAATAAATTTGAATCTGTTTCAAACAATGCTGTGAGTGGATCAGGTTCTTCACCTGATTTGATTCGAAGATTTCAAGCAATTACTGGAGCACTGAGCAATATGAGTGACAGATTACACGATCTTCAGTGTAATAGTGCCCCTTTGTCAATTTTGCTAGATAATCAGAAATTTTTGGTAGATCAGTTGACATCTGGAGAGCAACCGATTAGGATTCTTTTGAATCAGTTATCAGAAAAGCTGGCTCTTTTTGTTGAAAAAGAAGAAAGAATGCATGAGTTTTTCAGAGTTAATTTGATTGAAGATATTCATATGACTCAAGAGAATAGGGATCTTATCATCAAGTTAGGAGATGGGATGATGAAGAGGCTTCGAGAACAGTTTACAGAGATCAAGATCGCAATTCAAAGGAGATAGACACCTTTTTCCCTGTCTTATCCCTAAACCTTGATTCCTCTGTATATCACTGTCGTAGCTTGTGAATGAAAATTCTTTTCTTATCTTTTTTGTTTTATTATTTATTGATTTATGATTAAGTTAGCCAGTATAAGAAATTCACTTATTCATACCCAGTTAATTATAGCATTTACTTATAGTTCAGTGCAATATTGAATGTGTTCAAATCCGTAATTTTTCATTCTTTTTGATATCACAAAAAGGGGGAGAATTTGGATAAACACAACATTTAAATTCATTCGTTTCCTATGAAGAAATTTGGATATATAGGAGCATTTGGATATATACGACATTTATCTTTTATCTATTTGAAAATTTATTTTTATGGGAGAGTTATGGGGGAGAAATTTTATAGTTAAATATTGTTTTAATCCTTTCAAAATTCTAAAATTTTATAAAACTTTTTTTCAATCAAGATTGCAATTAAATTAGTTCTATTATTTTATGGGTTTTGTGATCATCAAAAAGGGGGAGATTGTTGAGCAATGTATTGTTTTTAAACAAATCAAAATAATGTTTTTTAAAGGGGGAGATTATTTTAAATAATACTCTGTCTCTTTATGATGATTTTGATGCTCACAAATACCCTTAATTATTTACTAATTATTTCGTTGAGTATTTTGCAGGAATTTATTTTATATAACGAGATTTTATACTTCATTTATTCCAAGATCAATTTTAGCGTATTCTGGAATCACTGTAGCGCGAGATCAATTTTAGCGCGTTCTGGAATCACTGTAGCGCGAGATCAATTTTAGCGCGTACTGGAATCACTGTTCATACCCTACGTTGATGAACGTAACGTATGGATGAAAAGTTTACTTTTTATGTTATTTTGAAACGTATGGTTAATGAACCTTACGTTGTTGAAAAGTATGGAAGAAGAACATTACGTTTGGAAGGAACCTTACGTTTTCGTTGTTGAAAAGTATGGAAGAGAAACCGTACGTTAGTTTTCAGTGTTGAGTTTGTTTCTCAAAAGTATGGATCATCAACCTTACTTTTATAATCAACCGTACGTTCTTTGGAGAGTTGAAGCAAGACAAAGTATGGATGATCAACCCTACGTTTGAATGCTGAAGAGAAAGTATGTATATTCAACCTTACGTTCTGAACCTTACGTTCTGAACCTTACGTTTGTGAACCCTACGTTTGGAGCCACGTCATCAACCCTACGTTTGGCGTCGGGATATTCTTGACAGACGATATTTCCTTTTGAATTAGTCAATCAAGCGGATTATTAGGCGGATTTCGAGCTGATTCTTAAATACGACTTTGACTGAATCAAAGACGGTTTACAACGGATTAATGTTTGATTTAAACGGAGCTTTTTATGCCGATTCTTCAGGGGAGTTACAACGGCTTTGTTATTTCATTTAATATCGCGAATCTAAAGGAGATTTTCATGGATCTATTTATGCGGAAGATTTTATCAGATTTGAATATATGTTCTATCTTGGAAACTTCGGAGATATATATATACACGGGAAAGTGTGTGAAATATAGTATGATTGATCTTTTGATGAGCAAGAAAACAGAGACTGTGTGAAAGCGTTCTTTTCTAGTGATCGAGAAGAAGCGTAAGACCTTTATTACCGAAGGAAGATTTTGATAGAAGATTCACGTGTTCTACATCGACTACCTGTTGTGAATCTACTGCTGCTAAAGTTGTGAAGTTTCTGGTAATATCTATTGCAACTGGATCGACTCAGAACTGTTTTGATTACGGATCTTTATTTTCTGAAGACGACGATCTATCTACTGTCAATTGCATTCTGTTGCAATTGTGAAGAACAACTGGAGAAGTGTTTCTTTATCGAAACCCTTTTATTTTTGAGTGATCAGCTTCTCGTTCTAAGCTGTGTGGGTTCGTGTTTGAACCAGGAAGGCTGTGTGTGCCTGAATCTTGTAAAGGTGTCAACTGCCTGTACTCAGTTGTGGACGGGTCTGTGGAAACGAGGACCAGATAGTGAAAATCGCCAAACTCGTGGATTTGAGCGTTGGTGGAGTGGACTAGGGGCCTTCTGTTCCCCGAACCACTATACATCCGTGTGTTCATGCTTTTACTTTTTCCGCTGCATATTTAATCGTGCAAAAGCATAGTGAACAGAATTTGTCTAAATTGAAGAGATTGTAATAATTTGAAAAAGACACAATTCACCCCCCTCTTGTGTATAATCCGTAGATTCAGATCCAACAAATTGGTGCCATTGTCCATCAATATAGTATGAGGGACACCAAATATGGTGATGATGTTAGTTTTGAAAAAACTAATAATGCTTTTGGCTCCGAATTCTTTTAGAGGTATTGCCTTGCCCAATTTAGAAAAGAAGTCAGTAGCAGTAAGGATATACTTGAAGTGAATAACTGTAGCTAGAGGATAAGGCCCGACTACATCCATTACCCATGTGGAAAATGGTTAGGAGTATTTAGTTGTATATAGAAACTCTGGTGGTTGATGAATGAAGTTGGAATGCACTTGGTATGGATAAAATTTCTTAGTGAAATCTATACAATCCTGCATCATTTATGGCAAAAAGTATCCTAGACTTTAGATTTGATTAGAGAGTCTGTGCCCAGACTGGTGGGAACCACAATCTCTTGATTGTACCTCTTTCATGACAGCTGCAGTCTCTTTTCCACCAATACATCTGAAAAGGATTACATCAAATCCTTTTTTATAAAAGATCTTTTGATGGTTTAGACTATCATAAAGACTAAAATTGGTCTCTCATCATCAGATCTATTCTTTTTCAACTCTATCTGTCGAAATTACTCCATTTTGATGGTATTCCATGATGGGTATTCTATATCCCATGGTATGACCATATGGATCATAAATAGGGCTAATTTCATTAATTTCCCCTATTTTGGTTTGAACAAATGGGAAGACCACACGACGATGGGATATGATGATGACTATCTCATCCCGATCTGGGTCTTCCAAATTTGTAGCTGCTTTAACCAGTGTATAAGGTTGGGAATTTTGTGATCGTAGGACATAAGACAATGTCATCTTTGAGATAAATTCATCCATTAACCTTCTGATGTAATCACACAAAGGGATTAGCTCTTATTTTTTGATAGAATATTCTCCATTGATTTGATTGATTACAAATTCTGAATCACATTTTCCCATCAACTGATTTATTTTCACCTGAAGATCCAATTCCAAACCTGTAATGAGATCTTGATACTACACCTCACTGTTGGTTCTGGATTTGAATAATAGGAAGGAATAAGGCGATACTACCTTTTCTAGGGAGATATGGAAATTTCATAACCAAAATTTTTCATGTTTAGGGTTTTCCATCCTCTTACCTATTGGACTTATGGAAGCACCATCAACGTATATTTCCCATGTTTGTGAATTATCTTGAATATAGAAGACCTATTCATTAGGAAGTTCAGTATTTATTGATGTATCTTCTGTGGATGGAAGCTCAACAAGGAATTCTCCAAGATCTTGGCCTTTTATTGAATTTTGAGGCACAAAATGGATATCAAATTGTTGCAAAATTACAGCCCACCATGCCATATTCCCTGTAAGCATAAGACGACTGAGGATAAATTTGAGTGGGTTATTACAAGATACCAATTGGACCTCATGTTGTTGAAAGTAGTGCTGTAATTTCTGAACTACAAATATTTTTGTTAGGAAGCACTTTTCAGTACTTTAATACCAAGTATCTACATCAAGCGTTGTTCGAATGAGATAGTAAAGACAATTTTCATTCCCATCATCATTCTTTTGGGAAAGGAAGGCACCCAGTGATCCCTCTAATGCTGTCACATAGAAGATAAGTGGTCTTCCTTCAACAAGTTTCATTATTATTTCTTGATGACATCTAATGATTATTGCCAATCTACATTCCACTAATAGGTGAATCCCTTCTTCATTAATCTGGTGAAGGGTAAACACTTTCCAGCCAAATTGGTGATAAAGCGCCGAATGTAGGCCATGTCTCCTTGTAGTCCTCTTAATTCTTTCAAATTTTGAGTAGGTGACATACCAAGGATTGATTTTTTTTCTCAAGATCAACTTCGATATCATGATGACGTACAAAAAAGCAAAGTAACTTTCCTAAGGTTACCCCGAGGGCACATTTCAAGGGGTTCATCTTCAAACCGTTTTGCCAAAGTTTGTGGAATATAGTCTCCAAATCAGCCATGTGATTAGAATGTTTTCTGTATTTGACCACCAAATCATCCACATAACATTCAACAAATTACCCTAATATGGGTTTGAAGATATGGTGCATGGAATGTTGGTATGTTTTTCCTGAATTCTTTAAATCAAAGGGTATTACCCGATAAAAAAACACACCTTAAATCCATGATGTTCATTTGGAAAACCCAAATGATTGGTGGCTACATCAGGATTAAGTCCTGGCATTTCTATATAATTCCATGAAAATATATCTCGATGTTTCTTCAGAAATAAATTACACACCACTTACTCTTTAGATATCATGGAAACACTAATTAGAGTGGGGAGTGGATCTTTTTCTGTACCGAGATTTATTTCTATGAGCTCATCCACAGTGGTAGATACACCTTCCTCAAATGTTGGAGGATCATCCCTAAGATCTTCATTTTCTTCTTCATTACATGTAACCTCTTCTATTTCCACTTGCATAGTAGATGATGAGGAAAAACTCCCAGAGTTAGAGGGGGAGTTAGTATTTGAACATCTTGAATAAGAGGCCACCATATCTGACCCTATGGATGATGAAGGGTCTTCTTGTGGTAATAAAGATGAGATGATGGATTGAGAATCAACATCTTTGTCTTCCTCTAGAATTTCTACAATTTATTTTTCTCTGACTGATGAAGTAGAGGCTTGCTGTAGTTCAGAAGATGAAATGAAAACATCTCTATTTAGGCTTCCATCACTACTTGGTGAATCACTAATCTCTCCCATGCTATCAAGCTTAGTTTCCAAAAATTAATATTATTGAAGTTATTGGATGAGTGCTTGGATTTGGTTTTACCCTTTCAATTTGATTGATGGGTAGCACATAATCTTTACTCAAATGTATGAATGGATTTGCTGGGATCTTTTCTAGTCCATTCGAAGAATTAACTATGGTTATTTCTTTTATAATGGACTTCGTTCGTTCTATGTGATAAAACTCCATCTCAATGTATTGCGATTCCCATGTTTTTAATGAATTCTTGTCACCATAAAATGTCCCTATTTGACCATTGAAATAGTACTTAAGACATTGGTGGTATGACAAAGGTATGGATGCATGTTGATGTAGCCAAGGCCTTCCAAGAAGAATATTGAATGTTGTGTACTGGCGAACAACCATGAAATCTGAATGAGACACAAGATCTCCAAAATGAGTTCTGAGTGTAATCTCACCCAGAGGTTCTTGTTTATTCTTGTCATATCCTTGAAATATTAATGTTGAAGGAGATAAGTTAGATTCAGTTTGGCCTAATCGACAAAGTGTTTGAACATGAACGACGTTGAATCCAGAACCACTATCAAAGAAGGCCCGTCAGATGTTTACATCATTGACTTTTCGAGAAAAATAAATGGGTCTAATATTTCCATGTACAACATCATCTTCATATTCATCTATAAAAGATATGACTGCATGAAATTGTACAGGATCATTCTCTATACGGTAAACCTCAGCAAGAACAACTTCAGTTTCAAACTCTTGAGGACTTGAAAAATCCTCAATGAGTTCTTCTCGAAGATCTTTTGACAGATTCATAGCATCCATAGTTGATAAATTGGATAGTAATTGGGACAATTGTTTCAAGATATCAGTATTTTGGTCAAAAGGTTTGCATTTTCCATCATGAAGATGCAGTTTGGTAGGTGTTTTGGATGTTGATGATTATAATGTAAACGTACCCTATGTTGGAGCAGAGGATGGAATAATTCTTGATTTGGTAGATTAGACTGACTAGGTCTCTTCACTTGCTGATAAGAAGATAGTGTGACTTCTAATCGGTCCTCCAAAATAATCATGTCAGAATCGAACCTTTCTTGCATAAAAGAAACTCCTTGTTCTTCTTGATCCCTCAAAAGGGATATTCCATGAGTATCTTCTGCATATATGGTTCGAGAAGGGGTAGAGTTAAAATGGTGGTTTCTATAATTCCCTCGTCTTCCACTGTATCCTCAAGCTTGGCCTCTTCCTATGGTTCCCCAATTAGGTATAAGGAAATCTAGCTCATTATAATCAGAATCACCATTGGCATAAGGATTCGTTAAATGGATAACATTGACAGAACCAAAGATAAATTCTTCATCTGATAGAGATTCTGAGTGACAGGTTAAATCTGATTGTGCTGTTTGGTGGGGTGGTTCCCGTTCTTTTGAAACAGATGGAATGAAATCTTCTAGGGTCAAGGAAAACTTTGGCCTTAACATGAAATCATCTTCTTCTAACTACTCTTTATGATTATAATCACTTCTCTTCTTTTATAAATGACCTTTTAATGAAGGTGGTTTTACTATGGAGAAATTGATGGAAGAAACGATCAGTTTTTTCAACTATGTTCGTAAAATGTCATGATTCCGGTTAATCATTTTCCTAATCATCCAATCATTATATTTCTACACATTTTTACTTTTTTACTTCCTACTATTCTTCTTTTTTCCTCTGGATTGTTAGTAGTAACACATGCTACTTGAGCTGATAAACTTTTCAGGTCCACTTTTCTAGAGTCTACCATATTTTGCAAGAGGTACTGAAAAAAATAATCCTAGATTGGATGTCCTAATATCTGGTGAAAGGGGAAATAATTCGGAAGATCTTCATCTCCTTATTTATTTGGTTTCTTCGGCCTTGGAAACTGAACCAAATTGTCTTCCAGAGCTGAGATGAAGTAACTAAGAACTTGTTCATTCTAGAAACAATAAACATTGTTCTTTAATTCTTCAAACTATTTTTGCCTTTGATCTCTTTGATCATCTTGATGAGGTGGTTGTTTCTGCTGATGCTCAGGAGGCAGAGCTCTTCAGTCTGATGAAGGTCTTGATGTATAAGCAGGTACAGGTGCCTGCTTGAGTGTAACTATAGAATATTCTTCCTTTCCTATACTCCTCCCTGAATATGATGGAATTACATGAGTTTTATCATTAGTTTCTATAATAGAGTCTTCTATCTGTTGAGTGATTGATGTATGGTATTGAAACCCTCCTGTGTATTTCACAGGATCAATGGTGTGCACAACTGATCACATAGATTTTTCCACACAAATTGGTAGAAATTATTCTTGAGGGAGTGATAGACTTAAGGAATATGTTAATCCCTTACATAGAGCAATGAAATCTGAAACTCTTTCATTCTACCATTTTTTACAATTGGTAAGATAAAAAACCGTCATCTTTGGTAGCGTTGAGAAAAATTGAAGAAGGAATTTCTAACAGAGATCTTCCCATCCATTAATTGATTGAGATTATAAACTTGTATACCAGAAAAATCTATCCCCCTATAATGACTAACACAAAATACCTAAGCTTTACTGCTTCTTGTTGTTGAAGAGTTCCCATCATGAGATCAAAACAAGAAAAAAATGTGTTAAGTGTTGTTCCGGATCTTATGAACCATTAAAGATTAGTTATGTCGTATTCACAAAATTTGGTAGGGGAGGAATTTCATCCACCAATTTCGAGTAATCTCTCTTTTCTGGCTAAACTGGTGCATGTCGTTCCTCCATAGATTCTAATTGAGTCGTTAATACCTCAATTGTGTTCATAAGAATTTGAGGATTATTTGGATGAGATGGAACTTATGTAGGTATAGAAACTAGATCTTGAGCAGGTGCAACGACCAGAAAAACAACTGATGGTGGTGATGATATTTACCTTGGATAACCCACAGAAACATGCCTATCAAGATGTGTCTGATCCTGCCTTGATTGTGTACCCAGTGGAGGGAATTCATTATCCGCATATGTAGTTACTAATTTTTTTATGAGGATCTCCTATAAGATTTTAATGTTGAGGAACTGCCTGGGGAGTACGTATAGCAGAAATGCTGCTTTGAAGTAAATCTATATTGAGTATTTTCAACTCCTTAATTTCCTCTTCTTGCTGTGAAAATATTTCTTCAAGTGAAAGATATTGACCTTATCCAATGGAAAAGTGAGATGCAATCTGACTTTTTCCTTTACTTTTTTTAGATTCCTTTCAAAGGGGTGGGAGTTGGTTATTTGAAGGCATATATATATTCTGTGTAAGCCTCTGATTTTGGGTATGCACACCTTCTTCATTTTCCTCAGTGTGTACCATATTATGGACAAGAAGTTCATCTTCCGAATCCCATGAACTGGACTCATTTTCTGGAGGGTATTCTATAGTTGTGTTAATGAAATTCACTGACGAATAATGCATTGAGGGCATTATGTCAGTATGTTTGTAAGATCATCTCCCTCTATATCTTCCATAAGACTATGTTCTCATATATGATGAATTTTTGGTAACTGTATGGAAGATAGTAACCTGAAGGGAATGCTCAGATAGTTTAGTTGTATTCTCTCACTGTGGCTTCTTCCCTAATTGGGAGAAAAATGACTTCCGTTTAGGAGGGGATTTCAAATGTGAAAAAGCCCCGAGCCCTACAGGATGGGGCTATTCCTATTCTTCTTCTTCTTCTTAAAATCGTTGATATTTGTTTAATGAATTTGGAGGTTAAATTAAATGAGCCCCCATCCCTGAAAGCTATGGTGATTCTTGAACTGCTATGGATGAAATTAGTGCAACTTATCTTCTAATTTTGATAATTTTGGTTCAGACATTAACTGGGTGTATTATCCGACAACCAATCAATTCACCTGTTTCAAAATATTTCTTTTCTATTTCAGACATTTTCATTCTTTGACAGCTAACATCCTCTAAGAGAGATTCCTGCTCAATATTCTCGGATGTTTGATGTAAAAGTAACTCAAAAACTTCTTTTCTTTGGGTCTGACTCTGATGAGAGCTGGTTGAGGTCTGTTCTTGAGTGTACATTTGATTACATACAAAATCTATTGATTGTGGCCGATCGTGGGCAATAACATTTCATGAGACCACTTTTGGAGGAAATTTCTGATTTTGGTGTGCAGTGAAATGGAATGCTCTATGTGCACCCCATCCTCTAATACAAACACTAGATGGGGAATCAGAAATTAACTAGCATAGCCTCTTTAGATCATTGAGGCTTCCACGCTGAAGTATTCTTTGCTGTTTTTCAACATTTGGATGTTGAGAAACTGAGAGAGATGCCAAGTCAATTTGGCGTTGTAACCCTTATTTTACCTTTACATGATTTTGATATTCATCATATAGTAATACTTTATTTTTCAAATGAAGAATTTTCTTCCAAAGGATTAGGTGGATATCATGAATTAAATCTTCTGGAATCAATTCTGGAATGTTATACTGTGAATTTTCCAACCGCCAAAACATGATTAGTACTACTCCCTTAGCAAATGTTTTCCTCATGTTTAACACATATTCATAATCTTTCACTTAAGGTTTCTCCAATTGGTCTGAAAAAAGTGTTTGATCTATATTAGATGAAAAATGACCCAAAGGAGGTTTGGAGAATGACCCTTCCCTTAAGATGTCTTCCGGTTGAGAAAGTGTTTCACCTGTCAATGACAAGGAATCAGATATGACTGGACTTGTCTTTCCAAGTGCCTCGATATAGGAGGGATTTCTCATCGCTAAATATTCAATTATAGAATTGTCTTGACAATGTGAAATACTATTGCAGATAGGAATTTTTCAGCGAATTCCATCATGGGGAGGATCACCATGGTGGATTAAAGCAAGGGATAAATCTTCTTACTCCTTGGTCTTCAAGCCACACAAAGGATTTTCCTGGATCTCATCTAAAGATAGGCACTCTAGATTGACCTAATTTTCATGAATCAATCCTTTATGATGAAGTGTCTGATGAGTAACTTCAGAATTACTACTACCACTCCCATAATTTTTTAATGAGAGCAAAGGATCTTGAGTTGAAATAGAAAAATTTCTGAGGACTTCAAGAACTCCAACATTAAAAGGATCCAAATCGCAGATTGACTCGTGATTTTCCAAAAAATCTTTGCAAAAATTCTTCTTCGATGTTATCTTATACTTAGTTGGGGCCACTTACTGGGAAAAGTGGTTATAATGGGTAGGTGTATGTGCCTGCCTTGGATTGGTTATTGGAACAGACAGATTACCTTCAATTAGAAAATGACTATGTTCCCTATCTCGTTGTCTGTATGATATGGAGGAGTATGAACCATGACCCTCCTAGACTGGAACATATGTGTGTATCTTTTCTGGGATGGCATGCCGATGTGTCATCCCATGTGTGGGGAAAAATTTAGGTTTCTATTTCCTTGGTACTGCTGAAGTGGTTGTTATAATATCCTAGAATGCTTCCAGAATATGGGTAGGGATTTTTGTTGGCCATTTCACTATCAATAAGATGTGTTTGGTGACTTCAATGACCGGAATATGAATATACATCAATTCCATATCTGGAGTAGGTGTATGTTCCTGATCCTATCCTCCCTTTCTTATAAATGGGTATTGATAGTACTCATGTATGGGGGAAAAGAGTTGGGTCTGCCCCAAATTTTCCGTCGACGCTTTCCGACTAACATCTACGGGTGATACCAAATGGGACTGTTGGTAGTCATGAAGAACATTGGAAAGTGTAAGATCCTGCTAGCAGTTTCCCATCATGTATGGTTGATAGAATTCCTTCAATACTACAAGATGAGGCTACTAGAATAATTGGTGATTTTAAACAGGTGTATGTTCTTGTTTACCAGTTTTCACCACATTAGATTGGTGAGATTCTTTAAATGCTGTCAGATGAGCCCACTGACTGGTTGATAACTTGTAAGTAGCTGTATGTTCCTGTTCACGATAATCCACCAGATTTATCTAGTAGGATTGGTCTGTTTCTTCCAGATGAGTCTGCTGGATAGTAAAATTGGGAAGGATGAGTGTATGTGCCCGTTCATTGTTTGCCATCAAGTTAGGTTGATGGGATTCTCCAGAAGGGGTAGAGGTAAGAAACTTCTCCCTGTTGACCGGATGTTTTCCCCAATAGTTTGTCCTATGTGCCCGAGTCTGAGAGACATAGGCTGAACCTCCAGAGGCAACACCCCCATCATATTGGGGGTCCACTACCACATGATTCTGCTGGCAGCGATTTCTTGTGGGAGTCCTCAGGAAGGACTCCTACATTCTTAAATAGAGTCCCTGAGTGGACTACTGATATTACCTCCCTATAGTACTGGAGGGATTGACTGTTGCATTATGGGGATAAGGACCTGAAACGGTTGAAGATGGTGGTCGGAACTGTTTGCTTCTTGATCATTGGTCATCATTGGCCGGATGACCGAGGATTGTTATTGACCCAGATGACCTACCGAGAAGCCTCCAAAGATAAGATTGTACCATGCCGATGATATTACTTTACTAGCACATTAAAGACCCAATGTTGAAGATGTTGGGTTGGTGATGAAACCCTTCCCATGGATGGGAATCCATCTTGAGACGTGGTCGGGATGTTCACAAATGTTGTCTTGAAGAAATCCATTTTGGAGTGAAGGGAATGCTTAAAAAAACATGAAACAACAAAAAACTCCATTAAAGAAACATATTTTTAGATGGATACATGCATGATTGATTCCTTTTGTCTGGACTTCCTTTATCAATTTATAGGGGACTAAGAGGTGGGTAACATTATTAACTTGGTTAAGTATTCACATTGGGTTCACCATTTTTGTTTCGTAGTTCCATCAAACGTGTATTCTAGTTTTAATAATCACTGCTTCCAGGCGGTTTCCATTAGATTTATTTATAGAACTAGAAACATCCAACAGTTATTTATCATAATGGGACCTACTTTCCAAAGGAAGGTGTTCGTTATGTTTGAACTTAACGTTAGTTAAGAATGTACATTGGTCGAGAGGATGGGACGTCGAACTCATCACACCCTTTTGGGGGGAATTATTGTCTACTCCAGGACTCTATTTATAATTTAAGAAATTTTTGTGAATCCTTATTAATTCACAAAGTATATCATAAGAATCCCTTGGAATTTTCAATAACTTATCTAGAATGTGAAAAGTTTAAAATCATCCGTATTTATTTGAGGTTCTTCATTAATGGAGATATCCATAAGTATTCGACGTTCTCCATCGATGGTATCCTCTCATATACTACTTAGAGATTATTTTAATCATCGTTATCATGATACTGGGTTTTAAACCACTTAGTAGGGAACTCTGGAATTTATTTTCATCCAAGTAGATGAAGGTTTGGATTGATCTTGGGATCGTTCCCATAAAATGGGCTACCTACATATCCTTGTAAAAGGAATCAGAACCATCATAGTTCGGTTGCACTGAATGGGAAACATCATAACTTTTAAGGTCATGTGATAAGGACCTATTCGTAAAGTTTAATGTCATGCGATATGAAAATCTAAGCGGAAAGTGCTTAGTCAAAACATAGTATGAGACTTATGCTGAAGAAGCCCAAGGAACATGGAAAGGATTTGGGTTTCCAAGTAGGACCAGACCCTATTGGGAATATGGCCCGAGGAGAACATGGTTGATTTAATGTATTGGGTTCGAACCTCATGAAGGCTTCATATGTATCCCATGTAGATGGGAATCAAATCCCACGTAGTTCATTCCAAAATTTGGGGAATTAGGGTTGGATTACTGATGAGGACATCCAATGAGATTGGGCCCTGAGAAGGCTTCCTACGTATCCCGATTATGGTGGGAATCAGAGTTCTTGTTGTTTATTCCATTATTTGGGTTTGTGCACATGTTTTAATCATCATGAATATCAAATCCCATGTGATTCATGCTCGGTGTGAGAAACAAGAGGATGTTAAATATTTCAACAATAACACATGCACTTTTCCTCCTCTGTTGGTGGAAGAGGGAGCACCTATGGAAGCATGGGTGGATGAGGTCTAGGCGACCCAAGAAGAGGGTGAGCCGACAAACCTTCCCTATGTTCACTTTACATTGGACAAGGGTCCAATGAAAGGATAAAGAGATGAAGGTTAGGGGCTTACAACGGGATAGCTTCTCATGGTGACAAAGCCCAATGGGAGAGGGAAAGGATAACAAAAGTACCTATGTCCATCTCCCCTCTGGTCATTGGCACCGTAGAAGAAAGGAGGAGCGGTGATGCTACCTCCTGCAAAAAAATCTATGGGATTACGCCAGGATGGTTGCCTAAAAATTGATCCTGGTATGGGAGGGATACTTCTCATTTATTTTTTAAAAGTAAAAGTAGGTATGAACCATACCTTCCCCTAATAGAGACCTGAAGTTTTGTTTCATCTCTTCAAGAAGGGAGTGGCCAGGACCCAACCCTTCTCCAAACCAGGAACTTCTCAACACTATTTCTATGAGAAAGGTCCATGTGGATGTGGATATACAAACCCAAAGACATTCCATGTATCCTAACACCATTATAGAAAAATGTGGGAAACCTATGACTCTGGAAATACAAACTGAAAAAGGAGACACGCTGATGTTATTTTCCCAAAGGTTTGATAAGTCATGAGGTTTTAGTGGAGGCCTCAACATAGTACCTTTTAGATAAGGGAACCAAGGAATGATATATCCTTCCATGAATGGATTTAAATATGGTACTTGAGTTGGTTTGTAGGATTTATACCAAGATCTTCCGCGTAGGTACCTCGCACAAGTATGCCGCGTAGGTACCCTGCATTGATGTACCACATAGGTATACTACGTAGGTATACTGCGTAGTTGTGGTTGATGACTGAAGAATGTGTTTCACATAGGAGAACAAAAACTATGTAAAAATTTTAAAATACTTTTAAAACATGCTTATCCCATTTAATTATATCTTTTTTTTGTGTTTTAGAGAGATACTAGAGACAATTTTAGTGATCTAGGAGAAAGAGCTATGCAATATGAGCATCAGAGAGTCTTTAAACTTTTTCAGTCCCTGAAATGAGGAGCCCAAGGGTCCTATTTGAAGGCATGGATGGTGCGTGGTAGAAGGGATGTTTCCTATGCAGGTCCTTTGTGCAGCTCCTCTACGCAGGTACTCTATGTAGGGGTATAGAAATTATTCTTTCACATAGCTCTGCCGCACATGTCTATCCCATAGCTCTTCCACGTAGGTCTATCACGTAGCTCTACTATGCCAGTCTGTCATGTAGCTATGCCATGTAGGTATTTTGGAGTATTTGACTTTCCTTTAAACTCTTCGAACCTTTCCTTGGGATTTTAAAATATCTAGGAATCTCTTCATATTCTTTTGTTTTCAGGTCAGGTTCACCATTTTTATTTCATAGTTCCTTGAAATGTATATTATAGTTGTAAGAATCACTGCTTCTAGATGGTTTCCATTGGATTTATTTATTGAACTAGAAATATCTAATAGTTCTTTATCCAAATGGGACCTACTTTCCAAAGGCAGTCATTCGTTAAGTTTTAACTTCGCGATACTTAGGAACATGCATTGGTCAAGAGTATGGGAGGTCAGACTCATCACACGATTTTGGGGGGAATTATTATCTACTCCGGGACCCTCTTTATAATTTAAAATATTTTCGTGAATCCTTATTAGTTCACCAAGTTTATCATAATTATCCCTTGGAATTTTTAATCACTTATTTAGCATGTGAAAAGTTTAAAATCATCTATATGTATTCGAGGTTCTTCATTAATGGAGATATCCATATGTATTTGTGGTTCTCCATCAATGTTATCCTCTAATATACTACTTATAGATTATTTTAATCATCATTATTATGGTACTAGTTTTTAATCCACTTAGTGGGTCACTCTATAATTTTTTATCATCCGGAGAGACGAAGGTTTGGTTTGATCTTGGGATCAAGCCCATAAAATGGTCTACCTACGTATCCTTGTAAAATAGATCATAACCCTTATAGTTCGGTGCTAGTGAATGGGACACATAATACCTTTTAAGTTCATGTGCTAAGAACCTAGTTGCGCACTTTAATTTCATGTGGTTTCGACATCTAAGAGGAAGGTGCTTAGTCGAAACATAGTGTGGGAATTATGATGAAGCAGACCAAGGAACATGGAAAGGATATGGGTTTCCATTTAGGATCAGTCCCTGTTGGGAATTTTGTCCAAGGATAACATGGTTGATTTAAGGTGTTGGGTTTGAACCTCAAGGAGGCTTCCTACATATCCCATATAGATGGGAATCAAATCCCACATAGTTTGATAAGTCTCATAGGAGAGTATAGTCCTTTGAGAGAAATGAGTTTGGGGTTACTTTCTAAAAAGGATTCCTTAGCGATTTGAGGATTTAATTTGGATCTTATTCCTAAGGAGGATTCCCAAATTAGGGGAATTAGGGTTGGATTCCTAAAGAATACATCCAGTGAGCTCGGCCCCTGAGAAGGATTCCTACATATCCCGACTGTGGTGGGAATCAGAGTTCTCATAGTTAATTCCAGTGAGTGTTTGTGAACATGTTGTAATCATCATGAATCCCTATGCCCACGTGAGTCATGCTTGATGTGGAAAAAAAGAGGATGTAAAATATTTCAACAACGAAACATGAAAATTTTCTCCTCCATTGGTGGATAAGGGAACACTTATGGTGGTGAGGGTGGAAGAGGTCGAGGAGACCTGGGAAGTGGGCGTGACAATGAGCCTTCCCTATATTCACTTTATACAGGACAAGGGTCCAATGAAATGAGAAAGTGATGAAGGTTAGGGGATTACACCAGGATGGCTGCCCATGGGGACAAAGCCCAACTCGAGAGGGAAAGGATAACAATAGTCCCTATGTCCATCTCCCCTATGGTCTTTGGAACTGAATAATAAATGAGGAGTGCTGATGTTACCTCCTACAAGAAAAGATAGGGGATTACCCCAGGATAGTTTCCCTAAAATTGATTCTGGTATGGGAGGGAGACTTCTCCTTTATTTTTTAAAAGAAAAGTAGGTATGAACCATACCTTCCCTTACCAGAGACCTGAGGTTCTGGGTTATCTCTTCGAGAAGGGAGAGGCTAGGACCCAACCCTCCTACAAACTGGGAACTTCCAAACACTGTTTCTGGGAGAAAGGTCCAAGTGATTTTAGATATACAAACCCACATACATTCCATGTATCCTAACTCGCTAATAAAAAAAATATAGGAAACCTTTGACTGTGGAAATACAAACCCAAATAGAAGATGCGATGATGTTCATTTCCCAAAGGTTTGATAAGTTAAGAGGTTTTGGTGGAGGATTCACCTTAGTCCATTTCTGATAAGGGAACCAAGGAAGGAGATACCCTACCATGAATGGCTTTAGAGAGGGTACATGAGTTGGTATGTAGGATTTATACCAAGATTTTCAACGTAGGTACCTCACACAAGTTTGCCATGTAGGTACCCCACATTGATGTACCACATAGGTATACTACACAGGTATGCCGCGCAGGTATGCCGCGCAGGTGTAGATGATGACTGAAGAATCTATTTCACATAAGAGAACCAAACCTATGTAAACATTATATAAGACTTTAAAAACATGATTATCCCATTTAATTATATCTTCTCTCGTGTTTTAGGGAGCTACCTAAGTCAATTTGAGGGATCTAGGAGAAATAGATACATAATGGGAGATTTAGGGAGTCTTTAAACTTTTTTAGTCCCTAAAATGAGGAGCCCAAAGGTCCTATTTATTGGCATGGATGGCGCCTGGTCGAAGGGACATTACCTGCGTAGGTCCTTCACACAGATCCTCTATGTAGGTACTCCACGTAGGGGTATAGAAATTATTTTGGCACGTAGGTATACCATACAGGTTTGTCACGTAGCTCTACTGCACAGGTCTATTGAGTAGCTCTTTCATGTAGGTCTTTTATAGTATTTGAATTTCCTTTTAACTCTTAGAACCTTGCCTTGGAATTTGAAATATCTTGGGTTCTCTTCAGAGTCTTTTTGTTTTCTTAAGTGGTGTCAAAAACTATAAATATTTGATACAAGTAGTTTGAGAACCTATAAATAAAATGGTTCCCTAAAGAGGAGAGGATATCCTTTCCTGGGTGAGATATAATAAAGTGGAGGTTGTCCATGGTGAATTTCTAGGGTAGGAACATTGTAATCAATATTTATGATACTACATGGAGGAATTATATGGTAGGTATAGACTTCAAAATAATATGAAAAGTTATAAGATCCATGATAGTAAATATATTTGACTTTTATATACCTAAGGGTACTAGCATCGAGAAGAGAAAGAATATGAGTTTTATCCTCCATCATATTTAGAATGTGTCGATCAGTTGTTTGAGGTTGGGTAGGAGTATAAACATGCTATGTAGAGGTCATCAGAATATGTTGATATCTATCTTTGGATATTATTGGTATATAGACACACCTATGGGATGTTTCTAAAAAATTTATAAATTATTCTACATTTTTGGTTGGAATATGAACATTCCTTTGGGTGGTTTCCAGAAGATATTGTCCACCCTCAGTTGAAACAAGACTATGTACCAAATTTTGATAGTTATTCCCCATTAGAATATGTTGATAGAAGTATGAAATAGGATAATGGATATATGATTACTCTAGTATGACCTTTGAGGGACGCAAATACAATCCTTCATCAGAGGGAGAAGGAATATATTCCACGCTTCTTTCATATGTCAGAATATGCTGAGTAGAATTTGGATTTATAGTAGGGATATGGGCCTACCCTGAGGTGACTATCAGAATATTCTAGTGAACCTCAGTTGGAGTGGTAATATGAGCCTAATCCATGTTTTCTTTTAGAATATTTCACTGATCATATTGGATAGAAAGATTCATCTATCCCAAAGTCACTATCAAACAAGGTTGATAAAACCCTATTGGAATGGGTATATAAGCATGGTCTCATGCCTCATCATCTATTGGGATATATCGATAATCCTACCAAATGGGTGAAATAATATTTTATTTCTCTGAAGTATCTACAAGGTCATGCTGATTATGCTAAAATGATACTCTTCTAATTAGAACATGAGTATTTCATAGTTGTTATTTGATCACTGAATTATGTTGAATAATCTTTTCTTTTACTTCTAGAATATATTAGAATCTCATAAGGGCATGAATAGATATATAGTATTGCACATTTGTTATATCCAATTTATACTGAACGATATATTCAATTAAATTTTGGCTATACTCCCACTCATTTCCACTTTTTCATTTAGATATTCCAATGAACATTGTGCACTAGTTCATAGATATGACCCTTCCCCCTACTTACTATCGAAATGTACTAGTAGACTTACTGTTTGAAGATAGGGATATAATCCAATTTTCTAGATTCTTCCATAGTATATTGATGGTCTTATATTGGGTAAGAAAGAATATAGGAACAATCTACATGATTTGAAGCTCTGCATACATGGATATATCTCTTAGAAACCTCTATTTGAGTTTCTAGGTAGATGACCGGGAAGTGACCTCAACAAAACATTGAGGGGAATTACTTGCATGAAACTACAAGAAACACTTGAAAAGAGACCTCCTAATAGATTTCTGAATCATGGAAAAGACTTCATTGACTCATTATCCAACATCCTGACATAAATAAGGTTCTGATTATTGTGATTTGATGATAGGCTCTCAAAGTGGTTGGCAGTGGAAATAGTTGTCACTGGATTCATCATGGGACTCCTCAATAAAGGTGGGATAATAAATTTTATTTCCTAAAGACCATTTTATCTAGCTTCTAGGGTTGTGATGGTACAAGGATACTAGTATTCCATGACTATCACATTCACCAACTAGTTTTAAAGGCATTGAGTAGGCAGTGTCATCCTTCAGTTTGTTGAGGAAGTGGCACTTATGGTAGCTACAGTGATGGAACACTTTCTTAATGATTTTGACATTACCCTGATCAATGTGATCTTTTGAGAAATTTTTCTATGGTTAAAAAATAAAAAAATATAAAGAATACCGGTTAGTGTAGAAACAAAATTAAAAAACTTGCATAACTATCATTTCATTGATAACTCATTTATTGGTTCTCATTACTAAAATATTCACATTAGGTTAACCATTTTAGTTTCAACATAGGGTAGTGTGTCCTGGTGTTTGGATTTATGAGGGGATGAGAATCACTACACAATCCTCATGTCTATTCACTACACCTATCTCAAACAGTTTCAAACAATGTTGATTTGTGGAACCAGAAACATCCAACATTCCCTACATTCATAATGAGCCATGAGCCTATTTTACAAAGGTAAATATTCACTGTGGATCCTTAAATATGGAACTTTGGAACTCTAATTGGTTGATATGATGGTAGGGGGATTATTCCCTACTATGGTAATCTATTATATTTTTAAATCATGTTCATGAATGTTTCCCAGTCCAAGATATGGTACCGATTAACCCAACATTATATATGGTTATTAACTTATTCCAATGTAAGTATTTGTATATATCAAAGGTACCCAATTGACATGAACATCGTTATGTATAAAAATTTCTCCAATGATGATACATTCTAAATGTATTATAGGTTCTCCAACTTGTTACTTGTTATTACTTAGTGATGCTATTTTGGTGATCACTATGTTATAAATACATGCATCTAGGCTCTCAAGGGTTTAATTCTATCTAGAAATGTGGTAGGTTTCTATGATGTCAGGATTAGGCCCATGAAGGGGATTCTTACATATCAATATTAAAGGAATGAAAATGAATATAGTATGGTTCCACTTAATGGGACAAGTCATAACCTTTAAGCTCATATGGTAAGGACCAATCCCTATAGTTTAACGTAATGCAGTAAAAACTACTTGGTGAAATATTCACAGTAACAGTTGATTTTTGAATTATGCATGATATTCATATTCTAGTTAAACAAGAAGTAATTATGGACTATAAAGGATGATTTGGTTTTTCAAGGAGTATGATACTGTGAAAAAGATGTTTTTTTGGAATATGCCATGATAAGAATGATATGATAAGACTTGAAGGGAATATATCCCTATGGGTGGGGCATAATACTATTGGAAATATGTCATTATAGAATATGGTTCACATGGTGGATTGATCTAGTAGATGAGATATATAAACTCACTAGAGTATATCTAGTCGAGGAGATAATATAAATTATCTCACGAGGGATATAGACAAATGATGGTGGACGATGGGGGATGAGATCATTGATTTTGTGTTTAAACCTAAGGGAGGCATCCTACAAATCCCAATGAGATTGGAATCAAATCACACATAGTATAAATGAAACAGATTAAGGTCATATGATAGAACCATACCATGTAGTTTAACATCATGTGGCAAGGATGTTGTAGTAGAGTCTAACATAGTGTGATGTGGATATATATGGGGACATTTTAATATAGGATATGTGGGGTCACACATTGAAGAGTCATCCAGCTTATCATATGAATTCATGAATTAGAGTCCAAATTTTCCAATGTTGAGTAAATATATGTCATAAATGTTGTAACAAAAGATTTTTGAGTGGGGATTATTTATATGAGGCTTCCTTTATATGTTTCTTTGAGTGAATGGCCCTTTAAAGGATAATAATATCTAAAGAGGACTTAAACCTAAGGAGGAGGCCCGTGATGGTGGAATTTTCATTATTCTAATGGTATGATCATAACAGACCTCTAAGCCAACATGATCCATGCTTGATGTGAGAAACAAGAGATAATAAAAGATCAAACAAATTTCTTATGGGTGTAAGATTGGATTTGGATGGGTACTACACACTGAAGCTTCCCTGGGAGAAATATAGTTATTAGTTCAATAGAGAATATGGATCTATAAGAGAAAACATGAGATGTCACAAAGATAATTGTAATATGAAAACTAAAAGGGTGAATAATGGTCTTATTGAGGAATATGGAATCCTAAAAAGACCAATATAAGTATATTGGTTATGTAACTCAGTCCACAAAATGTGTCATACACATCATAATTATAACATGAATTAAATTTCACATAGTTCCAATATTTATTTCCTACTAGTGGGTAAGAAAGGATGATTGGACTCATGGGGATTATTTATCAAGGAGTTAGAGAATATTAAAATATTAAGGTCTTAAACCAATATGGATTCCCATGTTTGATAAAGAGAAAATAAGGATTATGTAGTTCAAGTAGAAATCTTGGTAGTTAGATGATCGCATGAAGGTCATAATGTCATGATATAATATGAATGAGATAGTGGTTTTGAGATCAGATAAAGGGGGCTAGAGGGGGGGGGGGGTCATGTGATCAAATAATGGAATGATGACCATAAAATCTTGAAACTAGTAATAGATCAAGAGATCGTGTGATGAAGTAGCTTGACTAAGAGATCATTATATGATCACATGACTGATAGGTTATCATGAGATCATCTCTTTCACAAATGGTCATGTTTCTAGGTCTTATGTAAACAATTTATTTTATTTCCATGTGGTTAGCCTTTTTTTATAGGTTCTCATTATTGGAAATCACTAAACAAATTTCCAAATGGTAGGTTTTGAGGTTTTGTGACTCTACATTGTTCTCATTGCATGTAATATTTATTCATGTATCAACTCTTTTTTTTATATTTTAAAATGTTTTTCATAGGTATCGTTCCCATTATATCTACACAATTTTTCATGGTAGATGATCCATTTAAATGGGTATGAGGTGGTGGAAGATGTCCACATGAATCAGCTTCATCTTATGTGCATTGCACAACTAGTCTGCATATCATTCATGATTCCCTACAATGTGTCACATAACAAATAAAATGTTTGAGATCATCCCATAATGGATAACCTCAGTCACATGATCCATTTTGGGTTAGAAACCCACAAAATACTAGGAGGCATCACATGGTGAAGAGAAACCATAACATCATTATGTCACATACATCCTCACCTTTGATCCAGTCACATGAAGCTCTTTAATAGTTTCAATCTTATATCACCATGTAATCATAATATGAAAAAGTTGAGACCCTTATATCACAAAAATGGGCATGAAATCTAGGAACATTGAATATTTTCCAAATTCCATTACACCAAAAATGGTACTCATATTTTGGGTATTTTCACCACTTCATCTTACCAACATTCACCTGGTAGGCATCAACCATCACCAAATCACTTTTCAATACCATGATTATTTATATGATAAAACATATGTTCCCAAAATATAATAACCCTTTTATCCTAATTATCTAACATTACATTAACATCAATGATCAAATTAAACCTAATGTTGAAAAATACCATTCAAATTATGTTCATAAAATATAATTTTTTTTTCATAAAATAACCCTTTCACTGAATAGAAATTCAAACTAAGGGTTTCATATTTATCAAACATCTATTAAAACATAAGAAATTCCTACCAAAAAACTCTCATCATATAAAATATAAAAATAGTAATAATTCTATTAATCATATTATCATCCTTAAATTTATCAACCCTTTAATGAAATACCATTACATCATAACTATTGAAATCCTCTTTATAGAAACTTCTATCTTTCAACATTATTTATAAGACTTTAACAATAATTTTCCATCTTATTCCTTAATACTTATTTCCTGTAATAAATAAAATGAATCATTCCCTATGAATCTTCAATAAAAATATAATCAAATTTCATACTTTAAACAAAATTAAAACTATTAAAATATATCATACCTTCAATATGTTATGCAAGATATCTTTTTATTGACGATAACAAACTATTTTTGGGGAATATATTTATTTGTACTATATCTATGATTCCTTTCTAATGAATTATTCATTTTTCTTTGTCATTTTATTTCTCTATAATATCATTTATTATATTTTAAACATCTTCTTATTCCTTTGATAAATTTACCTAAGTGATTATTTCAACATTCTTGATAAGTAGGATACTGATTCCTTTTAACTTCACGATATTTATCACCTAAAATCTAATGAAACACTATTTCACCCCTATTCGTTGTGTTAGAAAACTCACATAGGTTTATATTTTAAATTAAATCCCAAGATAGATATTCAAGAATAACCATAATAGTTATCACTCCAGAACATATCTCATTTAGTTATTCATTTGGAAATCTACAACATTATTATTCACATCTATTGTTAACTTGGTTTTTGTTGGTTCCAACCATTTAATAATTTAAAAATAGTTATTGTCTATACATGAAATAAAACCATAAAAATACATCTTATTGGGAGGATAAATATAATAATATTCTTAATAATGTCATATTGTATTTAATAAGTATAATACTATATAGTATATTAATATTTATGGTTATAGAAGAATGATAAATTATTCTCAAATAATATCTAATCCTCTAAAGTTATCTAAATCTTTCCTTTGGTACCAACAATACTACCTTGTAACTTAAAAAACCCATAATTAAGTGATTTATAACAAATATTTCACTTTCATACATCTTAAGGATATTTTTGGTATATAGTTTTAATAATTCAAAAAAACACTTTTATATCAAACCCTAAAAATACAAAGTGGACACTCCTACTCAATGTCTATTTTTTCCACAAAAATGGGAATTTTCAATTTAGACTCATATTTCATTCAAAACACATTCTATTATTTTAATATGTATCCCATATCGGAAAGATATACCTTTCAATATTTCCTAATCCTATATAATAATTATGAAAATCATATTAAATTATGGGATGAGCATAAAAATCATTGTAATGGATATAGATAAATATAAAACTATTCAAACTATTAAAAAGATGAAAACCCATATGAAAATTTTCCATTTCTATTTATAAGATCTTATTTCAAAAATAATCACTTAATTACCCCTGAAATAAAATTCTTTTCCCAATATTTTTCCTAAAACATTTCTTAAAAAATAACAAGGGAAAAATAATAAGTCATAAGGGTTTATTGAAAATCCTGGAATAGTTTCCTTCAAAAAACACCTTTCACCATTAAAATATCATAAAAATTATTTAAAATGTAAATATCATTTAATTTTCTTGTGAAATCATAATATTTCATTAAAATCCTATCAATTTCTTGAGCATGTAACATATCCTTGGATAATAATATAAAAAATTATATGCCTAATAATAATTAATTTCATAATGATGGAATTTAAAATTTCATACATCATAATCTTCCATAAAGGCCTCATGCTAAGAAATAATACATAAATAGGTAAGACATACACTAAATAACTAAATTAGTTTGTCTCAGGGGACCTATCAATGAATAAAGGAGATATAATGGGCCCCTCCCATTAATTACTATATATAATGAATTAATCATATGAAAAGAGTTAATAATAAATACAATAAATAATCAATATAAATAAATGTATTTGAAAACTAGTATGTAGAATGTCAATATTTACCTTAGTCAGTAAATAAAACAAAATTATCATGAGACATCTAGAGAAATAAGGTGGGTAGTAACATTAGAGTATATTCCATTGAATAATAATATTCTTTAAGGGATGTTCACAAAGATGAAAAAATATTTTACAAATAAATTAGAAATTCACAATAAAAAAAGAAGAAATATCATTTTGTTTTGAAAAAAATTTATAATATAAAATTACTAGAATAATGGGAATGAAATTTTCTTTTAAAAAAATATGGAAACTTGTAGAGGAATATTGATAATGAAA
This sequence comes from Viscum album, assembly GCA_963277665.1. NCBI lineage: Eukaryota > Viridiplantae > Streptophyta > Magnoliopsida > Santalales > Viscaceae > Viscum > Viscum album. The sequence goes on from OY728163.1 coordinate 31,510,673, forward strand.
AATAAATATGATGGAGGGAAAATGTATTCATACACTAAACATTAAATAATTTTTTTACTATTGAAAAAACTCAATATAACCCATACATGAAATGATAAAAAGATTATTATTTTAAAACATTACATTCAAAGTGAAAACGAATTGAAAAATAACTTTAAAAATATTTGAAGCATAAATAATGTAACATTATGACCTGGATCACTATGAACAGTAACTATACTAGTGGTATGACATGACCTCAGGCGCACCTCTCCATATGTCATAGGTTGCAGGCTAGGAACAAGGGTATAAGGAGGTATTATGGGGAGACTATAAACCACATATTAGAGTGAATAATTGAGTTTTATACAGAAAAATGACCAGTGTATATAGGATAGATAAAAAATCTAGTAATAATAATACAAAATTTAGGAACATTTGAAAATAAATTAAGTACTGAAATATAAGCATGCAAGAAAAATTGATCACTGGGTTGGCAACATATATTAAAGAAAGGGAAATAAAACATAAATAGATTAACTGTATCTCTGATCCATACCTAATATGAAGCTCTATATCACATCTGAGATGATTAAGCTAAATCAAGAAATATCATGTCAATTCCCAACCTAGACACGTGAAAAGTGATAGGCTTCTTGGGTACTATAGTAATCCCACCCAACCCAAGGCAGGATATACCTAATTTAGCCAGTTTTGGATGTATTTAAGCATGTTTTATAATCATTAAAACCATAGTAACCCAACCCAACCCATGGTAATAAACAAATATCATTGTCAATCCTTGGGGACACAAACCTGATCGGCCATTCTGACTTTGGAATGTGTTGGGGTGTCTTTGAGAACATCATGATGGTTGTGCCAATCAAATAATGACCTAGAGGATAGAATCACCATGGTATACATTATGAAAGTATGGGAATTCTCTATAATCGAATAACAACCTGAGGAATGTTTTATTCTAGTATAAGATGGTTCTTGGTAGAAAAGTCCTGATATCCTGGAAGGCTTGACCATGCCCACCAAAGACCCTAGAAACCATGAATAGTTACCACATGATATGAATGCTCTCTTATGCTCAGAAAAAATAATCTAAACCTCAAATCCAAGAAATGAACACTATAAGTTTCACAGACCTCTCTATAAGGGGATTTTAATTTAGTATCCCTTGAAAGGGAACATTCAAAACCTACCCGTAGGGAGTATCCATGACCTCCCTATAAGAGGTATTCCAAACCTCCCAATAGGAAGTATTCACGAACACCTCATATAAAGTATTCATGACCCCCAAGAGGTTGTTTTGAATTTATAATAAAAACCTATCCATTTCAATTTCCATTTTCCCACTGTAATTATAATCAATAAAATGATAATACTATAGAACCCAAGGGAGAGTCCACCCCTAAACAATTAAAATAATAAGGAACACCCTAACTATGTGGTAATTAACTAACTGGGGTACCCACTAGGGCCCTGAAGTCTTATCAGGGTCCATTTACCCAATTCATATATTAATGGAGCAGAAAACCCTCACCCCAAAGTCATCTCACAGACACAAGGGTTATAAGGACCATCTTTGGTTTTCACCTAGCCAATACATATGGTATCCATCTCAACCATCCTCCTACTCTACCAGGGGGTCTCTATGTCACTAGAAAATAGGTATTCTATATATAATTTAGTAAATAACATACAAATCATTCTTCTTAAGGCCTATATTCCATAAGGAACTTAATGATACTCAATAAATTAACCATTAGTGGCTGAGGAAAACTTTCCCATGCCAAAGTCTATCGGGGCCATGATTCATTATGAATACTAATTGACTAAAATTTATTTTAAAAAGTAAATCAATTTTATATTAAAAAATTCAGTTCCATTAATTATTAAATTATTACAACTTAATTTGAGAAACAACTCATTAGTTAGATCACATACCACAAATACCACATAAAATTAATGAATACCATGGGGTATGTACACAACACCCCCAACCTCTTTAGAATACAATTACATTCAACTGATCAACTTGTTAACCTGACCAACCATTTTTGAATTCCATATAACCAAGATCATATAACTCATCGGGCCACTGTCAATCCACATGAGGCCCTATCATAAGACATAAAGTCCAAAAGACAGATTATAAATTTTATATTTAATTAAACCACAAAATTGAACAAGTTAATAATCAATAAAACTCTTCTTATGTCCTTTTCATGTTAGAAATAATATTAACAACATATGGGAGGTCGGTACCAAGCCTCCATCACTAACTTAGGAGAAATGCCTATGAATTAGAACAAATTATATACCCATTTCAATTTAATTTTAGGATAAGAAATATATCAAAATATGTGGTGTGACATACATCATCTGATTTGATGAACAATAGAATATCTATATAATTATGGTACACCCTCTCTCTAATCAACAAAGAATCCCCCATCAGATTAATATGATTTCACCATCCTCCAATGAAATCAGCAATGAAGTCATAACCTAAAGAATAAAAATTTAGAGTGAATGAGATGAGGAGGTGTGAGGAGACCAAAACAGGAGAGGAATTACCTTGAATCACTAATAAGGTCCATATAATATGCTCCAATTATATTGGGGGAAAAGTAGTAGAAGGGGGGGGGGGTCAACCCCTACCCGTGAGAACTAATAAAAGAGGGAGACGTGTGGATCAGCCCTAATATCCCAAGGAGGGGGAGTGTACTCCCCCCCCCCCCAAACACCCATCATATAGCATGTAGTAGTCCACAGACTAGTAGGTGGATCCAAGAAGGCTGAAGGTTGAATAGATGACCCACCGAATTTCTAGTGGCTGCAGATGCATCCCCTAAAGCTCCCTTCATCCTATAATGATTCCCCAGTACTCTCGGAAACCTTCATACCCCTACCCCAATTACAAAAACAAATGTTTGAGGTGTTAAAACTCCTATAATTTTATTTAAAGATCTGTCTCAAAACCCATCCCATCAACCAACTGAAAAATTCAAATTCCTTCTCTAATTTTTACCCATAAAGGCATAGTATCTTACAACGTACCAAAAATAATAATTCTCATCCCCAAGAAGTCTCAGTGGTCATATTAGAATATCACCTAATGTTTATCAATCAATAATTCATGTTCAAACCACCTCATTCCACCATTGAATTCAATACAAACTTCCTTAGTGAAATTCCCAAACATGGGACCCCAAGAACTATAACTCGAGTCACCACTTGTCTTTACTACTGAAACAATAAGACAAAACTCCATGATTCCCAGCCATCCCAAGGAAACCACTTGTCATAGTACCATTAACCATAAGTCTTGTTGCACTCCCCTCCATATAGCTCAGCTCACAATGGCCTATTCTGATACATGATGCTTCCTCACCATCAGAATTTCCGATCAAAACACATTATCAGTCGTTCAAGAACCCTATCAATGAAATATACAACTCAACACACAGATACGTGAAATTACACAAGTCTAATTCTAGTACCTAGCCCATACCTGATTTCCCATTAAATTGGATGGTTCTCCAATACCCATGCAATGAACTAGAACACACTAAATTTTCCTTAAAAATACTAATCCAATCTAAAAACACACCTTTAATTCCCCAAATGATATATCGAATGTGGTTTCTTGGCCACCACTCCATTTTTTACATGATAATGGAGGGTGAACCTCCTATGGTTGACCCATCCCAAAAACTTTTAATTGTACCAATGAACTCATCACCAAAATCACCCAACCATGATTCCTTAAATCATAAACACATATCCGGATTGTAGTAACATCACACCAAAGAACATTATCAAATCAAGTAAATTACTATTCTTGAATCCTCATTTAGCCATTTCCATCAACCTTCCCTACCATACCATGATAAAAAACACACCACCAATTTGGTCACACTCAGATCAAGTAAATTCATCCCGATCCAAATTCCAAAGCTTGGACTCCATCAATTATTACATTGAAACTATCCTTCAACATTCACCGTGGAATAAATATAAAAACAAATTCACATGTTAACTGAAATATAGTGCTATTAAAACTATATAATGACCGTCTTCACAAATCGATGACCCTTCCTATAAAAGGGCCACATGCCTAGAGTTGATAAGACATGATGCTCTCTACTATAAGAGTGACCCTTACATCTCTCCAAATGATTAATTTTCCAATAACCATGATCCATGGCCCATATTTCATTGAACATAATGGTTTTACCTAGCTACCCAACTTATAATTGAGTTCCAACATAAAACATTAATTCACCACTTGTTCCCTGCTCATGGAAACATCATCATTTGGAATTATTCAACAACCAATAAAAATGAGGCTAATACCATTAAACCACTCTATGGTTGAACCAAAGAAGTTTTTATCATGATAAATAATGTGTGGATCCTCTTATTCCATTATTATGAGATTCTTGAGGTATTAGGCCCATAACTAACTAACAAAACCCCATCGATCCTTAGGCCATACACGACCATTAATGATTTCAAATTCAAAACATTATAAGCATAAACATTTAGAATTACCATGATCTAATAAATACTACAGTGTTCACACAATCTAACTGTGATGGATTACGAAACCCAACTCATAATTTATTATGTAGCACATCATTGAACCATGTTTCGAACACCTAAACTATTGACGATGATCCATGGAATATTTGCCTCATCTAACCATATCTCCCTTGGAACTCCTCTTGAAAATCAAATTAGAACCTATGAAAATCTTAACCACACACTTAGATCCCATATAATGCTATAGTAAAACCAAAAGAATATACCCACACTTAGACAATGCTAATAAAGTGTATCAATATCAATGAGTCTTGGTGGAAAATTGGTCCTACCTTTGAATAATATCCTCGATATTGGACATAAGCTCTATGGATTCCTTCCTCACAAAATGGCCCAAGTCATCCAGTGCTACATTTTCTTCAAAAAAAATATAAGGATGTTCACATTCCTAGGCTAACTCATATCATGGGTTACCCAAAAAAATTTGTAGTAATCAACTCACTAAAATCCCGAGTCATATATCAAGGTCATTTGGGAATCTCACCAAGCCCAACAAGTTAAGTTTCATAGAAGGAACAAGTAAGGACCCAACCCCAGTTTCTCGGAGCTGGTTCCTTATTTGATTACATTGGCATACATACAAGGAATACTAATCCCAAAGGACCAATTAGTTTAGTATATTTTGTAAACAAGATAAATAAATAAGTTTAACATTACATCATAAAGGGAAATACAACACTAATTTATTCCACTAGCAACATAATGTATCCTAGATTATGCTTGCAAGTCATTCATAATTTACTTCTTCATGTCCTGCGAAAAATGAAACATAAGAAAGGGGTGAGCTCAAATGCTCAGTAAGAGTAAGAAATACAGTGGAAGATAGCATAAACATAAGACATGGTTCATAATTTAAAACACATGTGTTTAATAATAAACTTGCACACATTTTGGAAGGAATAAGAGTTGAGTAAATAATGCCATAATGAAACATATTCATGGGTATTCTACAAGTTGAATAACCACATGAACTTTCAATTACTAGATTAATAATGAGGTAAGTGCATATGCCAGATATTCTGAAATTTTTTTTCAAGGCCTCGGCCAAGACGTCTAATGATTAAGGCCTCAGCCAAAATCCATATAACACATTGGGAAAGGCCTCAACCAATTCCACATCTATTTGTCTCATGAGACCTACTAAAGCATCGAGGGTATACGGTGGGACCCACCCATCACATAATAAGTCCAATGCATACCTCATATGAGTGGGGATAAACATAAATGACATATACATTCATATTGAAACAATCATATGAAATGTAACTATCTTTCCCCAATCATTAAACATAAAACACTAACCATTCTGAGTAATATGGTGAATGGTTTTAGGATAGATCATCTACAACAGGGTTAGTCATAAACCATTAAATCAAATATGTTAGATGAATTCTTAAATTATTAATCCCAATAATACATAATAATCAACAAGAGCATTGAATCAAACGAAAATACTCTTATAAAATCATTAAGCAATCTTGAGACAAATACTCTTTTATTTTGAAAAGAATAGTTCTTTTAGAAAATATTTGTATAAAAATAGAAGTGAAGTAAGATATTATTTTAATATAAAATTATTGTTTTTATTAAGATATTTTTTTCAAAAAAACAAATTATAGTGTGCCCTTGAAAATAGATATGAATTTGAGAAATTCCCTTGAATCAGGCTTGTATTTTGGAAACAGTGTTGAATGTTTCTTTTAAAATATGTAACAATCCATAAAATGGGGAATGTCTTTTGTTGGTGTACATATATATAATACTCAAACTGAATTTATGAGGAGTAAATAACAATATATGATAATTTCATTGAGGTAATTAGACAATGAAAGTAACCCAAATGAAAATAGAAGTTCGAGTGAGAAAACCCTTACCTTACCTCCAAACATGTTCCACTCTTATACTTAAGCTCATGGAATATGAAATTATACTTATTAAAAAATTATTTCAGAAAATATTAGAGTTTTATTTAGTTTATCATAATTCTGGTTAGTTCATTTATGTGTTTATTGAAAAGTTATTGTATTGAATTTCGTCGTTCAGGAGTGTTTGTTTTCCTTATTCTTCACAATCGGTTCACTTGCTCTTAAATAGTGAAGTGGTATGTATGTAAAACTCCAGAATTGAAATTAAATATTATTTATGAACATCATGAATTATTAATGTACATTTATATCATTTTGTTACATGTAAAGATGAAGAATCATTAAATCGCAATCAATTCGATTATTTGGCTGTATTTGGATTATTATGAACTAGTTTTGTCACATAAATTAATAATATATATATAAACTGGATCTTGATTATTAATTAGATTTTAATACATATATTATAGTCCAGTTAAATCATAAATATGGTTTCGTGACCAGTAATGAAGGAATTATTGAATAATTAAACTGCATCGTCCACAAAGGTTATAAATTGGAACCTCACGGACGTTGATTTTGTTTATAAAAATTAAAGGGATGGAGTAAGAATATTGATGATGGTTATTACATTTACATGATATAAATATATCATATAGATGATACTTGAGTTATCATGTTAATTTGGACCGAGGAGGTGAGTATAGGATAACAAAAGAAGATAAATTCAAATGAAACTAAAAGAAAAAGAAAGGTGCTTTACCTCTTGAAATTACTCCCATGAGAACCTCCTTAAGGGAAGGGATTTTGGTCTTTTGGAAAGACTAAGATCTTACTGGTCTTGGGTAGTGACTAGGGAAGGATATTTTGGAAGAACTTTGAGGAGCTTACAGACTTATAGGAGTGAAGAGAAGTGGGATTGGTGAGGGGTTTTTATAGTGGAGGAGAGGGGTAAATTTTGAATATTTAATTCATTATTTTATTATTTCCCTCAAGACAACCAATAGTATTGTTTCATGTGATCCTTAAAAGTAATAAGTTCATGTGAGTTAGAAACAAGTGGCATTTCATCACTTTTGATGTCATTAATAGTTTATTTAACCGATAATTTGTATATACGGTATTTTATCATATTTTACTATTCATAAAAAATTCTAGAATTTCAGAAAAATCCCAAAAATTTACCCCTACCATTTTTCGACGTGTAGAATTTAAAAATGAACTCCATTTTTAAAAATTAATTTTCTAAATATTATTAATTTATCATTAAAAAAGTAATAGTTAATTAAAAAAACAATTTTAAAGGTGCAATTAGTTATATTTCACATTGAAAAATTAATTAACATCTCATTATCTTATTACCTTAAGAAAATAAAATAATAATATTATTTACTATTCATAAGGGTCATATTACTTTTCATATTACTATTCATAAGGGTATGTTACTATTCAACAAAAAATCATGTTTTTCTTATGAGACACTAAATGACTTACTGATCACAACTCTAGATGAATGCTTTTTGAAATTCAAAACATAGAAGATGAAAAGTTGAGTTTAAATTATAGATTATAAAATGCACTCAATATTTATTTTCAAATCCTTGGGGTGTAATAGAACAACCCACATAGAATCATCCAAGAATGTATTTCAAAATATCCCACAATATCCAATGTTTCAAAAACCCATTCTTAGATCCTCAAAACCACATCTATCAGACACCTCATGCCAAGTCATCTTCCTATTAGGGAACTAATAATCATCAAGAATCCACCTATTGGGATGATACATTAATAATAACAACTTTTCAGTCAGTTCTATCATAATAAATGGAATTTCACAAGATGATCCATGTTAAGGAACTGTTATCATGAGGTTCAGTTGGAATGAATTCCATTTCATGCAATGTAAGAAAATGCAATATAGGTTGTTATTGGAATATTAAATAACCAAAAATATAGAGAAATTATCTCCAAGGGGTCTATCACTTGGTTATATAATACCAAGGATGAACTAATAGGGACAACTAACCTCTTGTATGCAAGGGACTACATCTTAATAATCATTGAGAATCTCATCATAGATCCACATGAATAGCCATAAAAATAATATATATATATATATATATATAAAATGTGGTCCAACTAAGTATAATTACTCAAAATAATTATATAGAAAAACACCATATGTAATGATCCAAAGTATGGTAACCCAAATCTAGTGTTTACTTTATTAAATTGGTATAAGTGAATAAGGGATCACACCATGTTGGATCAATCAGTATACTAGTCTTAGAAAACTAGATTCACACTTGATTGGAGTATTAAATTTTAAATATAAAAGCATTGAATATGAAAAATGATTTAATACTTTAAATTAATAAAAATATCAATCTTGATATATTGGGAAAAGGAAAAAACCAATGGTGACATATAATTCTCAGTAAAGGTTATTCACAACATAAGCACTCATGAGTAAATAAGGAGCAATCAATATGGAAGTGTGGAAAATAAAAAGAAATTCCATTCAATCAATTGCTTGATTTTCATGTACATCCAAGGATAATATCAAAATATAAATCACATAGATAATGAATATTTAATTGTTAATAAAAGAAATATATAAATATGAGCATTTAATATTTTACCATCAAGGGATCAAATTAGATATCATGAATCTTACCATCAAGGCCTTGAACAAGAAATTATTATTATTTAGATAGGTTTAAACAAAATACCCATTTAATATGGAATTATGGATGTTTTATCTCATGAAAAATTTCAATGCATTGGGGACTATCAATAATTGGGCCACAACCATCACTTTTGTGTTCTATGAATTCTTTATAAATTTAATGATCAACATAATTCATTATCAATTTTTTTATAAATCAACATTTAACCTTATTGAATAGAGAATATTTAATATTTCCCTAGTTAATGAAATAACATTATTAATAAACTTCCTTCAACTGATACTGTATATTGAAATGGTATATGAATGTGAAAAAATCAAATTATTGGAAATAATACCATAAAAATAAAGTACACTTAAAATATAGAAATGCAAGAGAAAATATGGTATAATCAAATGATAAATTGTAATAGGTAATGTCACCAAGGAAACGTTAATGACTAAAAACCCATGAATTAATAAAGGATGAAAAAAGACCATCAAATTTTCAGAAATGAATGTTTTCCAGTAAAAAAAATCCTTTCAAAAATATAGAAGAAATTTGAAGTAAAAAAATAACTTCCTTGTATCTTTTTGTAAAAATGACGTTATAAATAACTTTGAAAATTATTTTAATTACATTAATAAAACAATACCCCTTTATTTTGATAAAATTTTAAAAAAAATCAAAAATGTAGAGAAAAATATTTTCTTTTAAAATAAACATATAAAATTTTAATGTAATATAGATATTTAATAATAAATATGAAATTAGGAATGGGAGTTTATGGAATATACATTAAAAACATTATATTTTCCACTTTTGTAAAAATTTGAAAATAACCCATATAAAAATGTTCAAAAGATTAATTTTTAATACATTATAAATAAAGTGAAAAATAATTGAAAAGGATATTTATAAACCATTTAATAATAATAAATAATATTCTTGAAACATTAAAAAAAATCTTGATACGGAAGAAAAAGTGTTGGAAGGAACCCATTAAAATATTATTTTTAAAAGAAAGTTCCTCACATTTAACTTACTTGTTGAGCCATGAAAAATTAAGATAAAAATATAATATTTACATGTAAAACTAAAAAATAAAAATAATAGAAGAAAATATATTGGGTTTAAGAGATTTGGATCATATAATTTCCCCAAAGTGAATCTTAACATAAACAACCATGGAATAAAACGAGATTGTAACCAAAATCACTTACCTTGGGTCCCCTCATAGCTGTACATGTGCAATCATCCTTTATAATGAATTTAATGTTTTTAAATAATTTATTAATAAAAATTTAAATATATATATATATATATTATATTTTTATATTTATTTAATAATCATATTAAATTCATTTATTTGATAGTTATTTCTTATGTAGACCACTTAAGGTTGTTTGGTCAATTGATCCTAAATGACTTCAGTATATTCTTAATGGTTAAAGGATTTATGAAATGGATTCATAATATAAAAAGTCATAATAATTTCATAAATAAAATTTTTATTCATTATAATAAATTTTATAATATTCCATTGTTGGTGTTAATATAAAACCAAACCACATCACTTCTTTAAGGTAGTAGTTAAAACATATGCATGTGCGATGTTATCATTTTCCAATAAATGGAAGGGTAAGAAGTTAGATGCGATATTATATTTTCTGAATAATAATCATCTAATAAATATTATATATATTTATAAATTATATATTTATAATCATCTAGTTAAATCCGTGATGGAAAACAAATTGCACCACTACATGGTGATAGTATGTCGTACATACACACAAGCACAATTTTCATTTTCCATTGGATGGAAATGAGATAGAAAATTGACTCAAAATTAACATAAAAAATTATCATTATGGTTAATACACTTATCTAAAGAATATAATATTTTTATTGAATATTTTTTGGAGGTTTAAAAAGGAATAACTTTTAATTTTTTTGTAAGAATATATAACTATTCTTTTAGAAACCTCCATCATATTACACTTTAAACCTTCTTGAAATGGTCTTATGGTGAGACCCAGACCTCTGAATCATGGGGATAGATGTGGGGAAGGAATTTTTTCAGGTATTGGATGATCTATGTGTCTCATGTAGTGTGTATAAGGGAGGAGAAAAGGTTCTCTTTTATAAGTGAGGTGGGTGGAAAACTTGTAAATACTTTAAATGTTATTATATAATATATGACTTACTCAAGTAAATTGGATCAAAATTGTAAAATATTAGAAGAATATAAGTTTATGTTCAAAATATAACTGACCAATGAGGGTTAAGAATGTTTTTTATATTTTCTTGAAGCCTTATCCCTTTATTTGGACTCTTTTAACACAATTTACCTTAACCAATGTTATTTTATGGAAATTATTTAAGTTGAAATTACTACCTAATATTAATTATACTAATTAAAAATATATAATTAGTTTAAAAATATTTAATATCTAGAGGGGTAAGAATTTATTTTAATATATGTTTTTAAAATGTAGTGAAAATGTTTATTAGAAAAATGTTTGTTATAAGCCTAAAAATGATTTTATAGAAAAATAAATTGTAATTCAAATTGAAAATTAACATAACTAGATTATGTAAAATAAATGGAGACTTATTTTTATATAAAACTAGAAAACCAATACGTACCTTTAACACACTTGATGGATAGAAAAAAACTAAAGGGAATTTTTTTTGAGCATAAATATTACTTGGATTTCAAAAATGTTAAGAATGTATTTATATGTTCAACATGATATTTTTTATAAATATTATTTCTTCAAAAATATATATTTATAATTTAGAAAAAGTTTCATAAAATTTTAATTCATTACTACATCATTATAATTTCATAAATGTGATAGTATTTGAAAAATTGGTATTTTTTCACTCTTCACCTATAACAAACTATTTCTAAAAAACATAAAACATTCAACCTAAGATAAATTTGAAATGATGACTTTAAAATCTAAATTCATTTATTAAAATCATACATCGTTCCTAGTATAACCCCCTCATCCCATACCTAATTGTGGTCTCATATTTCTCATATGAGGCACCATTTGGGAGGTATTTTTTTAAAAAATCAAAAATGTAATATAATATATTTAAAATTTTTACTAAAACAATATCGATTCTCAAAGGGCCTCAGAATTCCATTATAACATAGAGAACATTTCAAAAATATTTCATATAATACTCTAATGTGTTAACCGAGATTTTACCCATACATACACCATTTAAATAATTTATTAAATATTTTTTATTGAAAATTTACAATTTTCACATAAAGAATACAAATAAATTATTTTCAAATATGGTTTGAGTATCATTAAGAGTATGGATGTTACAATTTTACCTCTTTATCAACTTGTCACTCTACTAAAAAAAGTGGCATTAATAGCGGTAAAATAGGCCTTTATCAGTGCTAAAAAAGCACTGATAATTTGAGCGTGGTTAAAAGCCTAAATCTTTTATCAGTGCTAAAAAAATGCTGTTAAAGGACCTTTTTAACAATGGTAAGAAAAGTGTTGCTAAAAGGGTCCTTTAATAGTGATTTTTTAGTGATGTATATGGGGGCCTTTAGGAGTGATTTTTAGCGCTAATAAAAGAAGCGATGTTAATGGGGGGGAAATATTTCAGACATCCATGAGTGTCTTACCCCTTTATCAGTGCTTCCATGGCCCCTTTAATAGTGCTCCACCCCCCTTGATTAGTGCTTTGTGAATTTCCAACCTCATGTGAACCCTTCTTGATTTAAACCCTACACCTCTCTTTTTAAGATGGAACTTCATTACCACTACACCATGTTGTTTTGTTGACTTTTTAAGGATATATTTCCTTTTGTATTTATATATTTACATATATGTATATAATTATTTTAAAATACATTTATACAATATATGTGTGTGCATGATATATATATATATATATTTGGATTTATTTAAATATAGTATATATTATATTCATTTACATATACTAGAATATAATATTAATATATTTAATAAAATAAATTAATAAATCAATTAATGAATATTAAATAAATAAATAAATAAATAAGGAAAAAAATAATAAATACAAAATAATAAATGAATAAATAACAAATAAAAAATTATAAATAATAAATAATAAGTAATAAATAAAAAAAATGATAATAGATAATTGATAATTGATAAATAAATAAATAGCTAAATAATAATTAATAATTAATTAATAACTAATTAATAAAAATTAATTAATAAATAATTAATAAATAATGAATAAATTAATAATAAATAAAAAAATAAAAAAAATAAATAAATAAATAATCCCTAAAATGTTAATAAACTCTAAAAACCCTGAAAACACTAAAATAACCATAAAATCTAAACCGAGAGTCCTCTTTCAACTCCAAAACTAGTCAGATAGAAGACCATGAAATGCGATTCGATATGATTTGTGGTACATGCCGAACATACACTTGGATTAGAAGTTATAGCCATTTGATTGAAAAGAAATCTGGGTTGGTGACTAAAAACTATGTTTCAGAGGCCCTATGGGCCTTTCTAAGGAAAAAGGGGGACAATGATTGTACAACTAGTCGAAAACCTACACGGCATTAAGCACTTCATGGGATTTGATTTGATATGTGGTAGAGGCCAAACAGATACTCTAATCAAAATTTATGCCCATTTAAAGTTTCAGTTACATTTTTCACTTATTGTTGATATTTTATTAATTTTATGATATTTTTATCTTTAAATTGATATTAAATTAATATTAGTTGATAAATATAATCAAATTAGTAATCAAATTTTTTTTCTTTATTATTTTATAAGATACTGTACGAAATATCTTATATATTAAGTCTAGATGCCTATTGAACTTATCTAAAACATATTTTAAAAAACATATATTATATTTATATCATTATAAATATATTTATATATTATTTTTAATGAATTGTTTTGATGTATACATTTATCAGTTCTTGTAAAAATTCTATGAAAAGGGGGTCTTTATCAGTGCTTCTAAAAAAGCATTGATAAAAAATTCCCCTTTATCAACACTTTTTTACAAGCACTAATAAATGAACTCATTAAACAACACTTCTAAAAAAGTGATAATAAAGTTACCCTCTTTAAAATCACTTTTTTAGCACTGTTAATGATCCCATTCAACGTCTTTAAAAAAGCGCTCTTAAAGACCCCCTTTAACAACTCTTTTTTTAGAGCTGAAAAAGGTTGTCTTTATCAGCGTTTTTTTGTTAGCACTGTTAAATACCTAGTGCTGGATAAACCCAGTTTTGTAGTAGTGTCACCCCTAGAAGTATCTCAAGAAGCCTTTATTGAACCACCCAGACCACTAAATTTGAACATCAAACTCCCACTATCACATCTCCGAAATATGAGAAACATTATAAATATAACAATTCCAAGATAGTCTATTTGATCCTAGAAATGCATCCCTATGATTCTACAATCAAACCAAGGTATGATCCTCCTAGAACAACCCTTATCTTCATCCTTACATGCTAGTCACAGTTAATATATATATACTAACACAACATCCCTCATAGTTCAACAAATTAATTCCTAGAAATATATATCACAATAGCATATAACACGGATATATAAAAAAAGAGAGAATATCCCAAACATATATCACAAATCATTGTATTAAATTAAATAACTACTATGCAACACAACCACATGTATATATGTGGCTTATGAACCTAGATGCCTATCTATGATGTATGAATACAAAAAAAATCTCATAAATCACATATCAATATAACATGCATCACCCAAGGTAATTTTAATTAAATTGTAATAAAAAATCGTCAATTCCCATTTTATGGAAACATAGAGGTCCACTATATAGTGTTGTCCAGACACATTGATAGTTCCCATGCCCGAGTCCCAACCAACCTAACACCTATACATATTATCCCAAATAAAGGTAAGGGAAAAGAGAAGTCCGTAAACCCAATGCTCTGATACCATTTTGTAATATCCCATCCCAAACCATCAAGTTCAAGATGGAATTCCACAATACCTTATCCACACCTCCCCATACGCAAGAGGCTGCCGACTAGCAATGAGGGTCTCATGTGGAACCATGGGGACACTATATCATCCATCAGAGTGTAGAGAAGATATAAATAACTAATTTATAACAATAAAAAATATAAAAAATATAATTAATGTACATCTTGAATGTGAACTAAACATGACATACAAATAAATGGTCCCAAAGTTGTAAGATTGTCCAGTGTATAGAGAAACAGATAATAAAATTATTAAATAAATTAATAAACTACAATGACTCCTATAGAGTATTTACTTGTCTACTAAAATTCCATGCACCACAACCCAATCATCATCTATAGTTCACTTTCCTTTCATTGGATCTCTGGTCATGAATATACAACCACACCAAAATTCCCTGGTAGGTTGTGAGTAATAGACTTAGTGGGACACCACCAATGAATCCTTAAAATAATTTCCCTATGTGTATAAAATTTTATATCATGAAATAAATAATTACCAATAAACAAACATATATATTAAGTCATAATTTACTGTACAATCCTCCATATACCACAAACACACCTACTTCATCTCATTGTCGGTAAGCATGTCAAAAAGTTACAAACATCCATCAAGGTAACCAATATCACCACAAACAACTGGTGGGATTCTCTAGAACACCACACGTTCCAACATGGGAAAATCTCACCCCACCCATAGTGTGGTTATTATGGGAATTTCATGTTCAATTTGGCATCATAGAGTATAAGTCACATTGATAAGTTCATAACTATTCCCCATTATGATGAGAACCATGAAGTTCTATGATGATATTCTAAAATAATTTTCTATTGTTGGATAACGTAATATTATGGGAAATAGTATATAAACTATTAGGTTTGAGTACTCATAAGTGGATAATGTTTATTCTCAAGATGTTCTCACTTGGTAATCTCCATTATGGGAGATTATGAGAATAGACCCACTAGTAGGAATACCTAATGATTCGGGTGTTATAAAATATTCTAATATGGGGGAATGTGTAATGGTATATTGACTTTAATTCTATTATTAATTTATTTTATGACTCGCATATTTAGAAGTATTTCATAAACAATGATTATGACACTTCATGGAGAAGTTAGATATGTTATGTCCATCACGAGTGACATGTCATTAATTGATACATCGATAATTTTTTTTCAATTCCATCTTTACAGAAGATAATATCTTATCCCATTTACAAGAATATAACTATGATCCTAATTAAAATGGACATGGTGTAATAACATGTTTATCTCAGCTAGTAAAATAATGACATATCAAGAAAATAAGTAGGTGACATAGATGTGAAACCTACTTGGTGAGATATTATGAAAAAGGGATTATAGTTCACAATGATCCTTTGTATGTGGTTGTCATCAGTGTGACATTATGTTATTTATCTTGGGTTCCTTGAATCTTTTCTAGATACTAATATTGGAATTTAGGAAAACATTCATAATTATAATGAGAAGGAATCTTAGAGGGTCATACACTAAGGGTTTCTAATGATCTTGATTAAATTATAGTTAAATTTAATTAATTGAATAAATATTATTTTCAAGACCGAGCAATAATTTTATTCAAATATTATCGATCACCAATATTTATTGATGACTTAAATATTAAAATAAAATATTTATTTTGGTGTTCGAAAAATTCAAGTCGGTTGTACCAATACCATGTCTGTTGAAAAATATTAACTAACAAGTTTATTGACTAATATTATTTATTGTGTAAGTTGGTGCGTGACATAATAGAATTATAATAATATAATGTGGTATGAGGTTTATTAAAGCTTATAATATTCGTTATATTCTGGAATGGAATTAAATAGTTTTTAACCTAAACTATGACTCTATCAATAGACAGTTATGTCAATTGTGTAGTGTGTGCAATGTAAAATTGAAAATAGAAAATTGTTGTAAAAAAATTCTCTTTTGACTCCACCATCTCTATCCCTCTCAAGAATGAGAAATAATGAAGACATTTCTTCCAAAATGAATAAAGTGAAATCAAGAACAAAAAACAGAAGACATTTGATTCCCTATTCTAGCACCCTACAATCATTTGGCATTGCTCGAATATCAAAGGAACAGGCGTGGATCACCACTAGAGAGATCCTATCCTTGAATATTCACAATTTAAACAATCACCATATGAAATGGCCTCTTTGGAAGATCAAGTTCAACATCAAAGAAAGGAAACTAACTTAAGGCAATTTCTTTCTTTTTATAGAAATCAACCAATTATAAATTATTCATTCTAGATCTTCAATTGTGGTTTCATATATAAAAATATGAAAATAAATTTTTAAATATCACCCTCTAACACACTCTTCCACTATACCCAGAACCATCAAGTGTTATCAAAATGATCAAATTTAAATTTATGATTAGTTATTTGATTGTTTATCTTTGAGAAATTGTGGTTATGTTTCAATTTAATTTCATTCATTCTTTAAAATGATTTTAATTAAAATTATTAAACACATTATTAATGTTTTTTCAACATTTCATTTTCATAAAGGTATAAGAATAAATGAAGAAAAATTGAAGATTCCGTCATAAGATGCTAAATTTTGGCTGATAAGACCATATCACACAATGTTTACTCAGAAGTACATGTTTCATACTTTAGTGCATTGAATCTGGATGTGTCGAGAGATACACAATGCACCATAGAGTAATTATATGTGGTTTATTCTATGTGTTGACTGAAAAACCTGGAACACAATTGTCAGATTACCGGGCATTTATTGGTGTACTTTTCATTTAGTTTACATGGGTTAGAAACATAAATAAAAAAATACATAATGTAATTTTACATGTACAAAACAATGTCATATTGAAAAACTAGATAATTTATAATACACACAACATTTATGCGGTGTGAACGACATATAGTTCATCAATTATAGCATTTGAAACACACATTGAAGACCTAGGTGTGCATCCTAGACACATGGAATGTGGAACACAAAACATGTGGCTAGTATGTAGACATGGTCTTCTCCGACTGAGGTGCACACTGAAGACCCAGGTGTACACCCTAGAAACATGGCAATCAAGATACACAACATGTAGATGGTCAATACGCAATGTTTAGTCTCCCATTAAAGAACACAAGTAAATTACATTAAATTAAAAATTGTAGAATCAAAACCTTATTTTACTAATCGGAACACCATTAAGTGTTTGAATATTTAATAATGGTTTTCATAAAATTTAAATTCTAGAATAATTTATTTTAATAAAATATGTCATTATTGTTTTTGTTGTTTATTTGAAATGAATTCCATAAATGATGGGTATCTCCAATTATGTTCATATGATCATTATGATGAAATGGAATTAATTAATAAATTAATTAATTCGATCATGTTTATCTTAATTATAAATAATGAATAAATTAATCAATTATAGCTGGTTACTTCTGTATATTTGTTTCATGTACAACTGATCATGATCTTGACAAAGACCTATATATGTGTCAGAATTAATTTAATTCAACTATTGTATTTGATTGAAATTATTTAATATTAAATTTAAATTATAGCCACTAAGTCATCCCTTCAGCCATTATGTAATCCCATTTCAACAATCCATTTCTTCCCCTCACTCTCATGTGAGTTATAAATATATTTAATTAATGGAGTATCCTAATGCACATTGATGCATTTTACAATGGAACCATTATGATTCCAACTTTTGTGATACACAGGTGGACGTAGGGAATGTTGTAACTCATTCCAATACAGTCAATAAGAGTTAATTACTCTAGGTGAATGGTTTATTTAAAGTCCTCTAATCAAATCAACTATTAGATAAGTCTTTTGATCAGGTCATTTATTTATTTATTTTTGTGAATTATTTATTTTATGTATCAAATACCATAATCACATAAATAAATGAATTAATTATCTAAGGAAGAATTTAAATTAATGAATTACACATAAATTTTATATGTAATATGATTAATTAAATAAATAAAACAATCATAATATTAAAAATACATGTAGAGGATAAAACAAGGTAAATTTATGAATAATTAATTTAAATCTCTCAAAATAATATTAAGTAAAATTAATAAATCCATTATTGGATTAGAAATGAAACCATATAACTAATTTTAGTACATGGACAATGACTATAAAATTAACTATATTTGGGAGTTCTTATGAGGTTTTTGGTTTGAATTAACTGAATATGTATTGAGTTTAATGACCAAACTCTATTCAATACAAATTTGGAGGCAAGTGTTAAGGAAATCAAAGTTAGGATTTTAGGATTGGAGAGTCAAGTCAATATATCAAGAAACTATAATACTTTAGTTAGAAAGACTACATACCTAATTACATTCTTATAGTCTTCATAGAAAAATACAAGATCATTAAGAAAGATAATATGGAACCTTTCCACTAGAATGTCTTAGAAACCATAAACTTCAAGTTCACTGGTGAGGGATATTGAGACTTGATAAAATTGTGGGAGAATTAATTAAATCAATTAATTTATTATTTCTAACATAATTTGTAATCAAGAAAAGTATAAAAAAATATACTCTTTTAAGGGTAGAACAACTTCAAAGATCATCATCCAAACTATTCCTACAATTAATATTAAATAAAGTAAACCTCTTAACTATAAGTAAGTTCCAAGAATGGTATATATACATTTGATTTGTTTTTATCCATGAACAAAAATCATATATTCTAGAATCCTCACTTATTGATCTTCTTGATAAGGAGGTGAATGATTAAGTGTTCATAATCTATAAGAAAAATATAAAATACATGGTCAGAAATAAATTTTTTATTCATTCATCTATGTCAAGTGAGCTCACGAAGTCTCATGATAATATGGATAAGTAGAGCATTATCGATCATCTCCATTGACTATATTAGGAGAGATATGAACATAATCAGTTTGATATTTCAAAATCACTCTTTTAGAATAATCTTGAGATACATTCCCAAGTTAGGCCTCTTGTAGTCTAGCTTGTTGGCTATAATAAGAACATATAGGTTCTTGGGTTTAAACTCCATAAAGAACTGGCAACTAATATCATTCTTGAATCAATACCTCAGATCTTATCAAGTATTTTGGTGAATTTTAATATGAAAAACATTTATAATTATTTACTATATCTTCTCAGTCATCTTCTCAAAGTAGATATGGATATGAATCATAAAAATTATTTAATACTTATGGTGAACAAGAATAAAGGAAAAACAAAAATCCCCAAGGACAAAGTTTCTTTGTAACACCCTTATAAGAAGAGGGGGATCAAGGGGAAAGTAATTGTAATGACCCAAAATTTCATTAATGGAAAATCCCTCTTGATCCAGTTAAATGTTTCTTTATGTTTTTATAGGATGTCAACTTCTTTAGTTTAACGTTAAGATTTGTGACCGTTACTTTTATAGCCGTTGAACAGTGATCATCTGGGTAGTTTAAATATAAGGCTTTAACGAACCAATTTCTTACTCAGACAAAGGAAGCGATGGCCTCATCCAGTAGAATTGCCCCTTACGAAGCCCATTTTTCGGAGCTCGGAAAGGAGGTGGCTTCTTTGGGCTTTGCCCTTGACCAAGCCCAAGCTGAGCTTCATCAAGTCAAGCTCGAACGTGATTGTCTACGGAAAAAATGGAAGTTGATAGAGATTACCACTCGAGCAATGTTATCCGAGCAACCCCAAGAGTCTGTCACCATCGCACACCTTACCCTTAGGCCTTATGCGGCTATTTTAAGGGGTTATGTAACAAATAAGTAGCACCATGTTCATGTACATTATTTTTGTATATAATAATGAATATAATTTCTAGTCATTTTTGATACATTGTAATTAGTTTTTAAAGTAGAAATAGTTTTTTTAGTTATTATTTAATTAAGAATTATATTTTATTAAATTAAAGGATTTTTGAATTAAATAATATTTTAATAAAATATTATTATTAATATTAAATTAATTTTTATTAAATATAAATGATCTTATAATTTTATGAATGCAATTAAATTTTTTATTAATGTTTGAAAGCCATTTCTGTCAAAACCCGTGAATTTTTTATAAATGTCGGTTTTTATTTTAAAAGTGAAAATTCACATATTTAGAAAATTATTTAGATAAAATAAATATTATTTTTGGAATCAGGATGTCGAAATTATCCAACGGTGAATTTTTCATAATTTTCTGAGACAGTCAAATTTTTGGGTAAAAATTAAATACCATTTAAATATATAATGTGTTTTATGACATCATAATGACCCAATGGTGATGTAATAAAATACCATAATCCTTATGTTCGGCCAATATGTGTTTTATCATTAAAATAATGAGGTTTTGGGTTTGTTTGACTCACTTTTCAAAGCATTAATGGAGCCCTCAAGACTTATTCAACACTTTGCCTTTTTAAATTAATTTCCATGGGAGTGTGACTCACCTCCACATAAGCAACCCTAATTTTTTAATAAGTTCGGACCTTGTCCTTGTAAAATATTGTTTTCCTCTTTCCTTTTCCAGAAACCATGGGCAAATACCATGGGATAGTTTGTGGTTTGGATTATTTTAATATAAGGGGTCCCAAACCTAAATAATAAAGAATTCTATCACCTTTCCTATATAAACCCACCCAAGATCCCACTTCCTCATCACTCAAAGCCCTTGAAGTTCGTCCAACCTCTGCCCTACTCTCTCTAGAATCCTCTCAAGGTGCCCCAAGCTCCCAAGAAGCCTCTCACAAGCCTCTCTCTAGCCTTTGGAAGCACACTTCCAAGTAAGGGTTTTTTCTTCCTTTCTCATTTTTGTCAATTTTCTTTAAGTTGTATTTCCCTTTTTATTTCAATTATGAATGTTGGGGTATGGTTTCACACCTCCCCCATACTTCCCTCTTATTGTTTGAATGATGGGAGACCCCTTTCTCTCTCATTAAATGCCTCCCATGTACATCCGTTACTATGCCGAAATTCCGAAAGGAACCTTTTTCTCCTCTTTTATATTCAAGCAATACTTTTGTATCATGAATCTAAATTCCTTTTAAATTGTTGGGACATGTATCTATATGTCCTTCTTACTTTCCATTACATGTAAATTTGATGAGGAACCCCTTTCTCTATCATCAGACTTTTTTATGAATTCTTATGTCACGCCGTTACGCTGCCGAAATCACACCGATTTTCTAAGCCAATATCATTGTGTAGTGAATACCATGCCCATTTCTCCATCAAGGGTATTCACCTTTATGCACATTTACTTATTGATTATAAAGTTTCATGTATTAATTCCACATTACTTTATCGTGGAAGAAATGATTATGTTTTATGAATCCATGTTTTATGATCCATGTGGCACACTTATGCATGAAATGAAATGTTTAAGAAGGGTGCGCCCTGATAGCGCTCCAATGCATTGGGTAAAGTATAGTATCATGATACGTCATGTTCAATGAGTGTTGACTCATGCTAATTCAAGTGCAACGAGGGTTTACTCATGCTTCAAGTGCAATGAGGTTTTACTCATTCTCCATGTGCAATGAGCCTTGGCTCATGCTAATTCAATGTTAAGTGTTGTTGCCACATTTCCATGTTATGATTATCATGTTTTATGATGCCTTTATGTTCATGTCTCTCTTATTATCTATTGATATTCCTATTGCCTAACATTTATTGTACTCTTCATGTTATTCATTGTGTACTCCCTTACTGGGCTTTATAGCTCACCCTTTTCTTATGCATGTCCTCAGGTTATCCCATGCAATGCTAAGTACGAAGGAATGTAGTGGTCATGTAAAGGAAGTTTTCAATAAGGATGTTGTATTTCAAGTTTAAAGTTTTTATGTAATGATCATAAGCCCCAAAGACACTAAACCTCTCGATCTTCTTTGTTGTATCAAGTGAAGTTTTATGTAATAAAGCATGTTTAAGTTGTAATAAAAAGCAGGGTTGTCATAGTTGGTATCAGAGGATAGGTTTAGTTATTTTTGGGATTAGGAAAACCTAGTAAAGCCTTAGATACAAGACTAAGCATAATAAAAACATCCCTAAGTTTTGGTAAATACTAAGTAAGTGGTTTATCAAACAAATACATCCCTGTCTGGATACGAGCAGGTAGAGGCGGCTCTAGCACAGATGTATCCTAGGGGTAAAACCCAAAAACACCGCTTTGAGCTAGACTCGAACGGGAACTGGTGCACGACAACGGGCCTTGCTGCACTCTTCGTTACGACACTCCCGGGGGATATGTTTTGATAAATTCACAATCTTAGTATGAACCCTTATTAAGGGAAAAATTCTCCTAAGAATATATGTTAGAAGGAAGATCATGAAAAGCCTGGATTGAATCCTATAGACTCATGAGTTAAAGAGATTAAAGTTTATTTATAAGTCATCAACTTTTGTCTTTGGATTACCCTTTATGTGTTACCCCTAACTTTCCTTTTATTCCAGCCAATGGACGGTAATAGGAGAACTTGGGCTAACAACCATTGTGAAGATCAGTGTGATGATTGTACTTATGAGATGCCCAATCCAATGGGAGCGGGAATCGCGAACTTTGTCATGCTTCTCTCTCAGCTAACTCAAGTTTTGAATAGAAACACTGGTCAAGAGGAACGTTCACCCCCCCCCCTAAGAAAGAACAAGTCGCTATTGAAAGCTTCATGAGACAAAGGCCTCCTACTTTTAGTGGATCATCCGATCCCATGATTGTTGAACAATGGATCAACTCCATTGAAAAGATATTCTACATCCTCCAATGCTCTGAAAAAGAGAAGGTTCTCCTGGCGGCTTATCGTATGGAGGGTGAAGCTGATCAATGGTGGACGTTGATCAAAAATACGAAGCCTGAGGAGGAGATCGAGGCTTTGGAATGGAAGGTATTCCGGAAGATGTTTTTCGATAAATATTTTCCACGCACCCTCCGTCTTAAGATGGAAAGGGACTTCCTTTCCCTCAAGCAAAAAGATGAGGAATCTGTGGGAGCGTACGGGGAAAACTTCACAAGGCTTGCACGATACGCTTCCGGCTTTGTCGTTACCCCCGAATGCAAGGTTGACCGCTTCTTTGGTGGGCTGAAGCCTAGCTTGCGGAAAGCATTAGCGATCCGTGACTTCGACAGCTATGAGGAAATTGTCCGATGTTCCCTCAAGGTTGAAATAGAGACCGGAGAATCACAGGGGTATCATGGGGACAAGAAGCAGAAGGTGGACTTCAATGCTGGTGGTCCGATGGATAAATCCAACGGTGCTAAGAAATTCCAGCACCCCACTTGCCAAAAGTGTGGAAAAAAGCACCCTGGAAATTGCCTTAGGGGGACAAGAAAATGCTTTAAGTGTGGAAGAGAAGGGCACCTAGCTGTTAACTGTTAGCAAGAAGGACCCGCGGCTGCGACGGAGGGGAGGAACGCTCCGTTCGAACCTCAATGCGTTGTTCAATGCTTCCAATGCAAAGAACCGGGTCATTTTGCGAATCAGTGCCCTAATCTAAGGGTTATCGGAGGCAATCAAAAACCTCCAAGACAGCAAGGAAGAGCTTTTGCCATCACTTCTGCCGAAGTGAACCCCGACAACGAAGTGGTGATAGGTACGCTAGTTATTCATTCAAGAATAGATAACGTACTATTTGATTCAGGTTCTACGCATTCTTTTATGTCTCAAAAGTTTAATAGAACAATCCCTGCACCGCCACAAATCATGGAAGTAAAGATGTCGGTGAGTACGGAAAATGGGGCAATCATTGCATCCCATGAGTATAAGTCCTCCCCTATTATAATCTGTGGATTGAATTTCCCGGCGAACCTCGTCATAATCCCTTTGGTGGAATTTGATGCAATTCTTGGCATGGATTGACTTTCCTTATATAGAGCCAACACAAATTGTCGGGAGAGGGAAATCACACTCCATATGGAGAATCGACCCCCGATTCTTTACAAGTGTCAGGAGGAAGATGAATCTCCTTTAGCTCCATCATCTCAAGCATGGATATTACTGCCTTATGAGCACGCATATCTGGCTCAGATGATTGAGTCCAAGGAAGAAACCACCCTTGAAGAAATACCTATTGTGAGGGAATTCGCTGAAGTATTTCCCGAGGAACTTCCTGGTCTTCCTCCAAGAAGATATGTTGAGTTCTCAATTGAGCTTATACCTGGGGCGCTACCAATATCCAAGACTCCATATAGAATGGCTGTGGTTGAGCTTGAAGAACTGAAGAAACAACTACAGGAGAATCTGGATAAAGGGTTTATACGCCCAAGTGCATCACCATGGGGTGCACTAGTCCTCTTCGTCAAGAAGAAGGATGGGTCAATGCGGCTTTGCATCGATTATCGTGAACTTAACAAAATCACGATAAAGAACAAGTATCCTCTCCCAAGAATCGATGACTTGTTTGATCAGCTGCATGGAGCTCAATACTTCTCCAAGGTCGACTTGCGGTCGGGATATTACCAAGTAAGGGTGAAGAAGGAAGATATCCCCAAGACTGCTTTTCGTACAAGGTACGGGCACTATGAATTCATAGTAATGCCTTTCGGACTCACCAATGCTCCATCAATATTCATGGACTTGATGAATAGAGTCTTTAGATATTACCTAGATAAATTTGTGGTAGTCTTTATAGATGATATTCTAATATACTCCAAAACCAAGGAGGACCATGAGGAGCATTTAAGAACTGTAATGGAGACTTTGCGCAAGGAGAAGCTCTATGCCAAGTACAGCAAGTGTGAGTTCTGGTTGAAGGAGGTCTCATTCTTGGGCCATATCATCACAAGCAATGGGATATCTGTGGACCCCTCCAAAACAGATGCAATTGAGGGATGGCCGAGGCCAACATCGGTAACTGATATCCGTAGCTTCTTGGGGTTAGCTGGATATTATCGACAATTTGTGAGAAACTTCTCACGATTGTCCAACCCTCTTACCAAGCTAACTCAAAAGGGAGTAAAGTTTGCTTGGAGTGATGAATGCGAAGAAAGATTCAAGGAGTTGAAAAGGAGGCTTATCACTGCACCTGTGCTCACTTTACCCACAAGTGGGGAGCTTTTTGTGGTATTTAGTGATGCTTCGAAGAAGGGCTTAGGATGTGTGCTGATGCAGAATGATAAAGTGATATCCTATCCCTCAAGACAATTTAAAATCCATGAGCGAAACTATCCAACGCATGATCTGGAGTTGGAGGCAGTGATCTTTGCCTTGAAAATTTGGCGGCATTATCTCTATGGAGAGAAATGTGAGATATATACTGACCACAAGAGTCTTAACTATATATTCACACAGAAAGAGCTTAATATGCGCCAGAGAAGATGGATAGAGCTCATAAAGGATTATGACTGTTCAATACATTACCACCCTGGGAAGGCGAACAAGGTGGCGGATGCCCTAAGTAGAAAGGATCCAACAATTCTATCAATGATGAGAATTGAGAAGGATCCAATCTTCTTAGACTTGATGAAGATGGACGTGGGAATCATAAAGAAGGGAACATCATCAATCCTTTCACAAATAATTGCTCAACCATCTCTTTTGGAAATGTTAAAGGATGCTCAAAAGGATGATGCGAGAATCCAAGAAAAAGTGGAAGCTATCAAAAAGGGAAAATCCTCAGAGTTTAATGTTAATGAAGAAGGAATTGTGCTGTTTGGGAAAAGACTATGTGTCCCATCAAGTTTGGAGCTGAATAAGGAACTTTTGGATGATGCACATAGTTCAAATTTCTCTATTCACCCAGGGAGCACAAAGATGTATCGAGATCTCCGAGAAAACTTTTGGTGGGATAATATGAAGAAGGAGATCGCCAAATATACATCAAAGTGCCTGGTGTGTCAGCAAGTGAAGGTAGAGAGGCAGAAGTCTAAGGGGATGATGCAACCATTGCCCATACCAGAATGGAAATGGGAGAACATCACCATGGACTTCGTCACTGGACTTCCAAGGACATCCAAAAGCAACAATGCAATCTGGGTTATTGTGGATCGTCTTACAAAGACTGCACACTTCATTGCTATTCGAGAGGATTTCTATTTGGATCAACTGGCACGGATATATATCAGGGAAGTGGTATGGTTTCATGGAGTACCACTATCTATTGTGTCTGACCGAGATCCAAGATTTACCTCTAAGTTTTGGAAGAGTCTTCAACATGCTCTGAATACTGAACTGAACTTCAGTACGGCCTATCATCCTCAAACTGATGGCCAATCCGAGCGGACTATCCAAACACTTGAGGATATGTTGAGAGCGTGTTCAATGGACTTTAAAGGAGGATGGGATCAACATCTTCCTCTAGTTGAGTTCTCTTATAATAATAGTTTCCACTCGAGCATCCAAATGGCACCATATGAAGCCCTGTATGGGAAAAGGTGTAGAACACCGGCATGTTGGGATGAGGTCGGTGAACGTAAGATGCTTGGACCAGAAATGGTCGAAGAAATGGTGGAGAAGGTGAAAACCATTCAGCAGCATATCAAGGCAGCCCAAAGTCGACAGAAGAGTTATGCAGATAATCATCGACGAGACCTTGAGATTAAAGTCGGAGACATGGTGTTTTTACGCATATCTCCGTGGAAGAAGGTCATGAGGTTTGGAAAGAAAGGGAAGTCAAGTCCAAGGTACATCGGCCCCTTCGAGATTCTTGATCGTGTTGGGGCTGTGGCCTATCGACTAGAACTTCCACCTACTATGGCCAAGGTGCATGATGTCTTCCATGTATCCCTCTTAAGGACGTACATACCAGACCCTTCACATGTACTCTCTTCTGAGGTGGTACAATTAGAAGACGATCTTTCTTATGAGGAGAAACCAGTGAAGATCTTGGATCGTAGAGAAAAAGTTCTATGAAATAAGACAATGCCCCTCGTCAAGGTGTTGTGGAGAAACCACAAGTTTGAAGAAGAAACTTGGGAGTCGGAGGATATGATGAAGCTAAGTTACCCACATTTGTTTTAGTGTGGGAAAAGGAAAATTTCAAGGGCGAAATTTCTTAAGGGGGGAATGTTGTAACGACCCAAAATTTCATTAATGGAAAATCCCTCTTGATCCAGTCAAATGTTTCTTTATGTTTTTATAAGATGTCAACTTCTTTAGTTTAACGTTAAGATTTGTGACCGTTACTTTTATAGCCGTTGAATAGTGATCATCTGGGTAGTTTAAATATAAGGCTTTAACGAACCAATTTTCTACTCAGACAAAGGAAGCGATGGCCTCATCCAGTAGAATTTCCCCTTACGAAGCCCATTTGTCGGAGCTCGGAAAGGAGGTGGCTTCTTTGGGCTTTTCCCTTGACCAAGCCCAAGCTGAGCTTCATCAAGTCAAGCTCGAACGTGATCGTCTACGGGAAAAATGGAAGTTGATAGAGATTACCACTCGAGCAATGTTATCCGAGCAACCCCAAGAGTCTGTCACCATCGCACACCTTACCCTTAGGTCTTATGAGGCTATTTTAAGGGGTTATTTAACAAATAAGTAGCACCATGTTCATGTACATTATTTTTGTATATAATAATGAATATAATTTCTAGTCATTTTTGATACATTGTAATTAGTTTTTAAAGTACAAATAGTGTTTTTAGTTATTATTTAATTAAGAATTATATTTTATTAAATTAAAGGATTTTTGAATTAAATATTATTTTAATAAAATATTATTATTAATATTAAATTAATTTTTATTAAATATAAATGATCTTATAATTTTATGAATGCAATTAAAAGTTTTATTAAGGTTTGAAAGCCATTTCTGTCAAAACCCGTGAATTTTTTATAAATGTCGGTTTTTATTTTAAAAGTGAAAATTCACATATTTAGAAAATTATTTAGATAAAATAAATATTATTTTTGGAATCAGGACGTCGAAATTATCCAACGGTGAATTTTTCATAATTTTCTGAGACAGTCAAATTTTTGGGTAAAAATTAAATACCATTTAAATATATAATGTGTTTTATGACATCATAATGACCCAATGGTGATGTAATAAAATACCATAATCCTTATGTTCGGCCAATATGTGTTTTATCATTAAAATAATGAGGTTTTGGGTTTGTTTGACTCACTTTTCAAAGCATTAATGGAGCCCTCAAGACTTATTCAACACTTTGCCTTTTTAAATTAATTTCCATGGGAGTGTGACTCACCTCCACATAAGCAACCCTAATTTTTTAATAAGTTCAGACCTTGGCCTTGTAAAATATTGTTTTACTCTTTCCTTTTCCAGAAACCATGGTCAAATACCATGGGATGGTTTGTGGTTTGGATTATTTTAATATAAGGGGTCCCAAACCTAAATAATAAAGAATTCTCTCACCTTTCCTATATAAACCCACCCAAGCTCCCACTTCCTCCTCACTCAAAGCCCTTGAAGTTCTTCCAACCTCTGCCCTACTCTCTCTAGAATCCTCTCAAGGTGCCCCAATCTCCCAAGAAGCCTCTCACAAGCCTCTCTCTAGCCTTTGGAAGCACACTTCCAAGTAAGGGTTTTTTCTTCCATTCTCATTTTTGTCAATTTTCATTAAGTTGTATTGCCCTTTTTATTTCAATTATGAATGTTGGGGTATGGTTTCGCACCTCCCCCATACTGCCCTCTTATTGTTTGAATGATGGGATACCCCTTTCTCTCTCATTAAATGCCTCCCATGTACACCCGTTACTATTCTGAAATTCCGAAAGGAACCTTTTTCTCCTCTTTTATATTCAAGCAATACTTTTGTATCATGAATCTAAATTCCTTTTCAATTTTTGGGACATGTATCTATATGACCTTCTTACTGTCCATTACATGTAAATGTGATGAGGAACCCCTTTCTCTCTCATCTGACTTTTTTATGAATTCTTATGTCACGCCGTTACGCTGCCGAAATCACACCGATTTTCTAAGCCAATATCATTGTGTAGTGAATACCATGCCCATTTCTCCATCAAGGGTATTCACCTTTTTGCACATTTACTTATTGATTATAAAGTTTCATGTATTAATTCCACATTCCTTTATCGTGGAATAAATGATTATGTTTTATGAATCCATGTTTTATGATCCATGTGGCACACTTATGCATGAAATGAAATGTTTAAGAAGGGTGCGCCCTGATAGCGCTCCAATGCATTGGGTAAAGTATAGTATCATGATACGTCATGTGCAATGAGTGTTGACTCATGCTAATTCAAGTGAAACGAGGGTTTAATCGTGCTTCAAGTGCAATGAGGTTTTACTCATGCTCCATGTGCAATGAGCCTTGGCTCATGCTAATTCAATGTTAAGTGTTGTTGCCACATTTCCATGTTATGATTATCATGTTTTATCATGCCTTTATGTTCATGTCTCTCTTATTCTCTATTGATATGCCTATTTCCTAACATGTATTGTACTCCTCATGTTATTCATTGTGTACTCCCTTACTGGGCTTTATAGCTCACCCTTTTCTTATGCATGTCCTCAGGTTATCCCATGCAATGCTAAGTACGAAGGAATGTAGTGGTCATGTAAAGGAAGTTTTCAATAAGGATGTTGTATTTCAAGTTTAAAGTTTTTATGTAATGATCCTAAGCCCCAAAGACACTAAACCTATCGATCTTCTTTGTTGTATCAAGTGAAGTTTTATGTAATAAAGCATGTTTAAGTTGTAATAAAAAGCAGGGTTGTCGTAGTAATGAAATAAGATTTTGTTTGTTTCTTATGTAGAAAGAAGTCCCACTGGAAGAAAAATTGTACCCATAAGAAACAAGGGTCTGCTTTAGGTATGTTTATTATCGAGTGAAATTTATCTATTTCTAAAAATTGGGTATTGGATATAGATAGTGGTTCCAAAAAATGTATTCAAATTCCTGAACAACATAGATTCATAATAATTGACTAAGGGGAGTTAGATCTATAAGCAACCAACAGATCTAAATCTGCTGCTTCAACTATTTGGGACTACCACCTCACATTGACAACTGAAATGATCTTGGATTTAAAGATTTATTATTATGTGGATTCAGTTACCAAAACAATTATTTATTTATCCAGTCAAGAAAAAATGGTTTTATTTTCAACTTTGGAAATACATTTTGTTACTTTTGTAAAGATATAATTTGTTATTATATGAAATAATTAAATAATGGTCGTTATGTGTTGGAATACACAAACCATGGAATGGAAATCATTAACAAACAAATATTCACATGAATTATACCACACCCAACATTAGCATCACTAGATAGGTCGTATAAATTAAAATCATTTTTCTAAATTACACAACGATTGATATTTATATTCTTTTGAACTAAAACCACTTGGAGAATGTCATTCATGTTTACAAGGAAAAATGGCCAAATACCCATTTAGTGGAGAAGGTGAAAGTGACAATGAGGTTATGGAATTAGTTGATACAAATGTGTGTGGACTATTTCCAATTTACAAAAGGGTTGGGTAATCCTACATCATAACTTTTATTGATTATTTTAGTATATATGGATATGTCTACTTAATGAGGTATAAGTTGGATTTGTTTTAGAAATTTAAGGAATAAAATAATTAATTTGAGAACTGAATTGGTAATAGGATTAATAAAATCCACTCAAATCATGGTGGAAAATATCTTTATCAATACTTAATTGATTACCTATAGGAGTTTGGGATTTTATCTCAACTCACTCATTCTTATAAACCATAGTGGAATGGTGTTTTTCAAAGGAGAAACCACACCTTTTTAGACATGGTGAGATCAATGATGATTCAAGCATGTCTTCCATTATCATTTTGGGGATACACATGACAAACAACAACATATGTATTAAAACAAGTTCCAACTAATGTGAAAAATGGTATAGAATACCAATTTTGGATGGGAATGAAACCTATGTTTTCATAATTACACATGTGGGGTTGGGAAGCATTTTTAATGTCACTTCAGGCAGAAAGATTTCACCAAAAGTGAAAAGGTGTATCATTATAGGATATCCCAATTAAATAAAGGGATATTACCTATATAATCCATTAAAAAGGGTTGTGGTTGATTGATGTCCCAAATTTATTGATAAGTCTCTTATATCAAAAAGAGATAGTTGGAGTGAGATATACTTCGATGATATACAGGTTCAAGATACAAATAAATCAATACTTGAACAAATTCCAAAAAATCCCCATGGAAGAAGAACCTATTCTAGAGACACATGTATTGTGTAGGAGTATACGAGAGGTTAGAGAACCCTAATGGAATTATAATCTAGTCAATGAGGATGTTGAGTCATTACTAGTAGATAATAATGATCATCTAACCTACAAGGAATTAGTACGTTTTATAGATTTTTCCAGGTGGAAAGAATAGATGAATTATGAAATGGATTCCATATACCAAAACTAAGTCTTTTGGTAGATACTACATTCTATGTAGTTTTTATTGGTTTTGAATGGGTATTCAAGAAATAATTATACATGGAAGTAAAATTCATCACCTATCAGGAATGACTAGTTTGAAAAGGGTCTAAATGAAATCAATGTATTGAATACGATGAATCCTTTTCACAAATTTCAATGATGAAATAAATCAAAATTAGACTTTTCATTATGGATTACCATGGCTATGAGATTTGTAAAACGGAATTCAAAATAATTTTCCTTAATGGTAACCTTCAGAAAGCTGTCTATATTACACAACCTAAAGGGTTTGTGTATCCAAAGGAGTCCAAAAAGATATAAATCATAGAAAAAATGTATGTATGGATTAAATAATGAATCTATGTCATAGAAAAATAATTTTGATGATTCTATAATGGAATTTGGATTCATAATGAATGAGTATGAGCCTTATGTGTACAAAACCTTTAGTGGGAGTGTAGTCATTTTATTAATTGTATATGTTGATGACATATTACTCATTGGAAAGGAAATTATAGTCTTACATTCCGTTAATGTGTGTCTAAATGAACACTTCTCGATTAAGGATTTGGGCGAGGCAACATACTTTGGATCAAGATATATTGTGATATATCCAAGAGGTTGCTTGACCTAATTAAAAGTATATACATTAACAAGATACTAAAGAGATTTAGTACAGTACAATCCATGAGGGGATTTTTTCCAACGTCACATGACATTCATATTTCAAAGAAAATGTGTCCTCAGACACATGTGGAATGAAATGGGATATCGAGGATTCTATAAACATCATTGATTGGATCAATCATATTTGTTATGTTATGCAGTAGGATTGACATCACCTATGAGTTAACTGTGATAGGAAGATATCAAGAGGACCAAGGTGACCACCATTTGATGGAAGTGAAGAAGATCCTTAATTATCTAAGTTGTACAATGAATATTTTCTTTTTTTTATAGAGGTGATGAGGAAATATGCATTAGAGGATATGCATAATCTAGTTTCCAAACTGATCAAGGTGGAATGAAGTCACAAACATGGTACATATTAACTTTTAATGGATGTGTTG
The DNA here is from genome assembly GCA_963277665.1 of Viscum album. Lineage (NCBI taxonomy): Eukaryota > Viridiplantae > Streptophyta > Magnoliopsida > Santalales > Viscaceae > Viscum > Viscum album. Next base: position 31,544,283 of record OY728163.1, read on the forward strand.
TGAGATGGAAGAGGTTATAATAGGCTGCAGTCAATGCTTTTATAGTAGATCCTAAGTGCATTTCGGTTTATGAGGTAGAGAAATGAGTAGTATAGATACATAAATTTGTACAATAGATCATTTTGGTAATTATAAGTAAAGATCCTATCACTGTCTATTGTGATAATACTAAAATTATGGATCTTACAAAATATCAGAGGTTACGTTAGTTGATGAAGTACATACTTCATATGTATCATCTCTTAATGGATTTTCCTCATAGAGATGAGGCTGCAGTGACTAGTAAATCCATAGAAGACAATGTTACATACCCTTTAACGAAAGCCTTGACTAAGAAGAAACATTATAATCATATGATGTATATAGGAATGAAAGTCATAGGAAGTTGGCTCTAGTCCAAGTGGGAGTTTGTTTGAGTTGGTATCCTAGAGTATAGATCCTATTGGTAAGGTCATAGTAGTTCCCCTCTATGATGAGAACCATGAAATTCTATGATAATATTCTTAAATTATATTATGCGGTTGGATAATGTGCTATGGTAAGACACATCATATACAGAATGTGAAGTGTGAGTACTTTTAAGAGGATGAGTCTTCTTCTCACAAATTTCACACTTAGTAATCTCCAAGATAGAAGATTATGGGAACAAACCCACCAGTAGAATTTATACATGTTTTGGTGTGATATTCTATTCCTAAAAGCGAGTTTGTATAATAGTACTTAAACAATAAGATTATTATTAATGAATTTTACGACTCACGTATTTATATGTATTTAGTAAACCATAAATATAATAGTTTTTGGAGACATTTTATACATTAGATCATAATGAGTGACATGTCATTAATAGATATATCAAGGAATAATTTGTACCTTCCAATTTATAGAAGCTGATATCTCATCCCTTTTATAAGAATATAAACATATCCCTAAATTCCATGACCATGGTGTAAAGACGTGTTTACTTATGATAATCAATGAAAGACGTATCAATCATATAGGTTGGTGTCACAGATACACAACCTGCCTAATGATATATTGCCATAAAAGTATTATATTACACAATAATTATTAATATATGGTTTTCATCATTATGAAATCATGTTATTTATCTTGGCAGCATTGACCCATTTCTAAATAGTAATCTTGGACTTTAAGAAATTCCACTTAATTATGATAAGAAAGAGTCTTAGAGGGTAACACACTAATTGTTTCTGATAATCTCGATTAAATTATAGTTGAATTTATTTAACTAAATAAATATTACTATCAAGACCGAGGAATAATTTTATTCACATTTTATTGAAAAAAATCTTTATTAATGAATGAAATATTTAAATTAAATATTTATTATATTGTTCAATACATTTATGATGAGTTAGATCCGACCAAGACAATGTCTGGTGACAAATATTAATTGACAAGTTGGTTAAATAATATTTTTTTATTGTTCAAGTTTGTGCACGCCAAAAAATAATTATATTATTACTATGTGAAATGAGTTTAATTAATGGTTATAATATTTTTGAAAGTTCAGCATGAAATTAAATAATATTTATCGTAATCTCTAACTCAACAAATAGAAGGTTATATTTACTATGTGGTGTCTGTAATCTATAATCAAAAATAGATAATTGTTTTACTTAAAATAATTCTATTTACAATCCTCCATATCTCTCCCAATCAAGAAAAATAAATGATAGAGATATTTATTCGATACCAAATAATGATCGATCAGAAATGAACAACACAAGACAATTTATTCCTCTTGCTATCACTATGAGATCATTTGGTGTTACTAAGAGATAAATGGAACACATGTGAATTTCTTCTAGAGGGATTCCATCAATGAATCCTCACAAGTGCATCGACTTAAATTTGAATAGGTATACTCGGATGACTAACATCAAAATTGAAAAAAAAACCCCAAGACCAGGAAATTTACATCTTCTGATTAAAATAAGTTAATTAACATTTGACATTCAAGATCCTTGCACCTGGTTTTGGGTATAGTAATATTAATTAAATTTTAATATATCCCCCATCAATGCACACTTCTGCTATGCCCGAAACCATCATGAATCACTTTCTATCAGGTTAATACCAGACCCACTTAACCTTTTAATCACCGAAAACCCAAGTTAGTAGGAAGAAATGATTGGAATCTTATAAAAAGCCTTTATACTTTCCATTCTATAGGGATATCCATGCCCACCTTTATGTATGTTAGGGCTACATTCGGTTGGGTAACTGGACATTGATATTTTCCACTCTATAGGGGTAGCCACACCCACCATTAAGGATGTTAGAACCACATAACTCCCAACCTCATGGATCCACCAATTTATCATAGTGACTACGAACTAACCACTATTATTCCCCCTCTATAAGGGTATCCATGCCCTTCTTTAAGGATGTTATTATTGTGTCATGTTGGTTAACTAGCAACTAATGTTTTCCACTCTATGAGGGTAGCCACACCCACCTTTAGGGATAGTAGAACCATGTAACTCTCAACCTCAAGGATGTACCATTTATCTTGGTATATGTAGCATAATTCCACATGCTATGTAGTAGAAAAAATAATTTTTATTGTAAATAATGATAAGCCACACCAAGATCAAAGTTAGGATAATCACACATAAACAAGTAATTCCACAACTACCCATAAACCCACATACATTTCAGAAAAATCATGGGTTAGTCTAGAATAAACATCTTTTCATGATAAAATAATATATACATGAACTATAATGGTAAAAATATACTTTATCAAAGTCTTCTATGACAAAAAAAGTTTTTTGAAAGAGTTGTCAACCGAAATATGTTCACAAAGAAATCAAAAAATATGATCACACTCCAAGGATTCCTAAAACGAGAACCAACTAATTTATTTCCATAAGGAATAAAATTTTACATGTGATAATACATTATCTGTCCTAGATAATTTCTAAATTTTCATTTTTGGCCTACACATGAATTAGAAAATTAATCCCCAAGAATAATTATATTTTAATAATTTCATAGAAGTTATACTTTTCTAAAAATCATATGATATATTCTTATAAATTAAATTTTTATAATTCTATTTTGATATTTAATTTTAAATTATCCATTTAAAATGTCAAAAATCAGATTGAAAATACCTCACTACATTAAAAAATACTATTTAACTTTTTCTCGTTGATATAAACCTAATGTTATCAAGAACACGTAAATCCAAACAGTAATGGATAATTTATTGAAGTGATAATTTTGTAATAAATAAAAAAATAAAACTATTTTTTTCAAAAAATAATAGATAGATTATTGGATAGAGACATTAGAGGTGTGGGGGACCTCCTATGCGATGCACCCTTCTCCAATTACACATTTTTAATGTTTTTTTCCATTTAATTTCATTAATTGTTCCACCAATTTGATTATCAATTTATTTTATCATTATCTTTCCTTATAAGACATACACCACAAAAAACCCCTTACATGTTTTTCTTAATTTTTTCTTTTAAACATATTTAAAACATTAATTAATTATGACATAAAATTTCTCCAATATATACATATAACATAATATATATGCATTATATAGAGACAGAAACATGTATATAAATATATACAACCACATATGTATATACATACATATTTATTTATTTATTTAACACACACACACACACAAATATATATATATATATATATATGCACATTATATATACACACACACTCACACATATAAATACATAAATATTTAATTGACATTTATATGTATAAATATTTTATTTTTATTGAAGAAATATTATTTCCCCAAATTAATAATAATTATAATAATTGAAAAAATTATTATTTTTTAATTATCTTCATTCATTTACACAATTAAGATTAAAGAAAACTAAATTAAATACTAACTTGTTAATAGATTTATATAAACTAAAAAAATTTCATATATATTAGAAAAGTAATTATATAACTATTATTATCTAACCTCCCACTAATTATTTAGTCATGGTGAAATGCCACACATCAATTAAGTGAATTTAAAATTTTATTTTTACATATATAATTTCCATTTTCTTTAATAATAACAATAACAACAATATAATTATTATTACCCTTAAGTGTGATGTAACCAAACACTGAACATGCATAAATCCTATTTAATTCCTTGGATAAACTCCATATTAAGGACCTCATGGTGGTATCATATTTCTCGTATGAAACACTACTTGGGAGATAATAAATTAATTTTGGGAAAATATATCATAAAAAATAATAAATAAATTACCCTCACATGTGATTTTACAAAAAAAATTATGAAAAAATATTTTATTTCACACCTAAGGTGAACCACTTAGCTTAGACTTAACAATAGTCTTTTATTTCTCATATGTGACTCTTTTTTTGAAGATATTTCCTTTTTTTGGTAAAATATCACATGTGTGATATAATATATTTAATATTTTTATTAAAATAATACTAAGACTCTACAGTTCTCAGAATTTCATGCTAACTCAGTTCCTAACATTAGAAATATTCCATAGAATATATTCCAAAGTGTTAAAAGAGCTTTTACCCATATATAAAAAATTAACATCTTTTAATGGGTTTTTTTATTTAAAATTAACAATTTTCACATAATAAAATACTTATTAATTATTTTAGAATGTGATTTTATTATCATTAAAAATTGATGATGTTATAACCATCAAGTCCTCACCTAATATATATTGAGTATTACCATTATGACCATTACTAAGACATTATTAATAACTGGGTAGGTGTAAAAAATACCCATCTAATATGGAATGTGAACTCTTTTGTTTCATGAGGACTATAGATGCATCGAGGTGCTATTTATTACTGGGAAACTCCCATAAATTTCATGACCTATAAATTACTCATATATTGAATGTTCAATATAATAATTCTCAAAATTCTTTATAAATAAATATTTATACATATTGGATAAATAATATGGATTATTTCCCTAGTCTATAAAATAAAATTCATAATAAAATTATTTCAAATGGAACCATATATTGAAACAGTGTATTGTTGAGATAATATCAACAGAGGGGAAATAATACCATATGAATCCATGATACCAAAAATATTTCAATGGAGAAAATAATGTCTAATGAAATTATAGTGAGTGATACAGAATGTGATCATGAGAATGTTAATAACCACAAACTATGAATCAGTAAATGATGAAAGAAGGCTATCAATTCATCAGATATTAAGGTTTTTAGTAAAACCAAGCATTTCAAAAATAGAAAAGAAAAAAATAAGAAAAAAAATTAAAATAACTTCATATAATTTTTCAAAAAATTGAATCTATAAATCACATTTATTTTTTTTATTCCTTTAAGAGAATAATTCCATTTTATTTTGATTAAATTTTAAATAAAAATTCCCAAAATAGTTTCAAAAATATTTTATTTCTAAATAATAATAGACACTTGTTAAGGAATATTGATAGTGAATAATAACTACAGATGTGATAAAGTGAGGTCAAGACAAATATATTTAAAGACATTCTATTTTAACTTATATAAATTTTTTGAAATAACCCATATAAGAAATTTACAAAAAATACTTCATAATAACTTTCAAAGAAGGTAAAAAATAATTTAAAAGTGACATTATAAACATTTTAATAATAATTAATAACATTATTGAAACATTTAAAAGAACCTTGACATGGAATAAAATGAGTTTGAATGTAAACATTAAAACACGATTTTTAAAACAGTGTTCCTTACATGTAACTTACTTGTTTATTATTTACCCCACATAAGAAAAATGGAATATAAAATTTTGAAACCCAAGAATAATCCTAGTATATAAAAATATATGGGATTTAAGATATTAAGTGCGTATAATTTTCCAAATTAAATATGAACATAAAAAATACCATTATAAAATGAGACTATAACAGAAATCTATTACATTGGGTCTCTGTTTAGTCATATATGTTTTCCCTCCTGTATATTGAATTTAATTTTTTTGAATACTTTATTTTATTATCATTTTAATATATATTCAATTTTTATGGTCCTCTAATAGTCATTTTAAATCTATTCATAGAATAATCATTGCTTACATCAATTACTTATGGATATCATCAATTTATCCAAAATTACTTCGATATATTATCTAAGGATAGATGAGTTATTAAATGGTTACATCATATTCATAACTTCAATAATGTCATGAATATAATTTTTTTTCATCATATTAAATTTTAAAATCATCAATTAATGGAGGTAATAAAAAAATGAATCACATCACTTTGTGTAGGTGGTAGTCCACACATATTCCCTAGAGACACTATCAATTTCCAATGAATGGATGCGTAAGAATAAAGATGCTATATTATATTTCAAAAATTATAATTATTTCATAAATAAATTATATAATATTTAATGAAATATTTATAACAATCCAATTAAAGTATATATGAAAAATGAATTACAATGTTATGTTGATACTCTAGGTCATACGTATGCACGAGCGAAGTGTTCTTTTCTTATTAGATAGAAATAAAATTAACATAAAAAATATAAATTTGGTGAATATAATTATTTAAATATGTTAAGATTTTTATTAATGGTTTGAAGGATGTTTAAGAAGAATATAACATGAAAAAGTTCAGTAAGAACATATACAAATTATTTTGGTAACCTCTTTTTGATTACAACTTCTACCTTATTGAAGTTGTATTTTGGTGAGAAAGAAACCACTAGAACATGGGGAGGTATGTTGGGAAGGTATTTATGTAGGGATTGGTTGATATAAGTATCTAATGTAGTGTTTAGAAGAGAGCATGGGGGTTACCTTTTATAAAAGTGGTGAGTGGAAACCTTATAAATACTTGAAATATTATTATATATTATTTGTCTTAATCATGTAAAGTGGATCTAAATTGTTATAGATTAGAATATGATATGGTTATGGTATAAATAAAACAAAAAAAAATGATGTTTAAAAGAGTGTTATGTGTTATTTTTAGTTGTTATCCCTTTATTTTAAACCTTTTAACCCATTTTACCCTTACCTGAGGTGATAAATATTTACCATGGTTATAATTTATTATGACCATACATTAAGTTAAATTTTTTAATTAATATTAATTATTCTGATTTCAAAAATGGAATACATTTGACAATATAAAATTGTCATAAGTGGTCAAATATTCTTTTAATGTATGTTCATAAAACATTACGAAATACTTTTTTAGAAAAAGTTTATTTTTAGAATAAAATTGACTTTATAAAAAATTAATGTATAATTCTAACTCCAAAAGAATTAGTTGGATTATTTTTTTAAAAAATATTCTCAGTTTGGTTTCAAAATAAACAAATAGTAAAATTGACCTTGTATTTAATTGATTAAGATAAAATAACTAAAAAGTGTCTTTATTTAAACAAAAGTATTACTTAGATTTCAAAAGTATTAATCTTATATTTCTAAGTAAAAAATTATATTTTTATTTCAATAATATTTATTCTTCAAAAAAAAAATTTTTTGGAAATTTATTCATAAAATTTCAACTCCTTATTATATCATTATAATTTCATCAAAGTGATATAATTTTTAAAATCAATATTTTTCACTATTCAACCCAAAAATAAACTATTTATGAGAAATATTAAAACTTTATTTTAATCTAAATTTGACATGTTTAATTATGAAGTGAATTTAATTTCTTCATATTCAATTTATCAAATTTTGGAATTAAAGTTTTAATGACATTCTGAAAAACATCTATGTTTACTATTCCATATTTTCATTATAAATTAATTCCTACTTACTATAATTGAAGTTTCGATGTTACACTATGTGAATTTTTTGTGAAAATTTAAAATTATATCCCTCTTCCATCAGTATAAAAATCACACTGGCATTATTTTTTCATATCAAGTGAATCCCACATGCCTAATCATGATGCATGAGATGTATATTTATTCTACTATACAAGAAACTAAATCTAATATTAATCATTAACCTCAAAAACCATGTGAATAAAAAAAATTAAAAATCATAGAACTATATCATCAAATATCAAGAGAAAAAGTCTTGAGACCCTGGTAAGCAAGAATTTCTACCAAAATAGGTGTTCATGATGTAGTAACCCAATATCCATCACATGATCCAACACATCCTTACATCTCTTGGTGACCTTACCACAATGAGTAAGGAAATATATAATCAACCCCTATAATACAACTTTGTAATGTCCATAATCTTCTCACTATATAGAGTAACTAGACCAATGTCACCGCATGACCTCAGGCACGTCTCCCTATATCGAAGAGCCTACTGAAAAGTAGATGCGATATTAGGATTTACTATGGGGAGACTATACCCCATATAACATAGTGCGTAATCATACAAGATATAAACAAGTATCACACACTATAGAAAATGAACATGGTACACATGATAAATAAAACACATAACAATAAAAATTTAGAATTTGGAAACATATAATAACAAATGAAGTACTAATATGTAAGTATATATTAAGACTACCAATTGGGATGGTCACATGTGTGAAAGAAAAGAAAAATAAAACACAAGTGGCTCCACAAAAACTATAGGTCATACCTCATCTCAAGCTCCATGCCCCACCCAAGATGCTCCAACTCAACCATGTAATACCAGGCCTCTACCCATCCTTGACCCACATCAAGTGAGAGGCTACTCAGGTACCAATTTGGAATTTCCTCTCATGCAGGGCGTGGGTACATAACTTAGTAGGGAACCACCAAAATGTTCTTATAAATAGCTAGTAAATATAGTTATATGAGTCTTTGACATGATCAGAATAAACAAATAAAATAATTTCAGATAATAAACAAATAGCTCTATCGACCATCAAGTTTCATAGTGACACCCACAGTCAAATATACCTTCTTCGACCAGTGTTGGATGTCTTTTATCATATCATGTAAGTTTTCTAACCATAGTAACCTATCCCTCCTGATGGGTGTAAAAAAACACCATCGATCCTTGGGGCCACATCACTGATCGACCATACCTGCTTCAGTTAGTGCTTGTGAATCTTTGAGAAAGTCATAATGACTATGAAAAACTATAATTAAATGGGGGCCTTTCACCCTGATATAGATGATAAAAAATCAGAGGGAACACTAACCATGGTATACAGTGTAATGACCCGAGGAATGTTATATCCTGGATTCAATACCCAAGGAAGGCTTCATCATAATATATTATGGTTCATGGAAACTAAACCTTGAATGTTCCTATGGATCAACCATTCCTATAGATATACCCATTAGCCCGTGGTAGATATAATGTTGCATTATTACCCTCCTCTACCAATTACCAATAATATATGTTCAAAATCAATGGAAACCCTAGTAGAATTATTACAAACCTCCATACAAGGGGATTTTCTTATATTACCATGACCTCCTCGAAGAGAGTTTTCACAATCTACCCATAAGGAGTATTCATGAACTCCCCATACGGAGTATTAAAAACCTCCCTATAGGAAGTATTCATGACATACCCAAAGGAAGTATTCAAAAACACCAAATATGGTGTTTTCCATTTATAATAAAAGGATTACCCTTAGTGTTTTAAATTTTCAATACATAAATAATCAATAAAATAATAAAACTATGGAACCGGTGGGTAATACCATCCTCGGTCTTAAAAACATTATAAATAACACCCTCTCCCCAGGGTCATTAACTCAGTAGGGTACCCACTAGGGTCCCCTTAGTGTCATTAGGGTCTACTAACCCATGTAATGTCATAGTGGGGGAGGACCACTCACCCCATAGTTATCTCACTATCCTATGGGATCTTTGGAATATCATGGTTTATCACATAGGAAAATACTAGTTCATCTATCTCAACCAACCTACTCCTCTTCCAGGTGTTCTTTAAGGAACCTTCCACTAGGGAAACAACATATAGTTCAATTATTAAAAACTATTATATGAATCTTAAGGTCTGTATATCCCAAATCACTTCATGATAGTCAATGCATTGACTATCTGTGACTGAGGAAAACAAGTTAATGCTAATGTCCAATGGTGCCTTGGCAATTTGTGCATCCCAACTGAGGGCATCTTAGGATAAAAATAAAATTAATTTTAATTTAAACATTTTAGTTAATTTAATTAAGAAATAATTTAAACAGAATATGAAAAACACATTGGTGAAGAGACCACATTCCACAAGTACTATACAAACTCAACTAATACCATAGGGCATGTACCCAAGACCACCTAAAACTTTAGAATAAAATTCTATTCAACCAAACAGCTTGGTATCTTTTCCAAAAGTACACCAAGTCTTATAACCAAGATCATAAAAATCACCCAAACTATTTTTACAAAAATGAGGCCCTATCCCAAGACCCACATTCTTAAAAAATTAATTTTAAAATTTATAATTAACTAAGCTACTTAATTTAATAAGGGCATAATTTTGAAAAACACACCAAATGGACTAATCACACCCTGACCATGACCAACTAATAGAGTACGGTATAATTTTTTCCTCTAAAACTATCCTAAGAAAAATAACTTTGAATTATAATTAATTACGTAGCCATATAAATTAAATATTAAGAGAAATTCGTTCTGGAACATACCTCAATTGATTCAACCAATAACAATATGCCTATGGAATTACATGACACCATCTTATTAAGCATCATAAAATCCCCATCATATTATGGTGGTTTCAGAATCTCATAATGAAATCGACATCTAATTGCTAACATAGATGAAGAAAATTTAGAGTTAAAAAGAAATGATGAGATGGTATCAATTTTTGTTAAGACTCACCTTAAACTACAAATAAATACCAAATAAAACACCTCAATCGAAGGGGGAGGAAAGGAATTAAAATTTATTTTTGGTGGCTTCCCATGTGTTCTAACATAGGAGGGAGAGGGGTAAGTACCATATAATAACTATAGGGGGTAGAAGTTACTTGTTCACCCAAAACACCCCCACCGTATAACCAATGGGTTTAAGAAGATAGGGTGTTACCGTCTTGGTCACCAGATATCCATTAGTTGAATCTATTGCCTCAGAACCCCCAATAATCCTCCATTTCTCCACTACTACTCCTAGAATCCTTTTGAACTCCACTCCTTCAAAAAACATGTTTGAGGTGTTTAAAATCATATAATTATATTTTGAACTCATGTTCAAAATCCATCATAACAACTTACCAAAAATTAGAAATACATTAGTATTTTGACCCATATAGATATAGGATCATACAAATAATAAAATTCATGGAATATTTAAAAGAGCATTAATATGGGAAAAATAGTTTTAAAACATTTAAAATAATATTTTAATGAAAAATCCTTTTCCACTTTGTTAAATATTGAATCAAAATATTCTTTAAGGAGAGAACATGAAAAGGTTTTCAAGGAAGATTTAATTCTAGAAAACGAGTGTTAAAATAAATCCATAAATAATTTTATACAACACATAAAATTAAAAATGTGGTGAAAATAGCATAAGTCTTGAATAAAGTAAATTGGGATGAAAACCCCCTAACCTAGAGTGTCAAGTCATTTTGCATAATCTCTCTCTCCTGAATAATACAATTATATTAGATTTATACTTTCATAAGAAAAATTTTCATGTTAATTTGATATTATTATTCATTTTATTTAATTTATTACCATGGAAATTTGTATTAATATACCAGTTATGTTTATTTTAGATGTTTTGAGGATGTTCAGTTCAAATTTACAAAACAACATTGGTAGATTGACCATAGACAAAGGGGTTATGGTTCCATAGTCTTCAGAATATTAATCAAGGAAGAATTAACATTTTTACGTTAATTATAATTTTATAACTAGATATGAAATTATGACATGAAAAATGATTCTCATTGCTTTGTGGAAGTGGTGGTTTACATGTATGATAAAGCGATGTTATCAATTTTCTACTAATTAAAGGGTAACAAGGCAAGTAATTTATTAATTTTTCATTCCACATGTACATTGAAGTGATGTTTTCATTTCCCATAGGATGGGAAATTATATGTTAAATGGGGTTTCCATTAATATAAAAATATTTTATTATATTGAATATACTGATTCAATCATATCATCATGCTTATAGAATATTTGAAGGAGGTGTAAGAATAAATAAACATGAAAACACTTGGTTAAGAGTTATACCACTTTTTCTAAGAACCTCATTTGATTTGAAAATTAAGAATTCAAGGATGTAATTTTGGTGAAATTTTAACATATAGGAAATGAGTAAGAATTTTGGGAATGTTTTTGGGAAGATCTTTATTGAGATAAATGGCACAAAATATTTGAGGAAGAGAGGATAATATGTTCCCTTTTTAGGTGACCAGGGTGGCAATCTTGTAAATATAATAAATATTTTTATATAATATGAGTCTAACTCATGTATAATGAACCTAAAGTACCATATGATATATATTAAGGATGAAAATGACTAAATTAATGCATCCAAAAAAATTTAGAAAAAAATAAATTCCATTTTAACCTTATATCTTAGTTTAAACCCCTCATTAACCCTTTTAACATTAACCATAGTAATAAAGTTTTAAATATATAAGGCAGTGAAACTAATTTTAAAATTTACAATTGGATCATAATGGAAAATTCATGAAATTTTAGAAAATATCCTATCCAATTTATTTATTATAGTATTTTAATGATTTTATAATTATATAAAAACGATTTTTAAACATTAAATATCATTTAAAGTCATTTTCAGAACTATTTCCCAAAATTTGACTTTAAAGGTATCAAGATAACAATATAATTTGAATATAAAAAATTTAATAAAAAATTTACAATTATAAATATTTATAAAATTCTTGGTAAATTGCAATTCACTCAATAACTATTACTCTTAATGTTTTTTCTGAATCCTTTAATTTATTTTTCTATTTATTGGACAAGAGCTGCATCAAGTTGTATATGTGTTCTTGGTAATTATATAATAAAAAAAATTAAAATAAATGTGAATCATAAATATAATTTATTATTAATCAATTATATCATATATATTCATTCATATATCTGTTCTATATATATCCATATAATGACAACATAATAAGTGAGTGAGAGTGACATTTTTTCATTACTCTTTACTTAATATAATATTAAGGTCATAATCACATGAATGTAACATGAAATTGCCATATTTTATAATTTATTGTTATTATTGATGACATAAAAATATTAAATGAGATTATAGAATGTTTTCAGATATTTTTTAGCATTATTCCATAATTTTAACTTTAGTTAAATCATTTTTCCCTATAACGTGGGGATAAGGTTTTACCATAGTTACTAATCATTATGAAAAAAATGAAATAGAACATAAAAAATATTTCGAATAATATGATTAAAAATATTAAATACATTTCCTTTAATTTAATATCCAAAATTAATAAAAATTATTTTTAATATAAGTGCAATGGAAAAATCTTTTTAATAAAATATTCATTTTAAGTATAAAATTATTTTATACCAAAATCATAAATAATATTGATTCCCTTGAAATTAATTACATTTTTTTATCAAATTAAACCTATTTTAATTTAAATTAATACCAAATGTCATGAAAATTTTAAATTACATGATTTAAATAAAAGATGTGAAAATATTTTCAAAATTAATATTTTTTACTATTCATAAAAAATAAGTCTTTTTAGAAAAATCCAGAAAATTAATCATAATATTATTTTGATATGATGATTTAAAAAATAATATTTTATCAAATAAAATTTATAAAATTGTTAGAATCTAAATGTAATATTCCCACACAAAATTCATTAAAACCCATTTTTGAAGAAAATGATTTTTTTAAAGTATAAAATGAATTTATACTCATTCAAATTGATGAATGTTAATTTATTTTTTTAAATATATGATCTATAAATTTCATTAAAAACATTAAATTATAGTGATTAACTAAATTTATTTTGATAAAAATACTTTATTCATATAAAATAATTTTCCAAAAAATATCTTATTTAATATTATATGATCTTATTTAAAATTGAGTTATTTCTCAGGCATTAATCGGTACATTGGTTTTGGGAAACATTTCATACATATATTTAATAATTTCATTACTTCGATTCATAACCACCTATACAAATACTATATTATAATAGTCATATTTTAATAATAATATTCTCATAGTATATGAAATTTTTTTTATTCTTCTAATTGCGTGTAGTACAAACAATTAGATATAATATTCTTTTTAAAAGTAAAATATAAAGATGTCCATTCTACCCCTTAATGAAATTAAATCCTCACAATTTTATTTTTGTTCTATAAAAATGAATTTATCATTAAATAATAACAAAAACTTATATGTATATATATTATCATAAATTTTAATTTTTAGGTTATGACTAGAAACCATTTATTTCATAAATGAATGTACCTATATATAACTCCTACATACAGATGAGTTTCTAAAAGTGTACCTTGATAGTTGAGTGGTACTTTCTTTATACATGTCAATAAATTTGATAAATTATTTAACAACCAAGATATATATTTTTAGAAATTATGCATACCTAATTTATTCCAATTAATAAGTGGAATTTCATCCATTGTTTATGCTTCGACGAGTTTCATTTTCTATCTTATATCTTAATCCACGAAATTAATATTCAAGATGAATTTTTCATGCCTGAAGCACTAAAATAAAATTCTAATGGATCTCAAGATAAATAAAAAGTATTAAATGATATTTCTCATGTTTGCATATATAAATAAAACCCATAAAATGGTTAGAAGAAGTTAATATAACATGAAATATGAATATACCTTCATATGAATAAACAAAACATTAATCTATAAATCCACAACAATAACACCAAAATTTCAACTAACATCATTCCATAAATAACTATACTTAATAATATTCAAAATACTATGGATCAAGTTCAAAACCCAAAAATTAAAATGATTTTATCCCATATTATTATAAGATAAATTTAACATTTATCTCCAGAAAACATTAATCACTCATAAATTCACATACCAAAAATTTATTTGATTTAATCATATAATCTATAAAACATTCTATCCTCTTCCATAAGTGACATGATTCATCATAAAGCCATAATTAAATCTTATATGCTTCCAAAATATAACTCAACCTTTATTCCATAAATATGATTCCATATTACCCATACATATTTCTATTTACCTTAATCATATAATGTTCTAAATAAAGATAAATTATTCCAAAAAGACATTTAATCACTTCATTTCCAAATAAATGTTCAATCATCGGGTTACCAACATGATACAACATTGGATCCCAAAATGTAAAAACCATTTTATCCTAATTATCCATAATTAACTTAAAATAGAAGTTTATATTAACCCTAATTGTTATAAATATACATCAACTTATTTCCATGAAATATTAAAATATTTTTCTTTAGAAAAAATATTTAATAAAAAAAATATTAAACTAAAGGGTTACATATAACTCAAGTATCTATTAAAACCCAATAAATGTCTCCCAAAATAGACACATCACATAAACCTTAAAAGAGTATTGATTACTTAAAACTTATGATCATATATAAAGTTATAAACCCTTAAATAAAATACAATTACTTTATAACTCATGGAGTCCTCTATATATAACATTCAATCATTAATCTTCTTTTATAAAACATTAACCATTATTTTCCATATTATTACATAATATTTTATTCTTATAATAAAAAAATGAGTCATGTCATAATATTCATCAATATCAATCTCATGTTACTTTCTTTAAACATATTCAAAACTGTTTAAATAATTCATTCCTTATATATGTTATGTACATTAACTTTTTCTTGACCGTAGTAACATATATCCTTGAAAAACCATTAATCATATGATCTTGATGATACCCTTCTTGAAATTCCCTCAATTTTCCTTGGAAGTTTATTACTCTATTCCCTCATTTACCACATGCTAAACATCTTCACATTCATATTATAAATTTTCCTAGGTACGTATTATCGCATTATTGACTTGTGGGAAGTTCATTATTTTTCATTTCATGATCTTTGTAACCAAAAATATCATGAAACACAATTTTTTCTCTTAGTTGGTGCATTAGAAAAATCACCTAAGTTCTGTTTGTTAATCATAACTCGAGATATATAGTTATGAATAACCAAGGGTTTCACCTAAACTTCTATCTCATTTGGTTTCTCATTAAAATTTCCACCATATTTCCCATAACATTCCATCCATTTACAAAAAAACCATAATATTTAGTGTAAGTATATCAAATGAAATCATAATAATCCAATTTATTTGGAGGATAAATTGTTCAAAATCCTTTACCATGTCATATTATATTTTATAACCATATTTATATATATCATATTAACCATTAAGTTAGTACAATAAATTTATCTTAATAATAAATAAAATCCTAACTTCTAATGGTATCTTAACCTTTCCTTCGATACCAACTATAACACCCCATAACTTAAACAAACCATAATTACACGATTTATATCAAGGGTTACACATTCATACTTTTTGAAGTTATTTTTAGTTAATAGATTTATAGAATTGGAAAAAAAATCTTTCATATTAAACCCTTACAATAAAAAGTGGACACTTACCCTCAATTTTAATTTTTTCCTAAACAATAGTATTCTTAAATTTAGGCTCTTATGTCACTAAAAACACACTAATTTATTTTAAGAAGGATAACCATAGCATAAGGATAGAAATTAATACGGTTCTTAATCATCCTTAAACCCAATTAAAATATTTTTGAAAATTTGGGGTGTGAATATTAATAACGTGTTTTAAAAAAAAGGAATCCCAATAGTCCTTTGAAAAAATGAAACCCCATATGAATGAATTCATTTTCTCATAATAATATTTGAGGTCCAAATAATCACTTACTTACTCTAGAAATAATTTTTCTCCCAGTTTCTTTATTAAAATGTATCTTAAAAAGGAATTATAAAAGAATCATAATTTATAATGATTTCTGAAAAAACAAGAGAACATATCCCTGAAAAAACATTAACTCTTAAATGATCATAATTGTTTTTTAAAATCATCAAATAATTTTTTTATTATATGAAACGAGAATATTTCCATAAAAATCCATAAAAAAGTTGAACATGTAATATATCCAAGGATAACAATATAAATAAGAACATGGGTAAAAGTAACTAATTTCATAACAATGGAATGTAGAAATTCACACATCATAATCTTTCTGTCAGAGCCTCATGATAAGAAATCATAGATAAATAGGTAAAGAATACACTTAATACAAAATCTTGTTTGTCTCATGCGACCTACCATTACATAAAGGGGTTATAACAGGCCCTAAACATCACTTACTAAGTCTAATTAATTAATCATATTTAATGAGGGAGTATTCAACATGATTCACAATCAATAAAATATCCGTACATGAAAACTATCACATGGAATGTTAATATTTTCCTTAGCCAATAAATATAAAATCACGATCATAATCGATACAAGGGAATATAGTGGATATTATCATTATATTATATCTCTATTGAATCATAATAATCCTAAAAAAGATGTTGAATTAGATGAAAAAGCAATTTTACAAAGATATTGGAAAGTCACTTTGAAAACATAAAGAGATATACTTTGGTTTTAAAAACATTTTATAACGAAAAATTACAAGAATAATTGGAATATGATTTAGTCTAAAAACAATTTATAAAATTTTAGAGGAATATTTATAACTAATAACTGCTATGATGGTGGAAAAGGATGTTATATGGAAATGTTAAAAAATAATTATATTTATACTTTTCTAAAAAGTTAAAATAACCCATATGAGAAATGTTGAAAAGATTATTATTTTTTAAAATATTGTAATGATAGTGAAAATTAATTAAAAATTATCATTCAAAATATTTTATGTTAAAAATAAAAATATTATTGAAACATTTAAATTTACATTTATGTGGAGGAAAAAGAGTTTTAAATCATTTAAAAAATGTTTTGACGAAAAATCCATTACCACATTGGTAACTTTTGAATAAAGAAATTATTGAAGGGGATAACATGAATTTTTTTAAAGAATTAATTACATTAAATTAGTGTTAAAATATGTCTACATGGTATTCTATAGACCACATAAATATTTGGGGTTAAAATTCCATAAGTCTCAAAGAAATGAAATTGTGATGAAAACCCCCTTTCCTTGAGTCATCAATCATTTTTTATGTTATCTAATTTCTAAATAAAAATTTCATATTAGTTTTATAATTTTTTAAGAACCATATTAATTTTCATTCTATCATCATTATTCTGTTTATTTCATTTATTTCCATGACTTATTTAATTACTAAATAAGATAAGTGTACGTTAAGCGTTTCGAGGGCGTTCGTTTCATATTTTAAAAACAAATTTGGTAGGTTGTCCATGTTAAAAGGGTTTATCATTCCCTAATATTACAATTATTAATCATTAAATAATAATAATAGTTATCAATTATATATAATTAATAACTATCCAGGAATGTTAGAAATGGAAAATGAATCACGTCTCGTCTTAGAGCTCATATACCAAACGTACGCGTGAGTGAAGTTATAATTATTCAGTAGATGGAAAGGAAAAAATTTAAGAGATATATTCTATCTAAATAATAATAATAATTTCATAAATATCATATATATTCTTTATATACATTATAATAACCTTCATTGCGAGGTGAAGGAGAATAACGAAATGCATCGCTTCATAGAGGTGGTGGTGCGCATGTACAAACGAGAGATGTTTTCATTTATCATGGGATGGAAAAGGTAATGGTAAAATGATATTAAATAAATAGAATACCATTTATGTACATTTAATATACTTATTCTATCACATCATCCTGGATATATAACATTTTAAGGTGGTGGAAGAAACACCCTTTTAAGAGTTATACCTCTTATTTTGAAAACATCCTTTTCCTTATACCATTAGCCTTCTGGTTTATCTTTTGGTGATACAAAAATCTCTACGAAATGTGGATGAATTTTGGTAAGGTATTTTGGTAGATAGTTTTTGAGATAAATGTTTCTAGTGGCATGAGGAAGAGAGGAGAGGAGTTTCCATTTTAAAAATTATGTGGGTGGAAATATGTAAATACATCAAATATTATTATATAATCTGTTTCTAACTCATGTAAAATAGATACAAAGTTACATAGATTAAAATATAAGGAGTATAACATTGAAATAAATTCCACCAATAAAATTTCTACATGTTTATGTGTCATTTTAAACCATATTTCTTAGTTTAATCCCTTATTAACCCTATTAACATTAACAATGTTAATAAAATTTTAAATCTCTAAGGGTCATGAAAGTAATTTTAAAAATTAAAAGTGGCATATAAATGTAATATTAATTACATCCCAAAAAATATAACATATAATTATGTTGTTAAATAATTTTTTGTATTTTATAATGATTTTCAAAAAGTAGACAATAAATACCATTTAATGTCATTTTTAGGACTATTCACAAAATTTAGCTTTAAAGAAATCAATACAAAACTATAATAAGATTATAAAAACATTAATGAAACCATAAAATTCATATATATATATCTATAAATTTTTTGATGCATCATAATTCCATGAAAAATAAATACATTTAATGTTTTTACAATAATTTAATTTATTTTTATAATTCTTGTAGATGTGTTGCATTGCGTAAACAATCAAGGTAATTATATCGTAACTAAAAATTAAAAATAAATTACAACAATAAATATATATCACTATTAATAAAAAAATTTCATCTATATTCATTCAAATTTATTTTTTATCTATATATATATCATGACAACATAATAAGTATGATATATTGATATTTTAAAATTACTACTTACATAAATTAATATGAAGGTCATAATCAATATAAATTTGAAATAAATTAATTTTTTTTAAATTTATGATGATTATTGATGAAATAAATAAATCCAATTGAATCAAAGGATATTTTTGTAGAGATTTATAAGCCTTATTCAATACTTTCAACATCCATTAAAACATTTTAACCTTTACAAGGTTAACAAACATTTACCATGGTTACTATTCATTATGACTATAAAATAATTTTAAATTATCAAGTAATTTGAATATTATTATTCTATACATTTAATCCTTTTTATATGATTTAATTTTTATAGGTGGTAAAAATTAATTTTATTACAAGTGCAATGATTTTTTTCATAACAATTCATGTTTTAAGCATAAAAATTATTTTATACCAAAATAATGTATAATGCTAATTCTAATTGAATTAATTTATTTTTAATAATAAAATGAATCTTATGTGACTTTAAAATGAATCAAAATTATAATGAAACTTTAAAATTACTTAATTTATAGAAAATAAATGAACATTTTTGCAAAATTATTATTTCTCACTATTCACCAAAAAATCAATATTTTCCGAAAAATCCAAAAATATTATCTTTAGAATATTCTGATATGTTTAATTTCGAAAATTATTACTCTTTTTTAAGGTCAAATTTATAAAATTGGTATACATTAATCGGAATAATCTCTTATAAAATGAAATAAAAACTATTTTTGAAGAAATTTATTTTCTGAAGTTTAAATTGAATTTATAACCATTCCATTAGATTAATTGTAAATTATTTTTCTAAATATATAATCTATATATTTCGTCAAAAAAATTCATCAATAATTATTAATGTAATTTATCTTGATAAAAATACTTAATATGTTTGAAAAAAAATATCTATTTAATCTTATATGATCCTATTTAAAATTGAGTTCTTATTTCATCAGAATTAGTTGATACATTTTTATTTGGAGAAAGTTTCCATATATGTTTTATAATTCAGTATCTCATATTCATACTTAAGAATCCAATGACAAGGTTATAACCATCATATTTTAATAAATATATTTTAATAGTATATTAAAGTTCATTTTAGGCTTAGTATTATATGTAATATGCATAATAAACCATAGTATTATTTTTAAACTAAAATATTAGGATGTTATATAAGGAGTTAGAGACTTCCTTTAGTTGTTATATTGATTCAAGGTAGAAATTTATTCCAATGGTGGTCAATATTCATGCATGTATCTTCTTGAAAATGGTGTATTCTGTTCCATAGGGATTATAAGAAGTCAATAGTTTCATAGGTGAAGATTCACAATAAAATTTAGGATGATGTTATTTCCTCAACCATAATGAAATATTGTTTATAGGATATTTTTATTCTCCTCTAGAAGAATGTTTGTGTGTGGGAGATTAGAATTTTATTGATAAACCTTTTTCTTTATGATTTATAACTTCTTATAGATAATTATTCAATAAAGATGAATTTATATAATGTTTTGTGTATAGAGATCTTGATCTAGGTCACCACCTTCATATTTCTAATGTATGTTGTGGTGGGGGAAAATATATTGGATATCGAGAGGTTGTAAGCTAAGACTAGATCAATATAGGAGGGGAGTCTCTGAGACTCTTCTAGAAGAAGAGTTGTAGACAAAAGTTCTCAGCTTCCTGGTTAGTCAAAGTTTCAGACCTTGAGGAGTTGGTTCTAGACTTAGTCATTTCGATTCATATGATTTTTTGTTCTAAAACCTCTTTCTAGAGATCATAAGTGGGTTTCTATTAATTCATAGTTTAGTTGCATTGGAACCTTGAGTATCTAAACTTCCTCAGTAGTCTTTGTGGATACAGAATCCCCCTTTCAGCTTAGCCATTGTAGTAGTATATTTTAGGGAGAAGAAACAATATGGTTCTCTAGTGTTCGATTCATAGAGAGGAGGTAATGAAAGTAGGGGACAACCCCATAATGAACATTTTCCTTAGGGGTAGAGATCAATGAAGGGTTGTTGAGGTAGTCTCCATCTGTATTGGAGTTGGTACCCTATAACCAACCTCAATATACTTTATGATAACCTATATACATTTTTTTAATATGAATAATCTTCTAATCATATCATGAATATACTTTTTTATAACACAATATGTGATAATGTCCCAAGAGTACTCGTCACACTAAATGGTCCTAGTAGTTCCCCACTTTATTAGAACCCATAGGTGATACGACACTATTCATAAATATATGTTCTATAGCTAGACAATATCAATTGAGGGACACAAAACATACAAACTATTAGAGGAGGAGACTCATAGGACTTTGAGCCAACTTCTCATGTTGTACACCCATTATAATATCCAATGTTGGATATTATGAGAATGATTCCCACCGGTAGGAAATACACATTTATATGTGTCATTATATGTTCCTATCTAAATATTTGTGTACTGATCCTTAGAATTTAACATTATCAGAAATGAGATTATGTGTAATGTACTTTTATGTATTGAAGAAAACTATGATGGAATATTTTTGCGGCGAGGATGGATATGTTATGTGCATCACTAGTAATATTAAATTAATGAATAATGCGAGAGAGGAATTTTCCATTTTTTTCTTTAATGGATGTTGATATCTGAGGACTTTTTATGGAAATTATTTAACCTAAATATATCCATTGACATTGGGTTATATGGGAAAGATCAGTTTTTAAGAAGGAAAAGAATGAGACATTGAGCGCATATATTGATGGAATCGACATGCCACCTGCTTGATTAGAGATATCATGATAAAGGGATTATATAATGCAGTAAGTATCCGTATGAGGTATTATTTCATTTCAAAATTACCTCTTTATCTATGGGTGCCTTGGCATGTTACTAGACACTATCCTTAGAATTTAGGCTATATCACCTAATTCTTTTGATAAAGTGGCATAGAGGGTCACACACTAAGTTTATTCCGAATCTCATGTAAATAATAATAATAATATTTATTATTTAGTAATTGAATAAATATTATTCCCACCAATGGTTTAATAATTATTCATTTTTAATTGATCACATATATTCCATCACAATTTACTAGAGAGAATATATTGTGATCAGAAAATTTATGAAATATTTATTAGATATTTAGTGAATATAGTATTTATTTATTTATTAATGAATAATGTAGTTATATTTATTTAATAAATAAATAGTCATTATTCATATCCTGGTATATATTATGGAGGAATTATGGAACAAGTTTAATGGTCTGATGAAAAATAATAAATAATAAATATTATTTGATTAAATAATACTTAATTTAATTTGAAAGTTAAGCACGTGTCGAGAAATAATAATAATAATAATATTTTTTGGCACGGGGTTTTGTTGGGATTAAATAAAAAATCAAGGAAACTTCTGAAATTATTTATTTCTAACACTAGATATATATAAACCCGGTTATATTATTTTCTCAATGAGACAATTCATTTTGTTTGGTTATGCACAACATATTTAGAGAATCCTCTCAAGCCCTTGAGAGATCCCTTGTCCAAGAATGCCCCTATGAACAAAGAGTTGTCTTCATCCATCTCCCACTTTCATGTCATAATAGATCAAGGAGAATGCTTTGGAAGTGGTTCTTGAGGAAATAAAAGGGGAATGATACAAGGGATATGATCGTTCGTATGAGCACCTGGAGATTCTTATGGTGACACTTAGATATTTGTGGAACACATGTGGGTCACTTCTAGAGGGGATCTTCTCTTGATTCCTATAACAAAACAATGGTATAACATAGATCTAATGTCAGATCCATCAATGAAGAAACAATTCCAAAAAGGTAATTATTTAATTGATTAAATTAATTATAAAATAATATGTAATGATCATCCCTTTGGTTCAAAAATTATATCTATTTTCTATTTCCATAGAGTCAATTTCATAGATCACGACATTTATCATTGGGTAAATCTCGGATTGATCATTGATCATGAAAAAAATAAAAGTTCGGGATGACCCATCACATGCTTCCACTTTTTCCAGAAACTTCAAGTTGTATCAGAGTGATCACATAATTATTTATAATTATGTAAATATCATTGACTAATTTATGCATTTTTCATTTAGTTTCCAATTCAAGTTTAATCATTCTTTTAATCTGAATTGTGAGATCAATTTCATCCTTCTTCGTTTCTCATAGATCTAATTAATACAATTTATTTTAGGAATGAAACAAAATAGAAGGAATCATCCAGAGGTTCCATGGATTATGTAAAGATAACACCAAATTATAAATCATGTATCTAGAGTTACACACCATGTACTTGTGTTCGATGAATCATAAATTAATTCAAATTGTGTGCATTGATGACACATGGTGTATTTATTTCTTACACTATGTGTTAACTAGGCTAGCTCGACGCACAATCAACCAATGTACATGATGTGTAGTCCATATATATAGTGTGGAGTCCCATTGAGTCATAGACTAGCCATGTATTACTATACATAGCCTACCTGACTTGTGACCGTGTAACTCAGAGACTACACGCCATGTAGTCATTAATACACATCATGTACTCCAATTTTTAGAGGCACAATTTACACACCGAGTCCCTAGGTGTGTGGATTTGATAGATGATGAGATATGTACACACCATGCATATTACCTATAGAGGTTGTGTTCTTATACCAAATTAGAAATATTTAAAATTTATTTATTATATTGTGTAAACCTTATCAACATATGTTTTCATATAGTCATTAAGTTGATACTACATTCCATGTGATGAGTTTTAATATTTATATATATATATATATGTTTAATTAACATCCATGTATTTTTCTAATATGCATATCATGTATGAGCCGTATTACATTTGTAACTCTATTTGCATTGAAGCATTATACATTACATAAAAATCATTTAATTTGTGTAATCATTTTGTTGATACTGCACATCATGAAAGTACGCGATAAGTCTTGTATGCTATATGTCATAAAGAATAATCTATATATCAGTATTGTACATGTTGGGTAGATTTGGATGGGTATTCCTTGTGTTGACTCCAAGGTACAATTATGTACACATTAAATTTTAAATAAATTTATTTAATTTGTTTAAAACTATGATGGATGAGAATGTCAAGGAAATTTGGACGATAATTATGATAAAAGAAATGATTAATTAAAAAAATTAATTAATTGATTCAAGAAAAATTTATATTAAATAAGAAAAATTAATAATTCAATGTGAGTTTTGTTAAATTGATAATTTGTTTCATGCATGTGGATGATGATGAGCATATACCAGACCATCATATGTGATTAGTTTTATTTATTTTATTATTAAATTAAAATATGAGCCTGTGTTCCTTCTCTCCTTTTGTTATGTAAGGGCTTGTGTTCCCATGGTTTCTTTTATATAAAAATTTTTCCTATCACCTGCATGTGAGAAAAAGATTATGTAATGAATGGATCTCTCAATCTAGTGGAGACGGTTCATGTTTTGAGGTAGGTGAGACCAATCCAAGAAAGGTATATAGGTAGACTGGTGGAATGCTGTAACACAAACCTTAATTGGTTCTTGGTGTTTCCCCCTTTTTCAATGGATAGTTTATCAACTTCTAACTGAACTAACCATTTGTAAAATATAATGATCACACCACTTAATTATTTTATTTATATCAAGTTTCATTTTTATTTCATTGTGGATTTTTTTGCGATCACTTGAATTAATGAAATTAACAAGCATTCAAGATAGAACTAAAATAAACTGTCTTATGTGAAAATATTAGCAAATACATGGTTAATCACTTAACTAAATCGACTTAATATTAAAAATAATTCAAAAAAGATAACAATTGTAAATTTATGCATAAAAGGATAAAACCCCCAATTATATAAATTATGTCACTGTAGCCTTCAATTACTTCAGTTAAAATCAAACAATAGTTCAAAGAGCATGACCAACCAAAGTTGGGGTGGTTTCAATTAATATGGAATTATAAATTGATTTTTTAGGTCAACTTATCTTTTTTCACATAAAAGGTTAATTGTCTAATAATGACTTGGTTTAACAGAGAGGAAAGGGTTATAGAAATCCAATTGAAGGATGTTTGGATTGGGGAGTCCACTCAAAAGATCAAGGAGCTACGAGTTAATGCAGATGGAATTTGGAATGCCTAACTAAAATCATTCAAGTTACTTGACCAACAAAATTTTGAGTAATGAGAAGTGCAATATGATTCATTTCAACTAGAATTTCTAAGAAACTGGATATTCCAAAGCCAATGGTGAGGTCTTTTGGGTTTCGATAAAATAGTGGGATATTAATAAATATAATATTTATTTATTTGGCTAAATTTTATCAGATATATTAATAAAATTCTGCCCATATTTTTTCATAGAAACAACACTAAATGAATTCAAAGATATTTCTATTATCCATACTTGAAAAAGATAAGCTTATCACCACCTCAATTTCTTAGGAGTGGAAAATGTACTTACACATTATCCTTCCCCATGAAAGGAAATTTTATATTCTAAAAGAACCTATTCCAGATGCACCTGATAAGGAGGCTAGTAATGAAGAATTATCTATCAATGAAAAACATATGGATAATGATATAGCTGTTCAAGGTTTCATGCTATCATATATAACCATTGATATTTTGAAGTAACATGAGGGCATGAATGTGTATTGCATGATGTCTCACCTACAAGATCTCTATCAAGATATGGTAAGACAAGAGAGGTATGAGAATTGCAATGCTTTGTTTATAACTAATGTTGGGGAGTTTGTGCTTATTGGGCATCACACAGTCAAGATTATTGGATACATTGAATGCTTAGACATCATAGGGATTAAATTCCCTGATGAGTTGCATACATATCTCATAATTTCATCACTACCGACAACCTTCTCTAGTTTTATTGTTAATTATAATGTGAAAAATAATGAGAAGAGTCTTTTCAGAATTTCTTACATTGATTCTAAAAGTGGATAAGGACATGGTTCATAATAAACCCGCAATCCTTATAGTGAATAATAAAAGGAAGAACAAGGAAATGGGGCTCAAGACTCACATCATGTCTAAATATCCCAAGCACCGTCATTATGAGAAGATATTGATCCATAATAAGGTTAAGGAAAAATAAGTTGTATATTTGTATGTGGCAATCCATGCCATTAAAAGATGAAATTCACCCAGAAGGAAGTGGAAGCTAAAGGTACATTCATTATCAGGTGTAATTTTAAATATCAACACATTGGGAATTTTATATAGCTTTTGGTGCCCACATCTATATCTAAATGAAGGAACCATGTAGATTCTAAAGGATTTCTATAGGAGAGGTGATATGAGAGGTGTTAATGTTGTGAGTATGGATTATATATCCATTAGTGACTACCACCTTTCTCTGAAAACATGAATGATTTTGGTTTTAAATTATTATTATTATGTACTGACTGTTACCAAGAATAAATTTTTTGTATCATGTCGAAATAAAGATTGGTTTATTTTTAAATTTGGAAATAAAAGTGTTTTCTTTTATATGGAAAACATATTTCATGGTATGTAAAATTTAAATAATGATATTTATGTACTAAATTTTGAATAAAAAGTTTTGAAAATTGATAATGAATTATGTACCCATGAATTATATAACAACCAACTATGGAAATACCGTATTGGTCATGTAAAAAAGATCATTTGACAAAGCTCTATTAAGATTTTTATTTAGACTCAATTGAGATAAAACCACTTTAAAGATGTCATGATTGTTTACAAGAAAAAATGACCAACCTTCCATTCAATGGAATGTTAAAAGGGCCATAGTGATTCTAGGATTTGTATAAACTAATGTGTGTGGACCATTTCTAGTAGTAGCTTGAGGTGGTTATTGTTACTTCATAATATTTACGGATGACTTGAGTAGATATGGTTATGTATACTTGATGTGGTATAAGTATGAGTACTTTCACAAATTCAAGGAATTCAAGAATGAGGTTGAGGATCATTTTGTAACGAAGATAAATAAGCTTCAATATGATCGAGGTGGTTAATATCTTAACCAAGAGTTTATCAACTTTCTATGGGAGTTTGAGATCCTACCTCAACTTTCTCCCCCTTACACATCACATTGGAATGATGTTAATGAATGGAGGAACCATGCCTTGTTAGAAATGGTAGGGTCTATAATGATTCATGAAAATCTTCCATTATCAATTTTGGTATATTCATTAAAAAATACAACATACTCATTAATCCAAAAACAAACTAGAGTGGAAAATTTAATTACCTTCGAGTAGTAGAGTGGAATGAAACCCTTTTTTCAACATACACTTGTATGTGGTTGTGTAGTATTTGTTAAGTCCTTCTCATGAAACAAAACAACTTCCCATGGCCCAAAGGGTATATTTATAGGGTATCCTAAGGAAACAAAGTGATACTACCTATAAAACCCCTCAGACAAGAAAGTGACAATCGCCAATAAAACTACCTTTCTTGAGGGGGAGTACATACTCAAAAAAGATAGTGAGTCATTATTGGTTTACCATGATTATATTCTCTCCTAAAAAGAGGAATTAGAGAGATTATAAGCTAAATTATTTAAAGTATCCATTAATTTTGAAATGGATTCCATATAACATAACTATGTTTGGGTTCTATTCGATGGGCCGGTTGATGTAAATACCATTGGGTGAAAATGGGTATTGTAGAGAAAAATGGACATGGAAGGTAATGTAAATACATATAATGTAAGTATAATGGCTAAATGGCTTAAAAAATCACAAAATTGAATATTTTGAAAACATTTTCACCAATTTCCATGTTTAAATCCATAAAAATTCTTCTTGCCATAGCAGCTTACCATGACTATGAGATTTGGAAGATGGATCTCAAAACTGGATTCCAAAATGGGAACATTTATAGAGATGTACATGTGACAAAACTAGAAGGGTTTGTTACTATAGGTGATTACAAAAGGATTTTCATGTTGAATAGATATTTTATGAATTGAAGTGAGCATCCAAGTCATGTATCATTTGGTTTCATGAAGCTATAAAATAATTTGGGTTCATTAAGAACAAATGTTATCCATATGTTTACAAGAGGTTTAGTGGAAATGAATTCAATATCATAGTTTTATATTTAGATTAAATATTTCATATTGGAAATGATATACAAGTCATACAGTCTGTTAAGGACTGGTTAAATAAGTGTTTCTCTATGAATGACTTAGGTGAAGCGACCTATATTTTGGGGATAAATAACATTAATGATAGATCCAAGAGTATTCTTAGACTAAGTAATAGTACATATGTTGACTAGATACTAAATAAATTTAGTATAGAACAATCCAATAGGGTGTTGATTCCACTGTCATGTCGTTAATATATTTCTAATAAAATGTGTCCATATATACAATAGAAGAAATAAATCATGAGTAAGATCCCATATACTTTAGTTATAGGATAAATTTTGTATTCCTTGTTATGTACTATAATTTATGTTGAATATGTATTGAGAATTGTGGGAAGATATCAAACATATATAGGAGAACAACATTGGTATACTATTAATGCCATATTTAGGTATTTGAGAAGAACTAAGGATATGTTCCTGATGTATGGAGGGGATGAGAAGATGGTCATCATGGGATATACCGATGTTAGTTTTTAGACGGGTCAGAATGATCTGAAGTCATAGTCAAGATATTTTTTCTATATTAATGGAGGAGTTGTGAGCTGGAATACTTCAAAGAATCTTTTTTTACTGATTCTACAGTAGAGTTAGAGTATATAGAGGCTTATGATGCATCCAAGGAATCTATTTTGGAAAACAACTTGGTCTAGGATCTTAATGAGGCACATAGCAGTAAAGACCATATCACATTGTATTTTGATAATACTACAATGGTGGATCTTGAAAAATATCTAAGGTCACACAAAAAGACAAAGAACATACTCTAGAATTATGACATCTTGAGGTATTTTTATCAAAGGGGTGAAGTTGTAGTAGGAAGAGTACCCACAAAATAAAACATGGTGGACCCATTGACTAACAGTCTATCTTATCAAAATAATGAGTATCATGTTAGAGATAACATACTAAAGGTTGTTACTAGTTGGATCTAGTGCAAGTGGGAGTCTATTAAAGTTGGTCCCCTACAAAGAACTTCTATGTACTTTATGATAACATGTATTCAATGTTTTGAATATCAATAAACATATTATCATATCCCAATTCTTTTTATGTGAAAAAAAGTATGTGATAATTTCCCAAGATTACATGTCACACTATAAAGTCATAACATTTTCCCACTATGGTGTGAACCTAAAATTCGTAAGACACTATTCTTAAATATATATTATATATCAAGATGATTTCATTTGAGGGACATAATATCTATAATATATAAAGGGTGGAGACTCATAGGACTTTGAGGAACCTTGTCATGGGGTACAAACTTGGTAATATATAGTTTATGATATTATGGGAACGAGATCCACTAGTAGGAAATTGACATTTATATGTTTCATGGGATATTCATATCTTCATATGTGTATATTGAGTATTTGAATTTAATGTTATTATTAATGAGTATTATGAGCCACATACATTTATGTACTGATGAAAACTATGATGACAAATGTTCTCGATAAGGTAGGATACATTAGGTGTGTCACGAGTAATTTTTCGTTAATGAATAATGCAAGAAAGGATTTTACTCTTATTTTCTTTAATGGAAGTTGATATTGTAGTCCCTTTGATGGAAATGATATAGCCTATTAAAATCCATTTTCATTGTGTTTTATAAGAAAGTTCAATTTCCAGGAAGTCACTAAAATATAAATGGAGCACAGAGGTTGATTGCACCGACATGAAACCTACTTGGTTAGAGATATCATGATAAAGGGATTATATTACACAATAACTGTTTGTTTGGGGTATTATTTCTTTATGGAATTAACTTCTTTCTATATGGAGGACTTTGCGTATTTTTAGATGCTATCCTTTGAATTTAAGCTATGTAGCCTAATTCCACCCAAAAAGAGCCCAAGAGGGTCTCACACTAAGTGTATCAAGAATATCAGTTAAATAATAATATTGTTATTTATTATTTAACACATTTAATAAACATTATTCCTTCATGTGGTTTAATAATTATTCATGTTTTTGGATCATACATATTATTTAAATAGTAATTTGAGAGAATATAATGTGAGAATAATACTTAGTGAATATTTAATTGTTATTTAGTGAATATAAAATTTATTTATTTATTGGTGAATAATGAAGTGATATTTATTTAATAAATAAGTAGTTATTATTCAATGCCCGATAAATATTGTGTAAGAATGGAACACAGAGTTTATTGATCTGATGATAAATAATAAATATTGAATATTATTTGATTAAATAATATTTAATTTAATTCCAAAGTTAAACTCATGTTGAGAAATAATAACAATGATATACTTTTTTAATATGGGGTTCTAGAGGGGTTAAATAAATAATAAAGGTAACTTGTGAAATTATTTGTTTATAACCCTAGCAATATATAAACCTAATTATATATTTTTTTCTCAGAGTTCCAATTTATTTTTTTTGTAATGAAAAGAGATTTAGATAATCCTATAAATACCTAAGGATCTCCCTTATCAATGAATGATCCTATGAACGAAGATAAATATTCCTCCACCTCCCACTATCATGTTAAGAGAGGTCAAAGAGAATGATTTGGAAACAGTTTTTGAGGTGATCATATGTAGACAACACAAGTGAAAGGATCTTCCATGATAGCACCTATAGATTCCCATGGTGATGTTTAAGATATTTTTGGAACACATGTGGATCATCTCTAGAGAGAATCTTCTCTTTATTCCTACAACACAATGATGGTACATTGCATATCTGTTGTCATATCCATCAACAAAGAAAAAATTACAACAAGTTAATTATTTAATTGATTAAATTAATTAATAATAATATGTGATGATCCTCTATCTGGTTCCGACATTATATCCCCTATCTATATTCATTTATTCAACTTTATTGATCGTGGTGTTTATTGAAGTGGAAATCTCAGATTGATCATCGATCATGAAAAAAATAAAAGTTGGACATGACCCATCACACGCTTCCGCAGTTCCTGGAACCTACAATCAAAAATAGATAATATGTGGGATAATACATGATCATATGCATACCTTATAGTTTTCAATTTCAATTTATCTAGACATCATTAAAGGTAATATTTCCCCTTATTCTACAAAGTTATATGCTTTAATTGATTCAATATATACACACTTTTTTATTTCAACTGATCTTGTCCATGATCTAGGGATTGAGGTTGAGAGGAAACTAGTAAGATAATTATTAAATATCTTAATTAGAGGTTGAGATAGATTATATGATGTTTGTTGATATTGTAAGATAATGCTATGGAAAAATCTCACTTTGATAGATTTCCTATGTTTGCAGATGTAGATATACAACATCATCCTTAGTATGGACTAGATTTATTTGGTGAATGGTGTTGTAAATTGTTTATATAGGTGATTCATATTCATTAACGATGATGGAGATAATTCCATGTACATTATCAGGATAGATCCTTAGATGGGTCCGAGTCATGATGATTCCCTATATTCTATAATGGCTGAGTTGTTATTGAGGTCAATAGTGGTCTAGCCAGTGGTATTTCCAAGGGTTATAAAATGATACAATTATTTCTTTAATAATGTGTTTTTGATGATACCACCTCAATGGGAGATTTATTTTGGGATAAATATATAGTCATATGCCTCTAGGATATCAATGTATCTATATAGGCTGACACTCTTAGAGTTAATGTTGTTGTGGATTTAGATTAATGATATTTTGTAGATAGGTTTTGTACAACCTATTGTATCACCATGGTGCACATTAATATTGTTTGTGAAAATGGTATATGGATGTTTGCAGTGTGTATTGATTCTTATCACCTAAATAAGGTTACTATAAAGAACTGCTACCCCTTTATGCAAAATGATGACCATTTAATTAGTTGAAGGGAGTAGATCATTTCTCAAAGAACGAATTGTGGTAGAGAAATCATCAGATGTGGGTGAAATACAAGTATATTTCAAATAACAATTTCAGATTTAAATATGTGTTACACCCAAAAATTTTAATATACTGTTAAATTTAAACGATTCAATGTGTTCGATAGCTTTCTCTACATGCAACAAAGAACTTAACCAAAATCATAATATACTTGGATAAAAATATAAAAATTAAGTATGACCGTTGAAACCAATTCATTAAATTATCAAGAATGAATAATAGTAACCACTTTATAAAAAAAATTATAAAAGGAATTAAAGATTTCATTTTAATTAATTACATTTAATTAGTATTCCTAAAATATCCATGAAAAATAATTTTATTCTTAAAATCTATTCATCTAAAATTGGTGTTATATTTCAAGAAACTGTTTATATCATGATTAAATTATAATAAAATATATTAAAAAAATTAATACTATATGAAAAATAAATTAATATGTAATTGATATTAAACATTAATATTGAGTAATTAAGAATTTTAAAATCTATTTTTCAAAATTAATTGCCTTCCGCTATATTTTAACATTATATTTTAATATTTAATTATCAAATTATGAAAATTTAATTTTAAAAAATTAAAACCATTTTTGGATTAAGAATGAAAATATAATTTTATGATGTTTTTTTTGGATTTTCCAAAAAAGAATGTTTTTTGGTGAATAGTTCAAAATAACATGAATTTATAACATAATATTATATAAGTTTGAATTGGAAATGAATGAGACATTTTTTAAGAAAAAATATGAATTTTATAAGTGAATTAAAAAGGATAAAATTATTATTTATTATTTCTAAACCCATATTTGATATTTTCGAACAAAAGTAACAATTTCTCATATATTTTTAAATATTTTATATATTTTTATTTTAAAATTATTCTTTATCACTTATATATATTTTAATAAAATAAAATTTATTTAAGGTTTTTAATTAGTGGTTATAAATTATCTAATAAGGACCACTCTATATTTTGGTATAAAGGACATGTTTCTTTAGGAATAAAATACTTATTGTAGTTAATGATAAAATAGTAAATGTAACAATTCAAGGGGTAAAGGTCTTGAAACATGAAAAAAACATAAGTATAATTGAGTGGATGAGATATGGATCGACCTTATCTCTTCTCCAGTAAATTATTTATCAATTTTTGAGACATTTGAAATGTTTAATATTAAATCCCTTTATATAAACATGAAACATTTGAAAAGGTGTCACTCTTGTAACACCCAAATATTTTAAAAGAATAAAATTATGTTTGATATCATATATGACACACAAAATCGAGATTAAACACACCACAAAATGTTGTTGTATAAATATGAACATTTAAACTTATCCATTGAATTTGTGGGTATTGATATGCTAAATAAATTATGAAATATGTATAAAGATAAAATTTTATAAAAATTTATTGAATAATTCATAGGAAATAAGATTTTAATATTTAGTAATGTTGTTTTATGCTTAATAAAAATGCTTCTATAAAAAATGATTTTTATTACACTTTGTTAGAAAATATTATATTTTGTCAGGTTTATAAGATTTATTTATAAAATGAAATTAATTTGTGAAATTATCATATCAAAAATTATCTTAGAGTTATTTTTTTTTTATTTTTTTGAAAATATTGATTTTTCAATGAATACTGAAAATATTGATTTTTCTATAAATAGTTAAAAATATTGATTTTTAATGAAAATAATTTTAAAAAATTTGAAATTTAAAATTTTGATTTAAAATGGTTTCCATGTAACATTAGGTCTCCTATATTATGTTTAATCTAATTATATTCATTTAAATCAATCTTATAGTTGAATTTGGGAAAACAATATTTTTACACTTAAAAGACATTTTTCTGAAAAACCGTTTTTCATTGTGTTTTATTTTTGATCTTAAATAAAAATTTCCACTTCTAGAGATTGAATAATTAAAAATTGATTTAATATTTGGAATAATTAGGTTTGAATTTATTAAAAAGGCCCCTTTTGTTATTTGTTATTATGAATAGTAATCTTTGTAATATTTATTACATTGGAAATGTTAAAATGGCTAAAATAAGTTTAAAAAGTTGGGCTAAAGCTTAAAACATTCTCTAAAACATGAATTTATACTATTGGATGAGTTTAGTTCGTGCATTTCCATCCATTTATAGAAACTATAGCCACTTTCTTCCATTTCCCTTTTATATTGACTATTATATTTTTTGAAATAATGAAAAATACAAAATTTCACTCTCTTGACATTAAATTTCTCTTTTACAAACTGAAAGGGATGAAAATAAGTTTTGAATGAATATTAATGGTTATTTCTTGAATAATTAAATTATTTTTATTTTGGTAATTTATTTATATTCTTTATTGATTACACAATTACCTCAAATTCATGAACAACACTGACAACATATTTATTCAATTAGTGGAAAAATAAAATAAACAATTTAAAAATATTAAATTTAATGCACTTTGGATGAATTATTGTTTTAATTTAATTTTATATATGAATATATATAATATTATTGGTGTTTTAATTTATTATATTTTAATTCCATATTTGTCTTTATATATTTTAAGTCAAATTAAATGAATATTGTAAAAAATAACAATAATTATATTTTACAAAAACAAATTTTTTATATTTTTAAAAAATCATAAAAAAAATTAAAATAAAAAATTTGGATAAGATATGGTCTTAAATGGCTTGAATTTTCCATTTATGAGAAAATTATAAACTTACAATTAAAATTAGTACCCATTAATATTAAAATTTCATTAGCATGGTTACAATTAAAATTGGTTAACTATGGGGTTAAACCAAAAGATATGGTTTAAAATTACACCAAAACCTATATAAATTTCATTGGATGATTATATTTAGATATTATACTCTTTTTTTATTTAATCTATTTACAATTTGAATCATTTATCTTAAAAATTACACAGTTATATTTTAATCATTTTAGTAATTCCAAGTGTGTCATTTCCTTTTATTTGAAAAGGGCGCCCCTTCATTTTTTTATTCACAACACATTGATCTATCTAGATTTAAAAAAAACTAAAAAATATATTATAAAAATAATTATACATGTTATATATGTTATTTTATATCCAAAATACCAACCCTATCGTCTTTAAGAGGAGACCCAATTGAGTTATTTCAAAGAATAGGTAACCACCTTAACTGATCGGATTCTTTTTTTACTCATTATTATACCTATTATAAATTGATCATATTTATCATTAAATTATAAATTAATTTTCATAAATATAACTAATCTTTATTAAAATTATGAAACCACTGTTATCATTCCTCTTTTTCGTCAAATGGGAATTGAAATTATCACTCGTGCATATGTACTACTTACCATCTTCACGTAGTGATACAATTATTTTTTCATCATCATATTTTATGAATGGGTAATATGATGGATTTAATATTTATATATAATATTTATTAAATTATTATTGTTCTGTAATTATAAATTTATATCTACTGCATTACCTTTAAATGTTTTTAAAATCGATAATTTTGCTCGGGCACATCTGTGAACGACCACATCCATGAAGCGATGCGATATGTTTTTCATTTATAATTTAAATGGATGGTAAAAATAATAGTTTTAATGAATACATAAGACATATAAGATACAAATTTTTTCCTAGAAGTGTGAATTATTATTTTCCATTCTTTTATTCAATCTGTAAAAAAGTGAAAGCTACATTTATGTGTACGTACGACTTACCATCTCCATGAACGGTGTAATTCATTTGTCTATCTCTATCTTTTATGGATGATTATATATATATACATATATATAATGAATATATATTATAGATATTTCATTATTACAATTATGGAGATTGTGAAACCATAATGAAAGTACAAAGACCAAAACAACCCACCCAAAATGTATATGAAGAACAAAGTAATTATCACATGAAATAGTAATTTTAATAAAGAATTGTTAATAAATGGGTGATAAAGGGATATAAGTAAATCATATATATTATGATATATATTAGTATATTTCAATAAAAAATTTATAATAAATATATTTTTCTAGAAAGGAGGTTCAAACACAAGTGAAGGAAGTTTGACATGAGGTAAGGCTTTATTTTAGAATCTCATCATTACTAAGGATTATTTATGATTAAGTATCCATTGGGGAAATTATTTGACATTTCTATATTAAAATAAATATATTTTATTCTAATATATTTACTTTTATAAATTAAATTCTTTTATTTCATTTCCCTTTCTTTGAGTACTCAAGATACTGAAATAATGTTTTAAGGAAAACCAATATTATTTTTTAACTCGGACAGGAATATTTTTTATTTCATGTCCACATTTTACATAAAATTTTATTAGTAATATTTTCCCTATTATATAATTATTTACTAAATAAATTTCTACCCTTGTTTGAAATTTAAAAAATAGGTTTAAATTAATCTTCTTTTTAATTTCCGAATGAGGTAATTTTAACCATTTTACTGAAAATGTGATAGGAATCATTACTTTAACTTATATGACATGAATAGAATTTCCCACTATATTTTCTTTCCAATTATTTGAATCTTATTTTAGATGTTTAAAATTTTATTTTCAAAGATTTGTTTCCTTAATATTTACGAAATTTTTATATTGTAAATAAGTGGATTCAAATGGAAAATGGTATATTCCGAAATAAGTTTTCAAAGTTATATTTTGAATGCATTTTCATATATGTAAAAATAATTGGTTGAGTATAATTATTTACTAGAGGCATAATATAATGATATTATCCACCATATTTTTCTAGATGGTTTATAATCCATTTTGCTGGAGAAAGTATTGACATCCCATATTCTAGTTATTATAATATGACAAGTTATTGTTTTTTATAAGAAATATTGATTATTTTATATTTTTTATTCATATGATGAATATATTTGATTTATTAAGTGATTGGTGGGTCCTAGAATTACATAGCCTCTCGATGAATTGGTAGGTCCCATGAGACAAAACATGTTGGGTATTTTTCTGAGGCCATACCCATTTAATAGATGTCTTGGAATGAGGCATGAATGGCATTTTTAGATGTGTTGGAAAAATTCCTCAATGGTAATATTCAAATTTCCAACATTATGAATTATATAATTATGAAATTATTTATTTATGTCCATGTAATTATTTTAGTTATGATATACATGGATAACTTTCTATATCATGTGATTATTTATATGGAATTATTTGATAATCATTTATTCCTTAAAATTTATTCCTTGTCCTCAAGTTATCGATTAAAATAAATGAGTTTTAAATTATTTACCTTTCCATATTGATTATGTGTTATATATTCAAGATAGATTCCACTGTAAAAAAACCTTACTATGCATATGAAGCCAACCATTATTTTTTTTCCTTCCCTCAAGATTCCTGGAATTGTACTATGAGTGGATATGAGTGGATATGATAAAGGGTATAACAATGTTATAAATGAAAATACTATGTTTAATTTTATGTTTTCAAATATAACATGGGATTTATGTTTTTATATATAGATTACTAAGACTAGTAAACTATTTTATCCTTTAAGATGATACCCATTTTATCAACTACCAATGTAATAATGTAACCACCGAATCTGGGTACAAGGTTTCATGTTTTTATAGTTGGTATCATAGAATGTTCTGTAGAAACCATGAGAACTAGATTTAGATAAAACATAGACTAAGTATAAATAATAATATTATTGACTTTGATTATAAGTATAAGTATATAATAACAACCAAAATTCTTGGTATGGTAGATATTATGTGGTTTTCCTGGAAATAAATCCATGTGTAGACACTAAAAGTGGACATGGATTTTACACAGATTCATCGATGGTTAATAACCGCAAAAATAGTTAGTTGAGTTTATCTCATCAATCATTCGCGTGCATGGTGAGTGTTCCCTTACTGTGCACCTGGCTTGAAAATACCATGTGATATGTTTTTTTAATTCACATTTTATTTATAAACCATTATGAAATATTTGAAAAATATTTTTATGACATTAGAATATTCTCATTGAAACCAAGTTTATGATTATGAAATTGGTAATTTATAAGGTTTTAGTTTATTTTAATTGCTTCAATAGTTTTATTTTTTTCATTATGTTTCATAATGTTATGAAATAATTTAATGCATTTAATTTTTTAGAAATGGTTCATAATAGATGGAATGAGAACCATATTAGTGAATGTAATCCTTGTACGGATTTCCCTCCTGGGAAAGATAATTAATCTAGAGATAGATATTCAGCAGTATTTGATAAAATAATAACTATATTGGTGAAGATGACTCAAGTTATGTCCAATCACTATTCCTGTATACAGTATCCTTAGGATGTATAATGTATTGTAACAATGTTAAACTGATTCGAGTTTCTCTCCTAGGGTTTCCTAGGGCCGGCGTCTCCTTTCCTCAAAGTTCGGGTTCTACAGCGATGGCTTGCTCGGATATTCCCTATGGTTTCTCCTCCTCTGGTTCAGGATTGGCGGTGTCTTCTACGATTGATGCGCTCTCCTCTCCTACAAACTCGTTGGAACCTTGAAAGTGCGGTTTATTGCAGCTCGTGTTTTTACCTTCTTCTGCACAGATCCTCAAACCTCCGCCGTGAAGGCACTGGTTCCGTCATCCTTTGGCAGTTTCAGATCTGTGTGTGGGAGGAAGTCTCTTGACCACAATATCAAACTTCACCTTCATTTTGGTCCCGAGAGGTTTTGGCTCACGACATTCACCAGCTTTGTGGGGTTTTCCACCTTTTCTCACATCCCTCTAAGCTGTGACCCGTGAGCCCTCTGTTCGCGGTTTCCATGTCCATCGTGGCCTTAGATCCTGCTTCACGAAGACAGTGGATGTTCCAAGGAGGGGTTTTCCGTTTCCACTCTGGTTTGTTGTTTCTATTGATTTTGGGGTTTGGTTTGTGCTATACCCTCCGTGATGGGTCATTGCGTTTGAGCGCTCATGAAGAGGTTGATTCGCGAGAGCACCTTCCGCGAAGAGGGTTATCCGTGAAGGGCTTGTGTCGTGAAGCACCAGACGCAAAGGTTCACGGAGTTCCGTGTGTTTGCACTATGTACATTGCCGTGAAGCACCGACCACGAAGGTCCGAGGCGATCTTTGTGCGCGAAAGTTTTGGTTCGCGAGGTGGGTTTGTGAAGTGACCAATTCGCAAAACACCTGCAGCGAAGGTCGGAGGAGATGCGAGACCGCACAGTGTTTTCTTCACGAATTTCCTTCCGTGATGCTCCGAGGCATTGCTTGTTTGTGAAGGCCCGAGGCGTTTTTGATACCGCGAAGGCCTGTCTTGGGAAGTTTCTCCGCGAAGACTGGGGGCGTGCGACGCGGGTTCTTGGGCATGACTTTTTTTGTGGCTGTGTTCACCCCAAAGGTTGGGGAGCATAACTCAGGTGGGTGCTCTACACAAGGGGCTGAGAAGAGGTTTCCGGTCCCGAGACATTTTTTGGATAGAGTCTTTCTTGAAGTGATGACGTTTGGGGTCCGTAAGGGTGTCGAACCAGAGGAGGTTTGTGCACTCAACCTCTGAGTTGCGCTATGGATGCCGACTTCGTCAATCAATGGAAGAGGTTTTCATTAGCAGACAAAGAAAAATCGGTGATCAAGGACCGAATAAATGAAGACCCACTCTTGGAAAAATGCATGGATCTTCTCGTAGTCGGAAAGTTCGTTGAAAACATTGTGGTTAATCAGAGGGCTCTCAAAAACACTCTTCAGACCATCTGGAAGCTTGATGCAGGAGTGGCCATCTAGGAGGCGGGGAATAATCGCATCATGTTCGAGTTTTTTAATGAGAGAGTTGGAGGAAAAATTTTTCGTGGCAGACCATGGTCCTTCGGTAATAAACTCCTCCGCATGGAAGAATTCAAAGGGGGAGACGATATCCAGCGAGTGAATTTAACCCACTCCCCCTTCTGGATAAGAGTTAAAGGAATCCCCTTCCAGGCTAGGATGGAATGCATAATGAAGTAAATTGGGGATAGTCTAGGCCATTTTCTTGAATGGGACTACTCATACCCAATACAATGGGGCCCCGAGGTTCGGATCAGGGCTGAAATTGAGGTGTTAGAGCCCCTTATGAGGGGAATGTTCTTAAAATTCAAAGACGCCAACAGCTTGATATCTTTAGAATTTGAGAAACTCCCACTCTTCTACTTTTTTGTGCTCATCTTGGAAACCTAGATAGAACATGTACCACAAAACCTA
Source organism: Viscum album (assembly GCA_963277665.1). NCBI lineage: Eukaryota > Viridiplantae > Streptophyta > Magnoliopsida > Santalales > Viscaceae > Viscum > Viscum album. The sequence goes on from OY728163.1 coordinate 31,585,545, forward strand.
AGAGTGGATCAGGTGACATCACTCTCCAATATGGACCTTGGCTCCATGCAAAAAGGAATAAATATGCTCTCATCCCTGAGTTGGAAAAACAAAAGGGTCGTGACCATCTTACGTTGGTACATACCTATCAGGAGGAACCTTCACATGGAAAAGTCATTATACTTGGACCTCCGGATCTCTATAATATTGACTATCCCACTCAGAGAGAAGCGGGAGTTCATCCTACCCAGATGAAGGAAAAAACTCCATCATCCACAAGGTCGGCGACGAAGAAAAAAGAACCACCAAGGCAATGTTCACCTCCACTGCTGATGCACTTCATGCCACCAGATCCATATCCAGATCCACAATCATCTGTAATTGTTTTACCACCATTAGAGGCCCATAAAATGATGAGAACTCCAATACTGGGCCCAATAACTCGTCACACATGGAAAAGGGTACAACGTGGAGGAAGTGATGGTCACATGGAAGACCCAAACCCTGGGGTCAGGAGACGACAAACTGAAACATGCCATCCGGGGGGAATCCCACCAAAATATGGGAAACAACAAGTGGAAAACCTAGTATGGAGGAACCAAGGGAAGCGGCGGGTGAGACCTAGACCCACCTAGAGCAATGATTACCTTATGCTGGAACTGTCCTGGGCTTGGCAACCCACGAACGGTTTGCATGCTTCAGCGCAATTGTGCTCAAAGTCACCCCGATATGGTTTTCCCATCCGAAACCATGCTGGAAAACAAGGACACCAATGGTATTGCTATGAAGTGCAGCTACCATGGCTGCTTTCCGGTGCCCAGAAAAGGTCATTCTAGGGGCCTATGTCTCCTCTGGAAGGATAATATCGACGTCAAAATGTTGTCTTTCTCCTCACACCATGTCGTCGTGACTGTCCAAATAGACTCCCACCCACCGTAGAACTTTGTGGGTTTCTATGGCTGGCCATCCCATAATGATAAGGTGAAGTCATGGGATCTACTGTGCATAATGTGACATGACCTTCCAAGCCCCATCCTTTTTGGAGGAGATTTCAATGAAATTATGTAACATATGGAAAAGTGGGGCGGATGCACTCGACCCTCAGCTTCGATGGAAAACTTCAAGGACGCGGTCTCTTGGGCGGACCTAGTCGATTTGGGGTATACAGGTAACCCTTTTACTTGGTTTCACAACAATTCTGAAGGCACTCGCTTCACTGAGCGCCTCGATAGATTTATGGGATCTACTAATTGGATCAATCTGTTTAGTATGTTTCACATCGGCCACATGGCCCTTAACTGCTCAGACCACTGTCCAATTTTCATTGATTGCATGCAAGGAGATCGAAACAGACAACATTGCAAACCCTTTAGATTCGGGACTTCTGGTCAAAAGATCAAGAATGGGAAGAGGTGATCCTCTCAAGTTGGAAGATCTCTCAAGCGGATGTTTGCCACAATCTCCAACAGGTTGCATCTGATCTGAGATCTTGGAGCAATAACAAATTCCGCCACCCCGACCGGCGCTGTGGTATCCTTTAACAGAGACTAAGAAACCTTCTAAATCAACCCACATCTAATTTAATTATCTCCAAGAATGGAGCCACGTAAAGAGAGCTGGACACGACCCTGCGTGTCAAGGAATGTTTCTGGGCCATGCGGGTGCAAGATAACCACATTAAAGAGGGGAACGCTAATACCCGATTTTTTCACCAGAACACATCAGCCAGGCGAAGGAAAAATGAAATTACTTGCCTCTTACAACCTGAAGGAAGAAAAGTCTCTGACACCAATGGTATCCAAGAGGCCTTGAAAGGCTATTTACAGAACATTTTCGCTGTAGGAACCCCCTTCATGTCTGTCGAGGCAGAAGATTGTATCAGACACATAATCACTGATGAAATCAATAGACAGCTCACCAAAGATGTGAAAAATGACGAGATATGCCAGGAAGTTAAACAGCATCACCCCTCTAAGTCCCCAGGACCGGATGGGTTCCATGCCCTCTTCTTTAAATAGTATTGGCACATTATCGTCCCCAACTTCTGTAACATGATAAAAAATATCTGGGATGGGAATTCCAGCACGGCTGCCATCAATGAAACTGTCTGTGTCCTCATACCCAAAATCAAGAAACCTCTGGTGATCCCTAACTTTAGACCTATCAGCCTTTGCAATGTCTCTTACAAAATCTTCTCTAAGATCCTTGTCTATTGGCTGTGACCTTGGCTACCTAATATTATCTATGAGAATCAGAGCGCCTTTGTGGCCAAGAGACTGATTGCTGATAATGAGATTGTGTCCCATGAAGTGTTCCATTCTATAAAATCATGCTCCACTGCGAAAACAGGAACCATGGCCTGGAAACTAGATATGACCAAGGACTACAATAGATTGGAATGGAACTTCATTCATTTTTTCATGCTAAAAATGGGTTTTTGCTCTAAAAGGACAGATATGATCATGGAATGCATCTCGACCATCTCCATCAAAATCAAGGTCAATGGGGAGCTCACCAGAGGATTCACCCCATCTCGAGGCCTTCGCCAGGGAGATCCCCTATCCCCTTTTCCATTCATACTGGTGGATGATGTGTTATATAATATTATTTCTCGAGCTAACTCATCGAATTCTATTCATGGGGAAAAGGTTTGTCGTGTTAGCCCACCAGTGTCGCATCTTTTCTTCGCTGACGATTGCCTCCTGTTTTCCAGAGAAAAAATTAATAAATGTCGGGTGATCAGCCAAGAAATCCAATAGTATGAGATGGAGTATGTCCAATTGATCAGTCATGGAAAATATGAAATTTCGTTCAGTGATGGGGTGCCTCTTCCTAAGAGGGAGGAGCTATGCGCATCAGCTGAAATCCATATGGTCGTGAAACATCAGAAGTACCTTGGACTTACCATGGTTATCGGCCGATCCAAAAAAGAAATCTTCACATCTCTTGTGGACAGGATCGAGAAAAAAATTCTAGGTCGGTCCCCTAAATGAAATTCTAAAGGTTGAAAAGAGACCCTCATCAAAGCTGTCATTAAATCCATTCCCAGCTACTCTATGTCCCTGTTTAAGCTCCCATCTTTTATCATCGACCAGATCCACACTCGCACTGCCAATTTCTGGTGGGGGAAGAATGAGGGAAGGAACCGGCCCCACTGGATGGCATGGGAGAAACTCTTCATTTCCAAATTAGAGGGAGGGATGGGATTCCAGAATCTGAACCTCTTCAATGATGTTATTTTGGCCAATAAAGGACGGTGCATTCTGAACTGCCCATCATCTCTTTGGGCATGGGTTTTATGGGATAAGTACTTTCCCCACACAGACTTTGGTGATTCCTCTCTGGGGCCCCACCCTAGCTTCCTCTAGAGAAGTATTTGGGGGGCTAAAAAGCTCATGGAAAAAGGACTAGGCTGGAGGATTGGGTCTGGCTCTTTGGTCAACATCCAGACTGATCCCCGGCTTATTAACAAGGATGGTTTGCGGGCTACTTCCACCGTCCAACCAGGTTTTGAAAATGCCACTGTAAGCTGCCTCCTTTCCGACCAGGGATAGGGGTGGTGTCTGGAATAAATCCTTGATTGGTTTAATGAAAGGGATCAAGGAATCATCCTTAACATTCCCTAGGTCCCTGATGCAGGCCCCGACCAGCTTTTCAAGATCAATGATTCCTCGGGCGAATACACGGTGGGGTCTGGCTATAGACTGGCTCTTAGAAACAACTCAATCCGCCGGGTTGAGGGACCTTGGAAATTGGTGTGGAAGATCAATGCTCCCCCTAAAATTCACCAATTTTTGTGGTAGGTCTGCACGGGTACTCTCCCAACCATGAGCCTCCTCGCTCACCGACATATGGCTAGTTCTTATTTTTCTCTTTGTGCCCAAAAATTCTTGAAACTCCTTTGCACGCCATCATTCACTTCCCGTAAGATGAGAAAATTTGGAACAAATGGGGCCTAACTTCTGCCGCTTCAATGGCATCGGCCTCTACCCTTTCCGATCTAATGATGTGGTGGTGCTCCTCTCTCTCCTCGGCCTCTTTAGGTTCACTTTGCACCCCGGCCTGGATTATTTGGGTCTGGTACAATGATTCCATTTTTCATCAAGCTCACAAACCCTCCGATTTTTGTATTGATCAGGCCATCTCCTGGATTGAGGGCTGGAAAGACCACAATGCACATTTTATGCCAGGTGCTACCCTCTCCTTTCCCCCTCATTGGATTCCCCCAACGGATGGGACCCTCAAGATTAACGTGGACGTGTCACTCCCAAAGGTTGGGCTTGTCACCCTAGCTCTCCTGTCCTGAAATCATCTAGGGAAAATCCTTGGGGAAAAACAAGAACCACATCAGGCTCGCTGGGAGCCTTCTGTTGCTAAGGCCATGGTCATCCTTTCCTGTATGATGCTCGCTGTGAACTTTGGATGGGTTGATATCATCATTGAATCTGACTGCCTCACCATAATCGATGCTCTTAAAAATAACGATGGCGGACTCCAGTCATTTGGCTTCATCACCAGGAGAATTCTCTCGCTTCACCAAGGATTCTCTCGCTATACCTTTTCCTTTACCAAAAGGTAAGGCAACAATGCAGCCCATCAGCTGGCAGCCTCAAGCCCCTCCGATGTCAACCAGCTCTGGCTGGACAATTTCCCTTCTTGGCTCTCTGTTTGTACATCTTCTAACCTTCGTCATTAATGTTATCTGTCCTTCTTTTCAAAAAAAATGTTAAACTGATTAAAGAATCAATAGCCACCATTATTCAAGGGGACTAAAAATAAATTTACAACTAAGTAGTGGATAAGTTGTTTATAGAATATATTTATCGATTTGTAAAGTAATAAAAGGGAGAAGGTTGTCATGGTTTTTTATCATCTCTTAGAGAATCAGATCAATTGTCATCATTGATTCAAAACACTAAGGATGAGGAGGAAATAGAACATGTAATGGACAGATTTTAAGGTAATTTTATTGTAAATGTTTCCCCCATGAATAAAAAGACAATATTGAGAGAAAATTCCCAAGAATAATAAAAATGGAAGAGAAAAATATGATAAGAATAAAGCTAAATTTAAAAGAATATAAATGAATGTAATGGACTATATAAATAATACGAAAAGAAAAAATTCCATTTATTATATGGGATTAAGATAAAACTCTAAATGGAACTAGTTTCTCATATGTTTTCATCATTTGATGATATGGTATCAAGTTCTAGTAGGATAGAGAATGAATTATTCAAGTAAAATATTTTCAAGTGAAATTACAAGAATAAGTGGAAGAATGGAAGACATGAAAAAATATATAAGGAAGTACAGAGCTTGCTACATGTGATAATTATGGAAAGAAACACCTTGGTACTTCCTTAAAAGCAATGATGGTTTTTTTCATGTGTGGAGGAAAAGGACATCAAGTGCATGAATAAAGGTTAATAAAGGAACTTATAATGTTATCTATTTTAACTATATGAAGATGGGGAACTATGGAAAAAATTACACAAGCATCAAGGGAATATACCTCAGAAAAAGTTAATGCATGAAGGTCAATCTTATGTAATTAATACAACTGATGTTTAAATGAATTAATTTATGATAATTGGTTCATTGAATGTGAACTCATGGTTTATCACATCTTTTATATATTTACACACACATATTTTTCATGGATATAAAACCATAACTTGACACTATGAGGAAATAATTATTTATTAAGACACATAGTAGGAATCTTCTTATCAGGGGGAGTCTATTAAGATGAATAAGTATTCCAAAGTAGATAAAATGGTTTTTATACCCATGTTTGGTTGAGAAATAATCCTTATTTTTTTGTTTTTATTTAGTTATTAGTATTTTTAAATCAATATATTAAGTAGAAAATAATATAGGAAAATTATTTTGGAACCAAAATTTAATTCTTTTACCTTTATTTCTAAAAAATTGATACTCTTTTACCACCTCTTTGATTTATGATTTTGTGGTCATTAACTTTTTCAAGACTATGTTATATACTACTATCTGTTATTACATAGATGTTATATATTGAATATTTAAAAATGGATACCATATTTGGAATCAATAGGTTCAAATTTGGTAAATAGGACCATTTTATTTTTTGTCATAATAAATAGTGACCTTGGTAAATTGTTGTCTCCTTGATAAGGGTAGAACATGTAAAATAATGTTAAAACATTGGTATAAGGATTTAAAATTTATCTAAAATATTAATTCATCAAATTTTATTTTTATATTCGTTGTATTTTAATAAAATTCTAAACCATTTGGCCACTTGGTTCAATTTTTATTTGATAGTTTCCTTTAAACTATTTTATACAAAGAAAAATAAAAAATGTCACTCTCTTAAGATTAAACTTATATATTATGTTCACATAGGGATAAAAATAATTTTTGAATGATTATTAATTCTTATTTTTTCTAAAATTAAAATTATTTTAATGATGGTAATTTACTTATAATTTTTAGTGATTATATAATTACCTTAAACTCTTTAAAAATTTCAACTCAATATTTATTCAATTAATATAAAAATAAAAGAAATTATTTTAAAAATTCTAAATGTAACACAATATGGGGGAATTATTACATTCAAAGGATATTATATATTAATATATCATATAATAGATTTTATAATATATTATCTTAAAATTATATATTTTTATATAGGTATTTAAAGTCAAATTAATTAAAATGTGTCAAAAATGTGGAAAATGTTATTTTGTCAAAAACATATTTATTAAATTATTTAAAAATCATAAAAATACCGAAATAATAAAAGGGGGATAAAATATAGTATAATATTTCATTAAATTGATATTTAGGTACTAATTTTTACCTTATAAGTAAATTTATCACCCTTTAATATTAAAAATTCATTACCATATTTATGATTAAAATTGGCTAACAAAGGGGTTGAAGAAAAATGTATGGTTTAAAATGACACAAAAACCTTATTATATTTAATTATATGAATATATATATAAATTATACACTTTTTATTATAATAAATTTTCATTTGTAATATTTTTATTTAAAAAACATATTTATATTTTAATCTTCTTAGTAATTTCAAGTGCCTCTGTTCCCTTCCATATAAGAGGCTACCCATTCTCCTTTTTTTCTACATCACATAGAGATATCTATATCAACTGAATCCTAAAATATTACCTTATAAAAATCCTTATACATGTTTTATAGTTGATTTTATTCCCAAAGGAATAACCCAAGTCCCCTTAAGAGGATATCTAAAGGAGTTCTTTCAAAGAAGAGGTAATCGCCTTAACCAATCACTTTTTTTAATTCTTCTCACCTCCTCTAAAACTATAAAATTTATCCTAATATAAAATAAATATACAAAAATTTTATTATGATTATGAAACCACCATTACAAACCATATTTTATATTAAATTATAAGTGAATGTATCACTCGTGCTTATGTATAGCTTAGTGTCTCCAGATATTGATACAAATCATTTTTCATCACTAGCATTAATGGATGAGTATTATGATGGATTTAATGTTTATATATCGTAATTATGACATAATTATGCTTCTATAATTATATTATCATATCTAACTTCTTATCACCCTATATATTGGAAAAAAATAATGTCTCTTGTACGTACGTGGGTAATACCACCTCCATGAAGCGATGCGATCTGTTTTTAATTTTTATTTTACATGGATTGTAATAAGGACATATTTAATGAATATAGAAGATATATACATATAAATATATATATAATAAAAAATATCATTTAAATTATATTTATTATTTATCTTTATTTCGTTCCATCCATCGAAAATTAAAAACAATGTTAATGCATACATATGACATACCATCTCCATGAACTATTTAATTCATTTTTCTATCTCTACATTTAATAGATGATTATATATAAATAAATAAATATATATATATATATAATGAATATATTTTAAATTTATATCAAGATTAAAATTCTATTGCTTATGGAACTGTGATCAATGCACAAGGACTAAAACTACCAAAACCAAACATACATGAAACAATTGTCACCTAAAACAGTTATTTTAATAAAGAATTGTTAATAAAATCGTGATAAAATGTTATAAGTAAATACTATATGGTATGATATGTATGATTATGATTATATGATATATTTATAATAAATATATATTTATTATATATGAGGTTGGAGCACAAACGAAACAAGTTGGGCTTGAGGTAAGGGTTTATCTCGTAATACATCATTATTCGGGATTGTTTATGTTTAAGTCTCCTGTGGGGGAATTATTTTAAATTTATATATTTTAAAAAAATATTATTCTAATATATTTATTTCTTTAAATTACATGTTTTTATTTTATTTTACAACTTTTACGTACTGATGATACAAAAATATTTTTTAAGGAAAACACAATTTATTTTTCTACTAATTCAGGAATATTTTTCTTACATGTAAATATTTTGTTAAATTTTATAAATAATGTTTTTAATATTATAAAATTATTTATTAAAGTAATTTTTACTAATGTTTTATTTTTTTATTTTTAAAAGAAACCTTCTTTTTTTGAATAAGGTACTTTTGACCATTTTACCGAAAATGTGAAATGATTGTTTGTTTTAACATATATGACATGAATTGAATTTACATACAACTAGAGAAAACAATAATTATAAGATTAATTTATAAGTTTAAAAGTTATTGTTTTATTAAATATTATGCTTAATATTTGAGAGATTTTTTAGATTTTAAATAAGTTATTTCAATGTGTAAATGGTATTTTACACAAGATATTTTCCAAGTTAAATTTTGAACTTATTTTAATCTATGTAAATGTAAATTTTTTCTTATTATGATTTAATAAGAATATAATCTAATTAATCTATCTACTATATTTTTTTTGTATGTTTGGTGATCCGTTTTACTAGGGGAATTATTAATATTATGTATGCTAGTTCTTCAAATTCTGGCAGCAATTGATTTATTAAGGAATGTTGATTAATAATTACTATTTATTCATACGATAAATGAATTGGACTTATTAATTGAATATTAGGGCAAAAAATACATATCCCCTATATGCACCAATATGTATCAGGATAAAAAATATTCTTTTTATTTTCATGAGGCTTTAAATGTTTTTAGATGTCTTGGTATAAGGCATTGCAGATATTTTTAGATATCTTAGAACAAGGCCTCAATGCTATCTTCAGATTTCAAACATTATGAATTCCATCATTATGAAAAAAATTATTTATGTCAATTTAATTATTTTAGTTTTTCTATCCATGGATATGTTTCATTATCATTTGAGTATGTATATGGTATTATTTAATCCGCATTTATACTATCTGTATTACTCTTTGTGATCATGTTGTTGACTGAAATATATTTGTATTTAGTTATTTACCTTGAAATATTGATTTTGGATTATTTATTCAAGATATATTCCATTGTACACAACTCTTAATTCTCATATTATCTAACCCTTTATTTTTCTTCCTTTCCCCAGGACACCAGGAAGTGTATGATGATTGATATTCAAGGATAAACTAGAAGGAAATAATGATGTTTGCAGTGAAAATACAATGCTGCATTTTATTTTTTTCAAATGGAATGTGATATAAAATTTTGTATCTTGTTTAATATAAATAATAGAATCTTTTCTCATTTGGGATGTGACCACTTGTATCTAGTACCAACATAATAATGTAACCATCAACGCTAGACTATAGGTGTTGGGGTATTTACAATTCTCACCACTAATAAATGGTCCTCTCATCACAGCTTCCTAGAATCCATAAAAATTATGTTCACTCCTAAAAAACTATTTTTTTAGTTCTAATATAATAATATTGTCATCTTTTGAGATTCTAGCCACAAAAGATTATAAAATGCTATCCACTTCCAAGGGATCTTTTAAGGAAATCTCAAAGTGCTCAATGCGAGTAATCAATTTTTACTTGACTTTTTTCTTTTATATTTTTCATTCCTAAATATAATTTTTGAGTCAATATGTAATAAAATATTATATTAATTATATAATTATTGTTGTTATAGTATATTAATAATCATTAATCACTTTTAACCTTTTCTGTTGAGAAAAATAATATCATAATTCAAGCTTGTGTAGACTACCAGCTCCACGATGCAACTTGATTCATTTTCCTCACCACCTTACTAGGATAATATAAAATGTTAATTTGATAAATAATTATAATAATTATATAATTTTTATTGTTATGAAATAATAAAACATATTATTTCATTCTACCGTTCAATATAAAAATAAATCATCATACATGCGTATATATGGACTACCTCTTTCATGGAATGATTGATTTTTTTTCATTTCATCAACACATTAATTGGATGATCATGAGGTTAAAGAGTAAATAATATTTTTATCACATAATTATATTTTTAGTGAAAAATTTGAGAACCTATTAATGATATGATCAAAAAATGATTGTCGTTAATTCAATCATTTCAAATGAGTGTACTAAGAGGAAAATAATCTCTTTTTTCAAAGTAATCACTTTATATAAAACTTATTTTATGTATAATTATTTAAAATTATGATATATCACAATAATATACACCAAATAAGATCATTATACTTATTTTATGATAATATTTCAACTGAACCACCTTGTAATCATCTATTAATCATTATATGTTCATGTTTCGGTCAGTTTAACCACAAACTTGAACAATACTATAAATTTATATAAAAAATAAAAAATAGAAATTATTTTATGTATAATTTTATATAATTATCATAATAATGTTATTATTTTAGTTTTGGTATGGTTATATAAATATTTAACTCATTAATTAATAAATCTCCTTTTGTTCATTAAGATTCACTAAAACATTATTATCATATATTTTATCTTCATGGTTTTCAATAAAAAATACCATCGAATGAAATTATATATTAATAAAATATCATGTAAAAATATATTGTTATGACATAGACTATCTAATAATTATTTAATATATAAAAATAATAGATACCAAAACCTATTTTATAAAATTTGTTCAAAGCGATAATGATTACTTACACCCGATGTTGATAATATACTAATAGTTAATGATATATATGTATAGAATGAATATAAATAAGAAGTATTAATGATTAAAGTTATGAATAGGGTTATTGGATATTCATTTATATATCTTAATTTAATTATCCAATATTTTTAGTGCACCAGTAGAATAAATTGGGATCTAGGTAACATTTTTCATCTCAAACTCTTCTATTTGAGACATGTATAGTATTATGAACCTAAATGTTTTATATGGTGTGTGTGATTATTATTTTAGATATCATATCATTAATTTTCTTTTAGTATTGTAAAATAATATATCCTTTTAGTGTGTGATCCCTAAGAAAGTGATTCCAAATATCTATGTGTTTTGAATGAGAGTGATGTGTTAGGTTTTTTGTTTAGGTAAATGGAACTTGTATTATCACAAAATATCTGTGTTTTGGTTAAATACATTCCATAGTCTATGAGTGTGTGTTGTATCCAAAACATTAGATCACAACAACTTCCACCTATTGCATATTCAACTTCAGTAGATGAATGTTCTAATGAGTGTTTCTTATTTCATGACCAAGAAAATAATGATTCACTAATGAAATGACATGTATCAGACGAAATTTTTCTATCCATTTTACTTCAACCCAAATCAGTATATGAAAAACCTTCTAAATAAAAATAATTTCCATAACAATAGAAAAGTATTAAATCCATGGTTCCCATTAAATAGAAAAATTTTTGTTTCACTACTTTTAAATGTGATTAATTTGGATTAGATTGATATATTTCACATAATCATATCGAAAATATTAAGTCTGGACAACTAGATATTATGTATAATAAACTTCCTATCATACCACTAAAAGATGTTAGATTTAATGGTTTCACAGCTTCATCATGATCAATAGAATTTGAGGTACCAATTGGAGTGCTAATACTTTTAGTGTTGTCATATCCATAATTCTTAAGAATTTCTTCAATATACTTATGTTGTGATATATTGGTTCCTTCTAGTTTTTGAGATGTTTGGAAACCTCAGAAAAATGATAACTCACCCATAAAACTCATATCAAACTCAGATTTCATGGGATTCACAAACAAATCAGTTAAAAATTACTGAGTTGATCTGAATATAATGTTATCAATATATATTTAAAATATTAAATCATTTTTTATCTTTCTTAATAAAATGGGTTGGCTCAACAGTTCTCTTAACATAATTGTTTTGAAAAAAAAATCTATGAGTCTATCATTCTAGGATCTTGGGGCTTATTTAAATAAATATTAAAATTTGGTATGTTTTGAAACATGTTTAGGAATTTTTGTGTCTTTAAATACAAGATGTTGTTCAATATAAAATTCCTATCAAACATATCTGTTATGGAAATCACACTTCACATCCATTTGAAAAAGTTTTAAATTAAGGAATTATGCAATGGAATGTAATATATGAATAGATTCAAGTCTATATAATGGTGAGTAGGTTTCTTCATTGTATATTCCTTCTTGTTTATTATAGCCTTTAGTAACTAATATAGCTTTATATATTACTATGATTCCATTTTTGGTCACATTTATTTCTAAAGACCCATTTTTCTCTAATTACATATGTTTCCTTTGGTCTTTCAAGCGAGGTCTAGACTTTATTCCTTTTGAATTCATTTGGATCATATTTCATGGATTTAATCCAATATTCATCACCTAAAGCTTCATCAATTATTTTTTGATATAATTGAGAAAGAAATTCTGGACATTCTACTTAATATCATAAAGAACTTATCATCCTTATAGGTTTATTTACATCACCAATGATACAATAACTAATATTATTCTTAAGTAACAACTGGTTTGGGTTTTTTAAAACCATTTTATTGAAATATGGTAGAAAATATTCTGGGATAAATACTTTAGAAACATTTTATTGTGTATTTTCTTTATTAGAATAATATTCTATCAAAGGTTGATAATCAGTTTTTGAAAACACATATGATGATTTAGGTTGGGATTGTTTAAAAACAAAAGGAGCCATTTCATTAAATTTAACATGTAATTTTTCTTCAACAGTACAAATATTTTTGATAAAAAATCTATAAGATTTAGAAGTAGTATAATATCCTAATAAAATTATTTCATTATATTTGAGTATGAATTTATGTAAGTTATCTTTAGTATTCAAAATGAATACATTGAATCCAAATACTTTTAAGTAAAAAAGCTTAGGTTTTCGACTAGTCCATAATTCATAAGGTGTTTAATTAAGAAAAGGTATGATTAAAACGTGATTTATAGTATAACAAGAAATACTATAAGATTCAACCCAAAAGTTTTTAGAAATATAATATTCACTCAACATGGTTCTAGTTATTTCTTGAAGAATTACATTTTCCCTTTCAACAACACTATTCCATTGAAGAGTTCTTAGGGATGAAAAGTTATTATTAATTCATTTTTTAATACGAAAAGTATCAAAACATAAATTTTGAATTTCTCCTCCAAGATCACTATGAATAGATATAAATGGAATATTTTTATCATTTTTAACACAGGCTCAAAATTATTTAAAATAAGAAAAGGCTTCATATTTATTTGTTAGAAAATAGACCAATGTAAATCTATTGTAATCATCAAATAAAAAAAGTACATAATATTATCCTCCAATACTTCTAGTTTGTGTGGGAACAAAGAGATCCATATGCACTAGGTATATTTCATTAGATGTTGAGACTTCATCGATTTATTTAAAGCATGACTTGTGTTTCTTTCCAAATTTACAAGGATCACAAAATTTTGAAGAATCAAATCAAATATCTGATATATCCTTAAAAAGTCTTTCCATTGAGAGTTTTTATAGGTTCCTAAGGTTACAAAGTCATATTCTTCTATTCCATAACCAATACTGATATTCCATTTCACTAAGGAAAGGTAGATCTTGGCTCCTAAGGTCTTCTATGTTTAGTGCATAAACATTCTCATGCATATAGGAAGAAAGAATAAACTCTTCCTTGGAGTTGTGTATAAGACATTTATCATTCCTAAAATTAAAATGGTAACCTTCATCAAATAATTGACTTATGCTAATAAAATTGTTCTTAATACCCTTAACAATTAAAACATTTGAAGTTAATATTTGTCCATGAAGAACAGTTCTACCTATACAAAATATTTCTCCCAGATCATTATCTCCAAAAGTTACTTTTCCTTCATTCATCTAGATAATATTTTCAAAAATGTTTTGGTTACCAGTCATGTGCCAGGAACATCCACTATTTATGTACCATGTATTTTTTTTGGTAAATTATTTTCTTGAAAATAAAAGAGTTAGACTTTCGGAATCCAAAAATTCTTGGATCCAGAAATTTTAGAGAGTAAAACCACAGGAATCCACATTTTCATAGAAAAAAATCTTTATGAAAACCTATTGATTGGGTTTTATTTAAAAAAAAAATTTCTCCCAATGTCCACCACATTGACACTTAGTGACAAAATGATCACTTTTGGGTACAAAATAGTTTTTACTAAAAACAGGTTTTGAGTGCATATAACCAATTTCAGAACTATTCTTTATAGGATGGATTTTAGAATACATTTTATCAAATTTCTTGATTCTGAAATTAAATTTTTATAAAAGCTTCCTTAAGTAAAAAATCTCAGATTTTAGTTTGATGACTAAATTATTATCCCCAAAGTCATTTATTTTAGAACATAAGTTAATCCCTAAAATATTTTCCTAGAAATATCATTTTCAAGATCCTTAGATTTTTTATCCTTCTCAAAATTAACTTACTTAAGGTTTTTAGAAAAATTATAAAAAATAAAGTGTTTTTTTATCAATATCCCACGAAATATCTGATTCTTCTTTTGTTAGAACCAATTTTATAGTATTGTTTTTCTCTATAATCTTGTTTATCTTATAATTTTCATTTTAAAGTTGTTTAGAAAATCTGGAAACATCTTCAAATTAAGGTAAGGTATTATCTTCTGATGAGTAAGATTAATCATATGAAGATCCATAATATTCTTCATTTGAGAAATTTACATTTAATGAAATACTGATTAAAGATTCAACATTGTGTACCTTAGTGATAAAAAATGATTTTCAATGGGTACTCTGGCTATAAGACCAATATTCTTCTGGCCAAAATATTCAAATTCTAATGATTCATTTGAATAGTTACCACCACTGGAACTCCATGTGTCATTTTATTTTTGGAATTTCTTAGCCTTATATTTGTAATACTTATTTCTGTTTCTTTTAGAATGCTTTTCCTTCCTGTATTTTCACATAAGTGTAGGACAATCAGGTCTGATGGGTCCTTCCCTTTTACAATCATAACAGGTTACTTCAAAAATTTTCTTATCCTTTCTATCTTTCTTCTTATATCTATACTTAAAATCATTCTTTCCCACAATCTTGTTCATCCTTTGAGCAATATTGGCTAATTCATTTTTAGACTGATGACTATCACATGATTTAGGTATAACAATAACTTTCTTAGCTTTAGATCTAGTTACCCTTTCAGAGCCTTTTCTTTAGACGTAGTAGTGAATGAAACATTTCCATTACCATTATATTTTTATTGAAATCATAATCTCTTCTCATTCGTATTTCATACTGAAGAAGAGTTCCAAATAACCCATCAAGAGTAATGCTAGATACATTCCTATTCTCATCAATAGCTATCCTTTTTAATTCCCACTCATTGGGTATGATATTAATTATCTTATCCACAAGAACATAATCATTAAGGACTTTCTCTCTTATAGATTGAAAACTATTAACAATAGTCATAATTTTTTGTTGTAATTTGAAAATAGGTTCTCCATAATGAAATAAGAATCCATGATATTCAGCTCTTAACATAGCTCTTCTAGTTTTTATCACTATTGAAGTTCCAAAAGGTGTAACTTCAATTTTCTTCCATATGTAGTTGGCAGCTTCAAAAAAAGATATATGAATATATATACTCCTAATCATAGAACACAAAAAAATATTGCATTCCTTTTAATTTAGTTTATATTCTACTTTCTCTTGATTGGTGAAGGTTCTTATTTCCTTATCTAGAATTTTTTTATCCCCAGTGGGCATAACTATGTTTTCTACTCTAGTGTTGATGATAAAAGTCTTCATCCTATCTCTGTAGTACTCATAAAAATTACAATCAATGATTGGTGATCTGGCTGGAATAAGGTTGTGAATAGAACCAATATTCATACCTTCCATTCTATAAGAAAATACATTTCCACAAGATTTTTTAATAGTAATAGTTTTTAAAAAATCTTTAAGAAAAACATGATTAAGAAAATTTAAGAAAGAAAAAATTGATAATGAAAACTTATATGTATTTATATATATTTTAGAGACCTTCCTTTGCTACCAATTTTATAATCCAAATAGTATATGTAGATTCTAAAATAAAAGAGTGGGGGGGTGAAATTTAGGTTTAAAAATATTCCCTTTTAACCATAAGGAAATATATGTTTAACCATGTTAAGCTAGTTAAATTCACACACCCTCTTTTATTCTTTAACAAAGAAACAAACTTTCTCAGGGTCTAAAAAAATGAATCCGGAAAAGAAACTTAAGAATAGTTGATTCTACCTTAAAGTGTATTGAATCTTATTTATCATATTAAGTAAAAGTAAAAGTATGTATAAGAATGTAATTCTTTTTTCTTTAACGAAATATATTGGAAATAATACTTGAAACAAAAATCAAGTAAACAAGTAGGAAATCATTAAACACAAAGAGTAGGGTATCCAACAACATTGGATAAATGTCCATTGATTTATAATTACTATAATTTTTGTCTTACCCACACCAGGGTAATCCCTTGATAAGAATAAAAAAGCATGTCTTGAAATACCAACAAGTCCTCGATCATTATGGTAGTCGGCACCTCTGTCTTCCTATCCTTGGAAGCCCTCGATTGTACTCAACAATAATCAGACTCACACAAAGTAAGGTAAACCAGATGATCAAGGTTGAAAAAGATTTTCATAAAACATAAAAGGCACGAGAGTCTTTTTATCACTAGAAATAACTTCACAGCATGTAATCTATAGGATAATCAATCAATAGAAGTATTCTATGCTCGTTCGAATGAGCTCTTATTGATATGCAGAACTTTAAATATTATCTCCCACCTCCAAAAACCATATTTTTCCATGAATCTCAGAGGTACCTAGACACATGCCACCAAACTAGTGGTTAGTTAGAAACAAATTTTTCGACATCGTTTTATATAGGAAAATATTTTAAAGCATTATCTTGCTTAAGAATAAATAAAATGTAAGAGAAAATATAGTAGATTAACCAAAACTCTATAATCATAATATAAGGGAAAAATAGAATTCAGAGTATAATAATATACACAATTTGATTATAAAAACAAGGATATTCATATTTTGGTTTTAAAAAAATTCAAAGTCTAAATTCAGATTAATTTGGAGTCATAATTCGGAGGAATTCAATGTCTGAATTCTGAGGAATTGGGAGTCTGAATTTTGAGGAATTATAAGCGAGACATCTAAGGAATTTAGAGTCATAATTATGATGAATTTGGAGTATGATTTTTAGAAAATTCAGAGTCTAAATGTATGAACATTTAGAGTATTAATTTTAGATAATTTGATTTCAAAATTTCCTAGAATACAGAGTCTAAATTTCATAGAAATCAGAGTCTAAATTCTGAGGAATTCAGAGTCTTAATTTTAGAGAATTCAGAATTTTAAGTTCATAGAATTCATAGTCTAAAAATGTGTTTGTGATTTTAAAAACATAGAGGAATGGAAAATTTATAAGGAAACATTATTAACTCAACACACTTTGGGAATTAATAATACCAAGGATTCATTTTTGTTTACACCAAAAAGAGTTAGTCGAATAAGAGGCAATATTCTTCAATGATCACTTTTGTTTTATTTACTTCTCCACCCCTTAAATAATTATTATATCACACCTATATAATAATGTATGTATATTAAATATTTAGAGATTCTTTTATTCTAATATTTCAACCTACACTTTCACACACATCCATCAAATGGGATACAGAATCATTGTTGGTGTGTACGACATACTACCGGCTTGCAAAATGACGTCGTTCGTTCTTCCATTACCTCATTTCTTGGTTGGAAATAATGATGGATTTATAGTTTATATATGATATATATAATATTTATAGTTTATTTATTCCTATTTAATTTATATATAAAAAACACCTTCATGCGATCCATTCTGTGGGGATACGACAACATCGTTTGTGGAAGTGTGAACTACTGCCTCCTCAAAGTGATGTGGTTCATTCATGCTATACATGAGTTGTATTAAGAATAGTTTTAATAATCATATGTGATATATATAACATTAAAATTAAACTTCAATGATAATATAAGTATATATACATATAAATATATCACATACTTTTTCAATATGATAAGAAAATGGATGTAGTGTTTTTGCGTACGTATGACCTACTGCCTCCATGGATAGTGCAATCAATTTCCTGTCACCAAATTTTATGTATTAAAATAAATAAATAAATACTGAATATATATTATATATAAATCATTTTTATATTATAGAGATTATAAAATTATGATTTAATTTAGAAAAGTATAACTAACAAGTCAAAACACTCTCGAAATACTAGGTAAATAACACATGAAATAGTGAAAATATTGAATGATTGTTAAGAAATGGGTAATAAAATGTTATAATATGATAATATATGATATTATAAATATGATTATTGTTTTTTTATAAGTTAATAACTTTATTAAAACCATTATTCATGAGGTTAAAGTATTTTCACACAAAAGGAAACACAATGTAAGGGATTTTCATCTCACTTTTTACATCTGTGAGATAAATGCCATATTCTCCACTTACTTAATTTGTGTGATGTATATACTAACCCATTAGATATAATATATAATTAAATATTTTATATTAATTTTACATATAGGTTTTATTTGATTGTTATTACTTATAGGGCTTCCAATTCAGATGTTTCCATAATTGTAATGAATTTCATCTCAATTTACATTCCATTAAGACTTATTTTTTCTTATACACCAATTCACATTAATGTGGTTTATATATTACCCATTTTTCATTTAATATCACGATTTAATCATAATTAATGGTATTTTAAGATTCACTTAGAATTATCAGACCAAAGGGATTAGCTTGAATGGTTACCAAGTTGTAAATGTTATCTTTGCAATCGCACTTTCTTTTGTGATTGTTAACTTTCACTTGAAATAATAAAGTTTTTGAAATCATCTTTAATTGGTGATTTTGTTAAATATACACATTATTGGGTGATGGATATTATTATTTCCTTAACTGTATACCATTTAGAGGTTCTAATGATTGGTGGGGAATAGACTTTATATATCCCCTTGATGCATCACTAGGTTCTCATGAGACAAATAATTTGGCCAAATTAAATGGTTTTCTAACTATAGTTTTAAACTATCTTTTGAAAGGTCTTGAAGATAATGGTTTTCATGTGCCTCAATCAAGCCTTCCAATAATTAATATTTTTCCTCATAGATTCTTTAGTTATTATTTTTATTCTCTATAATATTTTCATATGATAAAATATATGGATTCTTTTCATTATCAGTTTACTGATTAAATGGAACATGTTTCTGTTATTTCCCTTTCCATATTTATTATTCCATATCTAGTTATTTAAATGTAATGTATACTCGGTTATATAAATTTTCAGGGTTATTTATTATTATTGATTCATTATTTATTATTCTGTACTTACCCTTACTAAGAATTTGATTTCACCCTAATTATGTTCCATTTCGCAATGTTTTAAAGTAGAATCCTTTGAATGAATTTAATGGATTTTGAGATTTTACTTATATAATGATTTATTTTATTTTCACAACGTATTATGAATATCATGTAAGTAATCTGGTTTTCTAAAACATCTAAATTGTTTAGTCCTTCTCGATTTAATTACTTGTAATCATGCCAGTGTAATAAAGAAATCTACCAGATCCGTGCTTCTATGGTTGGGATGTTACATTCTAATTGTATACATTTTATCTCATAATAAAAAACAATTCAAATATTTCATGATTCATGGATTATGTTTCCTATAATGGATATTGATAACTAAAATATCATTTCTTTGAGTAATAATGTTTCATCATTAAAATTTTATTCTTCTATGCATGGTTTATCACACCTTAATATTTAATGGTATTTTATAATCATTTAGGGGAAAATTAATTTTTATTAAAAATTGGGTCTTATTACTCTTTTTATAATTTAGTGTTTCAAGAAAAGTAATTTTATATATTAAAATTTTCCTTTTATAATAAAATGTTTTATCTTTTTGATACAAATTTCCTATAGAAAAAATTATTACATTTTAAAGCTTCCATTATTGGAAATTTTTTTAAAATTTAAAATTTTCCAATGAGTATTTACTTCACAATTTGAAAAATATTTTTGGTAGGGATGGATAAAATCATGTTTTATGTTATTGTAACTTTTTTTCTGAAATATATTTTGTCTTTAAACATCCATTTACATTTTTATTTTTAAAAGGATATTACCATAACTAGGTATATGTTTCACTATTTATATATTTATCATTTTGGGAATGAACTCACTGTACCAAAAAATGAAACTTCTAATACCTTATGGGGTGGTATCATTCAAGCATTATTTTCAAGGATGTTTTTCATCTATGATAACATTATTTTTTGTTTCCTTTATTACAATGGGGATATGTTATTTTAAAACCAAACACCTTCTTATTCTAGTGGGATTATGGTCATGTTATTATATTATTTACTTATCCATATACTCAATGATCTATATAGTGTAAAGATCACATTTTACATAATTTATATTAGATGATGTTCACCGAGAAAGAATTTTATTTTATTGAAATGGGGAAAGTAGCAGAGTTATGTATATTTTTATTCCAATATAGTTGATTAATAGAATATTGAATATATAATTTTTGAATATCCACTTTATTTTTTTGAATAGTGCATGATCATGTTATCTATTTTACTAAAATGGGGAAAATTATTGGAACACAATATTTACGTATTCCAATATGGATGATTTCGATATGTTGGTTATGTATAGTTTGACCATCAACTTTATTTCCGAGGAGGGGTTTTGATCATGTTTCCCCTTTTATTGACAAGGGGAAGAGTATTGAAAATCTTGAAGATTATTTACTTCTAAAACTAGTTCATCATGTATTGATATTCAGTATTCTTTATTACAGGAATAACCATGATTTTTATTAAGTAATGGGTTCCTTCGGTCGTGGTAAAAAATTATTCTCGATTCTAATAGTTAATGAATTTGAATTAGTCATGTGATGGTTGGAAACTAAAATTATACACCCACTCAATGAATTGATAGGTTTAACGAGACAAAACTGGTTGGGATTTGGTGTATTCCTCTTCCCAATTAGGATAGTGTATTGAAAAAATGTTTTTGATGTTCAGAATTATATATTCCATCAGTATGGGATTAGTATTATTGATATCCATGTTTTTATTTATTATCATGGATATAAAATTATACCAGTTTCATGTTTATGATGTCTTCTTGTTTTTACCTATTCTTACAATAATATTTATTCCATGTATATGACATGATTATTTCAGTTTTATGTTTTACATTTATGATAATTTGAGTTCACCCCTTATTATATTTCCATTTACAGAGTTTATAAAGAAAATTAATGCATTTTATATGTTTATAATAATAGAACATGTTAGAGAATTTATCATATATACTAAAGAATCAATATGGATTAATTAGTTTTATATATAATGGAATAAATTCTTACTTCACACAAAGAAAAAGATATTTATTAGTTTATGATGTGTCATAATTATCTAAAGCTCTAAACTTGAAAAGATCCTTGAAAAGTAGGATATAAATTAAATTTCATTGATTTTTTAATTTTTGATGATTATATCTAGGAATTTATAGCTGGTATCAAATAAAGTATGAAAATTATGTTTTTATGAGCATCAAATCTGGGTATGTGGGTATGGGGAAACATAGTTGGTATCAAATGAAATATTTTGATAATTTGGAGATTAAGTTATCTATTAAGGATAATTTAATGGTTTATAATAGAAGTTTGATCATAATAGATAAATAATTGGGTTAGAATATGATTTAATTCAAAGCCAATAAACATTTTTTATTTGTGGTTTAGGAAAAGAGGGATTATAATGAATACATTAATGATATGCCTAAGAGATAATTCTAAGTATATTATAACATCCAAAAGTCTTGTTAAAGTATTTAGTATGTGGTTTTCATAGAAAATAAATCATTTTCTAGAAATTAAACAGTGGATACAACCATGGTTCATATGTATCTAGGGATACTCACCTTGAAAAGGGCAGATTGAGAACTAAATCGATCTTCACTCTATTCCATGGTGAATGGGCCTATGATTTTACTCTTAGATAGACACGCATGGGGGATATGATTTGGTGAATTGAAATTATCTTTATGAACTACTATTAAGGATTTGAATATTTTAATGATAGATAACCTAATTTTAATGTTATAATGGGTAACATTGACTAAAATTTAGATATTCATAAGTTAAGGAACATATTAATTGATATGTGCTTTCATAGATAATGGATAAGTTAGATTTCTGGATCACAATTTAAAATATTATTTTGGGTTTAGAATATTTTAAAAATGTTCATCATAAATTGAGATATATATTTTTAGGATTAGGTTAAGAATTATCAGAGAAAATCAGTCAAAGTAACCTAGGATGAACTATTAATTATATAGGTTTAACTAATATTGATGTTGGTTAAGCTAAATGAATTACATGAAAATATAATGATAATGGTAAATGGTTTTAAGGTTAGATCCATTTTAGGTTATTGATTATGATAATTCTTCCATATTGATATTGTTTCATCACTAATATCAACACTTTTAGTTTGAGTAATGGATGTACGTAGAAGAAAACAAGAGTTTTAGGGAAAATGCTAAGATGGCCTAAAAACCCATTGAAATGGGAGTTGGAGTGATACACCTTGTGATTATTTTCAACCAACTATCATGAAATATGATTAAACATTTTAACATAGTCAAAGTCTCAGACACAAAAAACAATTGAAAGATGGAGTCCCATGAAATATCATGTGGTGAAGATGATGAAGTAAATAAGGTTTAATTTAGACATGGAAAAAACATGGGAAGAAGCATGAGGTAAATTTAATTAATGGGAAAGTTAAATACTATATGAGTGGAGATGAAGGTAATCATAATCACAGTTGTAATGGAAAGAGAGTAGCTATAAAAATATGTTTCATTGATTTTAATAGAGTTAGGCATAATGAATCCTAGTGTCCTAATCCAAGGGCCAATGAGAGAAATAGTCACCAAAAACCAAGAGGTTAAGAATAATCCAATAAAAATACTACTAATATACTAGATAGTTAGTTTTAACTCTTGATTTTCTAGTGTCATATGCCATGCAATGTTTCACCAACGGTTGGATATTGAGTTATAAATAAAGTACCATAGTGGTCTTGTTACCAGGAAAATCTTTTTCTAGGAGTATAGGAAATTATTCCTTATGGGTCAAGATTTTTTTCCCTAAGAAAAATACTATGAGAAATTAGGAATGGGTTTGAAATATCTATAAAGACCTCATAATAATTGTTCTTATAGATAAATATCATTCCACATCCCAAATAACTCATAAACATCTAGTGGTGTATGGTAAATTTTGAGTTACCTAAACAAATTACTATGATATTATGACTCAAACTGTGAGGTCAGAATTTATTTGGGGGCGGGGGAGATTTAAACGCCCTAAAATATTAATATATGATTACCTTTAAATAATAAAAGTGATTGATATCTTTCTCTACATGCAACACAGAACATAAACAAAATCGTTATATATTTAGATAAAAATATAAATATCATATAAAAACAAATAAATACTAGAACAGAAAATATTGGTAATGAATAGAAGTGAAATCTTTATGAAGTATTTATATAAATAAATTAAATTCTAGTTTTATGAATTAAGTTCAATTAATATAACTAAAATAACTATGAAATTAATTTTTTGTTTAAAAATATATTTTTATATAGTTCATGTTTTATTTGAAGAAACTAAGTATATTATGGTGAAATAGTAATAAAACATCTTTATAATATGAATAATTTATTACCAATAAATAAATTACTAATTTATAGGAAATAAGAATAAATAATAGTTGATATTTTTAAATTCCACAATCCAATATGAATAGTTTACCATTATATTTGAAGATTTTATTTAAATATTGAATTATAAGATTTTAGAATATTAATTTTAAAAAATCAACATTTTTTTTGGATTTATAATAATAATATACCTTTAATACGAATTTTTGGGTTTTTCTAAAAAGAATTATTGTAAGGTCAATAGTGAGAAATATCATTTTTAGAAATAAGAAGATTATATGTAATTATTAGTATATAATTAGGAATAAAAAAATAATTTAACATTTTTATAATAATAAATATGCATTTTATAAATATATTTATGATATTATAAATTTCAGTTTTAATTCATAACCCCATATTTGATATTTTAGAACATAAGTAAAATTCTATATATATATTTTAATACATTATACATTTTTATTTTATAATAATTTTTTTTAATTTTATAAATTGAGTAAAATTAAATGGATTCAAAATTTACAATCATTTAGTCCAAATTATATAATAAGGAACACTTTTTTGGGCATGAAGTTCTTGTTATGTTTGGTAAAACTGTTTACTGAGGTAAACGATAAAATGATAAAAGTATAATTCAAGGGGTAAAGGGTTTGAGACATGATAAAAACATTTCTATAATAGATTGTATTAGGTTTTTATCCAACTTATATCTTCCCTAGTTAATTAATTGTAATTTTCTCCACTGTCCAAGTTTAACTTGTGATCCCTTTATATTAAGTTTAAATATTTTTTGGAATTCCATTCCCACCACTTATAAAAGGGACCATTCACCTCCCATTCATGGAATCCTAAGAATTTAGTTCTCTATTAAAAAAATTCCCATTATTCCTTCAAATATAATACTATTTAACTCTCTAGAGCTTCTCGCCGCAAGATATTAGCCTACGATTTCTATTTCTAAGGGATATTCCATAGAAATATCAAATTTCTTAACGTGAGTAATCAATTTTACTTATCTTCTTTATTTTCAATTTTTATATTATAATTATAATTTTTTAGAATATATTTAATACAATTTTTATTTTATAGATTCTAAATATTTTTATTATATGTGAATAACAATTAATCACCTTTTCCCTTTCTAATTAAGGAAAATAATAACTTAATTCATGTGTCTTGCGGGCTACCAGCTCCGTGATGTAACACGATTAGTTTTCCTTCACCACATTATAATGATGGTATAAAAGTGGAATTTATAAATATATATGATACTGAAATATTTTTTTTGAATATTAAATATTAATCCTTCTTACTTCTTTCTCCCAATCTATAGAAAATGAAATCATCAACTAGGCATACATGTGGACTAACACATCCATGAATCGATTAATTTTCATTTTTCATTTCATCACTACAACACATGACTGGTCATCATGATGTGATTACAAGATAGATATTATGTTTATGATATCATAAAGGTTATGTTATTGAAAATTGGAGATCCTATAAATGAGATGAACAATAAATTATTATCGTTAATTCAACTGTTTCAACGAGCCTACTAAGAGGAAAATAATGTATAATTTCTTAGTAAAGAACTAATTTAAATTAAAGTTTCATTATAATTATTTAAAATTATGACATATGAGACAAATAAAAAAATAATATATTTATTCTTATTTTATAATTTAATAACTAAACCACCTCATAATCATCCATTTATAATTATAGGTTCATGTTTGGGTCATTTTAACCACCTAATTTAACAATACTATGATTTTATATCATGAATAAATATGAGAATGTATTTAACGGTATAATATGACATAAATATTTATATAATATTTTTTCTCATAAGGTTATAAATACATTTTAATCCTTAATTATGAAAACACCTTTCATTCGTTTAGAATCACCAAAACATGGCCATATCTGATTTCATCTTAATCGTTTATAACCAAAACTATGTTGGAATGAAAATATAGATTTATAAAACATATTATAATGTATATTATAAATTTTTTTAATTAACCTTAAATTATATAATAGTGATATAGTTTTGAGAAATAAAATATTCCAACCCTCTTTGACAAAACTCATTTAAAGCAATGAAGATTACGTACACCCATTGTTGAAAATAGGTAAAAAAAATTAGATATATTTTTATAATTAATATACATGGATATTGTTTTGAAAAATGTTATTTATTTTTAATTTCATTAATGTTATGTAATTATTTAGGACATTCAGTGCAAGTTAAGAATAGATCAAGGCAAATGTAAGGGTTTTCATCTTAAATTCTTCTATTTGAGACATGTTTGGTGTTACACACATAATTTTGGTTATGTGGTGCATATAATTTTTATTTTAGATATAATATCAGGAACTATATTTTAATTATGTTATTCTAAGATCAAATATAGTAACACTCTTTCAATTGGTTTTTATTAAAGTGTTACTCAAGATGCATGGGGTTTCTTGGTCTCAATTCTTACTCTTTAAGAAATGTTACATGTTATGAAATATTTTTCATTTGTATGGTTTTATATTGATTTTATATACCATGAATGTTATAGAAATTATTTCCATGTATCACATGGGGTTAACTAATCCAAATCTTGTTCTTTTCTTCAAATTCATTTTGTCTCAACTGTTACCACATTCATAAGAGTTTTTGGTAACATAAATTTAATTCATTAAGTTATGATCATTCACCTAAAATAATTTTATATATGTTGGGTACATTATGCCTTGTGATTTTATTATCCTATATTATCTCATCATATATATTTTTACCACATAAAACCCTTTTAAATGTTTCGTGCTTCATGGAGTATGTTGCCCGCATTTGATATTGATAACTCAAATCTTATTTATTTGAGTCATAATGATTTATAGTTGAAAGTTTATTATTCACTAAATGGGATATATCACCCAAATATTTTATGTAATTTTATAATACTATTTTGGAGATTTATGTTTTAACACAATTAATATTTTATTAATCTTTGAATATTGTGGGTTTTCAATAATGGAAATTTAAATTATTAAAAATATTTGTTTTATAACTAAATGATTTATCTTTTGGATCAACATTTCATTTATAAAACATTATTTCATTTTTAAGGCTACACTATTATTTATTATATGTACATATAAATTTATTCAATGAATTTTCAATTCATCTTTCAAAAAATACTTTTATAAGAGACCCATAACATCACCTTTTATAGAAATGTTAAAAACAGTTTCTATAATATACTTAATTTTCTCATTCCCATTTACCTTTTTATTTTTAAAAATAATATTCCACTAATAGAGTTTATGTTTCACTATTTCTATATTTATATTTTGGTATAATGAACTCAATGTACCAAACAATCTAATTCCTGACCCTTTATGGGTGGTATTATTCAATCATTCTTTTGAAATTATGTTTTATATCAATGTCAACATCCTTTTAGGATTACTTTATTACACTAGAAATATGTTATTTTGAAACCTTAAATTGTATTTCATATGATTATTTTATTATAGTTTTTGAATTATCCTTATACTCAATGATCTATATAGTGTGAATATCGAATTTTATATAATTTAGATTGGATAATGTTCACCTAGAGAGAATGTTATTTTATTTAAATGAGGTTATTATTGGTGGTACATATATTGTTATTATAATATGGATGTTCAATTTAATGTGGACTATGTACTATTTTACCATCCATATTTATTCCCTGGATTAGTTATGATCATGTTATCCCTTTTATTGACATAGGTAAAATTATTAGTGTACCATATATTATTACCCCAATACAGAAAATTGTTGGAATTCTGACTCTGTATTTTTTTTACCATCCAACTTATTAATTAGGATGTTTTATGATCATGTTATACATTTTATTCTCATATGGAAAATATTTGAAATTCTTGGTGATTATTGATTTATAATGCAGGTTGATCATGTATTGATATTAAATATTCTTTACTATATAGATAGACATGTTTTTATTTCGTAATAGATTCTTTATGGAATGGTAAAAAAATTGTTAACTATTATGGTGGATTAATTGGACTTAATCTATCAATGTGTGGGGTTTATAATTTTTTATATCCTTAATGCATCGACATGTATCATGAAGAAATAAAGGTTGGG
The DNA here is from genome assembly GCA_963277665.1 of Viscum album. Classification (NCBI taxonomy): domain Eukaryota; kingdom Viridiplantae; phylum Streptophyta; class Magnoliopsida; order Santalales; family Viscaceae; genus Viscum; species Viscum album. The sequence continues at coordinate 31,613,950 of OY728163.1, forward strand.
TTATGGTTTTTTCCTCTTCCTATAATAGGACAGTGTCTTGGAAAAAGGACTTGGCTGTAGGTTTTTCTTGTAATTGTTTTTCATTACATTAGTATGGGATTAATATTACTTATGTCAATGTTTTCATTTTTTTCATGGATGCAACATGATTTAAGATTCAATTTGATTATGGATTCAGGTTGTTTACATATTCTTATAATAAAATTTATGTCATTTTTATGCCACGATTACGTCAATTGTATGTTTTACCTTACTGATTGTTTGAGATGAACCCTTATTATTTTTTTCATTTCCCTAGGTTATAATGAAATTTAATACACCAAGAATATTAATACAAATAGAATATTTAATATAATTTATGTTTGATGGTGAAGATTCAATAAAGATTATGTAGTTTTATATATAATGGATAAAATTTCTATGTGATATAAACAACAAGGGGTTTATTATTGTAGGATGTTTCCAAATTCTATAAAAAATAAACCTTAAAATAGACTTTAGATATATGTTATTCAATTAATTGTTATTAATTTTGTAATCATGGATGGTTATATCCAGGAATTTATAGTTGTTATCAGAGAACGTATGAAAGGTATGAGTCTATGAGTACCTGACCCACGGGTTAAAGTTTACGGTGTCAAAATATGGTAACTATGAGTTCATGGAAATGACTTTTATCATTATGAATGGATCATCCATGTTCAAGGGAGTGATAAAATAGTTTTTCGTGAGTTCATATAGAAGTTTTATGTGCTGTTAATTAATGAAATCCTTGTATATTCTAAGTTCAAGGTATAGAAAAACAGTATTTTAGAATAATACTAGTGGTTTTTGGCATCATCGATAATTTAGAACATTATTGAATTGTATGTTATTGGGTCATCAGATACATTTCTTAAGTCATGTTGTTCTTTAGCAGGGCATGGATATTAATTCTTTGAAGATCAATGTAGTTATTTTTTTGACCCCAATAATTCCATAAAAGTATGAATTCTATTTCATATATTAGTCTATTATATGAGGTATATGCCTAATTTGTCTCTGATAACAAATCCTTTGATGAACATTACATTGAAGGATCAAGATTTTGTATAAACTAGTACCATGGTGCTTTTGAATACATGGAGGAGAAAAAGGATAATTCTCAGGTTTTTCATTTACTGCATCAGGATATTATGTTTATGATCTATTAGGATACTTCACAAATATTATTAGGTTGTGTTATGATGCATCAAAGTACATTTATTTTTTTGTGTAGTATTTTTTTGGTCTAAAAGGTGGGGGAATCCATGTTAGAGGATTTTGAGAAGGATGTTTTGTGGGATTGTGCTATCTATGGTAATTAACCTAAGGTATTTTATGAGGATGATCAATTTTTTGTTATTTTTTAATGGAATACTCAAAATTCCATCAGTTTTGAATAAGGTGATTCTTCATAAGATTCATATCTCTCCCTTAACTGTATTTCATAGCATGGTTAAGATGTATCATTCCATAAGGATTCAGTTTTCGTGGTCTAGAATAATGAAATCTATTTCAAATTTTCCATCTCATTTTTGGGTTTTTCATATGGTTAAGGATTTTCATCACGTTCATGGTGGGTTTCTTGAGCTACTTGATGTTCCCTAGTAGAAGTGGGAGGACATCATGATGGATTTCATCACCATATTAACTTGATTTCATGATGTATATTATGTTACCTTGGTGATCATGGACCGTTTTATTAATTCAACTCACTTCTTAGTGATTATGGAGTCAAGTGAAGTTGACAATTTATTAAGGCGGTATTTGGGGGAGATCGTGAGGCTCCATAGGGATTCAAAGATGATCATATGATCATGATCCCTAATTATATCTCAAGTGTGGATGGGTATATAACATTATTTTTTATCCTAATTATGCATCAAAACCAATATCAATCTATTGAGGGAAAATTTGACTGAAAAGACCCTATAAACAATGGAAGACATGTTGCATTCATGAATTCTTAATTTTAGATGTTCTTAGTCAAATCATACCCCCTTGTCCATTTTTATTATAATAATAGTTATTAATCCACTATTGTAAGATATGTATTCAAATTTATGTAAAGAAAACCTAATATTTTTTAGGTTTGTTGGAATGAAGTTTGAGAGTTAGGTATTCTCAGACTAGAATTGGTGAAAAGCATGACGGGGAAGTTGTATGTGATTTGTAAGTGGATAATGGATGTAAAAAATTTATTAAATTATTATGAAAATCATTATAATTGGCCTATAGAGTTTGATTATGGTATAATATGTTCTTAAAAGTATCCTTTAATCCTATATATCAGAGGTTTTTTATGAGAGCAATCTATCTACTTGGTATATTGTGTATTTGATGGTGCTAGAGAAAATCAATGAAGTTGTGTATTTATTGGACCTTAATCTGAATAAAAATCATATTCATGTTTTTTTCAATTTTGATAGCATATATAATATCATAATTGTGATTCCTAGATCATTTAATGGCATTAATTTGTTGTTAAATATTAAGGGACCTTTGAAGAATGATCTGTTGAAATTCAGGACAGTTGAGAGAAGATGTTTCATGATTGATATATTCATTTAGTTTGTGTCCTTTGATTGTATATTGGATTATAAGAGTGTACTTATGAATATTATTTATAAACATTCACTCAATATAGCGATCTAGTTTTTGGTTGATTTTATTAGGATGATATTTGTAACGACCCGAAATTTTGAATAAATCTTGTTTCCTAATTTTGTGTGTTATTTTATTTTTTATACTCAACAAAACTGTTTTATTTGATAACATTAGTATAATTAAAATGAGACTATTAGGTTTTGAATATTATATGACCATTGGTCAGTATGACTGGTGAAACTAAACGTTTCGATTATTGTCTCTAAATAAAAGCAATCTTGGAAAATTAATATAGAAAGAAGTTTTGATAGCCTCACTCAGTAGTCTTGGACCGATCGAAGCCCATCTAACAGAACTTGGGAAGGAGGTAGCACCACTGGGCTTTGCTCTGGACCAAACCCAAGCCAAACTTCATCGTGTGAAGCTAGAACCAAATCGCCTTTGTGAGAAGTTCAAACTGATAGAAATTACTACTCGTGCGATGTTGGCCGAGCCTCCCTCAGATTCTCTCACCTTAGCACACCTTACACATAGGTCTTATGCTGGTGTGATAAGGGGATATGTAAGGAGACCATAACTGACTTGTGTAAATTTTTTTTAAATAAAAAATTGGGATTTCTTCTTATGATGATGTTTATGAATTTTTAAATGACCAGATAAATATTGTATGCAAATTTTTGATGAATTTTAGAAAAAAGACATTTTAAAAATGTTTATGTAAACCTTAAATAATTAAAAATGTGTAATGATTTTCAAAAAATGGTCTTCTACAATTATATTTAGTACGAAATTTAGAGTCCAATAAGATCAACTTGATTTTTGATGAATAGTAAATTATGAATAGTTATTTTATGCATAGGATTAGTAATGTGACTAAATGGATTAGTAATCTAACTTAAAGAAAGTATTAATATAATCTAGGCACCTTGATTAAGTAATGAGATTCAATAAAATGGTTAAATAACGGTTTCATAAATTTTTAGTCAAGTATTAGTTTTTTCGAGTGAATAGTGTTTTTTAATTAAAAATTTAATTAAAAATATTTAGAAAATTATTTTTATAAAATGGATTTTAATTTTGAACTTAGAGCATCGATATTATGTTAAGGTAATTTTTGGGAATTTTTCTGAAAAAAATGAATTTTCAGTGAATAGTGTATTTATTTAAAAATTAAATTAAAATTATTTAGAAAATTATTTTTATAAAATGGAGTTCATTTTTGAAATCAGAGCATCTATATTTGGTTAAGGTGAAATTTTGGGATTTTTCTGAGAAAGTTGAATTTTTGATGAATAGTGAAAATACTGTTTTTAAGTTGCTGGTGTTTAATTACATAATTAAATGATGTATTAAGTATGTAATCAATATGGTAGACTTATGAATAGTAAGATAAGGTATGAGTTGTCCCAAGTGGCCAATACCATGGGCAAGCCCATGGTTTTTCCAAAACCACTTGTGAGGTGTCCCTTGGCCATTAATGCCCTGTCCCCTCAAATTTCCTATAAATACCCACCCTTTCTTCCTTTAGATTCACTCCCAACTCTCCCCCAACGAAGATCTGGTCTCATTACCTCCCAAGGAGTCCTCCCAAGTTTCCCCCAAGCCCTCAATGTCCCAACCTTTGAGTTTTAAGAGTTACGTTTTAAGGTAAGGGATCCGACCCCTCTCTTTCTTTTCAAGTGATCTCTTTTATGTCATTTATTTTATGCTCCATGTTCTTATGTTGGATGGTGTTATTTTATATTCATCTTACTGAACTTTTCATTTTCATATGATGTGAGACCGCCTCTTTCTCTCATCATTTCATTTCAAGAATGTTTAAGTGGCGCCGTTAGGCTGCCGAATGTTTAAGGGATTCTTTCACCCTTCTCATTTTTCAAAGTTCTAATTTCATTTCAAGTCTTTCAAGTTCCTTTTTATTATGTTGGGGTATGATCTCTATATCTATCATACTGAACATTTATGTTCCTATGATGAGAGACCCTATTTGATCTTGTCAATTCATTTTTTGTTGAAGTTTAAGTGACGTCGTTAGGCTGCCGAATTTTTAAGGGATTCTTTCACGCTTCTCATTTTTTAAAGTTCTACTTTCAGGTCAAGTCTTTCAAGTTACTTTTTATTATGTTGGGGTATTATCTCTATACCTATCATACTGATCTATTATTTTCATATGATGAGAGACCCTATTTGATCACGTCAATTCATTTTTGTTGATGTTTAAGTGACGTCGTTAAGCTATCGAATTTTTAAGGGATTCTTTCACCATTCTCTTTTTTCAAAGTTCTACTTTCATGTCAAGTCTTTAAGGTTCCTTTTTATTATGTTTGGGTATGATATCTATATCTATCATACTGATATTTTATGTTTATATTATGAGAGATCCTATTTGATCTCATCAATTCATTTTTTTGAAGTTTAAGTGACACCGTTAGGTTGCCGAATTTTCATAAGAGAAATCTTATTTTTGTCTCCCTTTAATGTTCTTCTTTTCATATGGTATATATTTCAAATTTCATTACCATATTCTTAAATCCTTTATATTCTGTCCCCCTACTTTTTTATGGATCATTTATGAGTGGTTTACCCATGTCCCCTCTCTTTTCAAAGTTTTCTAAAACCCTGTAACATAGCCATTATGCTACAGAATTTTCCTCTCAAAATGCCTCTCTCTTTTTCTCAAAATTATTTTATGTTATTAGGTGAATACTCAAAGCTCTTATTTATATAGGGGTATTCACATATATATCAAAATGTTCTATTTTAAATTCTTGGATTTACATACATGAAACCCTCTTTCCGTTTCAGTGGGTTTAAAGTGACACAAAGATCATGTCTTTAAAGTAGTTTTAAAACGTTATGATTATGAAATGAAACCCATTTCTTTTATTCTATATGTGTTGTTTATGAAATGATTGATGATGATATATGTGGATCACATGATAATAAAGTCATGTAAAGGTTGCGCCTAGATAGATCTCTAATGCATTGGGTAAAGACTTAATCTCTATAGATGACCATTTAGACTGATACCTTGGTGAATAACCTTGGTAATTTTTAATGACACCTTGGGGATGGACCTTGGTGAAACGAAATGATTGTCAATATTAAATGTTGTATCCACATATTCAAGTTATGAAAAACGTTATTTTTATTATGATATAACTTATGATTTCTTTCTCATGCCTTAAAGTTCTTTTTCATGACATTGTTGATGTATCCCAAGTTCACATGTTAGATGTTTCCCCTTGTTTCCATTACTGGACCTTCTGCTCACCCTTTCTTTTGATGTATATCCATAGGTTATGAGATTCAGTAATTAACCTAGGATTAACATGAGGAGAAGACTTTGAAGTGTTTAAAAAGAATGATTTTATTTTTTCATGTTTTAAGTTCCTGGTTTCCAAGACACTAAACCTTAAAGATCCTCGGTTTTGTAAAATGTAATGAAAGTTTATGTGATAAAAAGGAGAGATGCTATAGTTGGTATCATAGGATGGTTTAGTTATTTGTGGAAATTAGGATATGAAAACTCTAGGAAGAACCCTATAGAAAATTTTAAATATAGAAAAATTCCTAGTATTTTGGTGAGTATTGAGTAAGGGGTTGCCAAGAAAATACATCCATGTTTGGATACGAGATGGTAGAGGTGGCTCTGGAACAGATGTACATAGGGGTAAAACCCGAAAACACCGCTTTGAGCTAGACTCAAACGGGAACTGGTACACGACAACGGGCCTTGCTGCACTCTTAGTTACGAAACTCCTGGGGGATATGCTTTGGTAAATTCATAAGCTTAGTATGAACCATTATTAAAGGAACAAAGATAAAATAAAATAAAGATTCACATAAGAATATATGATCATGGATAACCTAGTTTGAAACCTAGGGGATCACAAGTTAGGGTATAATTTTCTTCTAAATGTTATCCTTGTAAGTTTTAAGTTCCTTTTCATGACTATTGGTTAAGTATTTAAGCCCCTAATTATACTTTCTCTTCTTAGTTAATGGTGGGAAATGGAAGAACATGTCCCAACAACCAATGTGATAGGAAATGTGATGATTGTCGTATTAATATGACAGAGATGATTATGGTATTAAAATATGATTATTATTTTGGAAGACATTCACTATTTTGGGGACCCTATTTGATCGAGGTAAATAGATTACTACAGTATTTTTCTTTGAGGAGTAAAGGTTGACTTATATTTTGAAGAATAGATGAAATTAAGGTGGACTTATAATAATTTAGGTTACATATAGAAATGATTAACCTATCTTGGGTAAAATATGTTTAGGTTAGCTGCTTTTGTTATAAGATGTTAGGAGTGGTCGATGTTGTTTGGAGATGAACAATGATGTTTATTTTGGAAGAATATGTTATCAAATCCTTCTTGTATTTGGGTTTCAATATTTGTTTGGTTTATTTTGAGTAATTTTAAAGTCCTTTATTTATGGAATGGTCTATCATGAACTTTGGGTAGTACCATGGAACTTTGAAGATTTAAAATTAGTTTCCATTCCTATGGGATTATTTATTTTTGAAGAGTTGTTTTACCTTATCCTTTCAATTTTTGGGATAATGTTTAAAGATAGAAGAAATTGATAGTTAATCTTTTGTGGATTACGTGACTCTCAAGAAGATGATTCTTGTTCTTTGATGAGACCAAGTAGTTTTGAATGCTCATCATTTGGAGAAAATATTATTTTTGGTAGAGACTTATTAAAGGATGAAACTCTACTTGAAGGTAGGTATATTTCCTTAGGTTTTTGTTCTATGTAGTAAATGAATTCCTCAAAATTATGAAAAGGAACGTAAAACGAAAACATTGTTGGTTTACGTTTCCTACTAGGTAATCAAAGACCGTTTACACACATCATAATTTTGTGATTTTCTCGTGGTTATCTTTATCCTAATCATTTTTTCTATCACTCTCCCTCAGAACTTGACCCTTTGTTTTCTCCTCCATGTACATGTTTTCCTACATGGAATCCTAGTGTGGGTTAACTCAGGTGACCTTTGTACTTACTTTTCTTTATTTTAAAGTAATAGTTTTACTGACTCCTTTTTCGATGTGGGACTTTCAATGAAATTTCAAAAACCAATTTTAAAAATTGCGAGGACGCAATTTGTTAAGGGGGGAAGATTTTAACGACGTGAAATTTTGAATAAATCTTGTTTCCTAATTTTGAGTGTTATTTTATTTTTTATACTCAACAAAATTGTTTCATTTGATAACATGAGTATAATTAAAATGAGATTGTTGTGTTTTGACTATTATACGACCATTGGTCAATATGACTGCTGAAAACTAAACGTTTCGATTATTGTCTCTAAATACAAGTAATCTTGGTTAATTAATATAGAAAGAAGATTCGATGGCCTCACCCAGTAGTCTTGGACCGATCGAAGCCCATCTAACAGAACTTGAGAAGGAGGTAGCACCACTAGGCTTTTCTCTGGACCAAACCCAAGCCAAACTTCATCATGTGAAGCTAGAACGGAATCGCCTTTGCGAGAAGTTCAAACGGATAGAAATTACTAATCGTGCGATGTTGGCCGAGCCTCCCTTAGATTCTCTCACCTTAGCACACCTTACACTTAGGTCATATGCTGGTGTGATAAGGGGCTATGTAAGGAGACCATAACTGACTTGTGTAATCCTTTTTTTTAAATAAAAAATTGGGATTTCTTCTTATGATTAAGTTTATGAATTTTTAAATGACCGGATAAATATAGTATGCATATTTTTTATGAATTTTAGAAAAAGGATATTTTAAAAATGTTTATGTAAACCTTAAATAATTAAAAATGTGTAATGATTTTCAAAAAATGGTCTTCTACAATTATGTTTAGTACGAAATTTATAGTCTAATAAGATCAACTTGATTTTTGATGAATAGTAAATTATGAATAGTAATTTATACTTAGGATTAGTAATGTGAACAAATGTGTAACACCCCAGGTAAATAAAGAATATGACATTTTTATATTTATCCATATTTGTGAATAAAATATTAATATTATTTTAAAGGGGACGCTATGATCGATGGCATACCGAATACGCAACAACGAGTTTCTTGGGAATCTTACGTTGCACTCTAATAATAAAATAATATTATTTTAAATGGTAGTTAACGCATAGCCGTTGTAATGGTGGGAATGAACAGAACTAACTAAAAAATGATTATATATGTTTTTCAAATATTTTTACTTTTTACAATAAATGTTAGAGGATTAAAAATGTGAATGAATTCAATTTTTAAGCGTAAACATTCTAATGTTATTTAGAAGGTCGATTAATCGCCTTTTGATGGCGAACCTATTTTAAATCCAATTTTTGACAATTTTATGTGTTATATTTGACAAAATAAAATTCTTCTTTAGAATAGAGATATCAAAATTTACTTTGTGTAATTTTTTGGTATCTTTCCGATAAAGTTCATTTTTAATGAATAGTGAAAAATGTTGTATTTTAATTCAAAACCTCTTTTTAATCTAATTTATTTATATGATTATATTATATTTTGAAATTTATTTAAATTAAAATTAGAATATATTTTTACCATTTAATCCAATAGTGGTCATTGGAATTAATTTCACTTTGAAATAGGACTTAAACTAGTGTAAATCTTTTAATAGATATTGTTTCATAAAAACATGCTATTTGTTTTGACAGCGGGAATTAATTATTAAATTAATTGATGTAGCTTATAGGTTTTGGATTTTGTAAAATAGACATCATTTTTGAGATCGGAATATCAAATATAGCATAGGGTGAATTTTTGGTATTTTTCTGAAAAACTTCAATTTTTGATGAATAGTTAAACCACTAAGTGGTAGTTAAAGAAACTGATTTTTTGTTTAAATGAAACTTTTCCACCTCTATGTTTTGAATTTAAAAAATCTGATATAAATGGTTGTCATTATGAAGTAAAATTTTGTTCAATGGGATTAAAATAATATTTTGGTGAATAGTAACTTTTATGTTCTTTTTCGCGATTAGAGGTAATTAGTGTAATTTAATGTAAAAAAATGTTTTAATAATGTGAAATGACCTAGACACATGTCCTACACTTATTGGATGTGTCATGACCGACCAAGACAATACATGGGTCAACTTGGGGACCCCATGGAGCCACTTTGGTTGGAAAAGGATATAAATAACTTTTTATTTAAAGTTATAATAAAAATGTCACAAGCATGAGATGTTTCACTAAAACAATTTTTAAATGAGGTTATAAAAGTCATATTTTTGACTATAAATATTCATTAGAAATATAAAAAGATTTCCTACATCATGATAGTTTTTTTATAATTTTTAGACATTAAATAAATTAAATTATTTATGACATCATGATGATGCAGCGATTACCTCATTAATAAAGGATTTAAATAAAATGAAAAGATAATGTTACAACTATAACTTATACTTGTCAAAGACCTATTGGATGAGTATATTTATAACCCTTATCACCTTATCCTCGAATTATATCAATGTTATACCTTTAAAATCCGAAAATCATTTTATAATAAAGTAAACATTTATAACTTTCCAAGAGTGCCCCTCCTCTCCTCTTATAAAAGTCCCCCACCTCTACCACCTTACCCACACCTCTCAAGCCTTTGACTCGGCCAAACCCTGCTCATTTTGCCTCTCCACATCCCTATCGTACTCCTAGTAACCTCACTTTGGGATGAAGTCTTCCCAAGGAAGCCTTTGAGCTCAAATCAAAAAGAGTTACCCGATTTTAAGGTAATGTCTTCACTTGTGTTATTTTGTTTTATTTTGCTTCTCCAACCCCCTAAAATCTTTTTATTAATTTATTTTGTAACAACTCCAGTATATTCAATATACTAGGATGTTTTTATAATAAGAATTTGAGCTAAACTTACACACACCTACCTCAAATGGTTAAAGAACATACTGTTTCTGTGGATGGAGAATTTCTACCTCACGAAATGATGATTGTTCAACACTCATATAACACCTTAAAAGGAGTCCATTAAGATGTCACTATATTTATATATGATATATAATATGTTTATGTTTTAATTAAGTTTTTTTTTGTGGCATACCTTTATGGTTTCCATTTTGGGTAAACACGATAATTTCATTTTAGGAAGTGCGGACTACCGCCCCCTCAAAATGATTTGATTCGTTAATGCCATATGTGGGATGTATAAAGGATGAATTTAAAGTTAAGATATTTGATGTATGTTACATATAAATGATTAATATAATTATGGAATTAAAATATACATACCTATAATTTAGTTTTAATTCCATTAATATGACATAGAAATGAAAGTAGCGTTCATGCATACGTACGGCTTACCGTCTCCATGAACGGTGCATTTCATTTCTTACCTCTAAATGATTATGTAATATTATAAATACATGTATATTCTGGATATATATGATATATATGATATCCAAATAATGAATATCATTCTGGATATAATGAACCTTTGACCACACGAACAACATGTAATTGTAAGAAGTCCACTTTCGACATAAGAACCAAATATCGACAAAACAAACATTATTAACATAAATGATTACATAATGTTTATAACATGGAAATAAGTGATATAAAAGGAATAATGAACTTGAAAAAGGTTCTTAATCAATTAGAAATTAACTCAAGTTTATTATTCAGGACGTTAAAGAATGATCGAGTCAAGTCGGACCCGAGGTAAGGGATCCTACTCCTCTCTTTCTTTTTAAGTACACTCTTTTATGTTATTCCTTTTAAGCTCATCTTTCTTTTGATTGGGATGTTATTTTATTTTAATCTTACTGTAATTTTTTATATTCATATGAGGAGAGACCCTATTCTCTCTCATCAATCCATTTTGGAAGTTTTTGAGTGGCGCTGTTAGGCTGCCGAATTTTCATAAGAGATCTAACATCTCTCTTTCTTTTTAAGTACTCTCCATTATGTCACTTATTTTAAGCTCCTATTTGTTATGATGGGGGATGTAATTTTATATTCCTCTTTCTGTACATTTTATTGTAATATGATGAGAGACCCTATTTGATCTCATCAATCCATTTTTGGATGTTTTTAGTGGTGTTGTTAGGCTGTCGAGTTTTCATAAGAGATTTTTCATCTCACTTTTATTCCCGTGATATTTATGCTACATTTGCCACAATTTACTTTGAGTGGTGTATGTACTGTCCATTATTTTACTCATTGTGTAATATACGTTCATTTATGAGTATTTCCATCAATGTTGTATTGTCCTTCTTTCACAGGGTGTATGTTTCGAAAGATACCCATGTCAGTAAGGGAACCTTTCACCCTCCCCTTTTTAAAAGACGTATTTTGTTATGTCTTTTAATTCACATAACATTATGTTGGGATATGTTCTTCTATATCCTTAGTGATTTAAATTTTATGTCCAAGTGATGAGATACCCTTTTTATCTCTCATCAACTCATTTTCGGAATTTTGTGGTGTTGTCGTTAGGCTGTCAAATGTTTGCAAGGGAACTTCTTAACCCAATTTTGATTCTTTGGGATAATCTTGTACTCCTTGAATATGTCGTTCTATGAATATGTCTGAATAACCTCTGATTTTTCTACACTTAATATCCACTTATATTTGGTGTATTAGTTTGTCACTCATAATTATGTAATTGATTTATCCTTAATCCAAGGATACCGTCTTTGTATGGAACTTCATCTCAATCTGCTTTCATTGAGGAATATTTTGTTTTATACACAACCTTTTTTTATACGGTGTATAAACCCCTTTGACTTTTAAGTTTATCCGAAAGGAATCGTTTTTATACAAAGCATTTTACTAAATGAAAAATGGGAATGTTTTTTTCATACGTATGCGGCGACAACGACTTCTCCGCCGCCGTGACCATTATTTGAGTTTCAGCTTCCTCTACAAGCCACACCTTTTTTTAAAAGAAAAATAAATACCATGTTTTACTTTTCTTTTATTTTGTTATTGAAAATGGTTTTCATAATGTTTTTATATAAATGTGTTGTATTGATATCTTATGATTGAAAAGTGGAAATGTTATGTTTTCTTTATGCATGTTTTATGTGATACGATTATGTTATGGTTCTTGGAAATTATTATGAAGACGGGAGGTTCCGTGATAAACTAAGGGCGGGTGATACCGATATATCTCTCCAATGCATTGGGTAACGCGAAGGGGTTAGACGTTAAGGTTTCTCCGAAGAGATTTAGGGAATATACTGTGATGGGTATTCCAAATGTAACCAAGAGGGTTACTCCCTACGTAAGAATGTTATGAATGCCTCAAGTTACCTTTATGTCTTATGATTTCTATGATTTATTCATGATTTTATGAGGTATGTTAAAGTGATTTTGTTTTATGGGTAAAGTATGATTTCATTCTTATGTATACATGTACTCATGTCTCCTTTACATATTTTTATATCCCTTACTGATCTTTTTATGCTCATCCGATGTTTTTGAAATGTTTTTCACAGGTCAAGGGAAGGGTAAATGATATTACGATAGTGTTAAGGAAGTGTCAAGAAAGAATCCATGTTTTATTTTAAATATGTTTCCGTTGATGGGAAAAATGAATACTATCTTTTATGTAACCACTTTGTTTAAATGAGGAATGTAATGAAAGTTTTTTGATCTAATTCTCTAAAACTCTAAACCTGAAAAGATCCTCAATGTGTAATCTTGTAATAACTCAAGATTAAGTAAGGTTTAAGGCTGGGGCCTTATAGTTGGTATCAAAGGGAGGTTTAGATAACATTAGAGGTTAGGGTATTCTCTAAGCACAAGTGACATTACCGTAATGGTTAGGATTTTAGAAAGAGTCCTAGTTTTAGATAAAGTGAATGAGTAAGTATATCTTAGTGTTTACCTTCCTTATTAGTACATGATGGTTTTGTTGATATACTCACACTGAAATTTCTATTTTTAGTGAATTGATGGATCTAGAAGGAACCAAAGAGACACCAGGTTTGAAGGAAACTATGGTGGTTCTCTGATTAAGATACTAGATAAAATGGGGGATTCAATGAGGAAACTCATGGTTGTTCTAAACCAACTATCAAGGAGTCATGATAAACCACATGAACCTTGATATGATCTGTAATGCATCATGTACGAGATGACTAATCGATGTGGAAGTTCAGGTAATAATTATAATGGTAACCATTAGAGGGTATATGATCCTTATTTTTGAGGTAATTATGGGTTATTATATGTTATGATGGAAAATGAAAGGCATGATATAAACTTGTGGTTAAAATATGTTATGATCATTTTTGAAGATTTTATCTCGTTTTGGGGAATGTTTTAATAATTATATAGTTTTGGAAAAAGGACAACACGTAGACCGTGTGACAACCCATCGCGTCGGACAAAGCTGCGGGAATTGAGCCCACAACCAAAGTGCGACTGGTATTTATCACCTACCACTGGACTACATGAAGTCCCTGGTTAGTTTGAGTAATTCCTTTTAGTTAGATGATTTTAGGAATCAAGAGTAAGTTTATTTTCGATTATCTACGGAAATTATTAACCTATCATCGAGGATATGTGATAAGGTTAATTACTTTTCAATATGATAATTTAAGAGAAACTGGTGTTATTTGGAGATAAAAGTTAATTTGTACCTTGGAAGACTATGTGACTAAATCCTTAAAATATTTGGGTTTCAATCTTAGTTTGGTTTACATTGAATAATTTTATGGACAAATTTTTTATCAAATGGTCCTCGTTGAAATTTGGGTTTTGTTGGAAAAATTTTGGAGATTAAGAATAGATTTTCTTTTTATAAAGGGTTATCCTTTTCTGGATTATCTGATCTTGTACTAACCATTTTGGTTTCAGTTTTGGTTAAAGTCTAAAGACATGGGAAGTATATAGTTCTCTTATGTGGATTAGGTGATTCTCTATAAGTTGATTATAGTGAAAAAGTCTTCCTAAATACTCGTCTTTTGGAGAAAATATGAGTTTGTGTAAGAAATATAATAAAAGTTGAAAGTCAACATGATAAGTAATTATGTTTCCTTATGAATAAATTCCTCAATAAAAAAACAAAAATTTTGTCTATTAACTTTTCCTACTGGGGAATCGATTACGGTTTAACCCATCACAAGTTTGTGATTTTCTTGTGGTTAACTTTCTTCTAAACATGTTTTCTATCACTCTCCATCAGAACATGACCATATGTTTTCTCCTCCATGTCCATATTTTCCTAAATTGAATCCTAGTATGGGTTAACTCGGGTGACCTCTGTACTTCTCATTATTTATTTTAAAGTGATTGTTTTACCGACTCTTGTTCCGATGTGGGACTTTGAAGGATGTTTCTGAGCCCAATTTTAAAATTGCGAGGACACAATTCCCAAAAGGAGGGAAGGATGTAACACACCAGGTAAATAAAGAATATGAAATTTTTATATTTATCCATATTTGTGAATAAAATATTAATATTACTTTAAAGGGGACGCTATGCTCGATGGCGTACCCAATATGCAACAACGAGTTTCTTGGGAATCTTATATTGCACTATAATAATAAAATAATATTATTTTAAATGGTAGTTAACGCCTAGCTGTTGTAATGGTGGGAATGAACAGAACTAACTAAAAAATGATTATATATGTTTGTCAAATATTTTTAATTTTTACAATAAATGTTAGAGGATTAAAAATGTGAATGAATTCAATTTTTAAGCGTAAACATTCTAATGTTCTTTAGAAGGTCGATTAACCGCCTTTTGATGGCGAACCTCTTTTAAATCCACTTTTTGAAAATTTTATGTGTTATATTTTACAAAATAAAATTCTTCTTTAGAATAGAGACATCAAAATTTACTTTGTATAAATTTTTGGTATCTTTCCGATAAAGTTCATTTTTTAATGAATAGTGAAAAATGTTGTATTTTAATTCAAAACTTCTTTTTAATATAATTTATTTATATGATTAGATTATCTTTTTAATTGTTTTTAAATTAAAATTGGAATATATTTTTACCATTTAATCCAATATTGGTCATTGAAATTAATTTCACTTTGAAATTGGACTTAAACTAGTGTCAATCTTTTAATAGATATTGTTTCATAAAAACACGCTATTTGTTTTGAAAGTGGGAATTAATTATTAAATTAATTAATGCAACTTATATGTTTTGAATTTTTTAAAATAGACATCATTTTTGAGTTCGGAATATCAAATATAGCTTAGGGTGATTTTTTGGAATTTTTCTGAAAAACATCAATTTTTGATGAATAGTGAAACCACTAAGTGGTAGTTAAAGAAACTGATTTTTCGTTTAAATGAAACATTTCCACCTCTGTGTTTTGAATTTCAAAAATCCAACACACATGGTTGTCATTAGGAAGTAAAATGTGGTTCAATGGGATTAAAATAATTTTTTGGTGAATAGTTACTTTTATGTTCTTAATCGCGATTAGAGGTAATTAGTGTAAATTAAGATAAAAATAATGTTTTAATAATGTGAAATGACCTATAAACATGTACTACCATCATTGGATGTGTCATGGACGACCAATTCAATCCATGGGTCAACTTGGGGACCCCATGGAGTCACTTTGGATGGAAAATGACATAAATAACTTTTTATTTAAAGTTAAAATAAAAATGTCACAAGCATGAGATGTTTCACTAAAACAATTTTTAAATGGGGTTATACAAGTCATATTTTTTACTATAAATATTAATTATAAATATAAAAATATTTCCTACATCATGATATTTTTTTTATAATTTTTAGACATTAAATAAATTTAATTATTTATGACATCATGATGATGCAACGATTACCTCATTAATAAAGGATTTAAATAAAATGAAAAGATAATGTTAAAACTATAACATACACTTGTCAAAGACCTATTGTATGAGTATATTTAGAACCATTATCAGCGTATCCTTGAATTATATCAATTTGGGACCTTTAAAATCCGAAAATCATTTTATAATAAAGTAAACATTTATAACATTCCAAGAGTGCCCCTCCTCTCCTCTTATAAAAGGACCCCACATCTACCACCTTACCCACATCTCTCAAGCCTTTGGCTCGGCCAACCCGTACTCATTTTTCCTCTCCACATCCCTCTCGTACTCCTAGAAGCCTCACGTTGGGCATAAGTCTTCCCAAGGAAGCCTTTGAGCTCAAATCAAAAAGAGTTACCCGATTTTAAGGTAATGTCTTCACTTGTGTTCTTTTATTTTATTTTCCTTCTCCAACCCCCTAAACTCTTTTTATTCATTTCTTTTGTAACAACTCCAGTATCTTCAATATAATATGATGTTGTTATAAGAATAATTCAAGCTAAACTTACACACACCTACATAAAATGGTTAAAGAACATATTGTTTTTGTGGATGGCGAATTTCTGCCTCACGAAATGATGATTGTTCAACACTCATATGACACCTTAAAAGGAGTCCATTAAGATGTAACTATATTTATATATGATATATAATATGTTTATTTTTAACTTAATCTTATGTATTTTTCTTTTGTGGAATACCTTTATGGTTTCCATTGTGGGTAAACACGATAATTTCATTTTAGGAAGTGCGGACTACCGCCCCCTCAAAGTGATTTGATTCGTTAATGCCATATGTGGGATGTATAAAGGATGTATTTAACGTTATTATATATGATGTATGTTACATATAAACAATGAATATAATTCTTGAATTAAAATATACATACCTCTCATTTAGTTTTAATTCCATTAATATGACATAGAAATGAAAGTAGCGTTCATGCGTGCGTACGGCTTACCGTCTCCATGAATGGTGCATTTCATTTCTTACCTCTAAATGATTATGTAATATTATAAATACATGTATAATCTGGATATATAAGATATATATGATATCCAAATCATGAATATCATTCCGGATATAATGAACCTTTGACCACACGAACAACATGTAATTATAAGAAGTCCACTTTTGACTTAAGAACCAAATATTGACAAAACAAACATTATTAACTTAAATGATTACATAATGTTTATAACATGTAAATAAGTGATATAAAAGGAATAATGAACTTGAAAAAGTTTCTTAATAAAGTATAAATTAACTCAAGTTTATTATTCAGGACGTTAAAGAACGATCGAGTCAAGTCGGACCCGAGGTAAGGGATCCTACTCCTCTCTTTCTTTTTAAGTACACTCTTTTATGTCATTCATTTTAAGCTCATCTTTCTTGTGATTGGGATGTTATTTTATATTACACTTACCATAATTTTTTATGTTTATATGATGAGAGACCCTATTCTCTCTCATCAATCCATTTTGGAAGTTTTTGATTGGCGCCGTTAGGCTGCCGAATTTTCGTAAAAGATCTAACATCTCTCTTTCTTTTTAAGTACTCTCCTTTATGTCACTTCTTTTAATCTTTTCTTTGTTATGATGGGGGATTTTATTTTATATTAATCTTGCTTTAAATTTTATTGTAATATGATTAGAGACACTATTTTATCTCATCAATCCATTTTTAGAAGTTTTTAGTGGCGTCGTTAGGCTGCCGAGTTTTCATAAGGGATTTTTCATATCACTTTTATTCCCGTGAGATTTATGCTACA
This sequence comes from Viscum album, assembly GCA_963277665.1. Taxonomy (NCBI): domain Eukaryota; kingdom Viridiplantae; phylum Streptophyta; class Magnoliopsida; order Santalales; family Viscaceae; genus Viscum; species Viscum album. The sequence continues at coordinate 31,632,163 of OY728163.1, forward strand.
TTTGCCACAATTTCCATTGAGTGGTGTATGTACTTACCATTATATTACTCATTGTGTAATATAATTTCATTTATGATTATTTACATCAATGTTGTATTTTCCTTCTTTCACAGGGTGTATGTTTCGAAAGATATCCATGTCGGTAAGGGAACCTTTCACCCTCCTCTTTTTAAAAGACTTATTTTGTTATGTATTTTAATTCACATAAAATTATGTTGGGATATGTTCTTCTATATCCTTTTTGATTCAAATTTTATGTCCAAGTGATGAGATACCCTTTTTACCTCTCATCAACTCGTTTTCTGAATTTTGTAGTGATGCCGTTAGGCTGTCAAATTTTTGCAAGTGAACTTCTTAACCCAATTTTGATTATTTGGGATAAGCTTGTACTCCTTGAATATGTCATTCTATGAATATATGTGAATAACCTCTGATTGTTTTATGCTTAATATCCACTTATATTTGGTGTATTAGTTTGTCACACATAATTATGTAATTGATTTATCCTTAATCCAAGGATACCATCTTTGTATGCGACTTCGTCTCAATCTCCTTTCATTGAGGCATATTTTGTTTTATACAAAACCTTTTTTTATACGGTGTATAAACTCCTTTGACTTTTACGTTTATCATAAAGGAATCTTTTTTATAAAAAGCATTTTACTAAATGACAAAAGGGAATTTTTTTGTCGTACGTATGCGGCGACAACGACTTCTCCGCCGCCGTGACCATTATTTGAGTTTCGGCTTCCTCTACAAGCCATACCTTTTTTTAAAAGAAAAATAAATACCATGTTTTACTTTTCTTTTATTTTGGTATTGAAAATGGTTTTCATAATGTTTTTATATCAATGTGTTGTATTGATATCTTGTGATTGAAAAGTGGAAATGTTATGTTTCCTTTATACATGTTTTAGGTGATACGATTATGTTATGGTTCTTGGGAATTATTATGAAGACGGGTGGTTCTGTGATAAACTAAGGGTGGGTGAGCCCGATATAGCTCTCCAATGCATTGGGTAACGCGAAGGGGTTAAACTTTAAGGTTTCTCTAAAGAGATTTTGGGAATATACTGTGATGGGTATTCCAAACGTAACCAAGAGGGTTACTCCCTACGTAAGAATGTTATGAATGCCTCAAGTTACCTTTATGTCTTATTATTTCTATGATTTATTCATGGTTTTATGAGGTATGTTAATGTGCTTATGTTTTATGGGTAAAGTATGATTTCATTCTTATGTATACATGTACTCATGTTTCCTTTCCATATTTTTATATCCCTTACTGAGCTTTTTATGCTCATCCCAAGTTTTTGAAATGTTTTTCACAGGTCAAGGGAAGGGTACATGATATGATGATATTGTCAAGGAAGTGTCAAAAATAATCCATGTTTTATTTTAAATATGTTTCTATTGATGGGAAAAATTAATACTATCTTTTATGTAACCACTTTGTTTAAATGTGGAATGTAATGAAAGTTTTATGATCTAATTCTCTAAAACTCTAAACCTGAAAAGATCCTCAATGTGTAATCTTGTAATAACTCAAGATTAAGTAAGGTTCAAGGCTGGGGCCTTATAAAATGTATTAGTAATCTCACTTAAATAAAGTATTAATATAATCTAGGCACCTTGATTAAGTAATGAGATTCAATAAAATGGTTAAATAACGGTTACATAAATTATTAGTCAAGTAATAGTTTTTTCAAGTGAATAGTTTTTTTTAATTAAAAATTAAATTAAAAATATTTATAAAAATATTTTTATAAAATGGATTTCATTTTTGAACTCAGAGCATTGATATTATGTTAAGGTAATTTTTGGGGATTTTTCTGAAAAAATGAATTTTCGGTGAATAGTGTATTTATTTAAAAATTAAATTAAAAATATTTAGAAAATTATTTTTATAAAATGGAGTTAATTTTTGAAATCAGAGCATCTATATTTGGTTAAGGTGAAATTTTTGGATTTTTCTGAGAAAGTTGAATTTTCGATGAATAGTGAAAATGTTGTTTTTAAGTTACGGGTGTTTAATGACATCATTAAATGATGTATTAAGTATGTAATCAATATGTTAGACTTATGAATAGTATTATATGGTATGAGGTGTCCCAAGTGGCCAATACCATGGGAAAATACCATGAGAAAGCCCATGGTTTTTCCAAAACCACTTGTGAGGTGTCCCTTGGCCATTAATGCCTTGTCCCTTCAAATTTCCTATAAATAACCACCCTTTCCTTCTTTAGTTTTCATTAAAAACTCTCCTCCAACTAATATATGGATTCATTACTTCCCAAGGAGTCCTCCCTAGTTTCCCCAAATCCCTCAATGTCCCAACCTTTGAGTTCTAAGAGTTACATTTTAAGGTAAGGGATCTGACCCCTCTCTTTCTTTTCAAGTGATCTCTTTTATGTAATTCGTTTTATGCTCCATGTTCTTATGTTTGAGGATGTTATTTTATATTAATATTACTTCCCTTTTCATGTTCATATGATGAGAGACCCCCTCTTTCTCTCATCATTTCGTTTTAAGAATGTTTAAGTGGTGGCGTTAGGCTGCCGAATGTTTAAGGGATTCTTTCACCCCTCTCATTTTTCAAAGTTCTAATTTTATTTCAAGTCTTTCAAGTTCCTTTTTATTATGTTGGGGTATGATCTCTATATCTATCATACTGAAATTTTATTTTCATATGATTAGAGACCCTATTTGATCTCGTCAATTCATTTTTTGTTGAAGTTTAAGTGACGTCATTAGGCTGCCGAAGTTTTAAGTGATTCTTTCACCCTTCTCATTTTTTAAAGTTCTACTTTCATGTCAAGTGTTTTAAGTTCTTTTATTATTATGCTGGGGTATTATCTATATACCTATCATACTGATCTATTATGTTCATATGATTATAGACCCTATTTGATCTTGTCAATTCATTTTTGTTGAAGTTTATGTGACGTCGTTAAGCTGCCGAATTTTTAAGGGATTCTTTCACCTTTCTCAATTTTCAAAGTTCTACATTCATGTCAAGTCTTTCAAGTTCCTTTTTTTTGTTGTGGTATGATCTCTATATATATCATACTGATATTTTATGTTTATATTATGATAGATCCTATTTGATCTCATCAATTCATTTTTTTTTTTGAAGTTTAAGTGACGTCGTTAGGCTGCCGAATTTTCATAAGAGAAATATTATTTGTGTATTCCTTTCATGTTCTTCTTCTCATATGTTATATCTTTAAAATTTCATTAGAATGTTCTTAAATCCTTTATATTCTGTCCCCCTACTTTTTTAGGGATCATTTATGAGTGGTTGACCCCTTTCTCCTCTCTTTTCAATGTTTTCTAAAACCCTGTAACGTAGCCGTTATGCTATAGAATTTTCTTCTCAAAATGTCTCTCTTTTTCTCAAAATTATTTTATGTTATTACGTGAATACTCAAAGATCTTATTTATATAGGGGTATCCACATATATATCAAAATGTTCTATTTTAAATTCTGGGATTTACATACATGAAACCCGCTTTCCCATTCCGTGGGTTTAAAGTGACATAAAGATCATGTCTTTAAAGAAGTCTTAAAACGTTATGATTCTGAAATGAAACCCATTTCTTTTATGCTATATGGGTTGTTTATGAAATGATTGATGATGATATATGTGGATAACATGATAATAAATACATGTCAAGGTTGCGCCCAGATAGCTCTCCAATGCATTGGGTAAATACTTAATCTCTAGAGATGACCATTTAGACTGATACCTTGGTGAATAACCTTGGTAATTTTTAATGACACATTGGGGATAGACCTTGGTGAAACGAAATGATTTTCAATATTAAATGTTGTATCCACATATTCATGTTATGAAAAATGTGATTTTTATTATGATATTCCTCATGATTTTTTTTTCATGCCTTAAAGTTCTTTTTCATGACATTGTTGATGTATCCCAAGTTCACATGTTAAATGTTTCCCCTTGTTTCCCTTACTGGGCCTTCTGCTCACCCTTTCTTTTGATGTATGTCCCCAGGTTATGATATGCAGTAATGAACCTAGGATGAACATGAGGAGAATCCTTTAAAGTGTTTAATAAGAATGGTTTTATGTTTTCATGTTTTAAGTTCCTAGTTTCCAAGACACTAAACCTTAAAGATCCTTAGTTTTGTAAAATGTAATGAAAGTTTATGTGATAAAAAGGCGATATGCTATAATATTTATGGGCATAGTTGATTTATGAGATTATTTATGTTGTTTCATATATATACACCTTTTTCCTTTCAATGAGTTGGTTGTGTACTATTATTGTAAGATCTTGGGAGGTATCTCATGGGGTGTTTGTTCGTGAACTATATACTATTTTATATTTTTAGATCTAATTTATGGTTCTTGAGGACAATAATTGTTTCAAAAGTGTCTAATGTAAGGTATTATATTTTATAAAGCCTTCTATTGTTGTTTTTTGGGTGTTGAAAGAGGTTGAGTATGCATGGTGGAGGTTGTGATGCTAAGGGAAGTAATGAGCTACCAGAGTTATATATCTATATTTTAATAATTTTATCATGGAGTGGTAGGTTGTATCGAAACATTATCTACTTTTGGGCAGTAGAAAAATTGTGTATATATGTGTCACAATTTGTTGGTGTAGGATATGCAAGTTAGAGTTCTCACTGTTTTAGTTTTTAGGTTTAGTTGTGATGTTTTGGGTTTGCTCACAACATTTATATCTTGTATCATTATAATTTATGGTTTTTGGTAATGTTTATAACCCTAAATATTTTCAAAAGACACTAACATATGAGATATTTAATCTTATATTTTTTTCTTTAGTGACAATTGAGTCATGGAATGGTGTTTAGAGTTGTCGAATGATGGTTCTTCAAGTGATTGTTTTATTTTATATGAATGGAATTTTCAACATGGACAGAGATTTCACAAATTGAATCCTTGATGATATGATTTACTGTATAATCCATTTTGGGTTTCATTTCACCAAGTTACTTTATGACTTACTGAGTTTGGTTTTAGAGTCCTTTTCAGGAATTAAAGAATTCACATGTTTTTTCCTGATAATAGTAATCAAAAAATTTAACTCCTCACTCATACAAAATTAAAATTTTTATTGAGTCGTAAATGAGGGAAAATTATTATTTTGGTACAATGATTTTAGAGGGAAGTTCAATTTATCATAATCATAGTGTGATCGTTCGCCATAAAATCTTTATTCATGAATTTATAGTGCCTATATTAATTCAGAATCCCATCAGAATTATTCTTATTTCATTCATTTTTTCTCAAAACCTAGGCAATTTTTTGATCACTTTCGAGGATCCTAGTCCCATGTGATTTAATCCTAGTATTTAAATTGATTGAAAATGATCTATGAACCAGACACCACTCTCATTTTCACTCTTTTTATTCATGTTATCCTCTCATTCCTCCATACCAAGATTTAACAGTTCTACCCCCTTTATTATGGGTATCATATCGATGGATAATGTAGAATTATTGATGGGATGATGCCTTTGGGATTAATTGGTTCATTGTAAGGGGTTTTACATTGTGTTATTCATCCTATTTTTTCATGGAGACAATTGAAGAATGATATTAAGGTAGTGGATTAAATTATTCATTATTTTTTATACATGGTTTTTGGAACCAATGTGCTATAGTTTTATTGATAAATTGTTTGAGTTTACATGATGAATATAAGAATATTTAATTAAATAAATTAAGGGATGAAAGGGTGTTGTGATTCTCATGTTATTATTCCCTTATTCAGGATAACTTCATTATGTAATTTTATAGATTGTATGAAATATTGAAAACAATATTATCTATATTTCCTTTGAATAATTTCCATGATAATTTTTTTTGTAATGTTAATATTATTATATAAGGAATATATGGAATTGGATATTCATTGGAGTTTATAATCCTTCCTCTAAATTGATTAGTATGATTAAGTGTTGTTTTGAGACAATTAATTTATTGAAGTTAACAACTATTAATTACTGAATATTATGTTTTCAGTTATTGAAACCTGATCAAAATGAATTAGGAAATCAAGTTACTAAATGAATATGAGTTTTACCAAAATTAATAATTGGTGATTGAATGAGTTTAAAATTTTTTTATATATACTTGTACACATTTATTAGAGTAACACTTATTAATACCTGCTGTTTTTGGTTGTTAGAAATATGATTTTCCACTATGTATATTTTTAATGTTAGATCTCTTTATATTATTTGAAGTCAAACCTGGTATGATTGGGTTTTTAGTGGGTTGTGGTATTTGATTACCTATTTATGGTTTTGGTTTTATGCTTGTGAGGATGGTACAATATGGATAATGTTGAATTTTTCCAGGGATTGCATAATGATGATTGTCTTAGGTTGGAAGTCTTGTTGGGTGGTTGTTTGGCTTGTACCTGAGCAACTTTGCTTACTTTCTACTTTTTTTTAGTTATTTTATTTTAATATGGGTGTATATATTCAATGATATTAGTTTCGTCAAGTCATGGAATACCTAATTTTATGGACTAATAATGAATTATATATTAGTTGATAAGAATGGGGGCAGAAAAAAATAATAATATGTTAAATAGGAACCATGGATTTGTTGGGACTAACACTCTAAGTGTGTGGTTTGGAAATATAGAATTAGAAATAGTTAATATAAAATAAAATTGTCTTGTGATGGTTTAAAATAATAAACTATAATTAATTATCATATACTATTAAATTATTTCTAAATGAACTTCCATAATGATTTGATTAATGATAGACCACGGAGCATGAGTTCTTAGAATATTAACTTTACATTCCATATAAATGACAACTGAGCCCTCTTATGGGATGCTAGTTATTGAATGAGTCTATGTGTAAATGGTTTTCCCAAGAATTCATATTTTCTATATATTATTTATATTATTTTATATCTTAGGCTTTACCACCAGAGTTGGTTGGGAAATCCATTCTCATATTGTCCCAGGGTTTCAAGTGTGTTCCCAAAATATAGAATGTCAAGCATATGGATGGATTACTTCTCCCACACACTGCTCTATCATATAAACATAATATTGTATGTATCAATATCTATGTTGTGGTTGATTAAGGTTTAGGGAATGTTCTCATACGAGCTATTATGGATCTGAATTTTATCATATTTGTATATGCAGTTTTTATTGGCTTAAGGATATAATATATACATATATAATGAAATAGTAGATTGTGTATTTATATAAGAGATATAATGTCTCATTATGTAGTGTATATTTATGTAGGATGTTATTTCTATCAGTTTTACTATGTTATTATTGGGATATGATGATGATTTGGTGCTGAAATGTGTGCACAAATGTGCAATGTGATGGAGTAATGATGATATGGTTTTGATGTGTTCGACCAGCTGAGAATGTTACTTATAGAGTAGATGAGAGAACCAAGACAAAAAATGTGGTGATGGGAACTAATTTAGTGAGAAAGTGTAAGTAGGATGCCATTTTATATATAATCCATTAATATCATATTATTTATTTCTATGCATTAATTATTGAGAATGTCTTGGTGAGGTGATATTTTTGTATCTTGATTAGGTAATAAGTTGATTTATATATTTGTTCGTCAGTATTTAGAAAAATTATTCCAAATTATTAGGAGATTATTTGGGGAGGATCATACTGAGTATACCTATATGAAAATCCCTATATATAAATATGTTTTCCAGGTATACTATAGTTAATTGGTGTTCATATTTGGCGTTACTAACTCATTGTGGTAGTTTAAGAGCTTTTATAGTTTGTGTTTATTTCATAGGCATTTATCATGGTGTTTTAAATTGTTTCCACATTGTAAAAAAATTAATGTATTGGTTTGGTCTATTTATTATTATTGATTTGATTGGTGGTTCCTTGTTTACTTCCTAGGATATATTGATGGTAACACCTCCTATATGTATACATTTAATATATTTGATTCTAGTTTCCTCCATGTGAACTATTAGAGTCAAGCCTCGAGGGTCACTCCTCTCTTCACTACTGACCCAGAAGGGTTACTTGTGGAGTGTGTGGGAATAAACTATTTATATTCTCTCATTTATTTGAGTGTAAAACTTCAAATTAGATTCACATTTATAGATGAAGACATCACATTTACATAACTCGATAGATAAGTACACCATATGTCTTATGTGGGCTTGAATGTACACTTCCTCAGTCTATCTCAAGGGATGGTATAAATTTAATTCCCATCATATGAGAGGAAACTAATATATTTGTTATGTTCCAACAGATGAAATTATTTGCAACATACCCAACCGCTATCTGATTAGCTACGATTCATGGCTTGTATAAGAAAGGGATCAAAGTATAAATATTTCCATGATTGGTTTCTCACCAAAAATAAGTATGGGGAATCAAAAAATGAACCATGCACCCATAGCATACCAAAGGCTTATAGTATGGCACTCCATGTGGTAGATTTCATGGGGCATCCAGTGTAGAAAACATGTTATGTGCCTCATGATCATATTTTATATCCCAATAAAAGAATTATACTCATGATAAAACTAATATTCTGTTACAACCTATAATATGTAATGAAGAACATCTTAAAATGACTCAAATTCATGATTTTTCGGTCAGTTATTATTTTACTTTAAAATTATATACAAACCGCATGGAATAATGATACAATATATATTTCCTTTTTTAACAAGATAAATTTTATATTATTATTCTCTTTTAGGTATATCAAAAAATCCATCCATAATCTATTGATTAATAATATGAAATATGATATAGTTCCATATCATTATTTTTTACATCACTTATCAGGGTTTGTTAAACTCATTACATCTCTATGTAATTCCCATCACACCTCTATGTGACTATATGACAAACCACTCTCACTAAAATTCATTGTGAATAACATCTATGAATAATTCTTGTTTACATAACGGTTAAACTTATAAATTATACTCATAGTGGTCATATCCTTGAAAAGAGTATTCACAATTCTTAATTTAAAAATAAATTTTTTTGATGTTAATAAATTCGGTTGTATATTTATAACCCTTTCTATGTTTGTCATCATAATCATTATTGAAACCAATTATATCAAACTTTTTACTAGAAATATTTTGGTAAATAATGTTATTATTTAAATTAAACTTTTCCAAATAACCTAAAATCTATTAGCATAAAATGTTACATTCACTTCCTATTTTGATTGGTATAATCCCTATTAGATAACATTGAACATATAAAATTAATTTGACTTAGTCATGTGATGGTTGGGGACTAAAATTATACATCCCCTCAATGCATTGATAGGTTTAATTAGACAAAACATGTTAGGTTTTTGTGTATTCCTTTTCCCAAATAGGATAGTGTCTTCAAAACATGTTTTTGATATTTGGAATTTTTCATTTCATCAGTATGGGATCTGTATTATTAATATCCATGTTTTTATTTATTATCAAAGATTTAAAATTATCCCAGTTTCATATTTATTATGTCTTCTTGTTTTTATGTATTCCTATAATAATATTTATTCCATGTATATGACCTGATTATTTCAGTTGTATGTTTTACATTTATGAGCATTTCAGTTCACCCCTTATTATGTTTCCATTTACATAGTTTATAAAGAAAATTAATTTATTTTATATGTTTAGAATAATAGAATATGTTTGGGAATTTAACAGAGATACTACAGACTCATTATGGATCAATTTTTTTATATATATAATGGAATAAATTCCTACTTTATACAAAGGAGAAGGGATTTATTAAATAATGATGTGTCATAATTATCTAAAACTATAAACTTGAAAAGTTCCTTAACAAGTAGGAGATAAATTAATATTCATTGATTCTTTTAATTTTGGATGATTATATCTAGCAATTTATAGTTGGTATCTAATAAAGTGTGAAAAGTATGTTTTTATGAGCATCAGGTCTTGGTATGTGGGTATGGGGAGACACCGTTGGTATCAAATGAAATTTTTTGATAATTTGGAGATTAAGTTATCTATTGAGGATAATTTAATGGTTTATAAGATAAGTTTGATCATAATAGATAAATAATTGGGTTAGAATATGATTTAATTCAAAGCCAACAAACTTTTTTATTTGAGTATAAGGATAAGAGGGATTATAATGAATAACGTAGTGATATGCCTAAGATATAATTATAAGTATATTATAACCTCCTAATGTTTTTTTAAAGTATTTAGTATGTGGTTTTCATAAAAAAACCATTTTCTGGAAATGGAAAAGTGTATACAACTATGGTACATTTTTGTCTAGGGATAGTCACCTTGAAAAGGGATGATTGGGAACTGAGTTGATCTTTACTCTAGTCTATGGTGAATGGGCCTAATATTTTACACCTAGATAGACACTCATGGGGGATAAGATTTGGTGAATTGAAATTATCTTTATGAAATATTATTAAAGATTTGAATATGTTTATGATAGATAACTTAATTTTAAAGTTATAATGGGTGACAATGACTAAAATGTTGATATTCATAAGTTAATGTACATATTAATTAATATGTGCTTTCCTAGATAATGGATAAGTTATATTTTAGGATCACAATTTTCACTGTTTTTTTGGGTTTAGTATATTTTAATAATGTTCATCATAAATAGATATATTTATATTTAGTACCAGGTTAAGAATTATTAGAGAACCTAACTCAATGTAACCTAGGATGAACTAATAATTATATAGGTTAAACTAATATTGATGTTTGTTGAGCTAAATTAATTACATGAAAACATGATGATAATGGTAAATGGTTTTAAGTTTTGATCCATTTTATGTTATTGATTATGGTAATAATTCCTTATTGATAGTGTTTCATCACTAATATCAACACTTTTTGTTTGAGTAATGGTTGTAAGTAGATGAAACCAAGGGTGTGAGGGAAAATTCTGAGATGGCATAAAAAACCCATTGAAATGGGTGTTAGAGTGATAAACCTTGTGATTATTTCAAAAACATCTATCATGAAATATATTTAAACATTTTAACATAGTGTAAGTATCAAACACACAAAATAATTGAAATATGGAGTCCCATGAAATATCATGAGGGGAAGATGATGAAGGAAAGAAGATTCAATTTCAGACATGGAAAAAATATGGGAAGAAGCATGGGGGGAATTATATTAACAGGAAAGCTAAACTCTATATGTATGGAGATGAAGGTCATCAAAATCACAATTACAATGGAAATAGAGTTGCTATGAAAATATGTTTCATTTATTTCAATAGAGTTAGGCATTATGCGTCCCAATGTCCTAATACAATGGAAAATGAGAGAAATAGTCACCAGAAACCAAGAGATTAAAGAGAATCCTACGAAACTACTACTAAAATTATAGGTAGTTAGTTTTCACTCTTGATTTTCTAGTATCATATGTCATGAAATTTATCACCAACTGATGGATATTTAGTTTTAAATAATGTACCATAGTGGTATGGTTACCATGAAAATCATTTTCAAGGAGTATTGGAAGTTATTCCTTATGGATCAATATTTTTTTCCCTAAGCACAATTTTATGAGAAATTAGGAATGTATTTGACATATCTATAAAGCTATCATAACAACTGTTCATATAGATAAATCTCATTCCACATCCCAAATAATTCATGACCATCTAGTTGTGTAAGGTAAATTTTGAGTTCCCAAAGTAAATTACTATGATATTATGAGTCAAACTGTGGGGTCAGAATTTATTTGGGGGGGGGGGTAGATTGTAACACCCTGAAGTTTTAATATATGATAACCATTAAATAGTCAATGTGTTCAATAGATTTCTCTACATGCGACACAAAACATAAACAAAATCGTTATATATTTGTAGAAAAATATAAGTATTATATATGAACAAATAAATATTTGAACATAAAATACTGGTAATGAATAGGAGTAAAATATTTATAAAATATTTATATAAGTAAAGTAAATTCTATTTTTATGAATTAAGTTCAATTAATATAGCTAAAACAACAATGAAATCGTTTTATGTTTAAAAATATATTTTTCTATAGTTAGTTTTTTATTTGAAGAAACTATGTATGTTATTGTGAAATAATAATAAAAAATATTTATAATATGAATACTTTATTACAAATAAATTGATACTAATTTACAGGAAATTAGAATAAAGAATAGTTGACATTTTTAAATGCTGTTATCCAATATGAATAGTATTCTTTTATATTTCAAGATTTTATTTAAATATTGAACTATAAAATTTTAGAATTTTAATTTTAAAAAATAAAAATAAATTTTGGATTAATAATAACAATATACATATAAGACAAATTTTTGGGGCTTTTTCTAAAAATAATGATTGATAGGACAATAGTGAGAATTACCGTTTTAGATATAAGAAGATTATATGAAATTATTAGTACATAAGTATTAATAAAAAATAATGCACCTTTTTTATAAGAATAAATATTCATTTTATAAATATATTTATAATATTAAAATTTTTAGTATTAATTGATAACCCCATATTTGATAATTTATATTATAAGTAAAAATATATATATATATTTAATACATTATACATTTTTATTTTATAATAATATTTTTCACTTTTATAAATTGAGTCAAATTAAATGGATTCAAAATTTACAATCATTTAGTCCATATTATATAATATGTAACACTATTTTGGGCATGAAGTTCAGGTTATGTTTGGTAAAACTATTTATCAAGGTAAAAGATAAAATGATAAAAGTAATAATTCAAGGGGTAAAGGGTTTGAAACAGGACAAAAACATTTCTATAATGGAGTGTATTTGGTTTTTATGAAACTTATATCTTCCCAAACAAATTAATTATCATTTTTTTCTCTTAATAAGTATAACATGTGACCCCTTTATATTATGTTTAAATATTTTTATGAATTCCATTCCCCCAACTTATAAAAGGGGTTTATCGCCTCACATTCATGGGCACCTAAGAATTTAGTTCTCTATTAAAAAAGTTTCCATTATAACTTCAATTAGAATACTATTTAACTCTCTAGATCTAATGGCCACAAGATATTAGCATATAATTTCCATTTCTACGGGATATTCCATGGAAATATCAAATTTCCCAACATGAGTAATCATTTTTACTTTTCTTATTTATTTACTATTTTTCTTTTCTAATTATAATTTTCAAATATCTATTTAATACAATTATTATATATTATATTCTAAATATTATTATGATATGTGAATAATAATTAATCACCATTTCCTATTCCAATTATGGAAAACAATAACGTAATTTATGTGTCATGCGGGCTTCCGGCTCGATGATGTAACACGATTTGTTTTACTTCACCACATTATAAGGATTGTCTAAAAGTGGAATTTATAAATATTTTTGACATTGAATTATTTTTTATGATTATTAAATAATAATCATTCTTTCTTCTTAATCCCAATCTATAGAAAATGAAATAGTCAACCATGCCTACATATGGACTAACACATCCATGAATCAATTAATTTTCATTTTTAAATTCATCACTACAATACATGAATGGTCATGAGGATGTGATTAAAGGATAGATATTATTTTTATGATATCATAAAGGTTAAGTTATAGAAAATTGGAGATCCTATAAATGACATAAACAATAAATTATTATCAGTAATTGAACTATTTCAACGAGCCTACTAAGCTGAAAAATAATGTATTATTTATTAATAAAGGATTAATTTAAATTAAAATTTATTTATAAATATTTAAAAAATTTACATATGACACTAATAAAAAAAATAAGATAATTATTATTTTGTTAAAATAAAATAACAACTAAACCACCTCATAATCATCCATTAATCATAGCATGTTCATGTTTGGGTCAGTTTAACCACCTACTTTAACAATACTATGATTGTATATCACGAATAAATATGAGAATGTATTTAATGGTATAATATGACATAAATTATTAAATAATGTTTTTTTTCTGGTAAGGTTATATAAACATTTCAATCCATAATTATGAAGACACCTTTCATTCAATAAGAATCACCAAAACATGACCATCTCGGATGTTATCTTAATCATTTATAACCAAAAAATAATGGAATGAAAATATTTCTTTATAAAATAAATTATAAAATTTATTATAAAATTTATTAATTAACCTTAAATTATATAATAATGATAGAATTTTGAAAACTAACAGATACCAACCCTCCTTGACGAAACTCGTTTAACGAGATGAATATTATGTACAGCCAATGTTGAAAATAGGTAAAAACAAACTTTTAGATATATTTCTATAATTAATATACATGGATAATATTTTGAAAAAGGTTATTTATTTTTTCGTTAATAAATTTTATGTAATTATTTGGGACATTCGGTGCAAGTTAAGAATGAATTGAGACCAAAGTAAGGATATTCATCTTAAATTATTCTCCTTGAGACATGGTTTTACACACCTAATTTTGGTTATGTGGGGAATATATTGATTATTATAGATAAATTATCATGAACTGTATTTTAAATATTTTATTTGAAATATTACAGTTTCAATCTTTCAATTCGTTTTTGTTAAAGTGTTACTCAAGATGCACGAGTTTTCTTGGTCTCAATTCTGATTCTTTAAGAAATGTAACATTTTTTGAGATATGTTTCCTTTGTATGGTGTTATATTGATTTTATATACCACAAATTTTATAAAAATAATTTCCATGTAACTCATGGGGTTAACTAAACTAAATCATGTTCTTTTCTTAAAATTCATTTTGGCTCAACTATTACAACAGCCATAAGAGTTTTTGGTTAATTAAATTTCATTCATTTAGTTATTATCATTCACTTGTAATTATTTTATATCTGTTCTTTACATTATCCTTTGTAATTTCATTATCCTATATTATCTCATCGTATTCATTTTTACAACATAAAACCCTTTGAAATGTTTCATGCTTCATGAAGTATGTTTCCCGTAATAAATATTGATAACTCAAATCATATTTTTTGAGTCATAATGATTTATAATTGAAAATTTATTATTCCATAAATAGGATATATCACCCCAATAGTTTATGTAATTTTATAATACTATTTGGGAGATTTATTTTTTAAAACAAATAATGTTTTATTACTATTTGAATATTGTGGGTTTTCAACAATGTAAATTTAAATTATTAAAAATATTTATTTTACAACTAAATGATTTATCTTTTGGATCCACATTTCATTAAGAAAGCATTAATTATTTTTTAAGGCTCAAATATTATTGATTATTTTTAAATGTAAATATTTATATCACCTTTTATATCAATGTTAAAAACGTTTTCAATAATCTACTTTATTTTCTCATTCTCATTTACCTTTTCATTATCCAATATAATATTCCACTAATCGGGTTTATGTTTTACTATTTATATATTTATATTTTGGTATAATGAAAACAATGTACCAAACAATCCAATTCTTGACCCCTTTATGGGTGGTATTATTCAAGCATTATTTTGCAATGATGTTTTATATCTATGTCAATATCCTTTTAGGATTAATTTATTACACTAGGGATATGTTATTTTGAAACCATAAATTGTGTGTCATATGATCAGGTTATTCTAGTTTTGAATTATTCTTACACTAAATGCTCAATATAGTGTGAATATCAGATTTTATATAATTTAGATTGGATAATTCTCACCTATAAAGAATGATATTTTATTGAAATAAGAATATTATTGCTGGTCCATATATTGTTATTATAATATGGATGTTGAATGTAAATTTTTTATGTACTATTTTATCATCCATATTCATTCCCTGGATTAGTTATAATAATGTTATCCCTTTTATTTAAATAGGGAAAATTATTAGTGTACTGTATATTATTACCCCAAAATAGACGATTGTTGGAATTTTGTCTATATACTTTTTTTAATATACACCTTATTTATTAGGATGGGTTATGATCATGTTATACATTTTATTCATATATGGAAAATATTTTTCATTCATGGTGATTATTGATTTATAATGTGGGTTGATCATGTATTGATATTCAATGTTCTTTATTATATAGAGAGACATGTTTTTATTTAGTAATATATTCCTGAGAGAATGGTAAGAAATGTATTTTTGACTATTATGGTGGATTAATTGGACATAATCAATCAATGTGTGGGGAATAGAATTATATATATCCTCTATTCATCGACATATCTCAAGAAGAAATAAATGTTGGGTTTTGGTTTTTTCCTCTTCCCATAACTGGACAATGTCTTGGAAAAAGGACTTGGCTATAGGGTTTTATGCAATGTTTTTCATTCTATTAGTATGAGATTAATATTACTTATATCCATGTTTTCAATTGTTTTCATGGATATGAAATGATTCTATATTCAATTTTATTATGGATTCATGATGTTTACACATTCCTATAATAATATTTATGTCATTTTTATACCATGATTACTTCAATTGTAAGTTTTCCCTTACTGAGTGTTTGAGATGACCCCTTATTATTTTTTCATTTACCTAGGTTATGAAAAAATGTAATACACCGAACATATTTAAATGAATTGAAGATTTAATATAATTTATGTTGGATGGTGAAGACTCATTATGGATTAAGTAGTTTTAAATATAATGGATAAAATGTCTATGTGATATAAATGATAGGGGGTTTATTAGTTTAGAATGATTCCTAATTCTATAAGTAATTAAACTTAAAAGATCCTTGAGAAATAAGTTATTCAATTAATTGTTATTAATTTTGTAATTATGGATGGTTATATCTTGGAATTTATAGTTGGTATGAAATAAAGTATGAAAAGTATGCGTCTATGAGTACCATATCCATGAGTGAAAGTTTAGGGTGTCACAATATGGTCACTATGATTTCATGTTAATGTCTTTTATCATCATTAATGGATAATCCAAGTTTAAGGGAGTGACAACATAATTTTTCATGAGTTCATAGACCAGTTTTAGGTGGTGTTCATTAATGAAATCATTGTATATTCTATGTCTGAGGTAGAGAAAAATAGTATTTTAGAATAATACTAATGGTTCTTTGTCATAATATACAATTTAGAAAGTTATATAATTGTATGTTATCAACTCATGAGATACATCTCATAATACATGTTGTACCTTAGCAGGGAATGGATCTTAATTATTTGAAGGTCAATGTTGTTATTTTTTTTGACCCCAATAATGTCATAAAAGTATGAATTCTCCTTGGAATCTTAGTCTATTATAGGAGGTCTTTTCCAAATTTTTCTCCAATAACAAATCATCTGATGACCTTTACTTAGAAGGATCAATATTTTTTATAACATAGTACCATCATTCTTTTAAATAATTAAAGGAGAAAAAATTTAGTTCTCATGTTTTTCTTTTACAGGATCATGATGTCATGTTTACGATCTATTAGGATACTTCAACAATATTATTAGGTTGTGTTATGATGCATCAAAGTAAATTTATATCTTATGTGTCCTGGAAGTTATATCCCCACAAGCATAACTATTCCATGCATGATCTTGTGCCTACTACAATGATTCTTTCCTTGAATTCAGGGTAGAATCACCTCATTAGTGTGTAATTTTTGGTCTATAATGAAAACAAGATTTTGAGATATATATTATCCCTATATTATTTGAATTTTCAATAAATATGGTGAATGCAATTCTTATTGGACCATAAATTTGATATTTCTACACACTTGGGATAGGGAATGTTGTTGCTGATAAATTGAGTAGGAGTTCACAATAAAATATTATAAATAAATCGTGGGATACATGGATAGTGATCGAGGATATTTTTGAAACACACCTTAATATTAGTGAATTTAATGGTAAATGGTGCCTCTATTAGTTTTTCGTGCAGTATTTTTTCGTCTAGAAGGTGGGGGAATCCAAGTTAGAGTATTTTGAGACGGATGTTTTGTGGGAATATGCTATCTATGGTGATTATCCTAAGGTATTTTATGATATGATCAGTATTTGTTATTGTTTAATGGAATCCACTATATTCCATCAGTGTTGAATGAGGTGATTCTTCAAAAGTTTCATATATCTCCCTTAACAGTATTTCCTAGCATGGTTATGATGCATCATTCCTTGAGGATCTAGTTTTGGTGGTCTTCAATAATGAAATCTATTTCAAAATTTCCATCTCATTTATTGGTTTTTCATATGGTTAAGGTTGTTCATCATGTTCATGGTGGGTTTCTTTAGCTACTTGACGGTCCCTAGGTGAAGTGGGAGGAAATCATGATGGATTTCATCGCCATTTTACCTTGATTTCATGTGGGATTTTATGTTACCTTGGTGATCATGGACTGATTTATTAATTCAACTCACTTATTAGTAAATTTGTATTCATGTGAAGTTGATGATTTATTAAGGCGGTATTTGGGGGAGATAGTGAGGCTCCATGTGGTTTCAAAGATGGTCATATGATCATGATCCCTATTTATCTACCTAGTGTGGAGGGGACTATAACATTATTTTGTATCTTAATTTTGCATCAAAACCAATTTCAATCAATATATAGAAAATTTGACTCAGAAGACCATATAAACAATGGAAGACATATTGCATGCATGGATTCTTAATTTTAGAGGTTCTTGGGTTAATCAAACCCCCTTGGACATTGTTCATTATAATAATAGTTATTAATCCACAATTGGAAGATATGTATTCGAATTGATGTATGGATGACCTTACAGTTTTTCTGTGTGTTGGAACGAAGTTTGAGTGTTAGGTATTCTCATACTAGAATTAGTGAAAAGCGTTATGGGGAAGGTCTATGTGATTTGTAAGTGGATGAAGGATATAAACAATTGATTGAAGTATTATTAAAATCATCATAAGAGTCCTCTAGAGTTTTATTAGGGAGATAATATGTTCTTAAAAGTATATTTTCATCCTAGGTATCAGAGGTTTTTATGGGAGTAATCGGTCTTCTTGGTATTTTGGGTATTTCAAGGTGCATGAGAAAATCAATGAAGTTGTGTATTTATTAGACCTTCCACTGAATAAAGATCATATTATTGAATTTTTTTCCATTATTATAGCTTATATAATATCATCATAGTGATTCCTAGGTCATTTAATGGCATGAATTTGATGTTAAATATTAGGAACCCTTTGAAGAATGGTCTGTTGACATTCAAGACTGTTGAGAGAAGGTGTTTCATGACTAAACTATTAATTTAGTTTATGTTCCTTGATTATATATTTGATTAGAATAGTGTACCTATGAATATGATTTATAGACATTAACTTAATATATCGATATATTTTTTGGTTGATTTTATTGGGTTGATATGTATGGGGATAATTTATTTATGATGTTTCATATATATTCTCCTTTTTTTCTTTCGATGAGTTGGTTGTGTAATATTATTATAAGATCTTGGGAGGTATAACATGGGGTGGTTATTCATGAAACAAATACTTGTTTTTCTTTTTATATCCAATTTATGGTTCTTGAGGACAATAATTGTTTCAATGGTGTCCATTGCAAGGTATTATATTTTCTAAAGCCTTTCGTTTATTGTTTTTTGAGTGTTGAAAGAGGTTGAGTATGCATGGTGGAGGTTGTGAGGCCAAGGGAAAGAAGGAGCTACCAGAGTTGGATATCTATATTGGAAGAGTTTTGTCATGGTGTGGAAGGTTTTATTGAACCACGATCTACTTTTGGGATGAAGCGACGTAGTGTAGATATGTGTCACAACTTAGTGGTGTAGGCTATGTGAGTTAGAGTTCTCATTGTTTCAGTTTGTAGGATTAGTCATGAAGTGTTGGGTTTCTTCACATCATTTATATCTCGTATCATTATAATTTATGGTTTCTGGTAATATGTATAACCTTACATATTTTCAAAATACACTTATATATGAGATATTTAATCTTATATTTTATATTTAATGATAATCGAGTTGATGAATTGTGTTTAGAGTTTTGGAATGATGGTTCTTCAAGAAATTGTTTTATTTTCCCTGAATTGACATTACAACATGAATAGAGATGTCACAAATAAAATCCTTGAGGATTTGACTTACTATATAATCCATTTTGGGTGTCACTGCACCAGGATGCTTATGACATGCATAGTTTGATTTTAGAGTCCTTTCTTGGAATTAAGAAATTCAATGGTTGTTTCCTAATGATATTAATCACATAATTGAACTCCTTAGTCATACTAAATTAAAATATTTGGTTGAGTATTAAATGAGGGTAAAATGATTATTTTGGTACAAGGTTCTTAGAGGGAAGTTCTATTTGTCATAATAATAGAGTGACTGATTCCAATCAGATCTTTATTAATTAATTTATAGTGACTATATTAATTGATAATACCATGAAAATTATTCTTGTTTCAATTAATTTTCTCAAAAACTTCGAATTTGTTTGATCAATTTCGAGGATCCTAGTCCCATGAAATCAAATTCTAGTATTTTAATTGTTTGAAAATGATCTATGAACTAGGAACATCTCTTATTTCCACTCTTTTTATTCATGTAATTATCTCATTCCACCATTCCAAGATTTAATAGTTGTACTCACTTTATTTTATAGGTATCATATCTATGGATAATGGAGAACTATTTATGGGATGATTCCTTTAGGATTCATTGGTTCACCATAATGGGTTTGACATTGTGTTCATCATCCTATTTTTTCCTCGAGAGCATTGAAGAATGATATAAATGTAGGGGATTTAATGATTTATTATTTTTTATAAATGTATTTTAGAACTAATATCCAATTGTTTTATGGGTAAATTTTTTGAGTTAACATGAGGAATATAAGAATATATAATTAAATAAATCAAGGGTGGAAAGGATGTTGTGATTCACATGTTATTATTCCCTTATTTAGGATGGTTTACCCATGTAATTTTATAGATAGTATGAAATATTGATACTAATATTATCTACATTTCCATTAAAATATTTACATGATGAAATTGGTTAGTAATTTAAAGATGATTTTTTAAGAAATATATGAAATGAAATATTCATTGAAGTTTGTAATCCTTCCTCCAAATTGATTAGTATGATTAATTGTTGTTCTGAGTCAATTAATTTATTGAAGCTAATAACTATTAACTACTGAATATTAGGTTTTTTAGTTATTGAAACTTTCTCAAAATGAATTAGAAAATCATGATACTAAATGAATATGAGTATTGTAGAAATTAATAATAGGTGATTGAATGAGTTTGAACCTTGTTTTATATATACGTTTACACATTTATTTGATTAAAACTAACTAATCCATGATGTTTTTGGTTGTTAGAAATATGATAGTCTACTATGTATATTTATAATGTTAGATCTCTACCTATTATTTGATGTCAAACCTGGTAAGATTGGTTTTTTATGGGGTTGGGATTTGTTTCCCTATTTACGGTAGTAGTTTTATGCTAGTTAGGATGGTAAAATATGGATGGTGTTGAATTTTCATAGGTATTACATAATGATGATTGTCTTGGGTTGGCAGTTATTTTAGGTGGTTGTTTGGCTTGTGCCATAGCTAATGTGATTACTTTTTAATTTTTTAGTTAGTTTATTTTCATATGTGTGTATATATTCAATGATACAGGTTTATTTGAGTCATAGAACAACAAATATTATGGAATAATAATGAATTATATATTAATTGACACAAATGGGTTCTGATAATAATAATAACATGTTAAATAGGAACCATGGATTTGTTGGGACTAACACTCTAAGTGTGTGGTTTGGAAGTATGAAATTAGAAATTGTTAATATAAAAGCACATTTTCTTTGATGGTTTCAAATTTTAAACTAGAATTAATGATCAAATAATATTAAATGATATGTAAATGAACTGGAATAATGATTTGTTTAATGATAGACCATGAAACATGAGTTCTTATAATATTAACTTTCTAATCTATAGAAATGGAAACTGAGTCCTCTTATGGGATGCTAGTTATAATATGAGTCAATGTATAGATAGTTTTCCCAAAAGTTTATATGTTCTATATATTCCTTATATTGTATTATATCTTATTCTTTACTACCATAGTTGGTTTGGAAATCCATTATCATATTGTCCTTGGGTTTCAAGTGTGTTCCCAAAATATAAAATGTCGAGCATATGGATGAATTACTACTCCCATGACTCACTCTACGATATTAACATAGTATTGTATTTATCAATATCTATGTTGTGGTTGATTAAGGTTTATGATATGTTCTCATACAAGCTATTATGGATTCCAATTTTATCATATTGTTATTTACGGGTTTTAGTGGTATAAGGATATAATATATACTTATATAATGAAATAGTGGATTTTGTATTTATATAAGAGATATAATGTCTCATAGTATAGAGTATATCTATATAGGATGTGATTTCCCTCAGTTTTACTTTGTTATCATTGTGATATGATGATGATTTGGTGGTGATATGTGTAAACAAATGTGCAGTGTGATGGTAATGATGGTGCGATTTTGATATGTTTGACCAGTTGAGAAATGTTACTTATAGAGGGGATGAGAGAACCATGACATAAGATGTGGTGATGGGGACTAATTTAATGAGAAAGTGTAAGTAGGGTATCATTTTTATATACAATCCTTTAATATCATATTATTTATTTCTATGTATTAATTTTTGTCAATGTTTTGGTGAGGTTAGAATATTGTATCTTGATTAGGTAATAAGTAGATTATCTGTTTATTCATTAGGATTTAGGAAAATCATTCCGAATTTTTAGGAGATGATTTGGGGAGGATCAGGCTGAGTATACCTATACAACAATCCCTATAAATATAAATATGTTTTCTAGGTTTACAAGAGTTAAATGGTGTTCGATTTTGGTGTTACTAACTCATTGTGGTTGTTCGAGAGCTTTTAGAGTTTGTGGTTACTGCATAGGCATTTATCACGGTGTTTTAAAATTTTTCCTCACTGTAAAAAAATAAATATATTGGTTTAGTTTATTCATTTTTATGGATTTCATTGGCAGTTACTTGTTCTAACCCTAGGATATATTGAGGGTAATACCTCATATTTTTATACATTCAATATATTTGGTTCTAGTTTCCACCACGTGGACTATTGGAGTTGAGCCTCTAGTGTCACACCTATCTTCAATGCTGACCTAGGAGGGTTACTTATGGATGGTGTAGGGATACACTCTTTATATTATCTCAATTATTTGATTGTAACACTTCAAATTTGATTCACATTTATGGATGATGACAACACATTCACCTAACTTGATAAATAAGTAAACTGTATGTCTTACGTAGGAATGACTATACACTTCCTTAGTATATCTCATGGAAAGGTCTAAATTTCACACCCAGCATATGAGAGGAAAACTAATATATTTGTTAAGTTATAACTAATGAAATTATTAGAAACATACGCAACCACCATCTGATTAGCTAAGATTCAAGGCTTGCATAAGAAAGGGCTCAAAGTATAAATATTTCCATAATTGGTTTCTCTCCAAACATAAGTATGGGGAATCAAAATTTTAACCATGCACCAATATCATACCAAAGGCATATTGTATGGCACTCCATGTGGTAGATTTTCTGGGGAATCCAGTTCCCAAAACTTGTTCTGTGCCTCATGAGCATATTTTGTATCCCAAGACAGAATTATACTCATGATAAAATGAACATTCTGTTACAACATATAATATGTGACGAGAAACATTTTAAAATTACTCAAATTAATAAATTTTAGGTCAATTATTATTTCACTTCACAATTATATACAAACCACATGAAATAATGATACAATATATATTTTCTTTTGTATAACAAGATATATTTTATATTATTAATCTATTTCAAGTATATAGAAAAACCAGTCCCTAATCTATTTTTTAGTTTTTTCAAATATTATATACTTCCATATCATTCTTTTTTTTACATCACTTTTCAGGTTATGATAAACACATTACATCTCTATGTAATTTCTACCACATCTCTATGTGACTATATGATAAACCACAATCACTAAACATAATTGTGAGTAACATCTATGTATAATTATTATTTAGACAATGGTTAGACTTATAAATTATATTCATTGTGGTCATATCCTTGAAAAAAGTATTCAGAAATTTTAATTTAAAAAATAAAATGTTATGATGTTAATAACTTCGGTTTTATAGTTATAACTCTTTCTATGTTTTTCATCATAATCATTATTGAAACCAATCCGGTCAAAAAATTTCCTTGAAATATTTTGGTAAATGATATAATTATATACATTACACTTTTCAAAAAAACCTAAAATCTATTAGTATAAAATATGACATTCACTTGCTATTTTGGTTGGTATAATCCCTATTTTATAACATTGAACATCTAAAATTCTAAACATACTCCCACTAGCCTCATAAAAAATATATTCTCTTTAAAAATAATGTTGAGATATATAATGCTTTTATACATTATGAAATAAAACTTAATTACTCTAATTGGATTATTTAATAAATAACTATTTTATCCATATATTTTATGGTATTGTATGTGTTTGTTGAGTTACTCTAAAAAGACGAATTCATTATTTAAAA
Organism: Viscum album; assembly: GCA_963277665.1. Classification (NCBI taxonomy): domain Eukaryota; kingdom Viridiplantae; phylum Streptophyta; class Magnoliopsida; order Santalales; family Viscaceae; genus Viscum; species Viscum album. The sequence continues at coordinate 31,656,749 of OY728163.1, forward strand.
TATTCCTCTGATGGGAAGAATAATAATATTCTTCATATTTTGATGAATGAAATTAATAAACTCTTTTATCTTGAATAATTGTTTTTATCTTTATATTAATTTTCAGTATTCTTATATAATCTGATGAATCTTAAACCATGTGAATTACGATCATATTGTTCATAAATAATATATACTAATAATGTTTTTCTTTTCATATAAGATAAATGAGATAAAAATACACATTATTTTCTTAGATCCATCTAATCTGGAAATAATTTCCATTGTATTGATTCCATGATTCAACAACCCTTTTCTTAGTTATATGAATTAAGGATAAATTTTATATCAATTATTTCCATTATTTTGAACTCTGTTATATTTATAATACTTTGAAAATAAATTTTCTTCCATATACAATTCAAAAACAAATAATTGAATTTTATGACACTGATAGTTGATAAGTAATTTATATGGAGTTTCCCAAACCCCTTAATGTATCATAGAAAATTTAATCATATTAAAATAATCTCCTTCCTTCCTAGCATTACCTTTAGGTTTTAATGAACTTCACTAACTATTTGAAGAAACATTATTGGATTCTCCAACTAACATTTCCTCTTCCATTTTCGAATTTTACCCACTTGTACTATCAATAAGGTACTACAACTTCGAAATCACATTCCTTAGTTTATCAATCCTCCAAAATTTAATAACATAGGGTAAACATTTCTTTAACTCACTCACATTTTCATGACATTTCCAATGATGATTCTAGAAGTATTTCCTTTACTAGAATACTCTTTAACTGAAACCTCTAGTCTCCCTATGTCATTAACATACTCAAACATATTTAATATATGAGTGGAGAATAAAGTTTCTTTTCTTGTCTCTTGTGTCTAATGACTTTAAAACCACACATGAATTTTTTTAATTCTTCTCCTATGAAATTAGATCCTATTTTTGAATAATGTAATCATAGGAATGTACATCTCTAAATCATTGAATTTCATTCTAAATTACATAAAGAACTATTCATAAGTATCGATGACAATCTAATAAACTTTTTACAGTAAGCGTATTCTTTCTCTAGGGTTAATCTAGAATTATTTTTGGATCATTGTGAATTAAATTATCTATAATAAAATATTTTATAATATTATTATCAATTTTTAAAACATTAAATATAAAATTTTATTAAATATAATCCCATTAAAACGTTGAACCTAATTAAATTTCTTCACATCCACTAGTAATCAAATATTCATATTTACCAAATAATAGCCTGAAAATAGCATGAAACTCATTACCTTTGTTATTTAGGTAATAAATTTGTGAAATCAGATCATATGTGACTCTTGGATTATAGAGAAGAAAACTCATTGTCTAATATATCACATGGATATACTCAAAATCATTCCCTAGGAATCCTAACTCTTAGGGATATAAAATAATTATAACCAATATCAAATACCAAAAAAATGCATCTACCTCTTATGTTCGCCACCTTATATTATTTTATTACACAAGATAATCTAGGACCACCCCTATTTGGCATGAAACGACACAATTGGATGGCCAGGTTCTTAACAAGTGTCTACTTTAAAAAAATATAACACTAAGTATTTTTAAATGGGATTAAATATCACTATTTTATGAAATGTATACCCTTCACATGTATTCACGTATCTAATTATTATATTTAGAATACATATTCTATCCAGTGAGTCAATATGTTCAAACTCTATTGATGTGTAACTCTTTGAAAAAAAAATAACTAGTGTTACTAACAAATATTAAACACCACTTATATTTATAAACATCTAAATGAATCACATGAATAAGATATATAAAACCTTTTATTGTAAAGGCTGAAAATCATGTAAAATCAGCAATCATTACAAGTGTAATCTTGGAGTGATTGATAAATAACCCCTAGTTTAAAAGACAAGGAATAAGCCTCTAGGATAGTGATAAGACCGACTAAAGTCCATATACACAAGGATAACATACTCAAGAGACATTTCTATTTTGTCACAGTTCTAACATACAATATGTATAGACTATAATTAGCTTCTTAATTAATGTTTGTAATCTAGTATAATCCAAAGTCTAGGTAGAAAAAAACTAAATCCATTATCATAACAACATTGTAGCTCATTAGACACATGCTTATTAATTTACAAAAGTATTAAAACTCTTTAAAATAAAGAATTTAAATATTCATAATATAAAAATTATATTCATAAATAAAAAAGAGGGAAATAAACTAAATAAATGAACAATTTAAATTTTTAAACATGAGATTGAATATTTATGAAAATTAATAAATTAAACTATTTATAAACATTTTATTATTTAGTTATGAAATATTGAAATTCCTAATTCAAGAAAATAAAAATATTTTATACTAACTTCTAATATGAATTCCTTTATATTCTAAATTATATAAAATTTAATTTAAATATAAGATATTTGAAATATCAACATTCTATACATGAACAATTCAAATATATTATGCAAACATAAAAAATAACACATTTTTGTTATTTAAACCTTCATAATATAAATTTTCAAAATGCCTTTTGATATGGTTAAAATAATCCCTCAAACGGGTACTTTTTAATTTGAATAATTAAAATTTAATAATCATCAAAAATTCATAATTTAAATATAAAATCTTTTATATTTGTGTCCATATTTTTTAATTTGTAAAATTTTTATAAACTACACTTATAATTTCAATATAAAGAATTTACTTCCAAATTTTATGTTATTTCATATTTATATTAAATGCATTTAATATCAATATTAAATATTATAAACATTTATTTAATAATTCATTTAAAAAAATTTAAATTTTTATTATAAATAAATTATAAAAAATTAGTTAAAAACATTATAGATAAGATAATTATTATAAAAAAACATTTTCCTTGATTAATAAAAATTTTATAAACCATATAATTTAGTTCATTATTGAAATTTAGAATTTTTTTTCATTAATAATGTATTTTATGTTTTCTATATACTGTAACTTTCGACATTCCACATTATCAGTCTTTTTTACGATTGATATTCTATGGTTGTGATATCTCCACAGCACCCATTGTGTTGTTTTTAATGACATGCATCATATCCCTCTTATATTATTATGATCTATTTTCATAAGGTTTATTATCACCACCATAGTGTAAAATATCATCCATCGTACACTGAATCTGGAAGAAATAGAGTAATTGTGATGAATCACCACTTATGATATTCTTATGCTATATAAGAATCCTAATTAGAGATTATATTATAACATAATGAAGTCTGAACTTCTATATAAAAGTGATATAACTGCTTATGATATCATATATTATAAAATAAGTAATATTTCAAGTGTTTAATCATTTTTAATAATATGAAATATTAATTGAAAAAAGATTTTAGAATTATTCATTTTCACCATGGATTTGAGAAATAAATGATCATGGCATGGATCTGATACTACTGATGGATTTCTAGTTACTAATTAGCATTTAATCAATGCAGTTGAAATAAATAATCCAAAACCGAAAGAACAAACATGTAAAAACTAAGAACGTGATTAAATAAAATTAAGAACATGATGTGTACCTTTCTCCAATGATCAACTTGTTTAGTCTTTAATAATTTGTAATTAATTGGGATCCCTTAAAAGTAACCTAATGAATACCTTCTCCATTATTCATAAATGATTTGTAATTTAATCACCAATCGCATGGGAATGACCCTTCCCAACCCATGATTTCTTAGTATATTATATAGTAAAATGAGAATAAAGAAGAGAACATAAATGAATGTTATACCAATTAAATAGAAATGTGACCCTTAAGAATATGAAACTAGTTAGTATAATTGTAACCTCTCTAATGAATGTATAATTTGAATTCATCCATCTGATAAATGAAAAGAATATATAATTATATCATAGTTTTTGTAAATAAATGATGTCCAAATTATAAATTAAGTGTTGGTATTTATATAAAGAATAATTTTTTTAAAAATTTTGTAATTAATATAACAACATGAGAATATTTTTTAAAAAAATACAATAATAAGTTATTATTTTTTTATCTTATGATTATAAGATAATTTTAGGAGACATTAGTTAATTTTTGAAAGTGTCATAAATCGGTTATAATATTAAACTTTGTATTTTTTGAATAAATAAAGATTTTAATTTCTCATAATTAGAAACTTATTTTCATAATATGGAGTCCATTTTTTAATTCTACTTTTCAAAAAATGGTTAGGGGTAATTTTTGGGATTTTTCTAAAATACTAGATGTTTTGGTGAATAGTAAAATACGACAGTATCTGATAAATGCTAAATACATGAATTATTGAGTCATAGATGATATATGGATGATTTAAGACCATAATATAGAACTATACTAAGTTATGTAAATATATTTAGTTATTATTCTCAAACTATTCAAATTATTAATTAAAAATAATAAACTAGTGAAAAAAATATTGAGAAATCACCCCTCTCCCCAATAAATACCACCCCTCAACACCTATTTCCCTTAAACCCTCCAAGTTTTAAGCCCTGTAAATTTTTTTCACAATACTCTTACCAATCCCCCACCAATGTTCATAATCCCTAGGTCTCATCAAAATTAATAACCCTTTTTCATAAGGAGGTTCTCAAGGAGGAGAAAATCGAGAGTTAAAGACCTCTTTATTTTTCTTTTAATTTATTTTCAAGATATTTTCTTTTCTTATCTTCTCCTCACGTCCCTAATCTCAAGTGTAATGATATATATAGTATATTTTATATACTATAATGTTATTTTTTAATAATAAATAATCAATTCTCTTCCAACTCATTACTTTCTCAAAATGAAAATATCATCCGTGATTTGTTGATTTATCGCATTCAAGGATGAAGAGTTTTGAATTTCTATTAAATCATTCTAGGATAGTCATAAACCCAACTTTATGGATAAAAAATATTATAATATATGTATTAAATCTTAAGAAATGTTCTGGAACCATTATATATCCATTATTTTAATAAATAAAAAAATTAGTTTTTGATGATCATAAAACCACCAAAAAAATCTAAACAATTATGACCAACATATTATCTAATGATTCGTCCTCACCCCAAAGTACCAAATGAATTATATAACCATTTAATCATATATACCTTAATTAATAAAATATAACTAAAAATATGGATATCTATTCCCATTTTACATGAACTTCCATACTCGTATACAAGTAAACCGATCCTGAAAACCATGGAATCGAATACCCCCCAAACGATAAAATTGTATCTTATAACTGATAAAAAAGGACATAAATGAACTTAATAAAATTATAATAAAAAAAATTACAAAATGGTCTGAATTAATTTATTAGTGAATCTAATTTTATATTCTGATACATTATGATCATGTGAAGAATACTTTCTCTCATAATGTAAGGGATTCTCCCCAAACCTCCATTTTTTCATTCTGGTTATGATTTCAATCTCTTTACCCCAATATAATTCTTAATTATTTTAATGTACTCGTTATAAATTATTCTTTAACTATATATATATATATATACCTAGAATAATCATTATTTCTTTGTTGGGGCGTTACATGTTTTATAAGGATCCTTTCTCAACCCATCTTGATAAAAAAGATTGATTAAGGGAACTTTCCAATTTATTACCCATTTATATGTACAATACATAATAAATTTTAAGTCAAAAATATTTTTATAAAAGTAAAATTTTGATCATGAAGAACTATCTTATTTTATTTCTAGTTTTATGTAAATATTTTTTCAAAAGAGCACTGCCTTGAAAAGTAAGAATGGTGTTTGCCTCAAGAATTTCTCGATGATTTTATTTGAGTAGTTTCATATATTTAAACAACCTTTGATGAATATTATGATTAATTGGGATAAATATTTTATTATAGAATCTACTATGTTTTATTTAATTGTTTATGATTATGTTGATAAGATATGTAATATCTTGATACAATTTTCCATATTAGTATGGATGGTTTATGATTATTTTTATTGATTTGTGAAAGTTATTTACATTTCCCATGATAGATTAAATATGAATAAATATGTCTATTATATTTTAACTCTTTCATATAGATAATACATTGGACTTAGTATGTGGTAGGCGGGGCCTGCCATAGCCTATTGATGAATCTATAGGTCTCATGAGCAAAACTAGACCAGGTTTTTCCCCATTATGTATGGTGTATTAGATGAAGCCTTGATGGTATGTTTATGGTGTCCAAAATTATTTATTCCCTCATTATGAAACTTGTAATTGATTTTTCATGTGATTATTAGACTAGTATAATATCCATGGTCTATTTTTATTATGGGATTATTTAATAATCCTTTATTCCTTCCATTTTATTCTCAAGATTATGTTTTAATGGCATGTTTTTTAGTTATTCCCCATGACTTATTGTATATGTTTATGATATCTTCCACTATATTTCATACCCTTACTCTGCATTTGAGCTCAACCCTGTCATTTTTTTTATTTTTACTAAATATATGAAGATGAATATTATTAATGAATTGTAGGTATAATCTAGGTGTTTATGAGTGTTTAAAATGGATTTTCTATATTTTATTTCCAATAAAGTTCTAATATAATGTTAATATATGAAATATGGATTCTAAAACTAAAAAAAGTATCGGTACATTGGGATTATATTCTTGTATCTCTTCCAATATATTATTGTAAGGAATTAGATCCAGACAACCAGGGTCATGGTCTCTATAGTTGGTAACAGAGAATGTTTAGTAGAAACAATCAAAACTAGATTTAGAAAACATAATTTAAGGAATATAACGATAAAATTGAATTTTATGATACTAATAGAATAAAATAAAATAATTTTTTATGATAGAGATTATTTTCATGTTCCTATAAATACATCCATGTCTAGATACTACAAGTGAACATGGACCTTGAACAGATATACGTAGGGGTAAAAACTCAGAGAAGGTATCTGAAGCCTGACTTAGGTCTACCCAGTACATGAAAATTCTCCTTAGTGCACACCTGGTTTGAGACTCCCTAGGTATATTCTTATGGTAATTAAAATTTTATTTACAAACCATTATAAAGGATGTAAAAGTAAATATATCCCGAACAATAACATGTTTATTATTATGAGATTAGCTATGAATAAATTCCAATTTATGTAAAGTTTTTTTATAGTTTAAAATTATTTATCAAGATCTGTAACCTAATTTAGTTTATTCCAGGGTTTAGAAATGGATCCTAGTGGAAGGAAAGGAAACTGTATCAATTCATGTATTTTATGTAGGGATTTCCCTCCAATGTAAGATAATGTTGTTGCAACTAAACCTACCACTAGTTATGAACAACTTATAAATATATTGGGATAGATGAAATGGATAATGAATAATAACCATAACTATATGTAGCATTCCGATCCAAAACATGGAGGAACAATGTTATAACACTTCATAGGATAATGACCTCTATCATTCATCAGAACTACAAATCCATTTGTAGGTGAGAAATGGATAAGTTCCTTAGAATATATATTTTTTTTCTTTGGGAATTAATTAAAGGGAGAAGGTTTTTATGGAAATTTATCTTCTCTTTGAAGTTATGGATCAATGGTGGTCATTGATTACAAACACAAAAGAGGAGAAAGAAATATCAAACATGGAATGGAAAAAGTTTAAGGAACTTTTCGTGGGAAAATATTTCCCTTATAAACAGAGAGAAAATATGGGGATATAATTATTTAATCTAAGGAAAAAAGAAGATGAAAATGTTTCTAAGTATAAACCAAATTTCTATGGTTATAAAGTAATGTTACGAATTACATATACAATCAAAAGAAAAATATTGATATATTATTTTATGGGATAAAACCATTCCTTCAAAGGGAAGTAGTCTCCCAAAAATTATCATCATATAAAGATATAATCTCATGTGATATCAAGATAAAAAATAATTATCATAGTCTAATGAATTTAAAGGAATGAAAGAGAAGAAGAGGGTTTCTAAACACTCTGGGAAACAAAATAAGGAAATTGAGAAGAAGTTTAGAGTTGAATTTCTATCTTTAGATAATTAAGGGGAAAACACCCCGGTTCTTTTCTGAAGGGAATGAGAGTTTGTTAGAAGTGTGTAGAAAAAGAGATCAAAGACCATGATTGTAACAAAAGTGAAGAAACTGCCAATGTTAAATTCTACAATTGTAATAATATGGGACAGTATGAAAATTATTTCTCAATGTGTTATGGAAACTTTCCCCAAAAAAGGACAAGGGAGAAAGACAAACCTTATATGATCATATATATTAAAGTTTAAGTTCATAATGATGTGGTGTCTTGTACTTTAATCAAATTTTCAAACATAGCCAATTATTTATTTGATTATGAATCATCACATTATTTTATATAATAATATTTTAACAAGATAAGAATACATTTACCTTTTATTTAATAATAGAGTTTTCAGTAGAAACTCTTAAAGGAAGTCACAATATAGCAAATATGTGTCGGTCAATCCACTTTATGACACATAAAAATTATTTAGTTATTAATATTGTCAGCATACCTATTATTTTTATTGATATAATCCTTAGTATGGATTGGATTTTCGAATATGATGTGAAGATATATTTAAAGAAGAAGGTAATTACTATTGGTGATGAAGATGTAGAATCCCTTATCTTTAGATTAGAAACCTCATCATATGAGTCACATATGGATCCACCATGAGTAGATCTTTTAAATGAGATTATTAAGGAGGAATAGAAAACACCATCTATGGATGAAGAAAGAAATATTCAAATTGAAGAAGTATATTTTATAAAATATTAAATTAATTTATTTCTAGAGGATTTACCTAGACAACCTTTAGAGCCGGAAGTTGAGTTCTCTATTGATTTAATTCAAGGTAAAAGACCTATATTAATAACTCCCTATAAAATGGCCATAATGGAATTACAGGATATGAAGATACAAATAAAGGAATAGGGTGATAATGGATTTATTGTCCATAGTTTTTCTCCATGGAGACCCCTGCTCCCTTTGTCAATAAGAAAGATGGATCCTTGAGGCCGTGCATTGACTATAAAGAGATCGATACTATTATAATATAGAATAAGTGTACCTTTCCTCTTATTGATGATTTATTTGATCATACTCATCGAGCTAAATATTTTTTAAAGATTGAACTTCAATATGGATATCATCAGATGCTAGTGAGGAAGGATGGTATTCCAAAGACAACATTCCGAACTTCCTATAGACATTACATGTTTATAATAATTCCTTTTTGATTGACTAATTCACCCTCTAATTTTATGTATCTAATGAACAGAATGTTCAATGAATGTCATGATGATTTTTTTTGGCATTTATTAATGATATATTGTTATATTAAAAAATCTATAAGGACTATGAGAACCCATTGAGGTTATTTTCTTGACACTCTTAGAAGAAAAGTGTTATATGGGATATTTAGAAAGTGTGAATTCTAGATTCAAATAGTTTGTTTTATTAACCTTATTTTCTCTAAGGATAGAATCTCAGTTGATCCTATGAAGAAAAAGGTAGTCAAAGAATGGCTTAAACCAAAAAACATAACCGAGTTATGTAATTTCATTGGCTTAGCAAGTTACTATCAGCGTTTCATTTAGAATTTTCATCAATTCCCTATCCCATTAGCCAATACTACTCATAATGGTTTAGGTTTTTATATACAAAATAATTTGAATGATTGTTTGAGAAATTGAAGAAGATATTAGTGAATTATTAGATCTTGACTCTACTATCACAAAATGGTGGACTTGCGACTTATAGTGATGCGTAAATGGAAGGACCCGAATATGTCCTTATGTATAATTATAAAGTTATTTCCTATGCATTAAGGTAGTTAGAAATCATGAACAAAACTATACATGTATGATCTTGAATTAGAATCTGTAATCTTTGCTCTGAAGATATGACAAAAGTATCTCTATGGTGAATGATTTGAGAAATATATAGATCACAAGAGCCTGAAATATATGTTCTCATAGAAATAACTCAACATGAGGAAAATATGATGGCTCAAGATACTCATGGATTATGATTTTCTTATACACTACCACCCAGAGTAGGTGAATAAGGTAAAAATGCATTAAGTATGAAGGATCATGGAATTCTGAAAAAAAATGAGGAATTACATGGATCTTGTATATATGGATATATCAAATATAGATATGGTAATTATCAAGGAATGTGAAACATTCTCCGTTTTTAATTGGTTTCCCAACCATCTTTATTAGAATGTATTAAAAGTTTCCTGTCTGATGTTGAGAATATTTAAAATAAAATTAAAGCTTCGAATAATGGGAAGGTGAAAGACTTCACGTATGAGGATGTGATTATAAAATTTTTGAAGAGGCTTTGTGTTCCATATATACCCAAGATAAAAACACAGTTATTGTATTATGCCCATATCTCGAATTTATCTACACACCCTAGTAGAACTAAGATGTATTGAGATTTGATGGAATAATTCTCGTCAGGTAATATGAAGTGGGAAATATCTTATTATGTATCAATATGGTTAGTTTGTTTAGATGTGAAGGATGAAAGAAAACATCCTAGAAGATTCCTGAAACCTCTACCTATTCGTACATGCAAATGGGATGACACCACTATGGATTTTTTCAATGGATTACCAAAAACACTAAAAAATAATGATGCATTAATGGTTATTATTGATCGACTAACCAAATCTGCACATTTCATTTCACCAAGGGAGGATTTTCCACTAGATATCCGTATACGACTCTATATTAATGATGTTTTAAGACTTCATAGAGTTACTCGCTCAATTGTTTCAGATCGTGATCCATGGTTTACATCGAAATTCTAGAAAATACATCATAAATATTTCGATACTAAGGTTCATTTGAGTACTTCTTATCACCCTAAAAGAAAAAGGTATTTTGAAAGGATGATAAAAACATTATAAGAAATTTTGAGATCATGATCACTTAACTTTCAAGGAATGTGGGATCAATATTTACCATTGATAGAGCTTTCCTATAATAATAGTTTACATTCAAGTATTCAAATGACACCAAATGAAGCATTATATGGAAAGATATTTCATAAACCGACTTGTTGGGATGATGTTGTTTAAAGAAAGCATATAGGCCGAGAATATTTATAAGAAACAATATAAAAACTAAATATTATTCATTGTTGAGGTCACATCATTAATTAACTTAAACTATTATATAATTATATCATATTTTCATTTATATGATGGATAAATTTTATTTATACATTAATTATTAACGTGACCCTTATAAATAGTAAACTAGACAATAGAATAGTAACCTCACCAATTAAATTATAAATAAAATTAATCCATTATACAAATGAAAATATGAAACAATTATATCATAGTTTAAGTAAATAATTGATGTGAAAATGATAAATTATGTGTTGGTATTTTTATAAAGTTAAATTGTTTATTTACAATTTTATAATCAATATAATGAATTTAAAGATAATTTATTTTCATAAAATACATTCCCAATTTAATATTTTATTATCTTATGATTATAATATAATTTTATGAGACATTAGTTTATTTTTAAAAGTGCCATAAAATCAGTTATAATATTAAAATTGATATTTTTCAAATACATAATAATTTTAATTTCTCGTAATTAGAAACTTATTTTCATAAAATGGAGTTCATATTTGAATTATAAATTTTGATATATGGTTAGAATTAATTTTTGGTATTTTTCTCAAATACATGAATTTTTAGTGAATAGAAAAATATGATAATTTATGATTAATGCTAAGTACATGAACTATTTAGTCATGGATGATGTTTAGATTATGTATGCCAATAATATAGAACTATGATTAGTTATTTAAAATATTTAATGATAATTCTCAAACTATTCAAATTCTTGTTCCAAAAATATTAATCTAAAGAATAAAAAAATGAGAAATCACCCCTCTCCCCCAATAAATACCACCCTCACCTCCTCTTCCCCTTAGAACTTCCAATATTTGAGACCTATTAACTTTATTCCAAATTCTCTTCCTAATACCCTCCCCAATTCCATGATCCCATGGTCTCATCAACATACCAAACCCTTTTTCAGAAAAATGTTCTTAAGGAGGATAAAATAAGGAGGTAAAAACCACTTTCGTTTTCTTTTAATTTTCTGTAAAGTTCTTTTCTTTTCATATCTTCTCCTAACCTCCCTATCACAAAAGTGAAATGATATCTGCATTATTTTTTATATAATAGAATTTTATTTTTTTAGGGAACAATCCATCATCAATTCACTTCCCTTTCTTTTTGTTCTAAAAATTAAAACATCGTCCATGGTGTGGTGATTTATCGCATTCCAGGACGAAGAGTTTTAAATTTTAATTAACTCATTAAATGATGGACATAAATCCATTTATTTGGTCAAACCATATCATAATATATGTATTAAATCCAATTTATTGTTCTAGAACCATTATATATACATGATCATAATTAATAAAAAAACTTTTTTGTGACGATTGAAAAAACACACTTATTATCATGAAATACTTTCATAGTTCACATATGGTTTTCTGTAAATATTTTACAAAAATAAATCATATATGTTATGTAAAAAGGTATTTATCTCATGATTTCCTTGATGATTTTATTTGAGTATTTTCATTTATTTCAACAGCCTTTGGTGAATCTCATGCTTAATTGGGATTAATCCATTATGACATTATCTATAATATTTTATTGAATGGTTTGTGATTATTTTGACCGGGTATGTAATATATTGATACCATTCATCATATTACTATGTATGTTCATTATTATGTTTATTTTTAGTGGGATGTTATTTACATTTCATATTCTATCTTTAATATGAATAAACATGATTATTATGTTTCATCCAATTCATTTAAATAATTAACTGGACTTAGTAATTTATGCGTGGGGCCCTCTATATATCCTTGATTAATTAGTAGGTATCGTAAGAGAAACTAGACTGTGTTTTTACCAATTATATATGGTGTCTTGGACCAAGACTTTGTAGTATGTTTATGATATATGACATTATTCATTCTCTCCTTATAAAACTCATAATTGATAGTTAATGTGATTATTAGACTAGTAGAATATCCATGGTCAAGTTTTATTATGGAATTATGTAATTATCTTTTATCCCTACCATATTATGCTCCAGATTCTATTTTAATGGAATGTGTTATTAGTTATTTTCCAAGCCTTATTCTTTTGTGTATGACAAATTACATTATATTTATTACCCATACTGAGCTTCTAACCTCACCCATTTCTTATGTTTTATTTTCCCCCAAAATGTGAAGATGGATATTATGAATGACTTTATGGGATAATCAATAAGTTTATTAGTGTCTCTACTAGATTTTATATATTTTATTTCCTTTCAAGTTATAATGTAAAGTTCATTTATGGAATACGGCTCCCAAAACTACTAAAATGGTTAGTCTTTTTGGATTTGAGTCTAGTAACTATGCCAATGTATATCTAAGGCACTAGATCTGGGATTCTAGAGATAGTGTCCCTATAGTTTCTTTTAGATAATTTTTATTATAATCCTTGTAAAATAGACTTTTAAAACATATATTTGGGAAAATGGCCCTAATAATGACTTTAAAGATAAGAATAGAAAAACATCCTAAAATTTTAGTAATGTAGAGATTATGTGTGTCTTCCTAGCAATATGTACCTGTCTAGATACTACAAGTGTACATGGTTCTTAAACATGAATACCTAGGGGTATCAAATCCATCATGGAGTCCCATGCTTGACTCAGGGTAATCTGGTACATGAAAATGAGCCTAATTTTTTCCTAGGGTTGACACTCATGTGGGACAAGATTAGGACAATTCACATTTTCTTTACAACCGATTATGAGGGATGTAAAAGAAAGTTTGTCCCCAGAAACACCATGTTTATGATTAAAATATTAGATATGAATAAATTATAGTTTATGTAAAGTATTTTTCTATTATTAAATTTTGAATTATGATTCACAACCTAATTAATTGTATGCAATGGTTTTGAAATGGATCATAGTGGAAGGAATGGAAACTGTATCATTGCATGTATTCTGTAGAGGGATGTCCCTCCAATGCATGGTATTGATTTTTCAACTGGAGATACAACTAGTGATGAACAACTTATAACTATACTGGGATAGCTGACTCAAGTTATGAAAAATAACCTTACCCTTATGGTGTATCTGGATCCACAACATGGAGGAAAACATTATATCTCTTCATGAGACAACAACCTCCATCATTCAATGGAATGAAATATCCATTTGTAGCTAAGAAATGGATAAGTTACATGGAAAATATATTTCTTTCTTTGGTATGTAACGAAAAGGAGACAATTTTATTTGAAATTTATCATCTATAGGGAGATGTAGATCAATGGTGTTCATTGATTCAAAACACAAATTTGGATGAAGAAATGACAAACATGGAATGAAATGATTTTAAAGAAATTTTCTTGGAAATATTTTCCCACGTGAAAAGGGAGAACACAAAGAGATATAATTATTTAATATAAGGAAAAAGGAATATGAGGATGTTTCTATGTATAAATCCAACATTACAGGTCTATCAAGGAAATATAAAAATTACATATCCAATCCAAAAATGATAGATTAATAATTCATTTTATGGGTTAAAACTATTCCCCCTAGGGGCACTAGTCTCCAAAAATTTCTCATCATATCAAGTTATAGTCCCATGTGCTATCAAGATAGAAAAATAATTTTCTATTTCTTATGAATTTAAAGGAATTTAAGATAAGAAGAGGCTTTTTGAACACTTATTTAAATAAAATAAGGAAATAGGGAATAAGTGAGGAGTTGAATTTCCATCTTGTGATAATTTTGGAAGGAACACTCTAGTACATGGCTGATGGGAATGATATTTTGTTACAAGTGTGTAAAAAAGGCCACCAATATTGTGATTGCAATGAAAATAAAGAATCTACCAATGTTAAATGTTGTAGTTGTAAATATATTGGTCATTATGAAAATAATTTTTCTATTAATCAAGGAAAATTTACACAAAAAAAGGTCAAGGGAGAAAGGATAGGTTGTTGTGATCACAAATTCTGAGGATAATGTTCCTAATGATGTGGTGGAAGGTACTTTAATCATTTCCACAAACATATCCAATGCTTTATTTGATTTTAGATAATCAAATTATTTTATATATTCTCAATTTTCCTACAAAATTAGTCATTCCACTTTTGATTAGTAATGGATTTTCCAGTCAAACCTCACATGTGAAGTCTCATTGCAACAAATATGTATAAGTCAATCCCCTTTATAAAACATAAACGTTCTTTAGTTGTTGTCCTTGTCATCATACATATGATTAACTGGGATATAATCATTAATATGAACTGGAATACAAAATATGATGTGAGAATCTATTGCAAGAAGAAGGAAATTATGATTGGTGAGGAAGATGTAGAATCCCTTATCTTTAGATAAGAAATCTCATCGACTGAGTCATATCTGAATCAACATCCTCTAGAACTTATAAATGAAATTGTTGGGGAGGAATAGAAAACATCATCTATGGATGAGGACTAAAATCTTGAAATTGAATATAAACTTCTTGTGCAATATTATATTGATGTATTTGAATTGGATTTACCTAGAAATATTCTAGATAAAGAATTTTAGTTCTCTATTTATTTAATTCTGGGTGTGAGACCAATATTGAAGATTCCATATAAATTTTCCACTATAAAATTAGTTTAGATGAAGAAAAAACTAAAGGAATTGAATTATAATGGATTAATTCACCCAATTTGTTCTTCATGGGTAGCCCATATTCACTTTTTCATGAATAAAGATGGATCCATGAGGCTTTACATTACCACAAAATATTAATTTTTATTAACCAATTTTAAGGAAATGTGGGAAACTAAGGTTTATAAAGAATAGATACCACTACACGCTAAAAGAATTCAAAAATTGATTAAACACAAGGATAATAATATTAGAATCAGTAACTATATATAATTAACAGTGTAGAGTACTAACCTAGGTGTCTATATCCTCACTGATATGCTTTTCATGGTGGGTAGCCATTTCGTCCATTGTTGGTATGAATTCCTCCGAGTTAATTTTTCATTGGTTCAAGCCTTGATCCATGATTCAGTCATTTTTGTCTAACCATGCCTTTAAATCCTCATTAGAATCAACTTTCAACATCATTCCATATATTCTTATGATATCCAATTTTTAGGAATTGACCAAGACTAATTCTTCATGTATTTATTCCTTATAATGGAGGATGAGTTTCAGACACTCCCCTTCTTTTTCTTCCACTATACTTATTTTCTGACATTGTACTTCAATTTCCCCATTCTTTAAGGATATTATTTCCTTGTTTACACCCTTCTTATTTAAACTATTTTCCATCAATTTTGGCAACTGATAGTAATATTTGTGTCCCCTTGGTTTTTCCCCTTTGACTAGAATACATTTCCCTGAGTCTTGATTTCTTTTTTTTCCTTTCATCTTTCTAGGGATTTGAAGACCTTTCACTTCAATTCCTTCTAAACTATCCGCTAAGAATTTTCTATAACTATTTTCACCAGATTCTTCCTCCTCATGAGCCATCATTGGTTCCTGAATATCTAGACCTTAAAAATGGTTGCCTAGCTTAACTACTAGGATTTCTTTGAGGGGGATTTTCCTACTTGAAGGCTTCAGCTTTCCTACTTTAGCCTCAGTGGCAGTCATCTTCCATGCACTCATAGTCTTCATATAGGGTGAGGATTTTGTAAAGATAGATTTTTGGTCCATGTTCTCCAATACAATCAATTCATCTGACCTCCCTTTTATTAATTGTGATTGTGTAGTAACCAACACTGACTCCTCATGCGATGTGTTTATAGATGGCTCGACCTCCACACTATTTCCAGAGGCCCCTTGAGTGATTAAAGAATTTTTATTCTGAACTGGAGGAGGACTGATTGAGACATTTTGGTTAATACTGATGCAACCAGGCTATCCTGGGGTCTGCTCCCTCTTATCTCCTGGAGCCTATAACTAATTATGTACACCAAGGCCCTCTTTCTATCAAGTAAAAAATCCAACACCTTCATATTTTCACCCATCCTTCTAGACTCACACTGAATAGAAGTTAAAGGATTGTTTATACCATGATCCTCCTAAAGGACCTACCTAGACTAGTCCTCATCTAATGATCCGGGGGCCTCCCGAACCAAGATAAATGGGGTCACCTCAATAGGGAATGGCTACGAAATGGGGAGTCCCAAAACTTCTGGGACATCTCCACACACCTTCTCACACCTATCTAAAAAGGATTATCAGGAAGAGAAATCAACAACTGAATCATTTACATAAGGGTCCATAGTTACTTTATGCAGATTAGGGGGTTTGACCATAGATCCACCCCAAATCCTTCTACGATAGTCTAGGATACAATGGCACTGTGTTTTGTAGATAGAGAAAACCTTCATCCAAAAATCATAAACAAGTGGATGGAAATAACTATATTATCCCTCAATAATAAAACAAACAACATATGGGGGGGATGTGATAGCTCTATTTTGAAAAAAATCAGGTCACAATAGGATGCTTCAATGTAGAGGACCTCTGATTAGTGCAAAAGAATCATCCAATGGAGTTTCCAATAGATGGAAGGAGAGCCTGGTTCTTGAATATGAGTTTTAGAAGAGGAAGTTGAAGCCAAATTTCCATAGTGGATTAATACCAATTCATGTGGAGGTCGAATGACTAATGAATAAGATTAAAATGGAATCCATAAATAGATCTTCTAGATCTAGACCAAGAAAACACCATATCTTCTTCATCCATAAAATGAAAAGGATCTTCCATCGCCTAAGGAGCCCAAAAATAACATGCTGAAATAACCCTCATTAATCATTCATATACCTATAAAACGTATTAAAAGGAGGCCAAAGATGAATGGATATTATAACAGCCCACAATTTAAATTGTTATTGCTTCAAAATTTAAGCACAATTATTACAACATATAAAAAAACCATGAAAGGACAGTATAGGTATAGTGTCTTTAGAAACTGGGAAACATAAACAACTGGTTCATAAAGCATCTACATTGCCTTCCATTTATATCATCATATCTAGAGTCCCTTTTGGCATATCCTACTTAATAAACTTCTTCCTGACCTGGGGAAAGAAAAAATACAAAAGGGTGAGCTCAAATGCTCAGTAAGGGCAAACAAAAGAAATATCAATCACATCATATTCATAAGAACATAACATTTTGGAAATCTTAACCTACAAAGGAGATCATAATTTCATAACATGGGATAAATCATAGTAGTGAAATGTAATCCCAATAATCATAACTTAAAACATGAAACGTTGTGGCATACACACGTAATCATAGAGAATCATTTCTTAGTAGTCAAGACTCATTGCCAAGACTATCTTAGCGGACAAAGTCCATTTCTGAATAGAGTTCACTCCTTGTTTTAGTCCTGTTTCACTGAACCGGATTAACCTGTCGTTCCAACCATGTCTATCTCATGCGATATAAATCATTACCCAATGCATTGGAGGGAGATATAGGTCCCACCCATCCCATAATGAAACCATTCTTATGTGTTCCACAAAATCATAAATCATACATCATAGCATAACCCATGTAATAAAAATGGGATTCTTAATCATCATGCCATCATAACACAATCCATATAAGATAAAAGGACATCATAAAAATAATTCAATCATAAAATAATCAAAACAATGTAAAAATTGGTATATAAATAGAACCCTATATTATCTTATATGGAAAATAATTTTGATAAAACACTTAACTCCATTCTTGAAGAAAATATTCTTTCTACTTCAAAAACAATTTCCTTTATTAACATGTCATATAAATTTAAACTAAAATAATTTGATTAAAAATAAACTTGAAAACATGTTAAGGAAGTTTCATGTAAATAATGTTCTAAAAATCCATTCATGCTGTAAATGTTAAAAAAACATTCTTCTTGTACTTTGGCCGGAAAAGTCAAAAAGTACCTCGTACGAAAAACAAAAAAAATATTCCTTTCATATCTTTTACTAAAAACTCATCGAAGGGTAACATTGGATCTAAACAATTTTAGGAGGATATAAATAACATTATATATTGATGAAACATGGATGTGGATGATAAATATTCCCCAGTAAATTCTGAAGTATAAACAATCTCGGATAAAAATTGAGATTGTGAGATTTTCCCTTACCTTAGGTCCGATATGCTTTGTAAGTGTCTGAACCTCCTGTATAATGATTTAAATAATGCCATTGACTTATTCCAGAATCATACTCATTGTTATGATATCATATATGGTCATATTCATATCTTCTTATTAGTAATATTTCATTGCTACTTGTTATTCGGGTGTTTATTACTTTTTGTTCTTATGCGTGTTTTGTCGAATAAATTATTATTATTATTTTTAGGTTATAAATAACTCATTTAAATAATTTTATTAGTGTAATATATGTAATATTTATTCATTCAATTCATTTATATAATCATTATGCAATGTAGATCATGTAGAACGAGTCGCATCACATCGTGGAGATGGTATTCCGTACGTACGCACGGGCGATGATATCGTTCCCATGATCGTGGAATTGTATTGGAGTGTATGTATACTATTTCAGAGTCAATATAAATTTAAAAAAAATCATATATAGTTATTATTTACGCCACTATACCCATCCAAGTAAGGTGGTGGTGGAAAATAGATTACACCACGGCGTGGAGACGGTATTTCGTACGTACACACGCGCGATGATTTCGTTTTCTGTAGGATAGATAAATGGTGAAATAGGGTTGTTTCATAATTATAATAACATATCAGTATATGAGTGATACTGATGTTATTACTTCATAATGAAACAACTAAATAAGAAGATGTATAAGAAGAAATAAAGTTGGAAGAATCGGTAACAGACATTACCTCTTCTTTGAATCACCTCTTCTTAACCTCCTCTTAGGGCACTAAAAATAGTCTTTGAAGAATACCAGGACCTATAGGATGTTTATAGGGAAGTGGATAAGATTAAATGGTAGGGATTGGCCGAGCTTGAAGGCTCAAAGTGGTGTGAGGAAGAGAGGGAGGAGGTTCCCTTTTATAAGGGTGGAGAGGGGAACCTTAGGAAAAACTAAAAATATTATTTTATTATAAAGAAATATTCGGTTTTTAATAGATCCAAATTGATTTATTTAGAAGATAAAGTGGGGATGGGTCTAAATACTCTCTTCCAATATAATTTAGACAAGTTTAGATTTCTATTTTAACCTTATCTATTAGATTTAACTTTAATTTAAATAATTTTACTTTTACTGTGTCTTCTTGTTTTCTAACACTATAAGGTTAATAAACTTACTATAACAAGACAAACGAACCACATGGTGTTTATTATTAATCTATATAACATTATCTAAGTCATTTGGCCGAACCTTGGATTTTTAGGAATAAAATAACAATTAATAATATAATATTTGTTTTAAAAACTATTTTATGTCAATTTTGACACTATTTGGTAATTGATTTTTGTAAAAATTATAACAGAATGATTAGTTCGAACTAAGTTAATTAAATCAATACTAACATGTCATATTAACCTAGAAAATTAGTGGAAGTCATAAAAAGTCTCAAATTACATTTATTTGGGTATTTAGAACATCAATTATGTCAATATTTTATTAATAAGATAATTACTGCATCATCATTTTGTCATACATAAATTAAATTATTTAATTTCTAAAAACTATAAATAAAATACCTTTATGTAGGAAATGTTTTTATATTTCTAATGAATATTTAGAGTCTAATTTATCTTTTGTATAACCCTATATTAAAAAAAATTTAGTTATTAAGCTTTGATTTTAACTATTTTAACTATTCTTTAAATAAAATAATATTAAATGTCCTAATCTAATCCAAGTGGGCCTAAATGGTCATATTTTATTCCTAAGGTTGTTGTTGGTCGAAATAAACTTATCCAATAGAATCGGGACATGTGTTAAGGTAATAATAATATCATTTTTACCCTTAGTTACCCTATTTACTTTTAACCGTGGTAAAAAAAGTAAAAAGTTACTATTCACCAAAAAATATTTTCATCTCATTGAACCACATTTTAGTCCTTGATATTTACCGTGTCTCTCGGATTTTCAAAATTCCACTCAAAGAAGTGGTAAAATTAATTTTTATGTAAATTTGAAATTCTTCTAGGAGGTGGGTAAAAGACGGTGTAAAGTTCAATAAAATTTTTATATATCTAAAATTGTTATTAAATGACTCCAATGAATTAAATTTAACTTATATAGGTGTTATGTATCAATTTTGACATAAAATAAATTTAAATAAAATAAATAATTAATTAAATAAAAAGTCAGTTTTTAAATATTAACCCAATGTTTTCACTATTCATAAAAAATTGAATGTTTTCAGAAAAATACCAAAATTTCACCCTAGGCTAATTTCGATACTCCAAATCCAAAAATGAAGTCCATTTTGAATGATAAAATTTTCAAAATTCCCAAAAGTGGATATTACTATTCATAACGGTTATTTTTAATAATATATTAATAGCATATCGTTGTTTAGTGCAACTCGGTATTGCGTACAACGTAAGCTATCGAGGAAGGCCGCGGTTGCGTATAAAGTAAGCCAAGCTAGTGTTGTGTGTAGTGAAAGATTCCTTTGATGATGTATATAACATAAAAACAAAATATTTCTCATAAAAATCTCAGGTGTTACATTCTACCCCCCTTAAAATGAATTTCGCCCTCGAAATTCATCACTTGGTAACAAAAAAGATGAGGATACCTCTCCCTCATCAAATCCTCAAGCTCCCATGTAGCTTCTTCTAATTTTTGGTTCCTCCATAAAACTTCCACCAGGCGAGTGTTCTTGTTCCGTTGGACTTTTTCGCTACGATCCAGAATCTCTATCGGTTGTTCTTCACAAAATGATCTTGCTCCAGTGGTACAACTTCTGAGATGAGTACATGTGAAGGATCAGGTATGTACTTTCTCAGGAGAGATACATGGAACACATCATGAACATGAGAGAGATTTGGTGGAAGCACCAATCGGTAAGCTACCTTCCCAACACGATCCAGTATTTCGAAAGGACTGATATACCTAGGGCTTAGCTTTCCCTTCTTTCCAAATGTCATTACTCTCTTCCAAGGAGATATTCGTAAGAACACTTTATCACCCACTTCAAACTCTAGGTCTTTTCTTCGATTATCGGCATAACTTTTTTACGACTCTGAGCTGCTCTAATGTGTTGTTGAATAGATCTGACCTTTTCTGCCATCTCATCAACAAGATCAGGTCCTAATAGCTTTCTTTCTCCAACTTCATTACAGGAATTTGGAGTTCGTCATTTCTTTCCACAGAGAGATTCATAAGGATCCATCTGAATACTGGAGTGAAAGCTATTATTATAAGAAAATTCCACCAAAGGTAGATGTTGATCCCAACCACCTTTGAAATCCATAGATCAAGCTCTTAACATATCTTCTAGAGTTTAAATTGTTCTCTCAGACTGACGGTCTGTCTGAGGATGATAAGCAGTGCTGAAACTCAACTCTATATCCAGAGTATGCGGAAGACTTATCCATAGCTTTGAGGTAAACCTAGGATCCCGATCCGATATAATAGAAATTGGTACTCAATGCAATCTTTCCACTTTACATATATCCTGGCAAGATGATCCAGAGAGAAATCTTCTCTAATAGCAATGAAGTGTCCTGACTTTGTAAGACGATCAACTATGACCCAGTTAGCATTATTGCCTTTGGATGTTTTAGGAAGTCCAGTGACAAAGTCCATAGTGATGTTTTCCCATTTCCATTCGGGCATGGGTAATGGTTGTAACATCCCCTTAGAATTCTATCTCTCATCTTTAACTTGCTGACAAACCAAGCATCGAGAGACATATTCAGTAACATCGCTTTTCATGCCATCCCACTATAATTACTCTTTCAGGTCCCTATACATCCTTATGCATCTAGGATGAATAGAGAATGAAGAACTATGAGCCTCATCCAGCAGCTCCTTCACTAATTCTGGGATGGGAGGAACACAAACCCGATTCCTGAACCTTATTATCCCATCAAAATCAGGGTTGAATTCAGGAACATTTCTCACCGTCTTTTTTAACTTTGAATCTTCTTTATATGCCTCTATAATCTTCACACGTATATATGGTTGGAAAATCATTTGAGAAAGATATGATTTATCCCCTTCCATTATAATTCCATGATCCATCCTTTGTAAATCCATAAATATTGGATCTTTTGTGATCCTCATTATGGATATGCTAGTATGGTCTTGTCGACTTAATGTGTCTTCCACCTTGTTTGCTTTCCTTGGGTGGTAATGAATTGAGTAGTCGTAATCCTTAATCAACTCCAAACATCTTCTTTGGGGCATATCCATCTCCTTTTGTGTGAAAATATACTTTAAAATTTTATGATCAGTATAAATATCACACTTTTCACCATAAAGATAATGCCTACAAATCTTTAACTCTAATATTACCGCAACTAACTCCAAATCATGAGTTGGGAAATTTTCCTCATGGATTTTCAACTGTCGTGAGGCATAAGCTGTCACCATATTTTTTTGCATAAGAACACACCCCAGCCCCTTCTTGGATGCATCACTGTAGATCACAAACCTTTCTCCACTACAAGGAAGTGTGTGTACAGGTGCACTGGATAACATTATTTTGAACTCCTTGAAATTCTCCTCACATTCCTCCATCCACACGGACATAACTCCTTTTTGATTCAACCTGGTGAGTGGATTTGATAATCGTGAAAAATCTTTCACAAAACGTCGATAATATCAAGAAAAACCAAGAAAACTTCGGATCTCAGTTACTGTTGTTGGTCTTGACCATCTTTAAATAACCTCTGTTTTTGCTGGATCCAAAGATATCCCCTCTTTTGAGATTATGTGACCCAAAAATGCAACTTTTTGAAGCCAAAATTCACACTTGGTAAATTTGGCATAAAGCTTCTCCTTTCTCAGGGTCTTCAATATAATTCTCAAGCGATCTTCATGTTCATCCTTGATATTTGAATAGACAAGAATATTGTCTATAAAGGCTACCACAAACTGATCAAGATAGTCTCTAAAGACTCTATTCATCAGATCCATGAAGATAGCATGGGCATTAGTAATACCAAATGGAATCACTATAAATTCATAGTATCCATACGTTGTACAGAATTTCGTTTTTGTTATATCCTCCCTTTTGAACCTTAATTGATGATACCCTGAATGAATATCAATCTTGGAAAATTATTGAGCTCCTCATAGTTGGTCAAATAAGTCATCAATGCGTGGGAGAGGTTATTTTTTCTTGATAGTGATCTTGTTAAGTTCTCGATAATCAATGCAGAGTCTAATTGATCCATCTTTCTTCTTATAAAATAGAATAGGTGCTCCCCAAGGTGACACACTAGGGCGTATGAATCCCTTATCAATATTCTCTTGGAGTTGCTTCTTCAATTCTTGCACCTCAATTGGGGCCATTCTATACGGTGTATTTGAAATAGAAAAAGCACCTGGTACGAGTTCTATTGAAAACTCAACTTCACGATTTGGTGGAAGTCTAAACAATTCCTCTGGAAAGACTTCATCAAAATCTTGTACAATGGGCATATTATTAATCGTGTGTTTCTCTCCAACCATTTGAGATAAATAACCTTCATTTAGTGGAATCAATACCCATAAGATAGAAGAAATTTCCACTATAAGGTTATGTTCATCCTTTCATCGATAGACAATCATAGATTGATCTGGAATATGAAATGTGACTTCCCTTCTTTGGTAATTGATATGAGATCCATATAATGAAATCCAATCCATGCCAAGAATCACATCAAATTCCACTATAGGAAGGATCACAAGATTTGAAGGAAGCACTTTTCCACAAACTTCAATCGGAGAAGAATTATAAACTTTTGATGCCATTGTTCTGCCATTAAGGGTTGTCAAAGCTAACTCAACATCTAATTGTTGAGGTAATATGGTGATAACCTTTGAAAATTCTTCAGAAATAAAAGAGTGGGTGGATCCAGAATCAAATAAAACATTTTCTAATTTAGATTGGATGGTAAGTGTACCTTTCACCACTTCATTGTCATACTCCACATCACTGATAGAAATTGCATGTGACTTTCCTTTGTCTTTAGCCTTAAGAGATTTTTGACATCGATCATCATCAAAAAACCTTGGATTAGGGCATTGATTATCATAATTCCCCATTTCCTTGCACTTTTAACATTGATGTGTAGGAGGTGCACCCTGTGTAGCCTTTTCTTTGTTCGCATCACTAGACATCTTCTTCCCATCATTACGGCATTAAAATGCCCGATGACCTTCTTTTCCACATTTGAAACATTTACTTGTCCCTTTAAGACAACTCCCTCCATGTTTCTTTCCACACTTTGAGCATAAGGAAAAAATCATCTTCTTTTCAGTGTGCTCTTTATATTTTCCTTTGAATTCCATTTTCCTCTTCTTATCAAACCCATATGACTGATGGGTTACTCCAATCTCCATCTCAACCTTGAGAGCACATCGAACGATTTCCTCATAGATATTAAAGTCCCTTATGGCTAACGCCCTTCGAAGACATGGTTTTAAGCCACTAATGAATCGATCAATATTACTCTCAGGTTGGATAACAATCCTAGAAGCGTACCTTACATGTCTTGTAAAATTTGCTTCGTAGGTACCAACAGATTCATCATCCCTTTTCTTTAGTTCAAGAAACTCATTCTCCATCTTTGTTCGAAGAATACGAGGGAAGTACTTATTGAAAAATAAGTTCTTGAACTCATCCCATTCAATGGACTCAATTTCATCTCTTGGCCTTGTATTCTTGATAAGATTCCACCATTGATCAGCTTCACCTTCCAAAAGATATACCGCTAAGATGACTTTATCATATTCAGAACATTGAATAACTGAAAATATCTTTTCAGTGGTACTGATCCATTGTTCAGCCACTAATGGATTAGTAGACCCCTTGAATGAGGGCGGAAGTTGCCTCATAAAGGATTCAACAGAATGTTTCTTCTTCCTTCTCGTTTGGAAGTCCTACATGATTCATATCTTGAGAAAGTTGTGTGAGCATGGCTACAAGATTTTTCATTCCATCTCCCATAACGTATGATTTCTCAGGGGGACAATCATTGCATTTCCCGTCGCATTCCGCGTTAACACGGTTCCTTCAGGTTCCAGCCATTGACTAAAACCAAGAAGAATGGTGTGAGAAACACTAATTATAATAGGAAAACTGTTGTACCTCTCGTATCCCCTCGTGGTTTAATTTTCATGATCACAATCACTTTCATGTTTATCTAACATTGTTTTAAGTGTTTTTGTTTTATAGGCAAAAGATTTCCAAGGAAATGGGCCATGAAGCACATCAAGTGGACTGAAATTCAGTCCACCGGCCAACCGGTGTGATAGCACCGGCCAGCCGGTGGAACTGGCAGAGGCATTGCCCACTGCCAGGTTCCACCGGTCGACCGGTGGCTCTGTCACCGGTCGACCTGTGGCATCCAGCCCAAATAGTGTTTGCTACTGTCTTGCCACCGGCCAGCCGGTGGCTCCTCCACCGGTCAGCCGGTGGCACCTGCACAGAGTGGCAAGCTACTGTCTTGCCACCGGCCAGCCGGTGGCTCTGGCACCGGTCAGCCGGTGGCCCCTGGACAAGAATCCTATGCCTTTTTGCACACACCGGCCAGCCGGTGGGACTGTACCGGCCAGCCGGTGGATCCAGTCAAACTAGCCGTTGGAGCTTTGACCAGGCTGCTCCACTTGCCTCCCAACGGCTCCGAAAGCCTTTCCAACGGCTCCAAAGGCCTCCAACGGCCATATGAGGGTTCCCCCTCTATAAATAAAGGACCTTGAACCCCCGTAAGTCTAAGGAACATAGCCGGAACTCTTGTGAAGCCAACGGACACTTTTCTCCATCATTTGGCAAACCTCCGGCGGTCTTCCTCCAAGGGAACCCCAATTGCTCCAACAACTTCCACATCCAAGGAGCTCCTCCAAAGAAGCTTGGAAGCGGCCTTCAACATCTCCATCCAATCAAAGGCGCCCAAGGCTTCTCAAAATACGGTTTTTTTATTGTATATTTTATTTTGAGCTTAAATTTGGGTTTGTGCCTACAAACCCCAAACTTTTCTCATCCCCTCTTTCTTTTGGGTTCTCACACCACCATTAAGGTGTGAAGAGGTTTTTTCAAGCCTTTCCTTTTAAAAGGCTTGTGTTCGGTGAGCTAGCCTTCACCCGTTAAAAAGGCTAGTGGGTTCTTGCTAAACCATTAAAAGCAAGTGGGTTCTTGCTTAACCACAAAAAGCAAGCTGTAATAGGTCCTAGTGCTACCTCAAAGCCTAGTGGGTTTCTTGCTAAAACCATTGAAAAGCAAGCGGTAGGAATCTCTCAACGGTTGAGTTGGGAGCGGAGACGTAGGCCGGGTTTTGGCCGAACTCCGTTATCAATTTCTTGTGTCTTGCCTCTTTACTTTCCGCTGCACTTTACTTTGATTTTTAAATTATTAATCAATTTTTTAAAAGGCAATTCACCCCCCCTCTTTCCATCTTTCCCCGTTTGTTCCGACCCAACAATTGGTATCAGAGCGCGTATTTGAATAATTCCCTAAACCGGTTTCAAATTAAAGATCCTATTTTTTGATGGCTTCTACCGCTTCTTCCTCTCAATCCCCAGAAGGTCATTCTTTGGATCGTGCTCCATTCTTTGATGGAGCCGATTATACTTTTTGGAAAACCCGCATGTCAACCTTTCTTAAAAGCATTGGTTATCCAATTTTTAAAATTGTTATGCATGGTTTTACGCTCTCTTCTCCCGATGAGTCTAAATGGACCCCCGCCGACATTGCAAATTTCGAGCTTGATGGCAAAGCCATGAATGCTGTACATTGTGGGTTAGATCGTAATGTTTTTGATCATATTTCTTCTTGGACATCTTCTCATGATATTTGGAAGCTTTTAGAACTTACCCATGAAGGTACTAGCAAGGCTCCAAAGCAAGAACCCGCTCACAAGCAAGAACCCGCTCACAAGCAAGAACCCGATGAAAAATCTGTGCCCGCTTGCCCACTCCACAAGAATAGGGCCAACAAAAAGGAGAAGAAGAAGGCTTCAAAGGCAACATGGAGTGATAGATCCACCTCTTCATTCTCCTCCTTCTCCTCGAGCGACCGAGGTAAAAAATGCCTAATGGCAAAACATGAGGTATCATCTTCCGATTCTTCCTCCTCGTCTTCTAGTTCTTCAAATTCTTTTAATAATATGTCGTATGAAGAACTCCAACATGCTAGAGATCAACTTGAAAATGGTTTTCATGAACTCTCTTCAAAATTTGTTGCTTTAAAAAAGAATTTCAAAAAGCTTTCCTCCGAAAAAGAACAACTTCTCAAAGAGAAGGAGGAACTCTCCCTAAAAATCCAAAATTTTCCCAATGTTGATTCTTTGGAATCAACCATTAAAGACCTAAGGGAATCCTTAGCCAAGTTCACCCAAGGTGAACAAAATTTGTCCAAACTCTTAGGTTCTCAACGAATATCTAGAACCATCAATGGACTTGGCTACACCAACCAAGCTTCCTCCTCCCATGCTCCAACTGTTTTTGTAAGGGGGAGCTCCGAATTTAAATTTTGTAACTATTGCAAAAAAACCCGGGCACCTAATTTATGAATGTAATTGCAAAAACGCCCGGTATGGTAGGCCCAAATCGATTTTTTATTCGGACGAATTTTATAGGAGAAGACCCGCCATGAGACAAGTATGGATTGAAAAATCCCTTCTAGCGAGTCTCTCCGGGCCTAAAATCATCTCTTTTCAAAATCCCTCTCCCCGGTGATCTATTGTTTTATTTAGGGGGAGTTAGGTTTGTTTAAGCTTTTTGTTTTATTCAAAACTTTCAATTCGATTCTTTTTTCAATTTAAATTTTCAATTTTCGATTCAAACCTTCAATTTCAACTCTTGGTATCAAATTTTTCAATTCAATTTTCAAAAATTCCAATTGATCTTGATTTTCATTTTTCCCTCAATCAAGTTTTATGCCCCATTCTATTTTGATAATCACAAAGGGGGAGAAATTTCTTGATTGATTGGGGGAGAATCCTTTTCATCGTGCTTAGCATTTCCTTTCAATTTCAGTATTTTACATTATTTGTTTTGGTGATTGTGATCATCAAAATAGGGGGAGATTGTTGTACCTCTCGTATCCCCTCGTGGTTTAATTTTCATGATCACAATCACTTTCATGTTTATCTAACATTGTTTTAAGTGTTTTTGTTTTATTGGCAAAAGATTTCCAAGGAAATGGGCCATGAAGCACATCAAGTGGACTGAAATTCAGTCCTCCGGCCAACCGGTGTGATAGCACCGGCCAGCCGGTGGAACTGGCAGAGGCATTGCCCACTGCCAGGTTCCACCGGTCGACCGGTGGCTCTGTCACCGGTCGACCTGTGGCATCCAGCCCAAATAGTGTTTGCTACTGTCTTGCCACCGGCCAGCCGGTGGCTCCTCCACCGGTCAGCCGGTGGCACCTGCACAGAGTGGCAAGCTACTGTCTTGCCACCGGCCAGCCGGTGGCTCTGGCACCGGTCAGCCGGTGGCCCCTGGACAAGAATCCTATGCCTTTTTGCACACACCGGCCAGCCGGTGGGACTGTACCGGCCAGCCGGTGGATCCAGTCAAACTAGCCGTTGGAGCTTTGACCAGGCTGCTCCACTTGCCTCCCAACGGCTCTGAAAGCCTTTCCAACGGCTCCAAAGGCCTCCAACGGCCATATGAGGGTTCCCCCTCTATAAATAAAGGACCTTGAACCCCCGGAAGTCTAAGGAACATAGCCGGAACTCTTGTGAAGCCAACGGACACTTTTCTCCATCATTTGGCAAACCTCCGGCGGTCTTCCTCCAAGGGAACCCCAATTGCTCCAACAACTTCCACATCCAAGGAGCTCCTCCAAAGAAGCTTGGAAGCGGCCTTCAACATCTCCATCCAATCAAAGGCGCCCAAGGCTTCTCAAAATACGGTTTTTTTATTGTATATTTTATTTTGAGCTTAAATTTGGGTTTATGCCTACAAACCCCAAACTTTTCTCATCCCCTCTTTCTTTTGGGTTCTCACACCACCATTAAGGTGTGAAGAGGTTTTTTCAAGCCTTTCCTTTTAAAAGGCTTGTGTTCGGTGAGCTAGCCTTCACCCGTTAAAAAGGCTAGTGGGTTCTTGCTAAACCATTAAAAGCAAGTGGGTTCTTGCTTAACCACAAAAAGCAAGCTGTAATAGGTCCTAGTGCTACCTCAAAGCCTAGTGGGTTTCTTGCTAAAACCATTGAAAAGCAAGCGGTAGGAATCTCTCAACGGTTGAGTTGGGAGCGGAGACGTAGGCCGGGTTTTGGCCGAACTCCGTTATCAATTTCTTGTGTCTTGCCTCTTTACTTTCCGCTGCACTTTACTTTGATTTTTAAATTATTAATCAATTTTTTAAAAGGCAATTCACCCCCCTCTTGCCATCTTTCCCCGTTTGTTCCGACCCAACAAAAACCACATAATCAAGAATAAAATTTTACACTTAAGGTCTTATCATAGGTTTTTCATGGCCATTTCTAAAACACTAAGATTGTGTTCTATGCTTAGACATGTCCTTAGGGTTCTTACTAAGGCTTTCACATCCTAGTTTCCAAAGGTTTACTATTCCTTTCCTCTGATACCAACTATAACGACCCACACTTTACATTGTTATTGCTTCAAAATTGAAGCACACTTATTACAACATATAACAAAACCATGAAAGGACCGCATAGGTATAGTGTCTTTAGAAACAGGGAAACATAAACAACTGGTTCATAAAGCATCTACATTGCCTCCCATTTATTTCATCATATCTAGAGTCCCTTTTGGAATATCCTACTTAATAACCTTCTTCCTGACCTGGGGAAAGAAAACATACAAAAGGGTGAGCTCAAATGATTAGTAAAGTTAAAAAAAATAAATATCAATCACATCATATTCATAAGAACATAACATTTTGGAAATCTTAAACTGAAAAAGAGATCATAATTTCATAACATGGGATAAATCATAGTAGTGAAATGTAATCTAAAGAATCATAACATAAAACATGAAACGTTGGGGCATACACACATAATCATAGATAATCATTTCTTAGTAGTCAATGCTCATTTCCAAGACTATCTTAGAGGAAAAAGTCCATTTCTGAACCGAGTTCACTCGTTTCAGTCATGTTTCACCGAACCAGATTAACCTGCCATTCCAACCATGTCTAACTCCTAAGATATCAATATTTACCCAATTCATTGGAGGGAGATATAGGTACCACCCATATCATAATGAAACCATTCTTATGTGTGCCACAAAATCATAAATCATACATCATAGCTTAACCCATGTAAAAAAATGGGATTCTTAATCATCATGCCATCATAAAACAATCTATATAAGATAAAAGGACATCATAAAAATAATTCCATAATAACATAATCAAAACAATGTAAAAATAGGAATAGAAACAAACCCCTATATTATCTTATATGGAAAATAATTTTGATAATACACTTAACTCCATTCTTGAGGAAAATATCTTTTCTACTTCAAATTTTTTTTCCTTTCTTAACATGTCATTTAATTTTAAACTAAAATAAGTTGATTAAAAATAAACTTGAAAACTTGTGAAAGGAATTTCATGGAAATAATGTTCTAAAAATCCATTCATTCCGTAAAAGTTAAAAAAAACATTCTTCTTGTACTTTGGCCAGAAAAGTCAAAAAGTACCTCGTATGAAAAACGACAAAAGATTTCTTTCATATCTTTTACTAAAAACTCACCGAAGGGTAAAATTGGATTTAAAAAATTGTAGGAGGATATAAATAATATTAAATTTTGAGGAAAAATGTATGTGTATGAGAAATATTCCCCCGTAAATTCTGAAGTATAAACAATCTCGGATAAAAATTGAGATTGCGAGATTTTCCCTTAAATTAGGTCTGATTTGCTTTGTAAGTG
This sequence comes from Viscum album, assembly GCA_963277665.1. Taxonomy (NCBI): domain Eukaryota; kingdom Viridiplantae; phylum Streptophyta; class Magnoliopsida; order Santalales; family Viscaceae; genus Viscum; species Viscum album. Next base: position 31,688,934 of record OY728163.1, read on the forward strand.
TCTGAACCTCATGTATAATGATTTAAATAATGTCATTGAATTATTCCAGAATCATACGTATTGTTATGACATCATATATGGTCATATTCTTAGCTTATTATTAGTAATATTTCATTGCTACTTGCTATTCGGGTGTTTATTACTTTTTGTTCTTATGCATGTTTTGTCAAATAAATTCTTATTCTTCTTCTTATGTTATAGATACCTCATTTCCAGAATGGTATTAGTGTAATATATATCATATTTATTCATTCAATTTATTTATATAATCATTATGCAATGAAGATCATGTAGAATGAGTCGCATCACATCGTGGAGACGGTATTCCGTACGTACGCACGAGCGACGATATTGTTCCCATGATCGTGGAATTGTATTGGAGTGTATGTATACTATTTCAGAATCAATATCACTTTACAGTAATAATATTACACGACGGCGTGGAGACGGTATTCCATACGTACGCACACACGGTGATTTCGTTTTCCGTAGGATGGATAGATGGTGAAATAGGGTTGTTTAATTCTTATAATAACATATACGTATATGAGTGATACTGATTTTATTACTTCATAATTAAACAACTAAAGAAGAAGAAGTAGAAGAGGAAATAAAGTTGAAAGAATCGGTAACAGACATTACCTCTTCTTTGAAGCGCCTCTTCTTAACCTCCTCTTAGGGAACTAAAAATGGTCTTTGAAGAAGACCAGGACCTCTATGATGTTTCTAGGGAAGTGGAGAAGAGAAAATGGTAGGGTTTGGCCAATCATGAAGGCTCAATGTGGTGTGAGGAAGAGAGGGAGGAGGTTCCCTTTTATAAGAGAGGAGAGGGGCACCTAAGGAAAAACTAAAAATATTATTTTATTATAAAGTCATATTCAGTTTTTAATATCTCCAAATTGATTTATTTCAAAGATAAGGTGGGTATGGGTAGAAATCCTCTCTTCCAATAGAATTTAGAAAAGTTTAAGTTTTTATTTTAACCTTATCATTTAGATTTAACTTTATTTTAAATAATTTTACTTTTACCATGTATTCTTGTTTTCTTACACTATAAGGTTAATAAACTTACTATAACAAGACAAAAGAAACCTAAGTTGTTTTTTATTAATATATATAACCTTATCTAAGTCATTTGGGAGAACCTTATATTTTTAGGAATAAATTAACAATTAACAATATAATATTTGTTTTAAAAACTATTTTATGTCAATTTTGACACTATTTGGTAATTGGTTTTTGTGAAACTCATAACAGAATTATTAGTTCAAAAACATTTACTTAAATAAATACTAACATGTCATATTAACCTATAAAATTAGTGTAATTCAGAAAAAGTCTCAAATTTCATTTATTTGGGTATTTATAACATCCATTATGTCAATCTTTCATTAATAAGTTAATTACTGCATCATCATTATGTCATAAATAAATTACATTATTTAATGTATAAAAATTATAAATAAAATACAATTATGTAGAAAATATTTGTATCTTTCAAATGAATATTTATAGTTGAATTTATCTTTTGTAAAACCCTATATTAAAAATGTTTTAGTTATTAAACTTTGATTTTAACTATTTTAACTATTCTTTAAATAAAATAATATTTAATGTCCTAATCTAATCCAAGTGGGCCTAAATGGTCATATTTTATTACTAAGGTTGTTTCTGGTCGAATTAAACTTATACAATATAATTAGGACATGTTTTAAGGTAATAATAATATCATTTTTACCCTCAATTACCCTATTTACTTTTAATCTTGGTAAAAAAAAGTAAAACGTTACTATTCGCCAAAAATTATTTTCATCTCATTGAACCAAATTTTAGTCTTTGATATTAACATTGTATCTTTTATTTTCGAAATTCCACTCACAGAAGCGGTAAAATTAAGATTTATGTAAATTTTCAAATTATCCTAGGAGGTGGGTAAAAGACGGTGAAAAGTTCAATAAACTTTTTATATATCTAAAATTATTATAAAATGAATCTAATGAATTACATTGAAATTATATAGGTTTTATGTTTCAATTTTGAACTAAAATAAATCTAAAAATAATAATTAAATAATTAAATAAAAATTCAGATTTTCAATACTAACCCAGTGTTTTCACTATTCATCAAAAATTGAATGTTTCAGAAAAATACCAAAATTTCACCCAAGGATAATTTCAATACTCCAAATCCAAAAATGAAGTCCATTTTGAAGGATAAAATTTAAAAAAATTCAAAAAGTGGGTATTACTATTCATAACGGCTAGTTTTAATAATATTTTAATAGCATATCGTTGTTTTGTGAAATTCGGTATTGCGTACAATGCAAGCTATCGATAAAGGTTGTGGTTGCATATAAAGGAAGCCAAGCTAGTGTTGTGTTTAGTGAAAGATTCATTTGATGATGTATATAACATAAAAACAAAACATTTCTCATAAAAATCTCGGGTGTTACAGATATGGACACTAGATATGAAGATATCATTGAAGAAGCTTCAAAGAAATCATACAGAGAGTTTTCAACCACTAGTTGGCCATGAAGGACTCCCCAAAACCATCAAAGATATTTTGATGTTGGGAATGACTGAGAGGCACATTATTGGACAAAATGGAAATAAGTACATAACCCCACCTCCGAAACCCTAATGAAGAGCACCATGACACTAAGGATGAGGCACCTACCCCATTAGAGGAGGGGCCCCCACTTTTTCCATCATTGGTAGGACATCTCCCATCTTCCAGGGAAAAGAATTGAGGCATCGTATCCTTGATGTTATGCATTGACTATAGAGAGATCAATGCTATTATAGTAAATAACCAGTATCAAATACATATCATTGATGATTTATTTGATCAACATAATTAAGATTAGTATTTTTAAATATTGACCTTCGATCTAGATATCATCAGTTCAGTGTGAGGAAGGAAGATATTTCAAAGACAACATTTCGAACCAAGTATAGACATTATGAGTTTACAATAACGCCACTTGGGTTGACTAATACACCCTATAATTTTATATATCTAATAAACAGAGTGTTCAAGAAATATATTTAATTTTTTGGTGGTATTTATTAATGATATGTTGATATATTTTCAAAGCTAAGAGGACCATGTGAAGCACCTATAGGTTATTCCAAAGACTCTTAAAAGAAAAGAGTTATATGGGAAGTTTATAAAGTGTGAATTATATATTCAAATAGCTTCTTTTCTTGGCCTTGTTGTCTGTAAGTATAGAATCTCAGTTTATCTTGTGAAGAAAAATGTATTCCAAGAATGAACTACACTAATGAAAAAAATCATGGTATGTAGTTTCATTGGTTTAGCATGTTACTATTGATGTTTTATTCATAATTGTTCCCAATTATCTAACCTGTTAACCAAGCTTACTGGTAAAGGTGTTAAGTTCGTATGGACAAAAGATTGTGAATAATGTTTTGTAGAAATTAATTGGAGATTAGTGAATGCTCCGATCATGAATCTACCATTAGAAAGTGGTGGATTTCATATTTAGAGTGTTGTTTCAAAGAAAGGACTCTCTTGGGTCCTTATATAAAATGATAGTGTTATTTACAATGCATTTGGGAAGTTAAAAACTCATGAACCAAACCATAAAATGCATGATCTTGAATTAGCATCTGTAATCGTTTCTCTGTGGAAATGGAGAAACTATCTCTATGGTGAAGGATATGAGATATATACAGATCACAAGAGCCTAAAATATATCTTCCCACAAAAAGAACTAAACATGAGGCAAAGAAAATGGATCAATCTAATCGAGGATTATGATTGATCAGTATGATACCACCTAGGGGAGGAAAATAAGGTAGTAGATGTATTAATCAAGAAGGATCATGGAGTTTTGATCAAAAATGAGGATTGAAAAGGATACTGTGTATATAGATCTAGCAAATATGGATTTTAGAATTTTAATGGAAGGTGAAAGATTATTGCATATTAAATTGGTTTTTAAATATATTTATGTGAAAGGATTAAATTTTCTCATTCTAATTATGAGAATATTTAAAAGAAAATTATAGCTGTGAATGATGGGATGTCAGTAGACTTCATGTTTGAGGATGGAATTCTGAAATTTTAGAATAGGATTTTTGTTCTCTCTATACTCGAGATAATGGGGAGTTATTGGACGACGACTATAGATCAAATTTATCAATACACCCTGGTATAACTAATATGATTAGATATTTTGTGGAACATTTCTAGTGGGATAATATGAAGTAGGAAATTGCTAGTTATGTATTAATATGTTTAGTTTGTCAACAAGTGGATGATGAAAGAGATTATCTGAGAGAATTAAAGTAAAATTTTCATATTCTTACATGGAAATGGAAGGAAATAACTATGGATTTCGTTACTAAATTACCAAAAACTATAAGGAATAATAACAAAATATTGATTATTATTGATCGACATGCCAAATCTTTACATTTACATACTATAAGGGAGGATTTCCCACTAGAGCGCATTACACGTCTCTATATTAATGAATTTTTATGACTTCATAGAGAACCTATCTCAATTGTTTGTATTTTGATCCAAAAAGTATATAAAAATTCAAGAAAAGTCATCAGAACACTTTAGATACTTAGTTTCATTTGAGTATTACTTATCACCCTCAAACTCACGGGCAGTCAGAAATGACAATCATAACATTACAAGACACGTTGAGATCATTCTCACCCAACTTTCATGTCTTATGGTATTATTATTTACCTATCATAGAGTTTTCTTACAAAAACAGTTTCCATTCTAGTCTTCAAATTCCACCAAATGAAGCATTTTATGGAAAGAGATGTCGTACACCAACATGTTGGGATAAAGTTGTTGACATGAATATTGTAGGCCTAGAACATCTGAAGGAAATAACATAAAAGGTAAAGAATATTCAAGTCCATCTCAAAAAATATAAATGTAGGCACAAGACATATGATTATGATTCAATGAAGGATTTTAAATTTCAAGTGGGAGATCATGTTTTCTTGAAAGTATCTCTATAGAAGGGAGTTATATGATTTAGGGAGAAAGGGAACTAGGCCCTAGGTAAATTGGATATTTTGAAATAATAAAGAGATTTGGATTTGTGATTTCTTATTTGGACATACTTCCATTCCTTTCAAAAGTAAGCAATGTGTTCCATATCTCTTTGTTATGGAAGTAAATGTGAGACCCAACACATGTACTCACTTATAAAGGAATTTAATTGGAACCTGATTTATCTAATTCTGATGATCCTATCTAGATTACAGACACTAAAGAGTAGGGGTTGAGGAACCAGATGGCTAAAATATTAAAGTTACCTTGAAAAAATCACAAAATTGAATTAGCGATGCGGTAACCAAAGAAAATTATGATGAATAACTATCCAAATAGTTTTATGAGGTGACATTAAAAATATTTCAAGGATGATTTTTTTGTAGGAGGGGGGATTGTGAAGAACTGTAAATTCTATCAATGAAATTTCAATTTTTATAAATATTTCATAAAATATAAATCTTATAAAATCACTTAGAGAACACAATTTAAACTTTATAAAAAAATAATGAATGAAATAAGAAGTATTTCGAGAAGCTAAGGATCATATACCAATGGAAAAGTAACTTGAACATTGGAATAGTAATGTGATCCTTATGAATAGTAAACCAGCTAATTGAATAGTGACCACACCAATGAAATTATAAATAAAATTTATCCATCCTATAAATGAAAATATGATATAATTATACTATAGTTTAAGTAAATAAATAATGTGAAATCATAAACGAAGTGATGGTATTTTTATAAAGCATAAATGATTATTTTAAATTTTTTAATTAATATAATTACTTAAAATAAAATTTATTTTCATAATATACATTACTAATTTAATATTTTGTATCTTATGATTATAATATAATTTTATGATACCATAGTTACTTTTTGAAAGTGTCATAAAATCATTTATAATAATATAATTTATATTTTTTAAATAAATAATGCTTTTCATTTCTCATATTTAGAAAAATAATATCATAAAATGGAGTCTATGATTTAGTTCCACACATTGAAAAAAATTTATGTTGATTTTTGGGGACTTTTCTAAAAAAATAATTTTTAGTGAATAGTAAAATATGATAATTCACGATAAATGCTAAATACATGAATTATTTTTTCAAGGACGATAATCAAATAATATGTATCTATCCTTAATTATTTTAATATAATTATTATTAATTATCAAACTATTCAAAATCTTGATCCAAAATAATAAACTAATTAATAAAATAATGATAAATTACCCCTCTCCCCTATAAATACCACCCTCACAACCTTTTCCCCTCACACCTTCCCTCCTTTGATAATTTCCCAAACTCGTCATAATAATATTACCAATCCACACCCCCATTTCTATAATCCATTGGTCTCCTAGAAATACCAGACCCTTTTCCATAAGGTGGTTCTGAAGGAGGAGAAAATCAAGAGGTAAAATGATCTTTTGTTTTCTTTTAATTTCATTTCAAGTTCTTTTATTTTTCATATTATCTTCACATCCCTATCCAAAAGTGACAGTATATAACTAAATTATATTTTTTTATGGAGTACTTCATAATCAATTCCCTTCCCATTCATTTTTTTCTAAAAATTAAAACATCATCCCTTATGTGTTGATTTATCACATTCAAGGGCAAAGAGTTTTCAATTTACATTAATGCCTTCAAGGATGATTATAAAACAATTTATATAGTTAAACCAGATTATAATATAATTTTTAGATCATATTTAATGTTATATAACCATTATATATACTTTATGTTAATTAATAAAACAATTTTTTTTTGTGATGATGGAAAACCCACCAAAATAGTCTAAACGATTATCACTAACATCATATACAATGATTCATCATCACCCCTAATAACCAAATGACTTATATAAACATTTAATATTATGTATGTTCATTAATAACACATGACTTCAATTCTAGATATCTATTCTCGTTTTACATGAACATCGATACTTGTATACAAGTAAAGTGACCATGAAATTCCAGGAAATGAATACTCCTCAGGGATTAAATTGCATATTTTAACTCATCAAAAAGTCCATAAATGATATTAATTAAAGTATACTATATAAATTAAATTAATAAAATGTTAATAAGAACTTTATTAATGAATCTAATTTCATATTCCCCATCATTATGCTCAAGTGGAGAAAACTTCTATATATAGAGCAAAGCATTCTCCCTAAACCTCCATTTTTCATTCGGGTTATGCTTACTCTCTCTTTACCCCAATGTAAGTATTAAGTTTTCTTATTTAATTCTTATACATTATATTTGAGTTATATATATATTTACCTAGAATATATCTTACTTCTTTTATGGGGAGTTATATGTTTTATAAGGATCCTTTTTAAGACTTCCCAATAAATAAGCATGTATACAGTGATCTTCCAAATTTATTTCCAATTTTAAGTACAATCCATAATGTATTTCATTACACAAATATTTTTATTTAAATAAAAAAAATTATCATTAAAAACTATCTTAGTTTATTTCTAGTTTTAATCAAGGATTTTTCCAAAATAACTCTTCCTTGCAATGTAAAAAGGGTATTTCTATCAATAATTCCTAGATGATTTTATTATAGTAGTTTAATCTATCTCAAAAAATGTTATTGAATATTATGATTAACTGGGATTAATATTTTATGAAATAATATACCACATTTTATTGAATGGTTTATGATCATATTGACTAGGTTTGTTCTATGTTGATACCATTAACCATATTACTCTGGATGGTTTATGATATTGTTTTTTGTTTGGGGAAATTTTTCTATATTTTTTATTCTATCTTCATTATGAATGTATATATTGAGTTTGTTAAACCCTTTCATATTAGTAAGTAATTTTAATAAGTGATGAGCAACCCGCTATATACCCTTGATGCATCGGTAGGTCTCATGGGAAAAACTAGACCAGGGTTTTACATATTATGTATGGTTTCTTGTCCTGAGCCTTGATGGTTTGTTTATGATGTCTAGAAATATTCATTCCCTCATTATGAAACCAATAATTGGTAGTCCATGTGATTAATCTTCTAAAAAAATATCCATTATTAGGTTTTATTATGGAATTATTTAGTCATCTTTTATTCATACCATATTAAGATCAATAATATGGTTAAATGGCATGTGTTTCTAGTTATTCACCATGACTTATTGTTTATGTTTACGATTGATTATATTGTATTTATTACCCTTAATGATCATATGAGACCACCATTTTCTTATCTTTTGTTTTTCTCTTGGATGAAAACATGAATATTGTGACTGAATTACATGGATAATATGGGAGTTTATGGTAGCTTCTAATGGATTTTATATATTATATTTCCTTTCATGTTGTAATGTAACATTTATGTATATATTCTCGATTCCAAAACTACTAAACTGATTAATATTTTTTATTCAAGTCAGGTATCTATGCCAATGTAATAATTTAGGGCACCATCTCCAAGATACTATGGTAAAGGTCTCTACATATATAACTCTACCTAATGCATTGCTGGGATATATATTTATAGGACCACCTTTCACTTTATAAAATTCTCATAATCATGCATAAAACATAAAAACAAAATTCATATCGCCCATAGACATGGAATCAAAAAATTAGAAAATAATGGATTTCATAATGTTACTGTAAGGAATATATTAATGAATAAGACATGTAAGATCCATAGAAGAAAAAAAGTAGAATTAATATTTCACATTTAAGGGAAGAATTAACAAAAAAATATTTTATTTTATTAAGAGGAGAAGAATATACAGAAGCAGAATCAAATAGTGTTTTTAAGAAAACATTCTTCATTAAAAATTATGAAGGTGTATTACAGTTCATGAAAAAGAAGTATTAACATGTATATCCATAAAATAAGAAATAGAAATGAAAATAAAAAAACATTTAGATAGGGTTTTAGAATAATCATAACAAAAATACAATGGAATTAAATATAAACCCAAAAGAAATATTCGAGTATGAGATTCCCCTTACTTGTCCCCTATTTATTTATTGAAAATTCACGTCATGTATATTTAAAATATGTTTATTTAAACATAAATCCATAAGTTTATTGAATTTTTTCTTTTTTTATCAATTATAATCCTTATAATTTATTTATTAATTCTTTTTTAAAGATGAAATGGTCGATGACTTGTTTCTTTGAATCAACCTATTTTTTGTTAATTTCTGTGTTTTGATTATTTATTATTATATTATTATAAAAACAATCATATAATATTATAATATATTAAGATAAAATTATAAATAAAATATCTAATATAAAAATACCATCAATTTTGGAGGTGATAAGTAAATATTTGACATCATTCTGATTGCTGGATACAACCGACCATTAATGATACTTTTCCAAATAGGTGGAGAGAGAGTATATATATTTTTAAATGGATTATAATTGGTTATAAAATAATATAATAATATTTTTTTTAATTTATTTATGGATTTAATTATTCTGGACTGTACAAAAGATACAATATTATGGGAGTAGAAAGATAAAATGAATATTAGTGGATTTTTGTGTTACCGCTTTATTAATGCTTACTCTTTCAGTATGGGACTAAAAGCATGAAGTATTTGAGTTAAATCCCACCAAAACATCACTAGATTTCTAATAAGACTTATCCAAGGGATGTGGGGTTTTCTTGGGAAATTATAAGTTATTAGGAAGTGATTTTACTAGAGGGGTGAGGGGGTATTTAAACTTGACAGAATTGGTATTTTTGTGTAAAAATATTGAATAAAATATTATAACCAAAGTAAAACAAGAAATAATGGTCAGATTTGAAATTATGAATCATATGCTAATTAAATTTGATTATTTTATTACTTTTTAACAATCCCAAAACAAAATTTATTAGTTTATACAAATGGAAAAAAAATAAAAAATAAAAAATGGTTTTTTATGACATACTTCAACTTTTTAGACTTTGGAAATTACTTTTTTAGGTTTGGAAATTGATTTTATTAATTTTAATTAAATTATTTATCTTATTAAATTTATCTTGGGCTGATATAACCATTTTAGGTTAAAATAATTCATTATTATATCAATATTGCATCATAAAACATTAATATTTTCAAAAACTATTTTTTTTAAAAATTCACTCAAAAAAATCACGTTCTTTCAAAAAATTATCAAAAAATAACTCATGTATTTTTTTCATATAATTTAAAAATTATATTCATTCGATTAAAATTATTTTTATTCCCTGTTAGTATTATTTTTTTAATATTAACATTATAATTATGTTTTTTACAAAAGATGCTAAAAACACTTTTATAAAATACCAAATTATAATTTTTTTTGAATTTCAAATTAGGAATATGTGTTTTATAACTATATAATTTTTATATTTATGTAATGTAATCATATAAAATGTTATTTACATGTCATTTTCCAATTTTATTATTCAGGTTCTAGTTTTAATAATCAAATTAATATTCTAACGACGGAGTTAATATTCCAATGGTCATATTATTTTTCCAATGATCATATTACCTTTATACTAATTATAAATACAATTAATTTTATTCATTCATCTTCCACTTAGTTTTATATCATATTTAACTCCTTCTTTTTCAAGATTCCAATAATATTTTTAACAATTTAATTTCTTTTGACGATATTGTTCACGATGACGATAATTACAGTGGATGAAAATATTTTAGATTTTCGGATTCCTGTTATGTTATTTTTATCTATTTATTTTTTACATTATAATATTTTCAATTTTATAGATTATATTTATTATTCATATGAAACATTAAAAATTGATGAAATAGATTATTTATGGTTTTTATTACGTGGTGCATGTGTTTTAAACTATAACATATTACTAAATATGTCACACATGTATATTAAGAAGGAAAATTAAATATATTAAATTTCGGGTCATTATAGTTTTTTCATATCATGTTGGGATTATCATTATTATAACATCCCAAGTAAATAATGAATATTAATTTTTCATATTTATTAATTTTTGAATTAAATTTTAATTTTACTATAAAGTGTTTCTATATTCGAGAGCGTACCCGATACGCAATAATGAGTTTCTTTGAAATCTTACGTTGCGCACTAATAATTTATTATTATTTTAAACGGTAGTTAACTCCTAGCCATTGTATTGGAGGGAATGAACAAAACTAACTACAATATGATTATAAATGTTTGTTAAATGTATTTACATTTATCCAATAAAAATTAGAGGCTTAAAATGTTAATGAATCGAATTTTAAGCATAATTTACATTAAAAGGATGATTTATCGCCTTTTAATGGCGAACCCGTTTTAAATATAGTTTTGGTTACATTAATAAATTATATTTGACCAAATAAAATCCTTCCTTAGAATGGGGACATCAAAATTTACTTTGTGTAAATTTTTGGAATTTTTCCAATAAAGTTCATTTTTAATGAAAAGTGAAAAATATTGTTTTTTAACTCAATAGTTCCTTTTAATATAATTTATTTATATGGTTATATTATCCTTTTAATTGGTTTTGAATTTATTTTAAAATATATTTTTACCATTTAATCCAATTTTGGTCATTGGAATTAATTTCACTTTGAAATGGGACATAAACAATTATCAATCTTTTGATAGTTATTGTTTCCTAAAAACACGCTATTTGTTTTGATAACGGGAATTAATTTTAAAATTAATTAATGACACTTCTATTTTTTTAAATTTGGAAAAATAAACATCATTTTTGAATTTGGAATATCAAATATATCTTAGGATGAATTTTTGGTATTTTTCTGAAAAACTTCAATTTTTGATGAATAGTGAAACCACTTAGTGGTAGTAAAAAAAACTGACATTTTAATCTAAATGAAATTTTACAACAGCTGTGAATTGAATTTTTAAAATATTAAATACATGGTTGTTATCAAGAATTAAAATTTTGTTCAATAAGATGAAAATAATTTTTGGTGAATAGTAACTTCTGACTTTTATTTACCGCGGTTAAAGGTAAATAGGGTAATTCAAGGTTAAAAGAATATTATAATATTTCCAAATTACCTTAACACTTGTCCTAACCTTTTTGGATGAATATTTTCCGACCATTGGAATCCTTGTGTCGATTTTGGGACCCCATTGAGTCACTTGGTAGTGATAATGACAATTTGGATTAATTAATTTAATGTAAAGACAAAATTGACATTAACAAAAATAGTTTAGAAATTAATTTTTATAAGGGGTTATATAAATTATCTTTTCGACAATAACTATTCATTAGAAAGATAAAATTATTTCCTACATCATGTTATTTTTTTTATAATTTTTAGACATCAAATAAATTAAATTATTTATGGCACAATAATGATGCAGTGTTTACATCATTAATAAATCATTTAAATAAATAAGATTATAAATATTAAAATAGGATCTAAAACTTGTCCAATTTTTATTGTATGATTTTATTTCCAATATGAGTCATATTATAGTCTACCTTAATGATTTTGGGACCTTTAAAAACCGAATATCATTATATAATAAAATAATGTTTTCACATTTTCCTAAAGAGCCCCTCCTCTCCCTTATAAAAGTAGACCATTTCTATCCAATACCTCACACCTCGCAAGCCATTTGGCTCGTCCAAAATCTACCCAATTACACTACCTACATCCCTATGCTCCTCCTAGAAGCCTTACCTTAGGCAAAAGGCACTTAAAGAAGTCCTTTGGTTCAAACCAAAGGGAGTTATCCAAATTAAAGGTAACAATTTCTCTTAATTTGTTTTCTTTTATTTTACTTCTCCATCCCGTATACACCTTTTATTCCTTTATTTATTAACAACACAAGTATCCTAAATATAAAAGTATGTTTTTATGAGAATTATTCGAACTACACTTACACACACCTCCATCTAATAGGTGAAGAACATAATGTTTCTGTGGATGGAAAACTAACGCCTCACGAAACGATGATTGTTCAATTACATCATACCGCCTCTCATGGTGACCATTATGATGGAAATGTATTCATATATAATATATATTATTTTTATGATTTTATTATGCTTCTGTACTACCCAATTTATATCAATCCTTTATGGTTTCCATAATGGGTAAATACGATAATCTCATTTGAGGAAGCGTGGAATACCGCCCCCTCAAAGTGATGTGACTCGTTAATGCCTTATGTGGGATGTATAAAGGATATATTTAATGAAATTATATATGATATTATTCTGGAATTATAATATACCTATTTATCATTATGTTTTAACTCCATTAAAAAATAAATAGAAATGAAAGTAGCGTTCATGCGTACGTACGGCTTACTGTCTCCATGAACGGTGCATTTCATTTCTTACCTCTAAATGTTATGTACTATTGTAAATACATGTATATACAGGATATATATGATATATATGATATCTAAATCATGAATATCATTCTGGATGCAATGAACCTTTGACCACATGAACAACAAGTAATTATAAGAATTCCATTTTTGACTCAAGTACCAAATATCGACAAAACGAACATTATTAACTTAAATGATTACATAATGTTTATAACATGGTAATAAGTGATATTAAAGGAGTAATAAACTTGAAAATGTTCTTAATAAATTATAAATTATCTTAAGTTTATTATTCAAGAGATTAAAGAACGATCGATTCAAGTCGGACACGAGGTAAGGGATTTTCTTTTCTCACTTTCAATTCCGTGTGATTTTCATTGTTCGCCACTAATTTATTGAATGTGGTGTATTGTGTACTTAAAGTTGATATATATTATCATTATTCTCATTATATTCCTGGTATTTTTTTATTAATTTGGTGGTTATTAACTTTTGGTCATATGACTCAGTTGATTACAACGTGGTAAAGGGTTTCATCTCACTTTTTATTCCTGTGAGATTCATGCTATATTTTCCATGATTTCCTTTTGTGTGGTGTATGTACTACCCATTGTTGTACTAGTTATGTAATATACTTCCATTTATGAGTATTTAAATATGCATTTTATGATCCTTCTTTCTTGTGGTGTATGTTTTGTAAATTACCAAATCGGTAATGGAACCATTCACCCTCCTCATTATAAAAGACTTCTTTTTGTTATATCTTTTAATTTACATCTTATTATGTTGAGATATGTTCCTATATATCCTTATTGATGTAAAATTTATATACAAGTGATGATATTCTCTTTTTTATCTCATCAACTCATTTTTTTTTTGAATTTTAAAGTGACGCCGATAGGCTGTTAAATATTTACAAGGGAACTTCTTAACCCAATTTCAGTTCTTTGGGTTCAAATTGTACTTATTGAATATGTCAACCAATGAATATATGTGAATTACATCTGGTTGTTTTGCACTTAATAACCACTTATATTGGGTATATTTATATTTTTCACACATAATTATGAGATTGATTAATCCTCAATTTAAGGATACCATCTTTATAAGGGATTTCATCTCAATTTACGTTTCCATTGAGACTTCATTGTTGTTATGCACCAATTCACTCTTATGTTGTGTATATACGGTCCATTGGCATAATATATCATGAATACCTTTATTCTCATGATATTATAAATTTTTTATTAAATTTTATTCCTCAATTATTTGTATTCAAGTGTCTCTCTTTTTGTTAAAAAAACTATTTAACTAAAATATCATTTAAAATGTTTTAAAGATTTATTATTCTAAATATTTCTCATAAATGTGAATGTTTTCAAAATGTGTTTTAGGATTTATTTATATGGAAATTAATGTTTTCAAATTATAATTCATTTAAAAGCTTCAAATTGGTATGGGACACTTTGATTCAAAAATCTATTTTTAAATGATTTTGAAAATGATTTGACAAAATATTGCTTATTTAAATATCTTGATTTGATATATTGGAATGTGGAAATGTTATCTTTACTTTATACATGTGTTATATGTTATGATTATGTTATGGTTATTGGGAATTGTTTACTTATACAGGTGGTTCCATGATAAACCTAGGGCGGGTGAGCCCGAGATAGCTCTCCAATGCATTGGGTAATGTGACAGAGGTAAACGTGATGTTTCTCCTAAGAGATTTATGGAATATACTGTGATGGGTATTCCAAGTGTAACTCCCTATGTAGCTATGATAACTTCAATGTAAGTATGATATGGATGCCATAGGTAACCTTTATGATTTATGATTTCTGTGCATTATTCATAAATCTTATGATTTCATAAGGTATGTTATGATTGAAAATTATGGTTTCATGGATTTGTATTTATTGTCGCGATAATGTTTTCCTTCCTTATTTTATAACCCTTACTGAGATTTTTATGCTCATCCCAAGTTTTTTAAATTTTTTCCACAGGACTTAAAGATTAACAGGTTCAAGGATGGGATCAAGGAAAAGTCATTCCGTCTAAAACATGGAACTAGAAATGTGTCTTTTTAAGAGTTTTTATTTTTTGAAAAAAAATAGATACTGAGTAGTAGTGTCTACTTGTAATATTCAAGTGTTATGTAATAGTTATGGCCTAATTCTCTAAAACTCTAAACCTGAAAATATCCTCAATGTGAATTATCCATTTAATTAAATATTATTTAATGTTATAATGTCGGGTCCATATAATTATGGTCTAGTAACTATGAACGAGGTTGATGAATGTGGATGATTAGGTTGGACAGGGATGTTTATGTGGAGCTGTATGTGCTACTCCCTAACTAAGATCTAGTTTGGGATGTTTGGATAGTTGAGATCTAGGGCTTGAGATATGTCTTCCAGGTATTATTTCCTTGTATCCTTCCATATTTAGAAACTATAGATGATGAGGCCACAACCTTGTGAACTAGGTATCAAGGTTTGGAGTTACACCACCCATGTTCACATGCAAAACACATTTTGATAATATCGTTAGAGGATGAGATGATCCCCAATGACTCTTCATTATGGGTTTGTCTATGTCGTACCATCCCTCAAATATTTTTATCTGTATTTTGGTGTTGTGAGGATGTTTTATAATGGGTATTACATGGGACCTTGGGATCATGGTGTGGAGATAGATCACATAGGTATCAGTTTTCTTGGGTGTTAGGTTGATCACATGATCATGATAGGATCCGTAGTGGTTCCTCTATGTAGTTTTGTCAATGATATACTATTATTAGATGAATTTAGGTAATTTATTATTGATGATGATGATTATGTATTTTGGGATAGGGATTAGAATTGTAAATGGTAATTGTGGATTAGAGATTACACCACTAAGGAGTTCCTTATTCTTGAGTATTGTGACGATCATTATCACATGTGAGGATCCCAAGTTACTCTATACTATAAGGAATAAATATGATATAGTTTCTAAATATGGGAATCCATTTTTTTATTACAAGATATGTTATAACTTTCAATGAAAAGTTTCCTTGTGATGTAATTTTGAAGGAAATATTATTTGAATTTTTTAAAGTTGGTGGGGGTTGGGTGTCATGGTGGCCTGGTTAGGACATGATGACAGAATGTGGTTGATTACATAATATATATTACTTATTTATTTATTTCCCTATAAATTAATACATAATATTTATAGGAATATATAAGGGATACATTGGTGTCTCCCTAAAGAGTTTTATTCTCACATCCTTCATGAGCACCTTGGTGTGTGTGCATCCCCTTATATTTGGATTTTTGGTAAAATGTAGTATGATGGATCTGACTAGAGTATATGTATAATGTTTTTTATTGATTTGTTTTACTATGTACTTGGGTTTTGTTGAATTTTCTTCACAAAAATTTTATTTATTTTTTATTTGGAACTCGGTTGGCCAAATGGGGAACTCTTGATGTATGTATAAATACTGATAATAACTACAATTAATGTTATAGTAAGTCGTTCATTTTTTATTAATGGTTAGAATATAGTTTTAATTCATTAAGTGTACCGTGTTATTATATGTTGATTTTTTTAATTATCTATTATTGTATGTGGTGTTACCATGAATATAGTTTCCCTTTACGTTCATATACTCTCCTTTTTTTTGTAAACATATGGTTCAGGACGCGCTTAAGGTATTGTGGTGCCCCCGATCAGGCTGATACTTAGTTTTCCAAGCCTGGGCATTACACATGGTGAGTAAAAAATAATATTCCACCAAAAACAATATATAAAAATAAATAATAAATATATAATTTCATAAATTTAGTGATATTCATATAACATAAACAAAAATAAATTATAACAATATACATCACACCCTTGGGTTCTAACAAGCCACTATTGAGAGTGACATTACCTTATGTGACCAGTTATGGAAAATATCTTTACATATCACCTTGAAAACCAAGGATTGATATAATGTCACAAATAATAAAATTAATATATATTAATGGACCTAAGCTCTTGGAACATATCAAATAAATACAAGGGAATGATGTCCCATGAAGGTACAACATATAACAATTTGGCATGTCACCCTGTGATGGAATAATACAAAGCAATGTGTATGCTATCCTAGAATGGAATAACATAAAAAAGTGGTGTATTCCCCATATCTCTAACAATGAAAATAGAAAATAAGTGGGGAATCTCATGACTTTATCAATATTTTGGCCAAATGGAAATTACATTTCCTAGCCTGGTGGCATTACATTCCACTAGAAAAACATAAACAATAAAGGGAATTACCTCCAATTCCATGAGATTCCCATAAATTTGGTATGGTTCCCCTCATAAAAAATAATATAAGATAAAATAGTAGTAATTCCAATATGATATTCAATAAAATCCGGATCGGCATGTCGTTCCATTCCAAAAATGTGGTATCATCGATTTGGCTCAAACACACATTGACTAAATTTGGTGCTACATAATACAAGAATTCCACCCCAAATTTCCGAGGCATCCAAATAGTGAATAGAGTCTTTTTAATAAGTGGGGGATACTATACCCTCATCATTATAAATAGTTATAAAATATAGTGGAAGAAAAATTGTTAGAATAATCACAAAAAATAAAATCAAGAAAAAAAATACATCACAACTTTATACCATAAAGAATAATATCATTACATATGCTACAAAAAAAAGTAGTTGTAATTTCATATAATCATAAATTAGAATGTTCACCTAATTTATAACCATTAAAAGGCAAAAAAACTAAATAAATAAATAAATTACATTATAAAATAATTGGCTCATTAAAATCTACATTGTTCCATCCCCAAACCCTACCTAGACTCTCCCTATTTAACCATCCAACACATGGTTCATTCTCTTAACCACACCTAAAAAAATAATGTATACATAGATACCAGGGTATTTGAGAAGGATTTGAGTACAACTCAATTGGGAAAACTAATAGTGTACTTAACAAAGTCTACTATAGGAATGTGCATTCACAATTTGATGTACTCATAATTAAAGGTAGATATAAAAATGAAGTAGTAATAAATAAATCACAAACATGGATACTACATAGTCACATTGGTGTGACCATACCACCTACTTCTAATGACATTGTTTCTATGGACACATAAAAAAAATAATCTAGATATTACGTCTCAATCATCACATATTTGTACATTGTCCCATTATATTATAATGATTTTTATATGGGAAACACTTCCTAATAACATAAAATAAATATTGGGCATAACATCCATGTGATCATATAATCATCATTTCATGCGTAGTGAATTTAGATAATAAAGTCATAACTATTAGTATGACATCCTTAATAAATATTATTCAAGTGGGAATCAGTCTTGATTACAATATAAAATGTGATAATAATGTCCTTATTAACTATATACAAGTGGGAATCAAAAACTGAATAAAATTTTAAATGAGGTAATAACATAGGTATTGATTATATATAAGTGGGGATCACATCTTAATTATAGTATGTACTGAGTGAATAACATCCCTGTAAATTATATGCCAACAATGATCACATCTAGACTACATAATCATCAAGATAGGGTATAAATTTTGTATCCATGTGCATAAAAACATATATGGTAATACTTACCTAGTACCATACAACATCAAAAGAGAGGTAATCACATCTCCTAACATCAATTCCCACATAATAATCTCATCCATTTCCCTTGAATTATCACACCATGGAAGTTATGGCCACATTCTAATGGTATTAGTATGTAAATGAGAAAATTGTTCCATGACATAGGCTTCATATATTTAATCAGATATTTCCTCCCATTACCATCATCGTCAAGACTATATAGAATCACATTCCATGGAATAGTGGGTATCATGTCCCAATACCATTGCAATAATGTCCCAGATAATGAGGTCCTCACCTAAGGGGAATAAGTCCCCTCAACGACATATTTTATGGGTAATCAAGAAAATTAGTTAGTGCCTCCTGATCCAATTGAATTTCATATAATGGGAGTAATTTCCCTGACCAATTCATAATATGATAAGTGGGTAATGGATACCATACCACACATAATAATATCATGTTGATAATTTCATCCCATTTCATAGGCATTATCAACACATGTGGGAACGTCATCCCATTCTATATGGAATATGAAAGTGAATGGTCATGTTATCCCATATCAAAAACTCATATCGAACAAGGGGGATCTCTTCCACCTCATAACAATAAATATATAACTCAGAATAAAATCCCACAACATAAGAAAAACCATAATAAAATAATAAACAACTTAAGAAATTCTATATATGAAAGGAATAACTGTGTTTTTATAATTTTATACTCTCTTTAATTCTAAGCTACGTTGGTATTATAACACCCAACCTATATCCATGTTCAAACCACAGGTATAACACACAAAATTTATAGAGACCGAGAGTGGGAGTATCACTCATTCGGATAATCTATAATACATAATAAAAGGCTAAAGAGGGATCGCTATTGATCCATTATAGCATGCATCAGGATGACTACAAATTAATTACACATACACTACTCAAAGGTATCTAAGTGAACATATTCTAGGTCTTTTACATCATGGTATAACAAGGGGAAACACTTCTTTGTTATAGATACAATAATTTCCAACACTTTAATGACACCCCCATGACCTTTGATGTTTATCACATCAGACAGAAAAAAAGGAAGGCTAATCATATCCCTAATAGAACATACTCATACTAAAGTGGTGAAATGAATAATTCATTCGAATTCTCACACCCATCTCTCTCAATTACACACCTAACTATGTTTAATGATTTAAAATGGACTTATTAAAGGACATATAAATCATATTATTACACAATGAATTCCCCTTTGGGTCTTGAGTATAAATTATAATAATAATTAGTTCAATATAATGGCCATATACAAATATAACATTAATTCATTACATTTGGAGGGTCCCCGTTGGTCCTAGAAGTCCTTACCCAACTCATATGGGCCAATAAAAATCCATTTAATTTTGTTTGAGGTAGATCACACATGGCCTAGAGACAAAAAATAACACATTTCGCCAAACAATTCATAAAATTTAGGGAATGGTTAGGAATCTCTAACCTAAAAATGGTGTAAACCTCTTTTTTAAAGATCGAGAACAATCATATGTGCTCATCTAATCTTGATCAAGCTCTATTGACCATAATCCAACTAAAAAACGTCCCAAACTCCATATAGAATCTATTGAAATTAATTATAAAACAATTATATTAAATTTACATAATTAACCCATATTAAATTCAATTAGAAATAGTTAAATAATAACCAACCAGATGACATAACAATGAAAAAATCTACAAATGGGTGTAGATCATTCCTGACACACCCCTAAGTCTTCCACAAACTAAAACCCCAACATTTAACATTGGATAATCAATTAACTACAATCTCATTTCATGGAAAATTCAAAATAAATTAGGGCAGTGGATTACCTAAATATAAACAACATGAAACATTGATTGTTCATCCTTATAAGGTGAATTCTAGCTAAGAAAAACCAAATACCTATTATATGATCCTAATTCCACCATGCTTAGGTGGAGTTACTATCAAATATCTAACTCCACCATAATTAGTGAGGAAGAGGGGAAATAAGAACATGGATTAATTAGAAGAGAAAATGACCTCAAATAACTAAAGGAAATCCCCCAAATCCACCAAAAATAATGGGAAAAAGTGAGGGGTGGGTGTGTCTTCCCATGCTTGGCCAACCGAAGAAGACACTATTGAGTTTATTGTTTTTCTAAAATAAAATAAACAAAAATACCCTATTGCAAAATAAAAAATTTGGGATCTACCAGATACCTATTACACCTAGACTGGTCACCTAGTGGCCTAGGGTAGAATGTATACAATCCAAGCACCCCACTATCTACATGTTTCCACCTTTTCAGGTACTTGGTATTCATATAAAGTTAATTTCCTACACTACTCAGCCCCAAAAACTCTAGAAAAAATCTTAATGCCTCTTAAAATTAGTTAATACCACATAAATGTATACTCATTCATCTTAAATGGGTCTACAAATTCTAATTCTTGATCCAAATCCAAAAAATGATACCATCTCCCGATATTATACTCATTGAAACCCAATTTTACATTGACCCACTGATTCTAATAGGTGTGTTCCATTAAAATAATTGTCATCAATATTAAAGGTCATTTTATACAACACACAAAATCCCAACCTGAGTAATGTGATGTCATCCTATGCCTAGACAAATCACATAATCACATGGAATCAAATTATATATAATATCAATATAAATGATATAGTGTATGAAATACCATAAAAACCTTTCTCGTGTAATAATAACTAATTAAAATTACACAATATAAAAAATTAAAAATGAGGTTAGAATTACATAAAAACAATTATATTTAATATAAGGTAGGTTATAACACTCACAACCACTTATTAACAATCCATATACATGGAACTACAATCTAGAACCATCAATCCATAAGGGTGTAATCACACACCTCTCAAGAACATAAAAGTAATAAAATGGGATATAATGTAAGTACAATATCTACTTTCTAAGAAAAAATCAATATAAATATCATGAAAATACAAATCCCTATATCAATGTAGGCTAACAAGTAAATACATAGGTTTACTATATGATAATTATAAGGACCCGACCTTAAACATTACATAATATTGAATTAAACTAATAATTCACATTGAGGATCTTTTCAGGTTTAGAGTTTTAGAGAATTAGTACATAACTATTACATCCCAAAAGATTACAAAGTAGACAATTCTATACAGTTTCCATTTTTTTCATAAAATAAAAACTTTTGAAAAAAAGAGTCATGCCTAGTTATAGGTTTTAGACAGCATGACTTTTCCTTAATCCCATCCTTGATCATATTAATATTTAAGTCCTATGAAAACATTTCTAAACTTGGGATGAGCATAAAAAGCTCAGTAAGGGTTATTAAAGAAAAAAGAAAACATTTGTTCATAAATACATACAAAACATGAACTCTTTTAATTACCTCATGAAATCAATAGATTTATGAATAACACATAGAAATCATAAATCATAAAGGTAACTTTTGGCATCCATATCATACTTACATTGTAGCTATGACAACTACATAGAGAGTTACTTTGGAAAACCCATCACAATATATTCCCTAAATCTATTAGTAGAAACATCCATATTTACCTCCATCATGTTACCCAATGCATTGGAAAGCTATCTTGCGCTCTCCCACCCTAGGTTTATCATGGAACCACCCGTATATATAAATAATTCCTAATAACCATAACATGATCATAACACATAACATAATCATAAATGAAAGATAAAATTTCCACAATGCAATAACAAAATATAATTTCAAGATATTGAAATAATAAACCCATTATCAAAATCATTTTCAATACCAAAATATGTAAAAATAGTATATGGTATTTATTTTTCCTTTTAAAAACATTACGGCTTGTTAAAGAAGCCAAAGATCAAATAATACTCGCTATGGTGAAAAGGTCGTTGTCACCGCTTACGTTAAAAAATATTCCTTTTTTTCCTTTAATAAAACTCTACATATAAAAATATTCCCTTTTAATGAAATGAAAATTCAAAGGTGTTTATACAGCATATAAAAGAAAATCGGATATTAAAATAAAATATGTCTCAATGAAAGGAGATTGAGACGAAGTCACTTACCTCGTGTCCAACTTGACTCGATCATTATTTAATCTCCTTTATAATAAACTAAAGTTAATTTATACTTTCTTAAGAACCTTTTTCAAGTTTATTAGTCATTTCATATCACTTATTACCATGTTATAAATATTATATAATCATTTAAGTTAATAATGTCCATTTTGTCGATATTTGGTACTTGAGTCAAAAATGAACACCTTATATTTACAAGTTATCCATGTGGTCAATAGTCCATTATATCCGGGATTATACTCATGATTTTGATATCATATATATCATATATATCCAGTATCTACATGTATTTATAATATTACATAACATTTGGAGGTAAGAAATGAAATGCACCGTTCATGGAGACCATAAGCCGTACGTACGCATGAACACTAATTTCATTTCTATTTCTTATTTTAATGGAATTAAAACATAATGATACATAGTTATTTTAAAATTATAGTATAATATAATATATTATATCATTAACTCTATACATTATACATCCCACATAAGGAATTAATGAGTCGCATCACTTTGAGGGGGCGGTAGTCCGCACTTCCCCAAATGAGATTATCATATTTACCCACAATGGAAACCATAAAGGTGTTCCATAAATGGAAAATACAGAAGGATAAAGAAAACATAAACATAATATATATCATATATAAATATAGTTCCATCATAATGGCCACCATGAGAGGTGGTAGGAGGTAATTGAACAATCATCTTTTCGTGAGGCGTTAGTTTGCCATCCATAGAAACATTATGTTCTTCACCAATTATATGGAGGTGTGTGTAATTATAGTTTGAATCATACTCATAAAAACATACTAGTATATTGAGTATACTAGTTTTGATACAAAACAAAGGAAGAAAAATAGTTTAGGGGTTGGAGAAGTAAAATAAAAGAAAACAATTTAAGAGAAACTCTTACCTTTAATTTGGGTAACTTCCTTTGGTTTGAACCAAAAAGGCTTCTTGAAGTACATTCTGCCTAAGGAACGACTTCTAAAGGGAGGAGAGAGATTTAGGGAGATTATTGGTTAGAGGTTGGATGAGCCAAAAGTCTTTAGAGGTGTGAGGATTTGGTTAGAAGTGGTCTCCTTTTATAAGGGAGAGGAGGGGCTCTTTAAGAAAGTGTGAAAACATTATTTTATTATAAACATATCTTCAGTTTCAAAAGGTCAACAAAATCATTACAGTATAAGATAAGATGTATCATATTTGAAATAAAATCACCCAATCTGGATTGGACATGTTTTAGATAATATTTTAATCATTATAATCTTATTTATTTAAAACATTTATTAATGAGGTAAATACTGCATCATTATTGTGTCATAAATAATTGATTAATTTGATGTCTAAAAATTATAAAAAAAATACCATGATGTAGGAAATAGTTTTTAATTTCCAAATAATATTTTTAGTCAAAAATATTACTTATATAACACCATATAAAAATTAATTTACTAAAAGATATTTTTTTTTCAATTTTTGCCTTTACATTAAATTAATTAATCTAAAGTGTCATTTTCTTTCATAAGTGGCTCCATGGGATCCCAAAATAGACCCAAAGATGACCATTGTCGTACATTACTCATCCAATAAGGTTAGTACAAGTGTTAAGGTAATTTTGAATTATTATAATATTCTTTTTACCTTGAATTACCTTATTTACCTTTAACCGCGGTAAATAAAAGTCAAAAGATACTATTCACCAAAAATTATTTTCATCTTATTGGATCAAATTTTACTTACTAATAACAACCATGTATTTCGGATTATCGAAATTCAATTCACAGAAGTGGTAAACCTTCATTTAAATGAAAATGTCAGTTTTTTGAACTACTACTATGTGGTTTAACTATTCATCAAAAATTGATGTTTTTCAGAAAAATACTGTAAATTCTTCCTAAGATATATTTGATATTCCAAATTCAAAAATGATTTTTATATTTCAAAATTCAAAAAATAAAAGTGTCATTAATTAATTTAAAAATTAATTCCCGTTTTAAAAACAAATAGCGTGTTTGTATGAAATAATAACTATCAAAAGATTGACACTTGTTTTTGTCCACTTTCAAAGTAAAATTAATTCCAATGACCAAAATTGGATTAAATGGTAAGAATATATTATAATTACACTTTAAGAACAACTAAAAAGATAATCTAACCATATAAATAAATTATATTAAAACATAGTTTTGAATAAAAATTCAATATTTACACTATTCATAAAAAATGAACTTTATTGGAAAAATTCCAAAAATTTACACAAAGTAAATTTTGATTTCTCCATTCTAAAGAAGGATTTTATTTGGTCATATAGAATGTATTAAAGTGACAAAAACTATATTTAAAGAGGGTTCTCTATTAAAAGGCGATAAATTGGCATTTTAATGTAAATTATGCTTAAAATTAGATTCATTCACATTTGAAGCCTCTAACTTTTATTGGATAAATGTAAATACATTTAACAATCATTTATAATCATATTATAGTCATTTTTGTTCATTACCGCCAATACAAAAACTATGAGTTAACTACTATTTAAAATAATAATATTATATTATTAGTGTGCAATGTAAGAAACCCGTTGTTGCGTATCAGGTATGCTATCGAACATAGAAACCCATTTAAAGTAAAATTAATATTTAATTCACAAATATTAATAAATATGAAATATGTCTTATTCTTTATTTACCTAGGATGTTTCATCCTTCCCCCCTTTTGGAAATTGTGTCCTCGCAATTTTTCCTCACTTATCAAAATAAGTGGGTGTATTTATCCCTCATATAATTTTTAGATTCCCACGTTGCCTCTTAAATCATATAGTTTTTCCACAAAACCTTTACCTGGAAAATTACCTTATTCCACAAAACATGCTCTCTACGGTCATGAATCTAGACTGGTTTTTCTTTATAAGAGATATTATCTTCCAAATGAACTACCTCTGGGCTCAAAACATGAGATGGATCTGTTATATACTTTCTCAATATTGAAACATGAAAAACATTGTGTAACTGGGATAAACTTGGAGGTAAAGACACTCTGTACGCAACTGATCCAACTTTCCCCAGAATTTCATAAGGTCCAATGAACCTCAGACTCACCTTTCCTTTCTTACCAAAATGCATCAAACTTTTCCATGGAGAAACATTGAGAAAGACATGATCACCTACCTCAAAAGAAAGATCCTTCCTCCAGTTATCTGCATACATTTTCTGTCTGCTCTGAGCTGTTCTCATGTGCTTCTAAATCAACTGAACTTTTTCTGTCATCTCTTCTACCAATTCTGGTCCCATCATCTTCCTTTCACCTACATCATCCCCAAAAGTTGGAGTTCGACAAGACTTTCCATATAATGCCTCAAATGGATCCATATGTATAATGGAATGAAAACTGTTATTATATGAAAATTCAACCAAAGAAAGGTGTTGGTACCAACTTACCTAATAATCTAGTGAACAAGCACGTAGCATATCCTCCAAGTTATGAATTGTTCATTCTGACTACCCATCTGATTGAGGATGAAAAGCTGTACTAAAATTTAATTCAGTACCCAATGACTTCTGAAGGCCTTTCCAAAAGATAGAAATAATCCGGGGATCCCGATCAGATACAATGGAGAGGGGAACTCCATGAAACATGACTATCTATTTAACATACAACCAAGCAAGTTTATCTAGAGACAAAGTATCTAGAATTGGAAGGAAATGATCATATTTAGTCAATCGTAAAACTATAACCCAGATTGCATTATTTCCTCAAGATGTCTTTGGTAATCCCACAACAAATTCCATGGATATATTTTCCCATTTCCACTCTGGCACCAGTAAAGGATAAATCATTCCCTTCGGTAAATTCCACTCTACTTTAACCTGATGACAAGTCAAAAACTTCGCAGTAAAATCAGAAATATCTCTTTTCATTCCATCCCACCAGTAATATTCCCTAAGATCTATGTACATCTTATTACTACCAGGATGAACTGAAAACAGGGAAATATGAGCTTCAAATAATAACTCATTCTTCAACTGTGAATCACAAGGAACGCATAATCTCTTTCCAAACCTCAAAACACAATCATTATCAATGTTAAAATCAGGCAACTTACCCTTCTAAACCAACTCTACCTTTTTCTGTAACTCACTGTCTTCTTTCTGCGCTTAATTTGTTATGTCTGATAGAGATGATTTCACTAACGCCTGAAACAAAACAGAATAATTTTCTGTACCAACAATTTCTATGCCAAAGTTTATCAACTCAAAAACCAAAGGATCGTATTCCAAATGTAACATGGTTAATGAAGCATTACTTTTCCGACTCAAAGCATCAACAACATTATTTGCTTTTACCGGATGGTAATGGATCATGCAATCACAATCCTTGATTAATTATATCCATCTACTCTATCTCATGATCAATTATTTTTGAGTGAGTATATACTTTAAACTTTTGTGGTGATTATATATTTCACATTTTACTCTATACAAATGATGCCTCCCAATTCATAAAGCAAAAACAGCAGTAGATAATTCCAAATCATGTGTAGGGTAATTTAACTCTTGAGGTTTCAACCGAATTGAAGCATAAGAAATTACCTGATCATTCTGCATTAGGACACAACCCAGTCCTTTCAACAAAGTGTCACTGTAGATAACAAACTCACCATTTCAGGATGGCAGTGCCAAAACTGAAGCATTCACCAACCTGCTTTCCAATTCCTAAAAACAATCATAACATTCTTTTATCCAGATAAACTTAACACCTTTTGAGTTAACTTATTCATTGGGCTAGATAACTGTGAAAATGTTTCAATATACCTCTGGTAATAACCTGCCAAACCAAGAAAACTATGAATCTCTGTTATATTTGTGGGTCTTGGCCATTTTTCAACAACAATTGTTTTAGCAGGATCAACAGTTATGCCATTTTTTGAAATAATGTGACCAAGGAAAGAAATTTGTTATTACCAAAACTCACACTTGCTGAATTTCCCAAACAGTTTATTTTCTTTTATGGTTTTCAAGAAAATCCTTAAATGAATTTCATGTTCCTCCTTCCTTTTGGAATAAACCAAAATATCATCAATGAACACAACCACAAACATATCCAAGAACTCATGGAAAATTCTATTCATAAGATCCATGAATATAGCAGGTGCATTGGTTAAACAAAAAGGCATAACTACAAATTCATAATGGCCATATCTATTATGAAATTCGGTCTTCTGAATTTTTGCTTCCTTTACATTCAACGGATGGTACCCTGACCTCAAATCAGTCTTCAAAACATACTGAGCTCCCTGGAGCTGATCAAACAAATCTTCGATATGAGGAAAAGGATACTTATTCTTAACAGTGATGTTACTCAATGCTCTATAATCAATGCAAATACACATTGAACCATATTTCTTTTTAACAAAAAAGATATGAGCACCCCATGGTGAAGTTATTGGTCAAATAAAACCTTTATCTAATAACTCCTGCAATTACTTCTTTAACTCTAAAAGTCCAATTTGAGCCATTTGATATGGGGGTTTTGAAATTGGCTTAGCATCAGGAACTAAGTCAACAGTAAATTCATCTTTTTGATCAGGTATAATGCAAATAAACTCATCATGAAAAACATCAAGGTACTAATTTACCACTGGCACATCATTAATGTGAACAGTTCTTTTATTTTCAACAATATGTGCAAGGTAACATTCATTTCCATATTTTACTAGTTTATTAGATTCCTGATATGTTATCAAAATCAAGGGTTCATTTTTGTATACAAACTAAAAATAATTCTAAAAAGAAACCTCTTTAGCTATGCAGTCAATCTTAGCATTATAAACAGAAATCTAATCCATACCCAAAATAAAATCAAACACTACTAGAGGAAAAAGAATAAGGTTTGTTGGTAGATTCTTTCCACACACCAGGGCAAGAATGTTATTATGTTTTATTTTTGTTTCAAAATTTCATCCATGTGTTTTTACCATATGTTTTGTATTTATATATTGAGATGGAATTCCCAATTTACTAGAAAACTTCTCAGAAATGAAAGAGTGTGTAGAGCCTGAATCAAACAACACATTGGCATAATATGAAAAAACAAATAGTGTACCTGATACAACTTCATTTGATGGCCCAATATCTGCTGAATTAGTTGCAAAGGATTTCAACATGACTTTTTTCTTATAGTCTGGTTGTTTTCCTTCGGTTGAGTTCTTTGTTGGACACTCATTTTCATAAGACCCATTTCATTGCACTTAAATTTTTTTAATGAATGTAAATCAGATTTTATCTTACCATTACATGGATCTTTTTTAGTTCAATTACGAGCCTTATGTCCCATTTTACCACATCATTGGAACTCACCATAATTCAAAAGACATTCCCCAGCATGATTTTTACCACAATTTTCACAAACTGTAAACTTATGTTTCTTACCAACAGACTTTGTTGAAGAGTTCTTCCCTTTATCCTGACACCTCAACCTCTTATTCTATTGTTTGTCAAAGATTACCTGATCATTGGAAAAATCCATTTCCACCTTCTCCACACAACGAACAAGTTTTTCATAACTTTTGAACTCACGAGATGATAAAGCGCTTCGATACTTTGTATTTAATCTTGAGTAAAAATGGTTGGTTTTTATATCAAGATCTCATATGAAATTTGGAGCATACCTTTCTAGTCAAGTGAATTTTTCTTCATAAGAAGCCACTAAGTCATCCTCCTGCCTAAATTCCAAGAATGTTTTTCCATGCTAAGATGAAGCACCTTAGGAAATTCTTTATCAAGAAAAATACCTTTGAATTAATCCCAATCAAGAGCATTAATATCCTCACTATCCCTGATATTTTTCACCATCGACCACCACTGGTCATCTTCACCTTCAAAATGGTAAACAAGAAGACTATCTTTTTGATGTTCTGAATAACCCATGACATTGAAAATCTTTTTCAGTGCTTTAATCCAACCTCTTATTAGCATCGGATCAGATGATCCTCTGAATGATGGGGGGTTTTTCCTCATAAAATTCTCCACTATTGACATGTTCCTATGTGGTTGATCTAGCTGATCTCATACATGGATACTGCCACCATTTATAGCCTGAGTCAACAGTGACATCACTGCAACAAACTATTCAGTTCCGATTCTAACAATCTCAGGTTGCAGATTTGGAAAGTTGTCTTCCTCTTGATGTTGTCCCAACATATCGGCCCTGTTTCCTCTGCGGAAAACCATTATGAACACAGAAATATCATCGGCGAAGCAACATGGTAATCTATAAATTCTATATGATTTCAATATTAACAAAAATTACTTTATGGAAATTTATTTAAAAATACCCTAACTTCTAATGTTATCTAAATCGACCTATGATGACAACTATAAGGACCCGACCTTAAACATTACAAAATATTGAATTAAATGAATAATTCACATTGAGGATCTTTTCAGGTTTAGAGTTTTAGAGAATTAATACATAACTATTACATCTCAAAAGATTACAAAGTAGACAGTTATACACAGTTTCCATTTTTTCATAAAATAAAAACTCTTGAAAAAAAGAGTCATGTCTGGTTCCAGGTTTTAGACAGCATGACTTTTCCTTGAACCCATCCTTGATCCTATTCATCTTTAAGTCATGTGAAAACATTTCAAAACTTGGGATGAGCATAAAAAGCTCACTAAGAGTTATAAAACAAAGTAAAAAAACATTTGTTCATAAATACATACAAAACATGAAATCTTTTACTTACCTCATGAATTCAAAAGATTTTAAGAATAACACATATAAATCATAAATCATAAAGGTAACTTATGGCATGCATATCATACTTACATTATAGTTATCAAAACTATATAGGGAGTTACTTTGGAATACCCATCACAGTATATTCCCTAAATCACTTAGGTGAAACATCCACATTTACCAATGTCACATTACCCATTGCATTAGAGAGCTATCTCGGGCTCACCTGTCCTAGGTTTATCACGGAACCACCTATATACATAAATAAGGCCCAAGAACCATAACATGATCATGACACATTACCTAAGCATAAAGGAAAGATAACATTTCCACATTACAATAACAAAATATAATTTCAAAGTATTGAAATAATAAATCCATTATCAAAATAATTTTCAATACCAAAATACCTAAAAAGAGTTTATAGTATTTATTTTTCCTTTTAAAAAAATTTCGGCATGTTTAGAAAGCCAAAGATCAAATAATACTCGCAGCGACGGAAAGCTCATTGTCACCGCTTACGTTAAAAAAATTCATTTTTGTTGTTTAGTAAAATGCTTCATATAAAAATATTCCCTTTGAATGAAATGAAAAGTCAAATGTGTTTATACAGCGTATAAAAGAAAATCGTGTATTAAAACAAAATATGCCTCAATGAAAGGAGATTGAGACGAATTCCCTTACATCGTGTCCGACTTGACTCAATCATTCATTAATCTCCTGAGTAATAAACTAAAGTTAATTTCTACTTTCTTAATAAAAATTTTCAAGTTTATTATTCTTTTTATATGACTTATTACCATGTTATAAATATTATGTAATCATTTAAATTAATAACGTCCATTTTGTCGATATATGGTACTTGAGTAAAAAATGAACACCTTATATTTACAAGTTGTCCATGTGATCAATATTCCATTATATCTAGAAATATATTAATGATTTAGATATCATATATATCATATATATCCATTATATACATGTATTTATAATAGTACATAACTTTTGGAGGTAAGAAATGAAATGCACTGTTCATGGAGACGGTAAGTCGTATGTACGCATGAACGCTACTTTCATTTCTATATCTTATTTTAATGGAATTAATACATATTGATACATAGGTATATTATAATTACTGTTTAATATCATATATAATATCATCAAATCTATCCTTTATACATCCCACATAAGGCATTAACGAGTCACATCACTTTGAGGGGGCGGTAGTCCGCACTTCCTCAAATGAGATTATCGTATTTAACCACTATGGAAACCATAAAGGACTGTTATAAATGTTAAATACAGAAGCATAAAGAAAAAAAATAAACATAATATATATCATATATAAATACTGTTCCATCATAATGGTCACCATGAGAGGCATTATGAGGTAAGTGAACAATCATCATTTCGTGAGGCGTTAGTTTTCCATCCATAGAAACATTATGTTCTTTACCGATTAGATGGAGGTGTGTGTCTGTGTAGTTCGAATAATTCTCATAAAACATCCTAGTATATTGAGGATACTGGTTTTGTTACAAAAGAAAGTAATAAAAAGATATAGGTATTGGAGAAGTAAAATAAAAAACAATTTAAGAGAAACCGTTACCTTTAATTTGGGTAACATCCTTTGGTTTGAACCAAAAGGACTTCTTGGTGCACCTTCTTCTTCAGGTAAGACTTCTAGGAGGAGGAGAGGGATGTAGGGAGATTAATCAGGCAGAGATGGGATGATCCAAAAGGCTTGATAGGTGTGAGTAATTGGATAGAAGTGGTCTCCTTTTATAAGGGAGAGGAGGGGCTCTTTAGGAAAGTGTGAAAATATTATTTTATTATAAACATTTCTTCAGTTTCAAAAGGTCCAAAAATCATCAAAGTCGTAGATAAGATGACTCATATTCAAAATAAAATCATCCAATCAGAATTGGACATGTTTTGGATAATTTTTTAATAATTATAATTTAATTTATTTAAATCATTTATTAATGAGGTAAATACTGCATCATTAATGTGTCATAAATAATTTAATTTATTTGATGTCTAAAAATTAAAAAAAATACCATGATTTAGGAAATCCTTTTATCTTCCCAAAGAATATTTATATTCAAAAATATTTCTTATATAACACCATATTAAAATTAATTTACTAAAAGATATTGGTTTTTGTCATTTTTGCTTTTACATTAAATTAATTAATTTAAAGTGTCATTTTATTTCATATGTGGCTCCATGGAGTCCTAAAATAGACCCAAAGATGCCCATGGTCGGCCATTACTCATACAATAAGGTTAGGACAAGTGTTAAGGTAATTTTGAATTATTATAATATTCTTTTTACCATGAATTACCTTATTTACCTTTAATCACGGTAAATAAAAGTCAAATGTTACTATTCACCAAAAATTATTTTCATCTTATTGAACCACATATTATTAATAATAACAACCCTGTATTTCGGATTTTCAAAATTCAATTCACAGAAGTGGTAAAATTTCATTTAAATTAAAAAGTCAGTTTTTTTTAACTACTACTAAGTGGTTTCACTATTCATCAAAAATTGATGTTTTTCAGAAAAATACCAAAAATTAATCCTATGATATATTTGATATTATAAATTAAAAAATGATGTTTATTTTTTCAAAATAAAAACATAAAAGTGTCATTAATTAATTTTAAAATTAATTCCCATTGTTAAAACAAGTAGTGTTTTTTAAGAAACAATAACTATCAAAAGATTGACACTTGTTATGTCCACTTTCAAAGTAAAATTAATTACAATGACCAACATTGGATTAAATGGTAAAAATATATTCTAATTGAAATTTAAAACCAATTAAATAGATAATATATCCATATAAATATATTATATTAAAAAGTAGTTTTGAATTAAAATATAGTATTTTCACTATTCATAAAAAATGAACTTTATAGGAAAAACTTCCAAAAAATTACAAAAAGTAAATTTTTATGTCCCCATTCTAAATAAGGTTTTTATTTGGTAATATAGAATGTATTAAAGTGACCAAAACTAGATTTAATGAGGGTTCGCCATTAAAAGGCGATAAAACGGCCTTTCAAAGTAAATTATGCTTAAAATTAGATACATTCACATTTTAAGCCTCTAACTTTTATTTGATAAATGTTAATACATTTAACAATCATGTATAATCATATTATAGTTAGTTTTGTTCATTACCACCAATACAACGACTAGGAGTTAACTACAATTTAAAATAATAATATTATATTATTAGTGTGCAACATAAGAAACCCGTTGTTGCGTATCAGGTACGCTATCGAACATAGAAACCCCTTTAAAGTAAAATTAATATGTAATTCACAATAATTAATAAATATGAAATATGTATTATTCTTTATTTACCTGGGAGTTTACAACACTGAAACTCATGTAAAACTACATTGGGTCTTGAGTAAAATGTCAATCACACTTTACAAAGAGCACATAATAATCAGTGACCATGGTTTTTATTACAACATATGAAATAACACAAACATTCTTAAGAATCATAATCATTCCCATCAGACATAATTACATTGAATTTAGATTTAGTCTATGACATTCACATTACATGAAAAATATTAATATCACACGTTACATGAAAACTCATATAAATTGATTGGAATTATTAGGCATTACCTACCTCAATATAGAAAAATCCAACTCAGTGAAAGTAATGACATTATTTAACACCATTATAAATATTAAACAAAATATTACATAAACCCTTGAATTTTAAATTTATTAAAAAGAACACTAAAATAGTGAGAAAAACGAAAAATGAGAAGAAGAGGAATGTTAGCCATACCATTATAGATCTTATAGGATGGAAAAACTAAAATTCAATAAAAAATGAATAATAAATAACATGTGGAGGGATGAGTTTAAAATATCAAGGATGGCATGCGCTCGGTCATGAAGTTGGAGAAAAAGTAAAGAGACCCACATATTTATATGTTATTAAATTTTAATTAATTTAAATACAATATATAAATAATATGCTTGGGACATGAGATACCCCATAAATGTACTTATCGATATGGTGCTAAATGTATATACTTTTACACATATAAAAATAAATAAAACCAAAAATTAAGATCAAAAGTTTAGTTTCCTTGTGATCTAGGTGCATTTATATCTTTAACTCTCAATATAAGGTACATTTCTTTATAAAGATTTCTAGAAATAAGTGTCTTTATTATACATACCAATTCATATAAATTCCTTGTTAAATGAGGAAAAATAAAATGGATGAGCTCAAAAACTCTGTATGGTTTAACATAAGAGATAAAAATTAAAGAACATAAATCTAAATAAGGAAAAAATTTGGGTATGATAACATATTCCATGTACAATAATGAATCATAAAGAAATCATATCTGATAAAACATTGATCATAAGTCAAGAATCATAACATAATTATTTTGGAATAAGTTAGATATCATGGCCTAATAAGTATCTGTAAATAGTAAAAAAACATGAAAGTTTAAGAATTTTACAAGGCACACTTCCAAGACCATCATCACATAGTGGACAAAGTCCCATAGTGTGTTGGGTTTACTGCACAATCCCTTACATGTCATTTCATGAGATATATAACAGTACCCACTACATTGGGTAGATATATAATTTCAATCCCACCTGTAAAATTATAGTATGTGCATAAAAATTTATCCCAAAAAATGAAAACCTATAGAAATCCAACAAGTGCCATTAAATTATAAACCCATGGAAATTAAATAGGTATCTAATGAAATTAACCAACTCTTAAGGTAAATACCATTACTAAAAAAAGGAAAAAATGAGGTATTTACAATGTAGAGAATTAATATTATACATTTTTCTTCAATAATTTCTCTAATTAAGCAATGTATGAGTATCTAGGTAAACGCCTATCAATCATAAGAAACATACATGTCTATTTATAATAGAATGGACTTAGTTGAAAAATTATGTTTCGGAATAGTTTATAATAATGAAGGAAAGGGATTTTATGGATCATATTTTAAATATATTTCAATTTCATCACATCACATGTACATATAAAATCGAACATAAAATAGGAAAATAAATCTTAGAGAACAATTAATAGTGATAGAAAACATAATAACAAGTTATAAGATGACTTGGAAATAGAAATTCTGAACAGAGTAAGGTATGTAAAATAAATAATTATGGAGTAAATTATACAAAAAATTCATCATAAATGAATGTATTATAATAATATAAACATTCATGAACAATAATTCGAGTCATCGAAGATAATATAAGCAATAAAGGGACAATAATTGAAAATAAAACCCTTACATCGAGTCACAACTCACTTCTTATGGTATATATTATTTGAAATGGTAATTTATATTAATTATATTTATTTTTAATAACCATTTAATTTTAATTAATTTATTATTATTAAATTTAATTCATTTTTTATCATGTTTCATTCATTTACTAAATTAACACTATTCATGTCAGTATTTTTTAGGTTTTTCGATTTATAAACTCCAAAAATACTGTAGAATTGTTTTGCTGTAAACATTCATTGTATAATGGTTTCATAATGTAACACCCTGTGATTTTAAGACATATAATTATCTTTAAATAAAACTTCTTTGATAGTTTTTGATACATGGAACCCTGAGTCTAAATGAGTTGTAATATAGTATACCATTATAACCAACATGGTAAATTAGAGGGAATGAAAAGTATTAACCAAATTATAAAAAATTCTATTTTTTAATGTATAAAATAAATTCATTAGATATTAATTAATTATAAATAATATTAAATTCATTTTAAAGTAAAAGATATATTCTTTAAAAAAATACTTTTATGTGTGGAATATGTTTTCATTTTAATAAATTAAATTAATAACATTTCATGAATGATTTCAAGGAAATTTATATAGTATATAGTCAATGTAATGTTTTAATGTTAATCTAGTATTTTCAAGTCATGGTTTAAGAATAAATCCTGTTGTATTCTCAAAAATGAATTTATTCTTCTGAAAAAAGGTTATCATCACGTTTTGTGTGTTTATTTTTAAAATAATTTCTACAACATATAGAAATTGAATCATGAAAAATATATTATATATTTAAAATAATGTCTATCAAATTTGGTAAATATTTTTCTATTATTTTTTTTTATGTAATAATAGTAGCCATTGAAAACTTTTATCATCCTGATAATGGTAAATGGGTAAAATAGGTTTAAAACAACGAGACACATCTTTAAAATTTATCTAATTCTCTATTATACCATATTATATTAGTGATATTATTCTACTTCCATCCAATTCTAGAATATATGATCTTTTGTTTCCATATTATTTTGATTATTCCATTTGCATTAATTTTAAAAAATAACAAATACAGAATTTCACTCTCTTAATATTAAAATATATAAATTTTTTATATAAGGTAAAAAGTGGATAAGTTTAGTAATAAATGTTTATTTTAAATATAAATTAATTTTTTTATCATATTTATTTATTTATAATTTTTAATGATTGAATAATCACCTTAAATTCTCACACAACATTGACAAATATTTATTCAATTAACAAAAAAATAAATTAAATGATTTGAAAATATTAAAAGGAGTACAATTTTGGTGAATGATTGTGTTCCACGAATTTTATAGATCAATATAAAAAATTAGATATGTGTGAAAGATTTATATTATAATTCACTTGTTTTGACTCTTTATTTTAAAGTCAAACTAAATGAATAGTGTGAAAAAAGATATTAATGATATTTTGTGAAAATAATATTTTATTAAATTATTTAATTATCATAAAAATAATGAAATTTGGAAATGAGGATAATATATGGTATAATGTGGGATAAATTATCCACTTATGATCCAATTTTAACCTTATAAGTAAAATTATAACCCTTTAATATTGAAAAACTAATTACTAGGGTTAAAAATAAAATTTCCTTAAAAAAGGGGTTAATTAAAATCATAGAGTTGAAAATGGAACAAAAAACTACCAATTTAATTATTTGACTATATTTTCACCATATCTTATTTTTATTGAAAAATATTGTCATTATGAATCATTTTTCTAAAGAATGTATCAATTTGATTTTAATATTTTATGAATTTTCAAGTGTTCCCTTCAACTCACTTATATAGGGGAACCCATTTTCTCTTTTCATTACACAACATAGTTCCTTATAAATTTAAAAATCCCTACCATTTCTCTTCCTAAATTACCTACCCATGAATAATAGGTTTTGGTATTCCTAAAAGAATTCCAATGATTCCTATGAATGGATATAATAGAGGCTAGCTGAAAGAGAGGTAATCACCTTAGCTAAACTCTTTAAATTTCATTCTTTTTCAACATCCTCTAAATCTATGTTATTCATAAAAAATTAATAAATTAATAATATTAAATACAAGGAGAAATTATTTAGATATTCAACCCATAATTATCTATCATCTATTTATAATGAACTAACCATAAACATTACATAATCTTGAGTTTTAGTCAAGAAATTACTTTCTTTCACTTTGAGGATCGTTTCAGGAATAGAGTTTTAGAGAATTTGTTCAAAAATCATACATAACATAACTATAAAATTTAAAATTGTTCAATTTTGATTAATATACACATTCAATAATATAATATTTTTAAAATAAAGCATGATCTCTTTTCATGATAAATTTTCAATACTTTCAACATGACCTCTTCCTTTCCCATACCCAACATAACATCCTATCAAAACATTTTAAAAATTTTGGAAGAGAAAAAATTATTAGTAATGGAAATTAATATAATAAAACTGTTAGTCTAGTGAAAAAAATTAAAACCCATATAAAATTTTCTCAAAAAACACATTTATCTGTTAAGGGGAAATATAATTCCTTTAAAAGATAATTTATTTTAACTTATGAAATCAAATTATTTCCATTAAAACTCATTTTCATGCATATAAAATTCTTGTAGGTAACTTGGGAGATCATCTCATAGAACCTTTATAGAAACCTTAAAAATAGGAATAACCATGAAACCAAATTCCAATATAATTATCTAGAGAATATAATAATTACCCAATACATTGGAGAGAAATCTAAGATGATCCATAGTTTAAGCTATACTAGGCTCACCCAAAGCTATTTGGGTGGACCCATCGTATATAATGTTCAAGAACCACAAAAAGAAATAAATATTTAATCATTTTAAAATCTATTTTAAACTCCTCTAAAAGTCACTTTAGGATATTAAAATATTATCTTACTTTTAGTACTACATTCCAAACCAAAATAATAAAAAGGATTTTTCTTTAAATAAAACATGTAATCTTTCAAAGGTATCTATAAATTGGATAATAGTCATAGTGATAGAAAAATTCACTGTCATTGTTCTATTTAAAACATGTAAAATTATTCCTTTTGAAAAAATTCGAAATAAATTATAAGGGAAATAAAATAAATTTTTTAATTCATGTATGACCACATATAACATTTAAAAAATAATTTTAACTAATAGAAACTTAAGAGAAGGATAGTTTTAAGGAAAACATTAAGAGAAGTTATATTCAGAATAAACATACCTTATCACTCTATAAATATTTATATCATATTCCCCCAAAAAAAACTAAAAAAATTAAATACCATGATAATAGATAAATTAATGACTTAAAATTTGAATGGGGCTGTATATAAATGTTATAGAATAATAAAGTTTCATAACATTAAGATATGAATCAATGAAAAGAAATTGAGATTAAGCCCCTATCCTTGAATATGAATTGTCACTGGTGTATTTATATTCCCAAATAATAAACTTATGTTTATTATTTACTATATTTAGATATTTTTCATGTCTTTTATTACTTTAATTCCACTAATTATAATTATTTATACAATTACTTATTCAATTATGTTAACGTCGTATGTTTTGACCATATTTGGCTTATGTATCAAAATCTACATTGTAAGAATGACTATGGTCAAAGTGGTCATTGTTTAAACATATATAGAATAATAATCATTACATAATTATCATATTTATAAATAAGTTATGATTTTAAAATAAATAATGAAATATGGTTATGAAAAATGAATTAATGTTATGATCATAGAGATAGAAGGTCGTACGTATGCATCAGTAACATTTCCATATTTCAATGATCCTTATGGAAAGATGTAAAGTTACATTTTATCTCTCAGGAATGAAAATTAGACAATATTATTTAATCATATATACTTATATATAACCTTCTTGTGATGTGGTGGTGAAAAATAAAATCGCATCGCTTTGAGGAGGATGTAGTCCACTCGTCCATGAATGACGTTATCAGTTTTTTAGGGAGTGGGAAGGTAAACAAATATGAAATATAATATATAAGTATTCATAAATATGTAATTAATATCATAAATATGTCATTTATATCACATATATATATTTTCATTACCCATATTAACTTCCATGTAATTCATTATTGAAAAATGAATCACATCACTTCGCAATGTGGTAGTCCATCATACACATGAGTGACGTTATCTTATACCTTATTGAAAAGAAATTAAAAGGATTTATATATGATATAATGACTCCATAGGTATAATTATTTTATAAATATTATATATAAATTTTATATCCGTCATCATACCAAACCATTATAAGTGTAATGAAAAAACTAATGACATCATTTCACAAGACGGTAGTCTGACATACACACGAATGAGGATCTCATAAACCATTTGATGAAAGTGTGTTTGGGTCTAGGTCATACCCATAACCTAATTAAATATAATTATATTGAAGATAATTTTTATATTATATCATCAGGTAATAATCATAATTGAATGGGGTGGTGAAAGAAATAAAAGAATGCTCGTTGATGAATGTTACCTGATTTTTTGGGTAACTCATTTTGGTTTTCAAAAAATTAAATACTTATTTTAATTTATTACTAAAGTAATTATTCAATGATTAGGTTAGGGTATTTGTAATTTCATTTCATTAGGTATTATCGAAACCAATGGCTTTTGATGGTGTGAATAGTGGAGTAGCGGTGGGCTTTTACAAGTGAGGTGAGTGGAACAATTGTAATATTTAAAAAACTGAATTTCAACCACGTTTTTTCATTTTTTAGGTCCCCACTAATTCATAAAACTATAGAATAGAAGGAATATGGTCTAAATATGAACATCCAATTGGTTTGGAACATGTTTTGTGCCATATTTACGCCTAAAACTCTAATATTAACCTCTAAGAAAACTTATTTTTACCTTAATTGCTGTAAATAATTTTAAGTGATTTAACTAATCAATATTGTCACAAATTAAGTTTAAATTGGTATAAATTAGAAATAATTCTAATTACAAATATGGAATCCAGTTTTCTAAATTCAGTTCACAGAATTGGTAAAATTTAATTTAATTTTAATCATGCATATGGGGTGAGGTGACATTTTTTAAGAAGAGTATTTTTTCAAAAAATATGATTCTATATTAAATATAAAAATAATAATAATTTTATAATATTTATTTACATATAATATGTAAATTTTGTTTAAAACATTTTTTATTAGGTATTATAATTATTAAACAAGAATGAGAAACATTATTTCTTTTAAAAATGTTTTTAGAAAGACCAATTTTTAAACCAAAAAAACATATAATAAAATACAAAAAATGTTGATTCAATATTAATTAATTGTATTAAATATAAATAAGTAATACTTATCTTACTTGAAAAAATTACAAAAAAAATATTGGGACTCTGTAAATTTGAAAATATATCCAAGAAGGTACAAAACTCCAAGGGACCTGATCTACAAGTGTAGTTCTTTTTTCCATATTTTATTTGACTATTTATAGAACCCCAATAAGGTTACATATTTGATATTATGGCTATTTGACATCAGGGGTTTGAAAATGGTTAATGGAGGGATGTTTGTGATGATCTGTTCATAGATTTATCATTAATGAAGGTCCATTTTTAAAGATCCATTAGCTGATGTCTAGTTCACAGAGGTCCCATTCATGAAGATCCTTTTGAGAGTGCACGAATGGTTGATGATAGTTCTGTGAAAGAGAAATTCAGAGTCAGGAAGCCCATCTGACTCCTGGAGCTCATAAAACTTTGTGAAGGACTCCATTGATTTTAAAACCCATGCATTATAAATACCCCACATGCCTGGATTAGAAGGGGCAGATATGTCGAGCTATGACATCGTGCTCTCAATTCGTGAAGCTCCAAAGCTTCCCAACTTCACACCACTCATTATTTAAAGGATTTATGAAAACTCCACACTTGTGTTCTTGAGAGTATCTACATGAGTAAATTGTGGATTCTTGAGGAATTATTCCTTCATGAAGCTTTTCCAATGGGAATCATGACTTCTTTCCTAGGACCCTGAGCTCTGTAAAGCCTCATCCTTTACAATACCCTGAGCTCCATGAAGACCAATCCCTCAAGAGACCCTGAGCTCTTTGAGTCCCTATCTAAAATGAGACATAATCCCTATAAATCCCTATCCATTGAGAATCCCCAATTATTAACTAAGATCCAACCTCCACGCCTGATGGTCCATACTATGGGGCATGTGCCCCCACACCCCCACTCGAGATTACAATCAGGTTGTGGCCCTAGGCCTCCAGCCTAGTCCCTTATGTAGGATCGAAATAACAATGTAGATGCTCAATATACAAGAGGGGGAGTTAATTTTATATTTTAAAAATTCCTTTGGAACCTTTAAAGTTGGTTACGGATAACTATGTTTTCCTTAGACAAGGAAAATCTAGGTTTAACAATGTTAAACTATGCAAATTCACAACACCTTTGATCACTAACTGGAGAATTGAAACCAAGGTTTACAATATAAGATTCTACCTTAAAATTTATAGAATCTAAACTAATCAGAGTACAAGTCTAAGGAAATACAAGAAGGTTATACTTTCTTTACAATAAAATATGCAGCGGAAACAAACAAGTAGTAACTACAAGTAACAAACAATAACACTTTTAAACCAAAGAAAAGGGTATCCAACAACCTTGGATAAAGGTCTCTTGATTTATACTTTTAAGTAAGTATGTCTTACCCACACCAGGGTAAGCCCTCGATACAAAGATTGGAATCTCTGTCTTGCTATCCCCGCAAGCCCTCAACTTCAATGTAGTTGGAACCTCTATCTTCCTCAGCAAGGAAGCCCTCAAACTTCAAGGTAGTCGACACCTCTGTCTTCCTATCCCCTAAAGTCCTCGAATGTAATCACTAACATTCGGAGTCGCACAAAGAAATCTAAACGAGCGGTTTAGTACGTACAAGGCATGAAAAAAACTTCTCTCTCTAGAAATCACCTTAACAGCATGTGGTCTCTAGATTGATCAACTTCATTCTATATTTTTGAGCTCTTTCAAATGAGCTCCTATTTATAGGAAAACTTCCAACAATCGGCTCCCTCTTCCAACAGTCATATTTTCCCTGAAATGTGGAGGGACCTGTACACGTGTAACTCAACCAACGGTTAATTAGAAATAGAATAGACGACATCGTTTTATAACAAATCATGTATAACTGAATGCACGAAATCATTTTGAATTGAAGCATATGTAAGTAAAAGCTAGTAAATATTTCGGAGTGTAAGCAAGTCAAAAGTTTGGAGTTTAACCAAAATGAAATTTAGATTCTATGTTAAGAAATGTTCGAATTCTGTTTTATAGGAATTCGGAGTCTGGTTTCACCAGAGATCGGAATCTAAACTTGCAGAGTTTGGAGTCGAACTAATTGATATTTCGGAGTCGAACTACTTAAGAGTTCGAAGTCGAACTACTTGAGAGTTCGGAGTCGAACTGCTTAAGTGTTTGGAGTCAAACTACTTGAGCGTTCGGATTCGAACTGCTTAAGAGTTCGGAGTAAAACTACATAAGAGTTCGGAGTCGAACTGTTTAAGAGTACGGAGTCGAACTGCTTAAGAGTTTGGAGTCGAACTACTTGAGAGTTCAGAGTCGAACTCATGAAAGTTCGGAGTCTAGAATTCGGATTAGAACTACATTACAGATCACATCAAGAATTAGGATCCTAAAAACAGAATGCTCCAAATCTTTTAATTATATGGCTCCGGGATTTTGGGTATGAGTCTGATTGTTGTACTTATGAAAATATGGCTATGTATAATAAAATCTAGGTTAGGATAAATTTCCTTAAAGAAGTAAACTTTCCTTATGGGGGTAAAAATAATATTTTCTTAAGTATAAGGTGTTTCTGATTTTCAAAATTAGAAGGAATGGAAAATTCATAAGGAAAACCTTATTGACTTAACACCTTCACAACCATTACTAAACCCCCGAAAAAATGGATAGTTTCACCGTGAATATTTTAGATTGGATCAAGTGAATTTTCTATTCCACCCTTTTATGGACCCAACATACCACCCATTTTATACCATGATTCTAGATAATCATTGTAACACCACGACCCCAGTTAACCAGAGTCGGTGCATTATTACATAACATTGGCATGATCACAAAAGATCAAGTCTTGAAAGACTGATTAGTTTAGTAGTCTTGGAAACACTAGATATATTCATAAGTCTTACATTA
The DNA here is from genome assembly GCA_963277665.1 of Viscum album. Taxonomy (NCBI): domain Eukaryota; kingdom Viridiplantae; phylum Streptophyta; class Magnoliopsida; order Santalales; family Viscaceae; genus Viscum; species Viscum album. The sequence continues at coordinate 31,733,446 of OY728163.1, forward strand.
CATCGTAAATTTAAATAAACTACAACAACATATTGTCTTCATATACCCTCATACTATCCATGCAGGTCATTCATAAATTACTTTTTCACATCCTGGAAAAAATAAAACATTGAAAGGGGTGATATCAGATGCTCCGTAAGGATAATAATATAGAGGAAACTTTCATAAATAAGAATAAACATTTAAGGCAATGTATAACTAAAAAAAATCCTTTTAAACTCGAACTTCAACATAATATGGAAAATATAAAATGAAATAATTCCATTTACTTATTCACATGGATATTCTACTAGTAGAATAATCACATGTAATATCAATAACTACTTTCATAATGATGGAATGCATAATGACAAACTATCATAACCACATAGTCAAGGCCTTGTGCTAAGACTACAAATAAGATTTTGTTAAGGCCTTGTGCCAATACACTAGTTTGTCTCACGAGACCTACCGATGCATCGAGGAGCTATAGCGGGCTCCACCCGTCACTTACTAATTCCAATGCATTCCTCATATGAAAATTTTGAAACATAACATAAACATTCGTACTAAAACTAGCATACGAAATGTCAATATGTTAACCAAAAACCACGAATTCTATAAAAATAGCACATCCACAGTCAAACATAACTCATTTGATACAAAATGGAATATTTTATTGTATCATATTAACCTCAATAAAGAATAATGAAGGATATTGACATATATTAGAATAATTATCAAACTATTGAGAGGAAATATCCCCCTTTTACTTGAAAACATTTAAAAGTCACACTATTTGTCAAGAAGGCATTTAAAATAGATTTTTGAATCAAAGTGTCCCATACTAATTTGAAACTTTTAAAAGGAATTTTGATTTGAAAACTTAATATCTATATAAATAAATCCTTAAAACCATTTTTAAAACATGGACATTAATGAGAAAGATTTAGAATAACAAATCTTTAAAACATTTTAAAATTATATTTTAGTTAGAGTTCCTAACCAAAAGAGTGACACTTGAATAAAAATAATTGAGGTAATAAAAACTTTGTAATATCATGGGAATAAAGTTATTCATGATATACTATGTCAAATTACATTATATACACCATATAAAAGTGACTTGGTGTATAACAACAAAGGAGTCTCAATGGAATGTAAATTGAGATGAAATCTCTCATAAAGGTTGTATCCTTAGGTTAAGGATAAATCAACGACAAAATTATGCATGAAAAATATAAATACACTCAATATGATTGGATATTAAGTTTAAAACAATCAAAGGACATTCACACATATTCTTGTAAAAACAACACCAATGAATTGGATGTTTAACTCAATAAATCGAGATTGAGTAAAAATTACTCTTATCAAGTTCATACCGGTGACTTGAGAATTTATCAATGGAGTGATTATGTGTATAAAAAGTGTATCCATAGATAGGGGAGTGGAAATTATGACATAATCATATTAATAGTTATTTCCCACATAATATTGGAGTAAAATAATCAATGAAGAATGTGTAAAGTTGAATGAGTGGAAATTGAAATTTCAAATTCCCTTATTGATTTGGTAACTTATGAAACATACAACCATGAAAGAAGTATCATACAATGATGATGTAAATATACATGAATTAAAGTATATTACACAATGTATACAAACATGGGTAGTACACACACCACATGCAATAAATAAGTGGTGAATAGTGTAAATCTCACAGAATTAAAAGTGAGATAAGAAACCCCTCTCTTTGTACTTTTTCCTTGGTCGAGGGAAGGTTACCCTCCTGTATAATGGTAAAATAATTGTTATTGAATTATACAAGAATAATATACATTAATATGATATCATATATGATCTTTTTACATTGCTTTGTTAATAATATCTTAGTATTATCGTCGTTTCGGGTTTTAACTTACTCGTTTTCTTTTATTTGTTTTGTTACATAAGTTGTGTTTTTAATGTATAGGTTGTGTATTATTCATATACATAATGATATCAAGTCCTTACACATTATTTTTAATCATAAAATGAGAATTATAATTGTATGGATTCGATGGGGATTGAATCTCATCGCGTTCGTGGAGACGGTAGTCCGTACATACGCACGAGTGATAATATCATTCTTTTGATATTAAAATCATATATAATTGGATGATATATCATATATAAAGAATCATTATCATTTTATAATTGTTATTTACATGAATTACACATCATTATTATACCCATCAAAAAAACAATGTATTGAATAACAATTACACCACGACGTGGAGATGGTAGGTCGTACGTACGCAGGTATGGTGACATGTCATTCAAAGGATGGATAGAATAATGATTATGGTTGTAACATATTCAGAATAACATCACAGTATATAAAAGATACTAGATTTATTATTTTATAAAGGAAATAACAAATAAAGAAGAAGTTTAAGAAGAAAAAAACTTGAGAGAGGGTTGCGAAAACATTACCTCTTCTTCGGGTTCTTCCTTTTGATTTGGTCAAAAGGGCTCATTAGGTTGGCTTTTTGATCAAAATAAGGCCTCTAGGTTGAAGTGAGTTATGTTGAGAGAATATTTGGGCAGAGGTTGTCTGAGAAAAAAGGCTTTGATGGTGTAAATAGTGAGAAGGGGGAGTACCCTTTTATAAGAGGGGTGAGGGGCACCTTTTGAAAAGCTAGAAATATTATTTTATAATAAATTTATATTCGGTTTATAATGGCTCCAAAGTAGATTATTTTAAGGTTAATGTGGGCATGGGTCGACATCCTTTCAACCAATATATTTTAGATAGGTTTGGGTCACTATATTAACCTTATAATTTATATTTAACTCTGAGTTAAATAGTTTGACATTTACCATGTCTCTTTGTATTTTTATATTATATAGTTAATAAACTTATTATATACCTCCAAGAGACCCCCAAGTGGTACATTAATGATAAAAATATCATTATGTAAGTACTTTTTCCAAAACATAGATTTTTAGGAATAGAATATCAGTTAATAATATAATATTTGTTTTAAAAACTCTTTTATGTCAATTTTGCGCTATTGGGTATTTTGTTTTTGATAATATCATAATAGCATTATTACATCAAAAACAAATTATATAACCAATCCTAATATGTCATATTAACCTATAAAATTATTTGAATTCATAAAAGGTCTCAAATTACTTTTATTTTGATATTTATAATATCCATTATTTTAATATTTTATTAATTAGGTAATTACTGCATCACCATTGTAACAAAAATAAATTAAATTATTTAATGTATAAAAATTATAAATAATATTCCATTATATAGGAAATATTTTTATATTTCTAATTAATATTTATAATCTAATTTAGCAGATGTACAGCCCTATATTAAAAATGTTTTAGTTATTAAACTTTGATTTTATCTCTTTTAACTCTTCATTGAATTAAATAATAATAAATGTCCTAATCTAATCCAAATGGACCTAAATGATAATATTTTATTCATAAGTTTGTTTTTGGTCGAGATACACTTGTTCAATAGAATTAGGACATGTTTTAGGGTAATATTAATATCATTTTTACCCTTAATTACACTATTTACTTTTAACCGTGGTAAATAAAAGTAAAATCTTACTATTTACCAAAAATTATTTTCATCCCATTGAACCAAATTTTACTCCTTGATATTAACTGTGTCTCTTGGATTTTTGAAATTCCAATCACAGAAGCGGTAAAATTATGTTTTATGTGAATTTCCAAATTCTCCTAAGAGGTGGGTAAAAGACGGTGAAAAGTTCAATAAAATTTATATATATCTGAAATTATTCTAAACTAAAACCAATGAATTACATTGAAATTATATAGTTATTATTTATATATTTTTACCTTCATTAAATTTAAATAAAATAAATAATTATTTAAATAAAAATTTGGTTTTAAACTATAACTCAGTGTTTTTTCACTATTCATAAAAAATTGAATGTTTTCAGAAAAATACCAAAAATTTACCCTAAGCTAATTTCGATATTACGAATCCAAAAATGAATTCCATTTTGAAAGATAAAATTTTTAAAATTTCAAAAAGTGGGTATTACTATTCATAACGGCTAGTTTGAGTGGTTGTGGTGTGTGTTAGAACTCGAAGTTGCGTACAACACATGCTACTATATTATTCAAAGATAAGCGTACCATGGAAGCTTTGCGTTTTACAATCCTCTACACTAACTAAAATTCCTTGATTCTATCTAATTATCTAGGTCCCTTTCCAATGTCATGAGATGAGATTATCATCTTGTATCATCTGAGTACCTTGATGTGAAACACTCCTCAAGAAACTCTTAATACCCTATAAGATGACTCACATACCTTGTCAAACCAGAGAGGTATGATCATGCATATATTTCACACCATCCATTTCTAAGAATCATTTTCTTAGTATCCCTTACTGCATTATAGTAAACTATAGTAGACCGTATATGAAAAACATAGGATTCCTCCTCTAAAAAACATTTGATGCCTTATACATTAATTATATGATGCCCAGTGGTCCTCACTACTTGAATTTGAACTCTAGTATACCTTATATGAAAAAAATATGATGTGTCCTATAAAAAACACGAGATTCCTTAGGCATTAGGTATAAGATTCCCAATATTCCTCACTACAAAAATTAAACCTATAGTATATCCTATATGAGAAACATAGGATGCCTCATGTGATAAACACTAGATTTATTATTTGCTATGATTAATACTTCCAATGTAATAATCATGAGTTACCAATAAAGAATCCACCATGGGAATCCTAATCAGTTATAATACCCAATCATATCCCTTGACTAATCAGTATGATGGGATGCTTGCAAGACCTGACATTAGGAAGACATAATGGCCATCCCAGTGCACTAGACCCAACAACCACATCCAATTACATTATGTTAAATATTAATTTTATCCAGTTCAACGGTCATAGTATTATCTCATGACTTGAAATGATGAAGAAACAATGGAAAACATCCATGCATAAGCCCCATGCACTATGTCGTTTCACATGATATTAAGCTATACTCTTACCCCATGTTGTGAGCATGGGATGCCCTGACAATCTTCCAAGAGGAAGAAATAATGGGATGATCCCATGTGTAATCCCTGACCAAATCCTTATTAATCCATACATCACATGTTCTTACCCCATTTTTATCCCCAGTCACATTATTAGAGCTCCATAGGGGTGTATGGGATGATCCACATGTAATCCCCAATCACATCATCAACACTCTTAGTAGCACATGGTAAACCTCTATGTGTAAGATCCACAACATTAAAACCAAGGGAAACCCTCTTATGAAAGGGAAACATAATTATGTAATCCTCACACTATCCCTCATCGAAAATCATTTCATCATAAGAACGTCGTTACCACATGATGTTAAACTGCATAGATCAACCCTATCATATGACTTTTAACTGCGACATTGAACTATGTGATTTTTGATCACCGTGTTCTAAATAGGGTCTGTAGGACGCCACTCTAAGGTTCGATCACGATAAACGATAAACATAGGTTCTCCCACATACACATCCATGATCCACTAGAATAGGAATTTTGATTAACATTCTAGGTCAGTCTCAAGGTGTATCCCAATAAATTTTAATCTTAGTTTCTCCCTCCTCCTCCTAGGGATGCACCTCTCTGACCCATCTAAAGGAAATTTCTGATCAAAATTTTAGGTTTTCCTTTATGGAATTCCTAACCAATGAAAAATATATGTGTTCCATTGTAGTGACACAACTCTTGGATCCACCTCAAGGGGAGTTCTGACCCATTCATCCCAGATTCACCATAAAAGAAATTCGCATCCATCCATTCAGGTGTGACATCTTCAATCCTAGGTACATACCTCCAGGGTCCACCTCTATGGGGAGTTCTGATCCATCCACCCTGTCTCTACAAGATTTCAAACTCATGCTCTAATTCATCTGAATCAAATGTTTTGATCATTCTTAATTAGATATAGATCTTCTGACCTCACCCAAACACCTACCCACAGATATTTTTGGGATTTTGAGGTAAAATTCCTTGGAAGACATAGGCCTTGGGAATCATTACCACATGATTGACACAAGATTACTTGCATTTCATGCCTTATAAATCCTCATATGAGATTACTTCCAAAGAGGAAGAATACATGTGACTAATTCTCCCAACATCCAGACATGCAGTGTGATTCCCAACATCACTACTTTCTAAACCAAAGGTTGTTTCCCTGTTAAAAAAAGATGAATATCCATAATGAAGAAGTTTAATTTACCAGTTCCCACAAAGATAAGGCACTGAGAATGAGATACACGAACACGAATCAAATCTAAGAGGGAGACACACACTAGGAAATGATAACAAAAGAGGAATCCATAAAAGGAGAAACTAATATCCCATCATCTCACTTAGATCAAGGAGGAAACATCGAAGTTGGAAGTGATGAAAGGAACCCACCTTTAGAAGGTGGGAAAGAGGGGAAACAAGAAAATACAACACACACATCTGTGCTGACATACATGAATTACCCAATGAAAGCATCATAAAAAATGTTAAATATGACATTAATGAATTCTCTTTCAACTATAAGAAGATGAAAATTTTAGGGTATGTACAAATTGAGGCATAACCCTTAATAATTCCCTCTAATTTTTATGCAATAGGAGAATAACATTGAGTGCATAAAGACTAAGTTTCATTACCTTCTCGACCACACATCTATCCCAATGGGATGAACAGGTGGCAACCATCCCCATTACATTGGATCCTATGAAACAATGTCACCCTCATGTGTAACATAGTGGGAAACAACCCCAATTCTATTGGATCCTCACCCATATCGCCACCCACTTTGGACACATAGGGGGAAAACACCCCATTCCATCGGCTCATCACCGACATCTCCTCTATCATGGGCCTTATAGGGGAAAACCACCCTCATTCCATCGACTCCTCTCTATCATCACTACCCTCATGGATTGTACAGGGGGATACCACCCTCATTCCATTAGATCCTCACTGACACTGCCACCGTCATGGGCTACACAAGGGGAAACCAACTTCAATTACATAGACTCCTCACTTACCCTACCACTCTCAATGGTCACACAGTGGAAAGCCACCCCCATTCCATAGACTTTTCAATGAAACCACTTACTTCATGGGCCACATATAGGGAAACCACCCCCATTCTTTTAGCTCTATGCTGGCACCACAACCTCCATGGCCTATGTAGGGAACCCCCCATTCCATTAGCTCATCATCGACACCATCACCTTTATGGCCCACAAAGGGGTAAACCAACCCTCAATTCTATCAGCTCCTCACTAACACTGCTACCCTCACGGAACATACAAGGGGAAACCACCCCCATTGCATTGGTTCATTTACAACATCACTACCCACATGGTCCGTTTAGGGGAAATGAACTCCCATTCCATTAGCTCTTCACTGAAACCACCCTCTTTCCATTAGCTCCTTGTGGACTCTACATTACTCATGGTCCTTGTACGGAGAAACCACCCCTATTCTATTAGCTCATCTATGCCACCACCACCCTCACGGGGCATGCTGGGGAAACTACCCCCATTCCATCCGATCCTCATCGAAAACACGTCCCTCATTAGCCACGCATGGGTTAATAACCCACATTCCTTTAGATCCTCACTGAAACTGCCACACTTATAAGCTATACGTGGATAAACTACCCCCATTAAATCAACTCTTCACCAAAACCACTGCTGTCATGGGCCGTGCGTGGTGATACGACCCCCAATTTTATCATCTCTTCACCGACACTACATCCTTTATGGGCCGCATAGCGGGAAAACCCCATTCCATCAGATCCTCATCAACACCATCACTTTTAGGGTCTGTGTGGGAGGAAACCAACCAGAATTGCATCAGCTCTTCAGCGACGCTGCCTCCCTCATTGGATACACTTGGGGAAACCACCCCCATTCCCTCATCTCCTCACCAAAACCAATGCCTTCATGGGATGAAGAAGGGGACACCACCCCAATTTCATTGAACCCTCACTGACACTTCCACCCTCATGGTCTAAATAAGGGGAAACCACCCCCATTACACCAACACTTCGGTAACATTGTTTCCCTCATGGGTCACGTAGGAGAAACCATCCCAATTACATCGACTCGTCGCCAACACCACCTCACTCCCAAGCCATGTTGGGGAAATAAAACCCCATTAAATTAGATCCTTGAATAAAATTCCACCATTATGGGACATAAAATGGGCAACCCCCCCCCCCCTAATTTCATCAGTTCATCACCAATACTGCCACCCACATGCATAGTTTATCACTTCAGTTTCCTCTCCTCAAAGCACTGTGATAAATCACTCACCTATACAAAGGAGTTTTAGAATATTAGAGCCCTACCTATAGTGAACACCTTTCGTGATATTCCAAGGAGTGATCCCACCAGAACTCATTATCTATCGTGGAAGTCCTCCCCAGACTGAAAACTATAGGCATAGAGGGAATCTCTATCGAAATAATCAGCTAGTCTAGAGGTCCTCACATCACTTATCACAATATGCATGGAGGTCCTCCCCATCACCATCATTATCCAGTGTGGAGGTCCTCGCCACACTGCCAGTAATATGATCATAGGTCCTCCCCATCTCTATCATCATCCATTGGAGACGTCATTCCCATACAACAAAGAAAAGTCACAAATGTCATCCTGATCTCCATAATTATCTAGTATAGAGGTCATCCCCACACTTACTTCAACAAGAAAATAGGTCCTACCCGAACTATCATCAACATGCATGAAGTTCCTCCCATCACCATCATCATCCATCAGGGAAGCCCGATCGTTTCCTTGATCTAGTTTTTCATCTATGTGAGATGCCACTATAAAAGGAATCATAGCATCCTGGGTTCAATTATCCTTTTGAACCAACGGTCAAGGATTCCACACCCCTTGGGTGCCATCACCATATCAAACCAAACATTTGAGCATCCACATCCATGGAACACCATCGACACATCATACCCACATTCCTGGCTTCCATGCCTTCTATTTTCTATAACATTGTCGAACCGATGATCCAGGATTCCATGCCTCATGGGTGAAATTGGCCCATCAAATTGAAATTCTAGGATTCAATGTCTCCTGAGCGCCATCGCCTTGTCAAATCGATGTTTCATTCTTCCATGCCTTTTGGGTTCCATTGCCCTGATTACCTGATATTCAAGGCTTCCAGGACTCGTGGGCTTCATCACACAATCGAGCTGACATTCCAGGTATCTATGCCACCTTGGAACCATCACCCCATCAAAATTAGATTTTAGGATTCCGTAACATCCCAGTTCCATAGCCCCATCAACTGAAAGATCCATGATTCCACACAGCCCTAACGCCATCCTCCCATCGAACCGATGATCCATGCTTCCATGCCTCATGGGCTCCATCACCCCAGTGAACCGATGATACATGATTCCATGCCTTCCAAGAGCCATCACTCAATATAATGGATGATCTAGGATTCTAGGCCTCCATGGTGATATCTCCCCATCGAATCGACATTATAGGCTTCCACACCTCCTAGGTGCCATCACCTCATTGATACAACATTTCAGGATTCCATGCCTTCTAGGAGCCATTAACCCAACGAACATACATTCCCACCCCCACACCTCTTGAGTGGAATCACCCTATCAAGCTGATGTTATATTCTTCCACTTCAATCGAGCACAATATCCCCATAAAACTAACATTCCTAGTTTCCACTCCTTCAAGATTCCATCACCTTGTGTAATCGATAAATCTAGGATTCCATGTCTCCTGGGAACTATTTCCCTATTGAACCAATGTTATAGGATTCCACACCTTCCAAATTCCATCACCTCATCGAACTGACGTTTTAGGATTACACACCTTCTAAGAACCATATCCTAGTCTAACCAAAATTCTAGGATTCCATGCATTTTTATAACCATCATCCCGTCGAACAGAAAATCCAGGATTACATGCCTTCTGGGAACCATCACTCCATCGAGCCAATGTTTTTATTTTCACACCTCCTAGTTCCATCAGACTGTCAAGATGATGTTCCATCCTTACACAACTTCTGGGAACCACCCCTATCAAGATGATGTTCTATGATTCCATACCTCTTAGGAACCATCACCCCATTGAAGTGACATTCTAGGACTCCACAATTTTCAATTTCATTTTCCGTATCAAACCAATAATCTAGGATTCTACATATTCTGGGTTCCACCACCCTTTAAAACTGATGATTTGGGTTTCCATGACTTTTGGGACCCATTTCCCCACCGATCCACCATTCTAGAATTCCAAACCTTTCAAGCTCCATCACCATGTCGACCTGATGTTCTAAGATTCAACACATCTCTGGATACATAACCCAATCGAACTGAAATACCAAGATTCCATGCCTTCCAATCTCTATCACCCCATCAAGATGATATTCTTGACTGTCTTGCCTATAGAGATACATCGACCTGTCGAGTTAATATTTGAGGACTCTAACCCATCTTCTTCCATCACCCCATTAAACTGAAGATCCAGGATTCCATGCTTCCTGGGCATCATCACCCAGTCAAAATGATGTTCTGAGATCATATTCCTCTCAAGTCCCATCTCCCTGTCATGCAGACATTACATGCTTCCATGCCACCTGAAATCCATAAACCCATTGATATGATGTTCCAAGAGTACACACCTCCCAGGCGCCATCACCACATCAAATCAACATTCCCTGATTCCACGCATTCTGGATTCCATTTCCCTATTGAATCAATGATCCACGATTCTATACTTCTTGGTAATATTTACCCATTTATATGAAATTGTAGTCTTCTACACCTTATGTTTTCCATTTCCCAAAAAAAATGTTCCAAACGTACAGAAATAACAGGTACCATCACCCCATCGAGACAACAATCCATGCTTCGATGCCTAATGGGTTCCATCATCCCATCAATCCAACACCCCAGACTTTAAGAAATCCCAACCATTGTTTCCCCATCCATTTTTAAGAAGGAAACTTTATTCAAGGACTAACCTAGAATTGGGGTTATCATATCATCCCTACCACAGTCAACCCCACTCCAATAGCACATCTGGACCCTACCACCCTTGGTAAACTCTATATCACCCTGATTTCTTAATTAAGAGGTATGCTGGTCAAACTCGGATCAAGACCCCAACTGTTTTGCAGGAATGTCAAGTCAACTCTCCTAGTTATTTTTTCCCATGACATATCCTATATCATTCTTGGAGAAAATCCACATGTACGGTAGTGCATTTGATGGTAATTCCATATTCGGATCCCCCTAATCTTGATGGACACCAAACCATCTGGATGGGGTGGAGATGACTGTCCCTCTACCACCGCAATCCTTAGGATCAAGATTCCTAGTTTCAAGTTGTTAAACTGCACAACAACCATCATATCGGTCACCAGATGTTAAAATATGAAGCAACATCTAGGCCACATAAGGTTAAATTTTATGATGTTTTCTCCATAGTTATCTGTCCTCAAACTATAGGAACTACACTTACTTGTCACATGATGTTAAATAGTTTTATTGGATTGAACATTTTGAACTTAGCATAATAGGCACCACAAGTCCAAGCATCATGGATTTAAACTGAATTCAAGCATTCTCTTGAATGTGTTATGTGGTAGTGGGCCACCATAGACCTCATTCACTTATGACTTGTCAATATTCCATGCTACTCATATCCATTTGAGATTCTCATGTTACTTTCCATATTCTATAAACATAAAAAAGATCATATGGTCTAATATTTAAGACCGTAAACTAATAGCTTCCCTATGGTCTTTATAATTAGACATTAAACAATTCGCAACACCTGAGTTATTTATTATGGATCTACCCGAGTATCTTAACATAGGTCAAACCAGGTCCTCATCCTATCTCCAGGGCTCCATTCCTGGGAATGCGTTTGAATCCCAATTTCCAAAATACACCATTGAAATTCTTGAATTATATGTGTTATGGAACCCAGAGTGTCGAATATCACAAATAAATTTCTTCAATCCGTTTCCACACTTCAAGACTTTCTCAGTATGGATTTTCATCATCTTTCATATCTAAATAGACCTCCTAATGGTGATGCGGCATGACAAAATTTTCTCTCCACCTACCTAGGTCCAACACCATGATGGATCTATAGAAAAAACAATGGATACTTTGTATGACACATCACTATAATAAATTTATCAGTAGTGTCAATTATTTTTTGATTTGGTGGCAGTTGAAAACGCAACCACATGGTTTTGTGGTTGTTTTATGAAACCAGTATTAAAATTGGTGTCAGCATCCAACAAGTGACAGATCCTTCCATTTAGCAGTGGTTTTTGGAAAGCATCGTAGATAATGTATTTGGATGTGGTTTTATATGTCTTAGAAGCAGTTTTATGTCTATAAAATAATGATATTTCAGTAGCGGTTAAAACCATTGGTAAATTTTGATGCTTTTTTTACCAAAATAACCACATCTAAATAAATGACTTTCATATTTATAGGTGGTTTTAAGCACCACCCAAAAATATATACCATTATATAGGAGTAGTTAAATCCACTGAGGATTAAATAAACATTTATTTAGTGGTAGTTTAAACAACCGCTATATGATAATTTACAAAACAAGAAGCTGCATAATCAGCAGCCCCATAACACCTTTGAAAAAAACAAACAATTCAAATATTCACATGATAAGTTAAACTTAGTACAATTAAAGTACACATAAATCAGAGTTAAAAACATATACACAAAAGGAATGTTTGACCAAATTACAATCATTTTACCCAAATACAATGCACAAAACTAAATCTCTCGGTATAGTCCACTCTATGGCATAAATGAAACATGAAAAAAATATCTCCAACAATAAGTCAATGATGATGATATCTTAACTTCACCCTCTCCATATTCGTCTATTCTTTCTGTTACTGGAACCTGTAATACAATTATATTGAAAATTAAACAATGTTTTATATTTATATTGGAATATAAAATCAATAAATATTTGTGAATTAAATTATTTTGAAGTTGTGTGATTTTCATGCTCACCACCAGTCATCGATGCAATATCATCAGGGATAGGTCTTGTCATTGTTTTGATAAAAATCAACCAATGATTTCTTTAAAGAGGATATCTAAGCCCCCTTTTACAGAATTTTTATTTTCATAGAAAAAACTCTTTCCAAGAATCTTAGGGCTGGGAGTGACTATAACTCAGAGTAGATGCAATTACGGTCCCCAATGTCCTGCCAAAGATCTCATATGGTACTAGTACCAATCCCATCCCACACACTTGACTAAAATGTTCCTTCCCATGGACTTTACCAACGGGGTCATCCTGGGATACTGAGAAGGACTGCATGGGATTGACATCCCATATTTCTTTTAATTTTTACATATAAATCAAATATCATTCATATTATAATCATTATATATTAATATAGTGAACAATAATAAAAAGACATTATAATGAAAAATGAATTTATACCCCAACTTCATTGGGAATCACATAAGCAAAACTCCCATCATATTTTTTATGAACATACAAACACACTTATGTTCAGGATGCTTGGTTTCTTAAATTTTGTGACTGTATTAAACAAAGATAAATAAAAAATTTAATATATTGAATAGATAATACTATATTATAAATATCTAATGTAATGAGGAATTTACCAAAGTTGATCGACATAAAGAAAATAATCATTGACCGCATAGTGTGAGGGACAATTTGATTATCCCAACTCGATGCATTCTTCCTTAAAACTTCCTGAAATAAATAAACTGAAACTAAATAGTAATGTATGAAATATCATCTCTTTTCCATATGTATGTATAAATAAAAATGAGATTAATATAATAATATATATTTATATTCCATGTTATTCTCATCACGATTACTATCAATAAAAACAATCCATTTCTCTATAGGTAACCCACTGGGAACTTTATCATAAGGTTGTTGGGCACTAAACAAGGTATCAGTGACTTCATTCCATAATCTCCATTTAAATGCTTTCTATTTCATAACAAAAGGTTGAAATGACCACTTTCATCCTATCGTATCATCAAAGAGAAAGTGGAAAAACTTCTATAAAAAGAGATTAATTTTGAAAATATTATAATTTAATAACATAATGACATTCAATTACATCATAATGTATTAAAATTACCATTATCTATGAATAAAAAACTTTATTTTTCCAAGATGAAGGAATATTATTCCAATCGTCATACGTAATCGGAATGGTTATCAGCTCCGCCTCCAGCAGGCGTAGAATTTGGAAAAATACTCCAATAATGTTATCTGTTGGGACCCCATAATAGTCTAATGGGAAAAATATCTTTAGTATGTTCATATTCCAAACATTAGAGATTTTCATATGTTTCTCTGTACTAGCAATGTTTTCATTTTTTTTCTGAAAACAGAGTTAGTAGTATAGAAAGGTGCAATAGCTTTATTCATATGAAAATTTGTACATATAAGAGTCGCCCTCCGATATCACCATGAATGCCCAATACTGGTGGCCTACTCCTTCACTACTGAGGCTATTGAATGGGGAGGTATCAAGTGATCTTTTTGTGGGATGTTAATAGAGGGTTTGAGAGACGATGTTTGGGGAAAGAAAATGGTATCCCGGATTTGATAGGGAGGGAGACAGATGGATCATCATCTGTCAGTACAGTTGAGGGAACATCAAATGAGAGTTGACTGGAATCTATATAATGCTTTCTCCTTCGAATTCCTATAATTTAATTAGAATAAAAATACACCACATGAAGATATTTTAGTTTTTGATGGATAATTTGAAGATGAATTGAGTTACACAAAGAGAGTTTAACCTGATTTAAAATAAAAATAAGTGCACATTGTAAATTATAAAAATATAGAAATCAAACTCTTTAAACTAAAGAAAAAAGGGATTAATTAAACTAGAATAATATAGATAGTTACCATATATCCACTATATAGAATAATAGAATGGTGGATTAGTATAATGAATCTTTCATATCCCCAGATGAACCAAACAAATTGGATAACATTATTAATGATGCGAGTAGGGTTAGATACACTATTACGAAATGTGATTGGATCGAAAAAAATATGATCGGTAAAGTTATTCCAGGGCTAAAGAGCTAAAACATGATCCGAACCAAATTATTTTTATGAAAAAAATAATGGAGTATTGAAATTTAATAAAAAACAAAGAACTATAGTTGTGTAAATTTTATTCCCATATATATGGAATTGACCTAAATGAGAACTTCTCATCTCTATCATGGAATGAGGATATAAGATTGTTATTTTAGATATATGATCAAAACATGTTTTTGGTTTGTCAGATATATGTGACATATGGACTCCAAAATTATGTTATTGAATAGTATGTGTACATTGAAAAACCAAATTGTTTTTTCATTAATGTGGTTGAGGAAAAAGTGGTCCTACTATTGATAGTATTATATGGACTAAATAAGGATCTATGATCCAAGAACACAAAGATATATCCATATATATATATATATTATTTTTTCTTTGAGAGGTAGAGTTAATTAGAACTATTATACAATGATTGTGGATGTGAAATGGATGTTAGTTCTTTTTATATATTGATTAATCCTTTTTACGAATGAATTACACAAAATTCAAGTAGTATTAAAAATTTTGAGGTATGAATTATAGATTTCTGCTATTTATAGATTATTAGGTTTAAATGGTCTAACAGGATTTAAATGAGAAAATGGTACATTTATTTATAAAAACAATATGCTAATTATGAGCTACACGGATTTATAATGGATTATTATAAACTAATTTATACTCTAGTGGAAACCAAACGAAATATTCCAAATTCATGGAAGAAATATTAATTTTTATAATACCCTTATTATCACAACCCTTTTTGTGTACAACCTTAATAAATGAGAATTTATTTCCACATAATATATCAAGATCATTCAGTAAATACACATGAAAACTTGTTCAGTTTTCTCAACAATTTGAGTATTAGTAAGAATTAACAAAGCAATAAACACCACATGAAACCAAAAATAATTAACTGGATGTATAGATATAATATAATTTCTTGCCTCAATTTTAATCATAGAATAACTAATAATTTATGTGATAAGGATGGTACCTCTCACTCTAGATAGCCATGAACAAACCTCAACCTCTTCTACCTCATATAAAATTGCAAGGTGTTTTCATGGGTTTTTATAATGAGATGACATCCATTTACAATGAATATTCACAACTTTACTCTAAAACACTAACTCATTCAACATTAGTACACATCCTTTCTTTACAAATCCAATCATGTGATTTTAATGTTAACAACCACTCTTCCTTGAGTTAAATTAAAAATAAATCATAAAATGACCCACCATCCAACAATGATAACATGCATGAGGTGGATATTAGAACATATTCAACCTATTCCCATATTATCCACACAAGAAGAACTCTAAATATCACTTTCCATATGAATCTTGATAAGGTTCCTATGTTGATTTCCCTTTGATTTATTTCTACATAATATTATTCCCACTAGATCAAACCTTCCCTCTACCAGAATAAAATATGAAATAGAATACATTAATCATATTGGAAATGTATTTACCCAAATAATTTTCGGATAGTGTTATCCACTTGATTATTATGAATCTTGAAAAATTAATAGGAAAGAATCCAATAGAAATATCGTATTAAAAGTTAGTTTCAAGAACCATTCAGGTGTTAAGATTTGAAAATGTATGAATGGAACCACCTACCTTAGTCGATGACTCACTCAATATTTCAGATCCCATAAGACCTCCAATAGGTCTATAATCATATAAAACAACCCTGAAAACTCATAAATTAATTATCTAAACTTTTAAATTCAAAATCTTACTGTGGAATAATAAAATTCTAATGCACTGGATAGAATAACGATGATGAAACAACAAGACACAACCTTTTTAATTACCCTACCTAGGGAGTAGTAACAATGAATATTTAAGGGAGAGTGGGGTCAGCACCTCAAGCTTAGGCTCGAGGAGCTCATGGGAGAAGGGGGATGACGAAAAGGGGTAAAAGGGGTACTGACAACAAGGGGGAGAAGGGAAGCAGATGAGGGGGGGAAGGGGGGCTAACGATGATGGGGAGAATGGGAGCTAGAGAGGGGGATAGAGGGACTGATGGTTATGGGGGGAAGGGGAACTTGCAGCAAGGGTGAGAAAGGGTTTGTCAGTGAGGGGGAGATGGGTTTCCAACGACAATGGTGAGAGTGGGTCTGGTGGTGAGTGGTAGAAGGGGGCCAACATGAGGGTTTCATAGGGTCGAGGAAGAGGGGGTCCAAGGGTGTTGGGTTTGGGGTGTGGGGGAGGGGGTGGAGGCGGTGCTAGTGTTAAAATAAAGAGAGTATTTAGCGATGTTTTTTTATAAAACTACCACTATATTTAAAACAATTTAGGTGGTTTTATAAACCACCTATAAAAAACCATAGATAACAACTGATTTTGTTGTAGTGCTTTGTCAACATTTGACCCTTCATTTTCTCACCCCATTCCTGACGGGAGAATTTGTGGATCATGTGTTTTGAACATGTTCAATATTTTTTTTGTACTCCTTAGTCACCCCTTATCCAAACATAGGATGTCTTGGTTTACCTCGTTTCAACCTCTCTATGTCTTTGTGGAATTAAAACAACCTTGGTGTCACCCCTTCGTGCTTCTACGCACGTTGAATATGAAACACCGTGTCATTAGGACATTCTCAACCAATCATCCCCTCACACCTACTATGTGCTTCAACATGTTAGGGAAATACACTAACTACTCTTTATTTTCCACAATGATCATGACTCATGTGGGATTAATATATTTGGTTGGATGTGTACTGATGTGTTCAAACTGCACAAAAATCCATGGTCCAAACTATATGACCCTAAAATTGGAGTTCATATCCAAGCATCATGACTTTAAACAGTGTGAATGAGTTATTAGGAATGTGTTGTGTGGAGTTTGACCTCATTGGACCTCAATTAACACTTGGTTTATCACTTATACACACTATACATATCCTCTTATGATGCCCCTTATGATCCAGAAAGCATTAATTTAAACTATTTGTTACAGGTCTGAACTCTATGACCTTAAACTAGGAGTTCCAGTCTATAAATCACAACTTTATCCCCATTTCCTATAGTTCAAGTGACATAAATATACACTATTTTCCATGTTCTAGTATGTATGACAATAAACTATGAACTACTAGCTTTAATAACATTTCATGCGGTGCAAGACATCCTTAGATCATTCGTGTTGGGTTTCAACACTTACACCACAAAAAATTCTCTAAACCCCTTTATCCCATGGTCTAGACAACATAGAGTTAAATTTTTTGTATCACAACCAAAAACTATGTTTGGATTGAGTCCCATCCTCATGGGGAATATAGTGTCATGTAGACTCTTCATCTCTTGTTCTAGCTATAAATTCACCAAAAAATCTTCCATTATATATGGTGTAATCACCCAAAAATGACTCATTGATCACCTTCTAGGTATTTTACCCATTTAAGTTTCTTGACATATAATCAGGACAAGATTCCTTCAAACCCTATATAAAGAAGGAATTTCCTCAACACATGATGTTAAACTATATTCTTACCCAGAACAACTTCTGGATTCCTTTTAACAAGGGATGAATATAACTTATATCAACCCAACATGCCCCGTATGATAAATATGAGATGAAAAAAAAACTAACTCCGTCAAAAAAATGATGTTCCACTATATCCCTACCCCTTATAAATATATGATTCTTCATATCCATGTATGAGATGATTCAACACTCTCATTAAAGATAGTTTCCCCTTACATGAATCTATTTTCAACCATTCCATGTTAAATAAAGACATATGGATTAATTAAAGGGATATGTAGTGACACCCTAATATTTTATCATTAGTTATAGACCTTCTTCGACTCATTTCAGGGTATCTCTTCTCTATTCCGTTCAGGTCTAAACATAATGACCTTAAAATAAAAGCAGTATAGTCTAAACTATTCAACCTTAAACTAAGATCCCAGGGTCCAAACTCTAAAACCTTAAACTAAGAACCCATGGTCCAATCCTTGTGGAGTGAAACTAGGATTAACCTGGATCAAACTCTAGGATATAAAATAATATCCCATGGTCCAAACACTATGACCTTAAACATAGACCCCCCCTAGTCCAGGCATTATGACCATAAAATATTTGTGTCCCCATGTCCAATTAGAATGACTTTAAACTATAAATACCTATGCCTTTAGCACAAAATGTTAAATTGTAGTCTTACACCATCAAAACAAGGAAGCCTCTTAATATGAGATGATTTTTACCTCATCTGAAACTAGTATTCGTCATACATTAATTAGTAGATTTTTTACAAGCATTACCCATGCTCAGAACATGGGATTCCCCATGAAAATAGTGGGGTTTCTCAATTCCATCATCCGAGTGTGTTTCCCTTATGAGTGTTAGTATTCTACCATGAATTTTGATTGAACTACATATTGATAGATTCCCATAATCTTGGTAAATTTAGTGATTCGTATAATTTCCCACTCTAGGCCTTGATGTAGATTCATCGTAAAACTATCTGCTACACATGGTTTTATCACTCCAAAATGATCCCATCACCCCCCATTTTAGTAATAATCCACATTAATTTATTTTGTTCTATTAGTGGGCTAGGAAGAACTCATATTCAGATATGTGGAAGAAAAGAAATGAATGATTAATGCACAAGACCCACAACTTTTCTTGACACATGATGTTAAACAACAATCATACCCCATACAATCGGTAAGCCCCACCAACATCCTCGACAAGCGTTGTTAAACAATGATCTTACCCCATACATTCAGGATGCCTCTCTATGAGATATGATTCATACCTCATATCAAACTACGATTCCCCATACAAAAAATACTGTAGTAATAAACATAAACATCCTCATAAAATTATGCTAATCTTTAGCCTTAACCCATATAAGATTGAGATGCCTTATATCCCTATATGAGAAGAGTTAATATCCTCATTCAAGAGGGTAACCCCCCTTTTGACACTGATTTCTTATCGTGGTGTGATTTAGAACTACATGTGTATTGATTATCATCCTTATGGGATATATAGTGACTCCTAAAAACATTATCTAGCACCCATCCCCCTCTATAGAGGTTTTTCATGGTAGAGGGTCCCTTGGACCCCTCATCCACATCGGGTTATCACTCAGCTATATCATGCAAACCATATTGATATTTTCCCCTTTAATGAATGATATGTGACCATAAAACATAGATTTCACTAGTCCATGATTTATGATATTAAACTAAAAGAAACCATAGTCTGAGTTTTATGATTTTATACTACCAAAATTATTGTCCTCAACACACAAGGTTATACTACAACTTAACACCATTTAAAATTGGGATGCCTTATATGGTAATAGTGGGATAGAAATTTATATAATCTAAAATTAGGATTTCTTATATGAAAAATATTGGATGAATTACAATTTACCCTAGAAAAAATTGGGATGCCTTATAATGTGATATGCTTTTACACCCTCTCCAAGAAGTATGTCACCCTACCGACATTAGTCTCTCATGGAATAGAATACAAGGAACTTTTCACTTTCCTCAATTTAGATAACCATCATCATCCAATATTAATACGCTCCCTAATGATAGTGGTGTCTCGGCATAATGGCCCACCCACCCTCCTGAGGCTATTCCTTGAAGGGTTCTCAACAACAAACAATTGATATCTGTTTTCGTACTCATTTAATGGTGGATATTTTATTTTTTTCACCTCATTCCTATCCAATTCAGGCATATAAACTTTGTTTTGAAAATTTTCATTAGTATTTCCCTTCCATAGATTACTCCCCTCATCCTCGATACAGGTCTGGAAAGACATAGTCACCCTCATGGGATTTTCCAAACACCTTCATCCATCATTGTGTTCACCCCTGCATGAAACCAAAACTATCTACCACTTCTTGTTTTCTGCATCGATCATAGATCACATGGGAATAGAAGTTGGGGGGGGAGGGGTTCATCAAGTACGCTTGAGACACACACATTCCCTTGGGTCCAAAATATATGACATTAAACAATGAGCTTTATTCCAAGAATCACAACCTTAAAAATTGTTCAAGTTGTCTAGGGATGTTTTGTGTGGTGTTAGGTGGCCTCCTAGACCATTCCCCTAACACCAGGTACCCTTTTAAATTCCAAACATGTTATTTTGAGTTACAAATATTTGTTCCAAGCATCATGTCCTTATATTGTGGGAAACGTTTCTCAATTATGTTTTTCACAGCGTTAGGTGGAATACTAGGCCCCTCCATTCATGTCAACTATCCCTTTCAATGTCACACATGTTACTTCAAGAAACCAAGACCCCTGGCCTAGGTAATATGACCTTAAACTAATTTTAACCTACACTTTATGTTTTTATTGGACATATCCCCTAGTCTCTACTTTTATGATAGGTTACTACTTCTCAATTCTAAATCCAACATTTTTGGGTGCCCATATTCTAGTGATCTGAAACACCAATTTCATGGAATCATGAATTTAAACTTTGTGCGAGCCTTCTCAAGAATGTGTTGTGTTGAGATGAGACTTCTTCATCCTCTATTCATAATGGGGTTTTCACTCTTACTCACTACACATATCCCTTCAACATGCTCAATCCTAGTCTAAAATCTATAACCATAATCAAGGATTCCTAGTCCCTCATCTTGGTTGAAATATGTTATCATGTTTGGATTTACATCCAAATTATACTATGTTAAACAATGTGACATATTTTTCTCATGGTATTATGTAAAACCAAATTTCCAACATCCTCACTATATGACAATAAACTACATGTCTATATTCCTCATCACATAATGTAAATATATGAATAATTATCAGCTCTCTCCTGGGAGGCCCTTCCCTCTAGTGTCAGTCATATACCTCATCATTCATGTTATTTTTCCTTTATTTGACATTTGAGATGAAACTTCCCATGGATGATGATTTTGAATTTTTCTCATACCGATACAAACAACCCAATGTTCTCTATGAAATAGTGGAATAATTCCAAGAGTGTTGAAACTATTTTAACATTCCAATAATTCATTTCCACACTTTGTGTACCCCTCATTTAGATCATTTTCCTACTCAATGTATTAAGGGATCCACATAACATCTTTGTTTCTAGCCAAATTGGCCCACCCACTATCTTGGGACAATGCCCTAGAGGACTTTGGATGACATTTTGGGATAGGTCCCATGTTGTTGAAAATTGGAAAGGGTCGACCATTGCTTATTTTACCCCATACATGGATAAGTGGTATGTATTCTACATTTCGAACATAGCTAGAAGTTATCCTATATCATTGTGCCTCAATCCTTATAATATAGATTTTTGGAATTGTGATTTCTACTCCCCGTTATCCATTGTATGGGTACAATTCATGTCCCCTATAATTACCCCATTTATGAATCAGAGCACAATGGAGAATGGAGTAATATTTTCATAGGGCCTCATTCTCCAGACACATCCCCTCTCGGTTAAGAAACTCCCAAGTGTGATCAATATAACATTCTGATCCCAACACATATTTCCATATGTTTTACTCTTGTATAGAAATAAAATTGAGATATTGTGGACTCCAAGGTAGGTGTTTTCCTCAATGATTTCCTCAGAACATGGTCTTCCTTGCCCACCTAATCCTTATTGGAGCCTATTATAAGGAGGTATTTTTGTGGAAATGTAAAACAAATCAAAGATGGTACCATGAACCTAATAATCTTATCCAGAATCACAGTTCATCTCATAGGATTTGATTTTACTATATGGAGATAAACGATGGAATTACAGATTAGAAGATATGGCTATTTGAAATCAAGCTACATAAAATAGTTCTCAAAGGTCCATTCACAAGGATCCATTTGTAGAAGTCTCATTCGTGGAGGTCTTTTTGCGAAGATCCCTTAGTGGGGTCCCATTTATGGAGGTCCCATTCCTGATTCTACCTTCTCGAGAGTGTGAATGATTGATGGTAGCTCCGTGAAAGTGAAATCCAAAATCACAAATCTTACCTGACTCGAAAAGATCATAAATCTTCTCGAAAGACTCCATTCAGCACAAAACCCAATCCCTATAAATACCGCCTAATAACTTCATTATAAGGAGGAAGAAATGATGTGTTGTGACATCATTCTCTCAATTAACAAAGCTATAGAGCTTCATGACTTCACATCACTCATTATGTCCAATCTTTGTGAAACCTCCTACCTTGTGTTCTTGATTGCCTCCACCAGAAGTAAAGTTGAATTTCATGAACTCGTATGAACTTTATGGAAGTGTAAGGCCCTATGAGGTACTTAAGGCATCATTAAGAATTCATCCTTGTCAAATATCTCCCAATGGGAATCATGGTTTCCTTCATGAGAACTTATGCTCCGTGAAGTACTATCCTTTGTGAGATCCTAAGATCTGTGTAGCACCATTATTAATGAATCCCTGATATTTGTGAAGCCCTGTCATATGTGGTACCATAAGCTCCATGAATCCATATCCATCTTGAATCCCATATCCTTCATTAATCTCTCACCTATATGCTCTTGGTCCATACCACGGGGCATGCGCCCCCACACCCCCACTTAGGATTAGTGCCAAGCTATGATCCTAGGATTCTGACCTAGTCCCTTTAGTATTGTAACTAAACCCCCTAAAAAACAGACACCCACGATCTAAAATTTTCCATCCAAGTTGAGGAATTTTTCTATTTCACCCATATATGGACCCAATGTGCAACTCATTTAATACCATGATTTGATATACTCCTCTAAACAACCTGAAATACCATGATTTGATCTACTAATCTTGGTCCCTTTCCCATGTCATGAGTTGATATTAACCCCTTGGATCGTTTGAGTAACATAATTCAAAACACTCCTCAAGAAGATCCTAAAACCCAATCATATGACTCCCATGTTAGGTCGAATCGGAAAGGGATACACATTCATAAGTTCCACACCATCTATTTCTATGAATCTTTCTCTCAGTAGACCTCACTAAATGAATTTAAATTGTAGTATAACCTACATTAAAAACATTAAATGCCTCATATTACAAGAATTTGCTGCCTTATGAATTAATGATAAGATGAAAAATGATCCACATTGCATGAATTTAAACTATTTTATAACCTATATGAAAAACATAAAATGATCCATATGATAGAAATGAGATTACGTATGCATTAATCATAACACGAACAATAGTCTTCACTACATGAATTTAACTACAATATACAATATATAAAAAACATAGGATTTCACATGTGAAAAACATGAGATTCCTTATGTGTTGAGCCTAATGTGCCTAATGTAATAATCACGAGATGACCATCAAACAACCACTATGGGGATCCTCATCATGTGTAAGCCTAAATAATATACCTTGACCCATCAATAGTATGTGATACCTTCATGAACCATCATATGGAAGAAAAAATGGGAATAGTTGTGCACAATCCCTAACCACCATGTTCATTCACAGGACGTTAAACTGTAACTTTACCCTGTGAAATGGAAATGGGTTGACTTCATGACCAGGCATGATGAATAAACTATGGGAAAATTCCTTTCATAATCCCTACACACTATAAAATTGAACATGACATTAAACTGTACTCTCAACCTTTTAATAAACATGGGATTCACTCATAACCTTACATGAGAAAGAAATAATGGTCTGCTCCAATGTGTAATCCTCGACCACATCATTTTGTTATAAGCTGTGAATGGTCTACTCCCATGCTTAATCCCCAATAAAATTGTCATATCACTATAATGATGTATGTGCCTCTCCATGTGTAAGCCCAAACCACATCATCACTACTCTTAGCAGTTCCTGGGTAGCTTCAATGCATATGACCCACACTATTCCAACAAAAATAAATCCCCTTGAGGCAAGGAAGCTGCAATGCATAAGCCTCACACAATCCCTAATCAACCCTACTTTTGAGATAAGATAACTTTTACCACATGATATTAATCTACATAAAACATTCCAATCATACAACCTAAAACTACGACATTGAACTATGTGGGTTTTCATCCATGTCCTCTAAACAAAGTATGTAGGATGCCTTCTTGAGGTTCAATCCTGGTCAATAGAGAACTTAGGTGTTACATCTTAGAGGAAAACCTCCTTAATCCACCTCAAGGGTATTTTTGATCAATATTCTTAGCCCACTTAGAGGGAAATATTGATTAATGGAAGACTTAGGTGATCTCTCCTTCACCTAAGAATGCACCTTGATGACCCGCCTCAAGGAGCATTCTGATCAAAATTCTGAACCCTCTTGAAGGGACATCCTGACCAATGGTAAAATTAGATTTTATATCAGAGGGAAACACCTCATATATCCACCTCAAGTGGAATTATGATCCATCCATCCCAATTTCACCTCAAGGGGTGTTCTCATCCTTCCATTCAGCTGTGAAATCTTTCAAATCTACGGACACGCCTCCCAGATCCACCTCCATGGGGTGTTCTAATCCATCCAACCTATCTCCACAAGATGTTAAACTCATTATTTGATCTGTCTCAATCATACATTCTGATCCATATTCATAGGGCTTAAAACATATGACATGACCAAAACACCAACCCACACATATGTGTGGGATGCTTGGGGTAAAAATAATTTAATACAAATGACTCTAGATTAATTACCTCATGATCAACCTGGGATGACTTGGGTTCTAATCCTTATGATGCATCATATGAGATTCCTTCCAAAGGAGATTAATATATGTGAAATATTCACCCAACATCTAGACATTCCCAGTTATTCCCAATGTGACAAATCTCATTCCGAAAAGGTGGTTTCCCTATCATGAAAAAATATAATATCCAGAATGAAGAAATATAATTAACTAGTGTCCACAAAGAGATGGAACCCGAAATGATTTCTCAGAACATGAATTAAATTTATGGGGAAGACCCAGACTAGGAGATGACCTCCAAGGGGGAATCCATGGAAGGAGAAACCGACATCCCATAATCTAATTTCAATTAAAGAGCTACCATCACTTGTGAATGTGATGAAAATCACCCAGATCTGGAAAGTGGTATGTGGGGAAATAAGAAATTTCATCATGAAAATTCATGTTGACACCCTATAGGTACTTTTCTAAAGCATAAAAACAACTCTTAAATTACATAATTTTTTAAAAAGAAACGAATTTTTAAAAAAATTATTATTTTCACTATTGACTAAAAAATTGAAATTTTTAGAAAAAACCCTAAAAGTTCACCCAAATTAAATTTTGGAATTATTAATTCAAAATGGATAATTATTTAATAAAATTAAAACTCTAAAATTTAGAAATTAATATTTCAAATAAAACATTATAAGAAAAGGGTTTAATTAAAAAAATTCTTTTTTGATTAAAAATTAAACGATATTTTGATAACTAATATAAATATCTAATTAATATTAATAAACATAAAAATATTTTATTATATCATTACATTGATTATTACACTATTTCATAAAATGGTATGTCAATTTATCGCTCATGTGTATGTGTGGACCACCACCACCATATATCGATATAATTCATTTTTCATAACAATAATTAATGAATGGAAATTTGGATGGTTTAAAGATTATATATGATATTTGCGACATAATTATTATTATTTAATTATAATATCACATCTAAATTATTACCATATAATAATTTCAAAAAACAATAGTGTCACTTGTGCATATGTGAGGACTACCACCTCTACGAAGTAAAATGATATGTTTTCTAATTATTGCTTATTTTGATAGTAACAATGATTGAATTAAATAATATAAATGAAATATATGAGATAATGTTTTTTAAAGGTGAATTTTTATTTACTTTTCTTTTTTTCTATCTGTTGAAAAGTGAAACCAACCTTCATACGTATGTACGACCTGCCATCTCTATGAATAGTTTAATACATTTTTCTATATAACCTTTTATGAATGTCACTAAATAAATATATAATGAATATATATGAAATTAATATCCTGAATATTCTTCTGGTGATGATGTAACATTTGTTAATTTATAAGGATTGGGACTTCTGAACTATAACATGCCAGAAAAATAAAGGAGTTTTCATTCAAACTAGTTATTTTAATAAAAAATTGTTAATAAATAAGGGTTAAGATATTAGAAGTAAATCTTATAAATTATGATAGAAATTATTATTGTTATTTAATAAATTTATAATAAATTTATATTTATTATATAGTATTTTTTAACACATATGATGAAAGATGAGACTTGAGTCAAGGGAATTATGCATAAATCCAATTTTAATAAAAAATATTTATTATTGAATATTAATTGAAGAAATTATATGATCATAATATAAGAAATAAATTTAAATTTTTATACTATTTAAATTTATGTGTAATAGGCCTTTTACTTTAATTTTCTATAATTTACATAATCAATATGCTGAAAGAATATTTTTACAGAAAATAAACATTTTTTTAAAATTCGGTTAGGAATATTTTTCTTCAATGACCATTTTCTCTCTAAAATGTTTGATTATTATATATTGATTATTTATATTTATTTTTAACCATGATTGAATTTATATAAATATTTTTCAATGGAATATTCCAATCTTTTTCTCAACAAGGTAATTTTTATGTTTTACTAAAAATGTGAAATGAATCTTTTTTTAATTTACATGACATGAAAAGAACTTCCGACCATCATAATCAATGTTTTAATTGATTGTTCCTTTATATGTTGCAAAGTTTATTTTAAAATAAATGTATTTTAATAATATTTCTTAATTTGTTTATTTTTTCAATGTGATTTTCCATGTGTAAAGTCTATTCTCATCAAGAAATATTTTAATGATATTTTGAATGAATTTTCATCCATGATAACATCATTTGATGTTAATTATTCTATACTGAGGATTTTATCTGATGATACCTTCATTATTATTTCTGTTGATGGTTTATGTTTATGATGATGAAATTTTTATGCAACCCATTTCTTTTTCATTGGTTATTATATGATGAATTGATGAAATTATTATGAAACCAATTTTATTTTCAAAGGATATGATATGATGAATATTTTATGGTCTTATAAAATAGATATGTATGGTTACAATAATTAGATGTGTGGGAATAGAATTATATATCCCTTAAATTCATTTGGTAAAGATATATATATCATAATACAGTTATGGGATTCATGTTGATATACATGATCCACTATGGAAAACATGCTAATTTTCTTCATTCACTAAGGGATACTGGTTGTGATTCTTGATTCTTTATGATATAGGAAATGGGTAAGGATTCTTGATCCACTATGATTTAATGGTATTGGTAGTTAACCATGATATATGAAATGGTTTATATACAAATGTTGGTGCCACAATTTCTTACATTAACTTATGTTTCATGATTGATTTTTGATGATTTATAAGTGTTATTCTTCATGTTTTTTGAAATGATAATGTTTGTTCCATGAATCATGTTTAAAATCCGTGATATATTGTATTTGAAAACTATAAGTTGTGTTCATGATATAATAACCTTATGGTTATCTTATTCATCCATATGATCAACAATTGATATCACCCATGTTTAATATTACTAAGAATATAACCTTACCCTATCTTGTGGTTCATTTCCCTAGGTTATGAAGAATATTTTTAAATATGGTTTGCTTAAAAGGCTTAAGAGTGTAAAGAAAATTATTATACATAAATAATACTGTAGCTAAAAAATATTTTTATTTATATATACTCCAATGAAAGTAAACCATTAAGGTTCTGCTGTGGATTGTAATGTTATGTACTGAATATTCATAAAAAAGATCTAGTATTTATGTGTGAAATTATTAGGTCATTATTGTTGGTATCAGAGAAGTGTTTAGTTAATCATTAGAGATCTCGATTAGAGATATTTTGTGAAAACTAAGGGTATAATTCTATGTATTGGATATCAACCTAATGTTTTGATTAAAAAGATATTATATAGTGTTCCTAAAAATACATCCCTATTTAGATACTATAAGTGGATGTGGTTTTAGAATAGATTCATCTTGAGGTAATTACCCTGAATTGATTTAGTTGAGTATATATCATCCATCATTTTGAGGGATGATGAGTTTTCTCTTACTAATCATGTAATTTGACACTCACATTCGATATGATGGGGTTAATTCACATTTTATATACGAACCATTATAAATGATTTTAATAGGAATTGATAACAAATGAATTAGGTTAAACCTAATTTTTCATAGATTAAAATGAAGGTGTCATTATTTAGACATCCTATAAATGTTTTTCATGATTATGTTGTTTACCTCTATGATTATTGTCGGTAACAAATTTTTTTGGATTTATTCAATTAATGGAACCTGAAAAAACCATGTTAATACTGAATGTGATGCGAAATGAAATGATTTTCCACATGAGAAACCAAATTCTATAGGGTATGTGTTTCAAAATCATGATATAATGATCACACAAGTTCCCAGGATATGAATCATATTTATCTTCCAAATGATCAAAGGAGACAATAATATACTATTATGTCTTTAATGAGGAAAAATTCCCCTTTTTTTAGAAGATCTTATAATCCACTAATGGTTTAGAGTTGAATCAATTCCAGGGAGAAAATATTTTCTATTCTCTAGAGAAAAAAACAAATAAGTTTTCCTGGTCATTTATAATGTTTATGGTGTAGAAGATCATTGGTAGAATAATATTAAGAACAAAAGAAAATGTGAACAAATTAACTCCATGTATTAGAATGAGTTTGAGAGGACAATATTCAATAAGTAATTCCCTCATATTCTACACACAAAAATAGATATGGAGTTACTTGAGCTCAATAATAAGATTTATGAATCCATTTGAACCTATGTGGACAATTTTAGAATCATTTCATGATATGATTCTAGATTAATCATTGTCACTGCAAGTAAAATTGATAAATTCATTAGTGTATGATAACTATGTATCTAAATATCATTATCTATAAGAGACTATATTAGATATAAAGAAATAATTCAATGTGAACTTAAGGTATAAATGATAATTTTAGATTCCCATGATTACCATGGTTTTGATAATAAAAGTAATAGAGTCTCATGAAAATTAAAATAAATCACATAGTGGAAATAAATTCTATCCATCTACATATATAAATATGGGAAGAAACATCATGGTAATTCATTTAATGGAACTAGTAGGTTCTTTAAATGTGGAATGGTGGACCATAAATCCCATCAATATCAAATGGTGATTAATAGGCCAATTATTTCAATGGAGTAAATAAAATGAAAACTAATTCACCACACACACTACAATGAATCAAATTCAAGGAGTATGAGAATTATTCCAAAAAATGTATGAATATGATATTTTTGATGTTCATATTTATAATCCTATTAAGAATCAAAAAACGAAAATATCAAGTGATCATTATTTCCAAAGTCGGTAATGAGAATGATGTAGAGAAAGGTACACTTATCCACCATTCTAAAACATATAATGTCTTATTTGATTTTGAATAATCCTACTATTTTATATCTATTGAATTTTATTAGGGTATCTAATTACCACATCAATGGTTATATGTTGATCTTACGATGAAAACTCATAATAGTTAAATGGTTGCAACATAGGTCAATAGTTCAAATTTGATTGAAGTGTGTGGGAATGTGTTTCCTTAAAATCTAATGATTCTCCATTTAGCTGAATTCGATGTGATTTTAGGAATGGATTAGACCTATGGATCCAATATCAATTATTGAGTAAGGGAAATCAAATTTGTATTCTAAAAGATCATATGATTGTTTATTGAGGTATGGATGAACATCAACTTCAAATGGAAGCGGCTTCTATCTTGGTGGTCTTATTTATTATCCATGAAGGGTATCTATCTTATATGGTTGGAGATAAATTCAACATTGAGGATATGTATATTTTATTGGATATTGTTGATTTATTTCCAAAATAGTTTATTAGTCTTTCTATAAATCTTGAAGTTGAGTTTTGAATTGAAGTAATACATGGTGCAACACCTATTTCAAATAATCCTTATAGAATAGATCCAACCCAGTTACAATAATTTAAGAGGAAAATCCAATAGAACCTTGATATAGGATTTAAACATTATAGTTCATCATGTTGGGGTGCACCTATTTTTTTATTAAAATGAAAAATGTGTCAATGCATCCTTGCATTGATTATTAGGATGTTAGTAGGATCAATATTAAGAACAAGTATCCTCTACCCAGTATCGTTGATTTGTTGGATCAATTATGAGGATATTAATAAATTTCCAAGATTGACCATTATTGTATATATACTCTATTATGGGTTAATAAGGAAAATATACACAAGATGACCTCACATATGCGGCATGAGAATTATGAATTTATATTAATTAAATTTAGACATACTTATTCCCATGCTATCTCCATGGATGTAATCGATAGTGCATTTGGAGTTTACCTCAAACATTCTATGGTAATTTTTATAGATGATATCCTTATATATAAAAATGTCAAGGATAAGAGTAAATATTAATTGATGATTGTGATAAGTACCCTAAGGAAGGTGGAGTTGTATAAAAAAATTACCAATTGTGATTTTCTTGCATCATAAAGAGACATTCACGGGTCATATAATCTCACATGAGAATATATCAGTGTATTCTTCAAAGATAGTAGTTATTGAGAAAGAACCTAGACCAACCATAATAATTCAAATATTAAATTTTATTAGGTTGGAAAGATATTATTGATTATTTTTGATAAATTTCACATTACTATCTAATCAACTCACTACATTAACTAATAATGTTTTGATGTTATTGTGGACGGATTAATGTGAAGATAATTTCATGGAACTAAAATTAAGGTTGGTCAGTACACTTTTTCTTACTATAACATACAGTGGGGAAGAGTTTGTGATCTATAGTGATGCATCAAAGTATAGAATGGGATGTTTCATCGTGAATAATGATAAATTTATATATTATTCCACATAAAAATTGAAGATACATTATAAAAATTACATAACTCATGATTTTGAGTTGACTATGGTAATTTTTCATTAAATATATATAGGAATTATCTTTAGGCAGAAATGTGTGGTATATATACTTATCATAAAATTTTAAAGTATATATTAACTAAAAAAGAGATGAATATGAACCAAATAATATGGTTAGAGTTGATTAAAGGTAACGAATTTTCAATAAATAACCACCCTATGAAAGAGAACTAGTTGGAAGATTAATTTAGTTAAACAGAACATGGTAGATTATATATAAAAAGGACAAAAATTGATACATTATTTATGGATTTTAAAAGTATGGATATAGAAATTTTCTCGGTAGGGGAGAAACATTTTCTTTTTCAAATGTGCGTTCTTCTATCCATACATTTGTAGATTAAGGAGGAAAAGAGGGATGATGTAGAACTACAAAAGAAGGTGTGAAATGTTCCTATGTTAACC
Organism: Viscum album; assembly: GCA_963277665.1. Classification (NCBI taxonomy): domain Eukaryota; kingdom Viridiplantae; phylum Streptophyta; class Magnoliopsida; order Santalales; family Viscaceae; genus Viscum; species Viscum album. The sequence continues at coordinate 31,766,099 of OY728163.1, forward strand.
CATATTGTGATGGAGTGATATGTTTTAATAACCTTTTACATGTCTCATCAATACCACAATTAACGAAGAAGCGATTGGATGAATCTAATAGTTCATCATTCATTATTAATCCCAGAAGTATGAATATATATATGTATACCAGAAAATAAATTTCGTGTGAAAAAAATTAAAAGGTATATTGCAGAGTATGTATCTCGATGCATGTTATGTCATCAAGTAAAGGATGACATACATTGGTCTAAGGTGCTGTTATAACCAGTACCCATACATGATTGATAATGATAAAACATTACCATGGATTTTATCGTTAACCTCCCCAAAAAATATAAACAGAAATATTCTATTTGGGTTATAGTAAATCTCTTTATGAAGAGATAACACTTAATTACCATTAGAGTATATTTTTCCCTTGATCATCCTATGATGTTATACATTAAGGAAGTTGTAATATTGTATGAAGTATCTCATTCAATTGCATCTGATTAGGATTTGAGGTTTACCATGATGTTCTAGTGAAGTATTCTATAGGCTCTAGATACAGAGTTGAGTTCTAGAACAACATATCATCCGTAAAAATGGTCAATATGATAAGACCATTCAAATCTTATAATATGTATTGATAAATTTTTCTATGTATGTTAATGGTTTTTGGGACCAACACTGTCCTCTAGTTAAGTTTTCATACAAAAATATATTTCAATTTATAATTCAAATGGATCATTATAATTCCATATATGGTAGTATGTGTATAAATGAAACATGATAGGATGATGTTGGAGAAAGAAATCTATTAGTACCTGAACTAGTTGAAGAAATGGAAATTAAATTTACAATAATTCTAAAAAAAGAGAAGGGCAGTACAAATTCGATATAAAAGTTATGTTGAAAATAATCTACAAGATTATGAGTTCAATGTTTGTCAAAATTCACTCTTATAAATATATACTTTGATGAAGGATATTAGTTTTGGAAGTAAGGTAATATTGATCCTTAGATATACTGTTTCCATTGAAATTATTTATCATATTAGGATTGTAGCTTATTGTTTGGTGCTTCAATGGAATCTCTCTTAAGATCATGATGTCTTCAATGTATATATCTCAATGATGTACATATCTGGTCCTTCACAAGTAATGATATTAGAGGTAATAGAACTGGAGAAATAAATCTACTGTATGGATCAAATAATAGAGATTCCATATCATAGAGATAAAATTATACAAAACAAGACTACTCACCTGGTCAATATTTTGTAGCAAAACCATAAATTATAGGAGGCTACATGTGAACACAAGGATGTAATGAAACATATATATCCTCAATTTATTGTGATGGAGTGATGGAATTTTGAAGATGAAATTCTTTTGTGTGGGGGGTGGAATTTACACCTTCATATTTTGTGATATATATTACTCTTCAAATAAATTTATTCAATAGCATATAGTACATGAAACACTGAGTATAAATGAACCATAATATTTTATATAATTATAAACTAATAATTATATTGGTGCATAAGAAAAAGACTAAATAAATTATGAAACTTTTATGTTTTTCACTGGTGTAAAATAAATTACGTGGTTATCAAATTATTAGAAAAAAATCATTTCAAATTAAAAGAGTTGTTTTTTAAAAAAAACACTTTTATGCCCAAAATATTGTTTTATAAAATTAAATTAAATTAATCACTAATGGGAATTGATTTCAATTAAATTTATATCAATTATATATTAAATATACTTTTTTAAAATCACTCTAATAATTTTTATACTGAATTGTATAACAATAATTCCAACATTATGCTTCATAATGTTTTTTTCTAAAAAATATTTTTCAGCTCGTTTTTAATGTTTATTTTTAAAATTAATTTATGGAACTTTTGAAAAAATTAATATTCAAAAAATAATTCCATATTTGGAATCCATAGTATATTTATTTTAAATAGATCCTTTTTTATTTTAGTTCAATATATATAGTGACCATAGTTAAATTTGGTTACATCAATAAGGGTAAAACGAGTAAAATTGGGTTAAAATTTTGGGATGAGGATTTAAAAATTCTCCAAGACTTATATATATCCCATTGGAAGAGTGATTATCATCTAGTTACATCTATGTAATGAATATGTGGTCACTTTGTACCATATTTCATTTATTATGACCATTACGTTATGTTAAGCAATGAATAAATATAAAATGAAACTCTCTTGAATTTAACCCTTATCATATATTTATATAAGAATAAAAAGAGGATATATTCAGTTATATAAGTTTGTTTTAAATATAAATAATATTTTATTAAATATTAGTTTATATTATTGTTTTATTAATTGAATATTTACCTTAAATTCTTATGCAATTCCAACAAAATATTTATTCAATTAACAGAAATACTAAATAAGTGACTTTAAAAATATGGAAAGTAACACAATTTTGGTGAATCATTGTGTTCTATAAATTGTATAGAATAATATAATTTATTATCTATGTATAAAAATTTTATATCGTAGTTAATTTTCTATCATGCGGTATTTAATTTCAAATTAAATGAACATTGTCAAAAATGTTATTAATGGTAATTTATCAAAATAATATTTTATTAAATTATTAAAAAATTATAAAAATTTAAAAAATGATATAGTGGATAATATATTGACGGAAATATCATCCATTTTACATTTATGTTCCAATTTTTTCTTTATAATTAAATAATAACCCTTATATATTAAAAAATTCATTATCGCAGTCAAGATTAGTATTCTTTAACCAAGGGGTTAATAAAAAAATAATGACTAAAATGGAACAAAAACCATTTTATATTTAATTTCTTAATAATATTTAAACCATAGCCGATTTTTATTCAAATATATATCCATTTGAAAGAATATATCATAACACTATCTTAATTATATTTTAAAAATTCAAGCCTTTCCAATAGTGCCCTTCCCCTCACTTATAAAAGGGAACCCCTAATCTATTTAACTTATACCACATTTACCCTTATAGATTGAGTAAACCTTACCATTTCTCTTCTAAATTCCATATACATGATGACTAGGTGATGGTTTCCTTAAAATATAATTCCAAAGGTCATTAAGAATGGATCTAATAGAGTCCTACCTAAATAGAGGTAATCTTATTACCCAAACTCTATCCAGTTTTTTCTTCTAATAATTCCTATAAATCCATGGTATTCTTCATAAATAATAAATTAAGAATCCTAAACACATGAAAATGTTATAATGATCATGAAACCACAATTATCTGCCATATATTCCATGAAATGGGAAGTGAATGTATCGCTCATGCGTACATGTGAAAAGAGACTGAATTTTTTCTTACATGACTATTACATCATTTTTAAGATAAAAACATAATATTGATACAAATACAAGATCCAATGTTTTAGTTTATTGGAAACATTTGTATCATACTTCATTTCTATATAATAACACATAAAAAATATTTAAATTTTTCTTCATTATACTTATAAAAATATCATGACCTCCTTAGTACATGTTGTCACCTAAGGATATACATCAAAGAAAGGGTCATCCTAAAATCCCAGTAAGAGGATGAATAAAGAACATGAATCAATAGTATATGGTTGGGAATAATATAGATAAGTATATAATATGCATATAATCATCATCAATATCATGAGGCATGTTTTTGATAAATTCATGGAATGTAGAATATTCATAATAATGAAAAAACATAACATAGTTTTTAAAAATTACACATAGTTATAAAAAATCTACCATCATGTTCATGAATTATATATGTTAATAAATCATAAAATTAGTATTGTGAATAAATATATAATCATGTTCACAAATAATACACATTATCTCAAGAGATATATCACATTATCCAATGAAATGAAGGGTGATATTATTATGGTTCCACCCATCATATCATAAAAATCTTATAATCATGTGTGCCACATGGAAGGATAATAATTATAGACATGAAATTATCCATGGATATGGATTGGTTCCATAAAAGTGATCACATATCATACTTCATGAAATTTACATTGGGATGCCCTAAATCAATAAGGGAGATCATACTTTTGTATAAAATGTAAATTTATTATTTGAAAGGTGAAGTTAAAATGAGTTGAATCTGTTGTCAATGACAATTCAATATGTGAATCAAAGGTATTGAGAAAGAATATGGTGAAGCCTTGGATACATGTTATTGATTCAAAGCATTTAATGCTAAACTTGATCAATTCTCTAAGAGGACTACTTTGATGATTGATGAACTTGTCTTGAGTTCCAGGACTTATATCAAGGTGATACAATGTTACAACACATGAAGAAACACATGATATACTCAATTTCATAAGGAAATAAGTGACATCCATAAATAGTCACCAAATGGATTAAGTGATGAAGGTCATGCATTATGTTTTAATGCATGAGGAATGAAGATATGATCCATTCATCATCCATGATTGGATTAAAAGAATGTATTGAGGATGTTTTGGATTTATTATCTAAAAAGAAAGGAATGGATTATGTTTGAAGATTAAGAAGAGTGGTGAATGGGATTTGAATAAAGAGGTATAGTTTGGAATTTTAAGGAGAAATTAATACTTCTTTACTTAGTTTTAATACTATATACTTAGATAATTCCATTAACAAAAAATGATCCAACCATGGAGGGCCAGCCAAGGTCATCACCTCATGAACTTCCAGGACTTGAGGGTCAAGCATGCTCGAAGGAAGCCCTCAAGGCCATCCCCACAATAGGCAAGTGTACACGGGCCATGTGTAAGACCACAGGTGCCACACGGTGATGAACCTGTGTAGCATGGGTGCTAGGTGCACACCCAGAGGAGAAGAGTGGGAACTAAGAGCATGCTCGTAGGAGAATTGGTGTAGGGCAGCACCGAAGGGGGCATAAAAGTAATCTGGCGTCAAGGAAATGAGAGTTGATTGTTAAACCACGAGAAAACCGTGGCCCGTTTCGATGTGGGACAAAATTTTAAAAACACTGAACTAATCCTGGTCATCCAACTGATCCCGCACCTGATCACAGCAGCACGATCCATCCCACATCTCTTGATCGAAAAACCTCTGTTCGTGATTAATCCAAGGTGATCCAATGGCCAAGGAATGGAACCAAAGTTGTCTTCAACCTCCAAACACCTGAGATCCACCTGACGCCACTGCTCACCGCAGATGAAGCAGATCCACCGAGATCAAGATCCCGACGACCATTGAAGGTCAAATTTTGTGCATGATAATCATCTAGATGAACCAAACACATTCATGCATTAGAATTTTCATCCATGCAACCAGATGAAGAAATTCGAAAGAGCCAGAGGCAAACAAAGTTTCCAAGGGTTCACTGCCCGTTCGATGTACAAGGAAATGGTTGGAATGAATTCTTAAATGCATGCACATGATGCACTCACCGAGAACAAAGTATCCCATGGTTGAAAAAAATGAAACAATTAATAATTGCGAGATATCTCGTCTGTGTTTGAATATATTCAAAGCCGAAGATCTAGGCTATTGAAAGCTTTGGATCTTGCGGCATCTCACAAAAATTTGAATGGTACTCCTCACTTATAAATACAGAGCTCTTGGCCGAGGCTCTATTGTTGAAAATATTAAGATAGGTCTCTTGTTTCTCTGAGAAATAGAGAACTGCATGAAAGGTTCCGCGCAACCCTACTATGTGAAGGAGAACCGTGCAACTCTTGTGCGAAGAAGTCTCGCGCATCCCTTGCACGAAAAAAAGAAGCGCACACCACCCTAGTTCACAAAAGAGGATATCCACAACCACAATGCAAAGTTAACCACAAGCGTGTGACAGGTTCTTTGAACCCTCGACGTGTCTTTGCGGAAGTAATCAGGTGGGTAAAACAACTGGTTCCTCAACACCCTAGTTTCACCTTAACGAATATAGATCCAAGAACCATTCATGATTCTGAGAACAAGAATTGTGCCCTCCTATTTTCACGGAGAAGATGAAGACCCTCATGTCAATATATATATATATATAAATATATATATTTATTCTATTTTGTGTTTTCGGGATTCAGATTTTTTGAAGACTACACCCTTTGTGTGAAAAGAAGAAAAGGATAGTGTATACGTACACTACCTTAGGAGAGAAATAAGGCACCTGAGGCTTCATGTTCTCACGAAGGAAAGAGAAGAGTTCATCCATGATGCAAATGAATTCATATTCTTGAGTTGTGACACCCAAGTTTCCATGAACAAGGTGAACCGTGGGAAGAACTAATTTGGGCTTGAAGAAGACCCATGAAAATCACATTAAACTGAATGAATTAAATAAGAAAAGTGTGTGAGTTCTAAGACCCAAAAGAAGAATAGAAAGAGAATAAGGGAAATAGATAAGGTAAAAGAGAAGATATTTTGTGTGTGTTAAAAGTGTTACACCCATTGGGGTTTTCACACAAGAAATTAGAAACGAATTGTGCATGGATTCATGCATGCACATGCACACGTAAAGAAATAATCAAAAGTGTCTGTGTATATTGAGAGAAGAAGAGAACACAGTTCACGTTCAAAAGAAAGAGACCCATGCATGAGATCATGCATGAACACATGCACGTGTATCAATTCAGATGATGTAATTTGAGATGATCTTCAGTGTTTCAATAATTACATAAGTGTGTGATTCTTGTCAAATAAACAAGAATAAGTTTTAGTACATTCTGTTGTTGCACTAAAAAGGAATAATTTGAGATACCCATGTTATCCATGCATTAAGTGAATGAGTACTGAGACTGAAGCCTGAATAGATTAATGAATCTATTTTATCTAAGTGTTTATTATTTTAGAATCCAATAAGAAAGACAACACTGGTATTGTGAAAGATCATTATTGAATATTATATTCTGGAAGAATTTGTGTGCACCATTAGGACACATCTCAGTGAGGCTAGGTCTTCATCAGAAGAAGAAATAATTGCCTAAGAATTATTGATACTGAGAACTAATCAACTCAAGTGATCAGAAATATTGAGAAAGGCCAACAGACCTTACCAATGATTGTTGAAGATCCTTGAAGAGATTCACAGGCAAGTGTGATTCAAGAAGTCTATGTGAAGAGATCAAAAGATCATCTATATTGATTTGAATAAGAACTTAACGAAGGTAGATGCTCATGTGACTCAAGAGCAAGAAAAACCCTACAAGATTCAGGGAGGGCAAGAAGACTTCAGTGAGACTCTAGAGTAGGCTAGTGGGACTCTAGTAACACTGTGTGAAGCAGTACAAAGAACCTCTTGTGGGACTTATAAGAGATACAGTGTGAGTCTGTATTGACCATTGTAATTAATAACTGAATTATAGTAGAGAATCTATGTTGGGGAGAATAACCAACACAGCAAGTATTATCCCTTTGAACCGAAACTTGTAAATCCTTGTGTTCAGTTCCATTACATTTACAAAATCATTCGAGGTAAGTCTGAGATACACAAGATGAGTGGATCGAGTCTTCAACCAGCAATAGAGGTTTAATTTAAAAGAATCATTTAGTAAAAAGTTTTAAAAGGGATAACTGATTCACCCTTACCCCTTTCTATGACTCACACTGATCTGGGAACTTCAATTGGTATTAGAGGGGGGTTCACCTCTAAAAGATATAGGGGAGTCTATATGTAGTGTAGATTTGAGGAGATGAGTGAACAACCTCAAGTAGAGATATCTTCCAAGACTCAGATGAACATAAAGAAGAAATAGGCAAGGAATATGAAGAAGAAGCATACAACTACTAGGGAGACACCTTCTTCTGAAGGTAATCTAAAAGGTACAACATGTGATAATACTTATTATTCTTCTGATGAAGCCTTCTCAATCCGTGATGATGATAGATCAATTAATGATCTTCAGACTAAGATCAAAGATCATCTAAATAAATTCCCTAGAGAAGTGGTAAGACACATTACTGCATGCATTAGTGCTCTTCAAGATGAAAAATTACAGCTTGAAGAAGAAGTTAATGCCATGGAATAAGCCTTGGCTAAAATGGTTTTCATGTCCAACACTCTCACGAAACTAGTGAAGGCAAAGGAAGAAACAATTTATATTTTCAATGAAAGGTATGCTCATGTTAATGAAAAATTGTAGGGAAGTATTTCTGAGAAATAATTCTTTGAGATTGTATTTTCCGAAGCATTCCATGCATTTGAAAAGTTTCACAATGTTTCTATAGTTTTCAAAATAGCTCAACTAGAAGACAAAGACAACAAGCTAAAGGACCTTGACATCTCTTGGTAGCAATTAAGAAATGTTCACGAAGAACAAATAACAATGATGAAGGAGAATTGGGAAAGTAAGTAGAGATTAGTTGAGGATGAGAAAAACTCTCTCAACATTTAGTGTCTAGAGTTGGAGAGGAAATTTTAGAATCAACAATCACTTCAAACTGGAACGTCCCAATTAGCTAGAAGAAGAGATACAACCACTCAAGTTTTCATTGAGAAATATAATTCCAATAGAAATATCAAATTATCCTCTAATCCAATGGAAATATCTTTTAAGAAGAGGGTATCCCATAACCCAGTTACTTTTGTTTCTACTAAGGCAGTTTCATCTGCAAGTACAGGTTCAGAGCCAAAATCTAGGAAGATGTGGATTGATAAAAATGTCAATACACACATCAAAACTTCAAGGGTGGATACCAGAATGATTAAAAATAGAAACTCCCAAAAGTATGCTCTAAAGAAAGAAAGACTATTCCAAAAAAACACTAAATCTAGCCAGACGGATACTACTAGTAAAAGAATGAGATTTGTCAGCTATTGTTGGTGTTGTAGGTAGTTTGGGTATCAGGCCAATGATTGCTGGAATAAAATGTCATCATATGAAAATTATGAAAGGTCTACATTTAGGGAATGTATATGTGAATAAATGAAGCAACCTACAAATCAAAAGTATAATGAACAGATGAAAAAGAATTTTTCTTCAAATAAAAGATTTTAATATCTTTAAGACTTCTGTGATAATTGAAACAAAAGTTGTCCTAGTCATGTTGAGTGATGGTTTAGTCCTACCATACCTCTGGTATATGTTTATAAGAATCATAGACCACAACAAAGGTAGGAGAAAGAAAAAGGAGTTGAAAATTATTCCATTGGGAATATGCACAACAATGATGTTGGGAAAATAGTAAAAGAAATTATTCTCATAAAGAAGTTCAAAATGGATTCCAAGAATGGAATTTCAACCTAGAAAAGATGTTTCTACTATGGATAGAAAGTTCATACCATGGATGACTGCAAACAAGCTGTGGAAATGATTTAATGAAAATTGAAAATAAAAAGAGAATCAATCCAGAAGAAATTGGGATTAACTAAAGATATTCCTACAGATAATATTAATAAGTTGCCTAAGAGAGGTAATTTGAAGACAATGAGGAATCCATGTGGAAGATCCAAATTAAAAAATGGTATGGAGTGTTTAGTTATCTAGCCTAATCATTTGAAAATTTCTAGAGAACTAGAAAGAGATGAAGATGAAATACTAGCTAAAGCCAAGGCAAAGAGAAAACAAGTCATTCCACATGAAAGAGAATTCAAATTTCATGAGAGTTTGTCAAAACATGAAAATCCAAGTGTCTCACAACTATTGTGTGGAAGGTGAAAGAAGGATGGAAATTATGAAAACAAATTTTTAACTGTTTTACCAGGCTAGATGGATAAAATTGAACAACATTCACCAAAATCTACTTCACTACTGAGAGAAGTGAAGAAAAACAATCCACACAAGTTGAAGGTGAATGGAAGTAAAGAATCCTTGCTGAAAATGAAAAATAAAAATTCTAAATGGATAGGGGACATCAGTATGAAGAGTACTGGACACTTTAGAGCTGCAAGGAAATGAGTTCTTGGGTTGAGGGAAAATTCTCAGCCCCAATTATTCAATTAAGAATCTCAAAATTTAATGAGAAAAGTGGATAACTGAAATTTCAACTCATTATTCATGATTTGGTAATTACTTGAAGTGATCCACAGTGGAAGATTATCAACATTCATACCTTCAACAAGATTATTTGATGATATTATCCACCAAGAAAATTCCAATAGAGTTCTCCCCTTGAGGGGGAGAAAATATGAAAGAGAGGATATCAAGGATTATGTCATAACAAATATTGAAATTCATATCAATTCATTAAGCTGAAACAGATGTATTCCAATCACACTTTCATCCTTTGGTCTTAATTGTATTTATCATATCAATTAAGGGGTGGTTCTTGATTGATGAAAAGATGGGATGAAAGGGGGAGCCTTATCATTGTACTTGAACTTTTTAATATGTTTGGTAAAGTATGTATAGTATTTAGCATTTCACTGATTAATCTGATTTTTTAACCCCTGTGATAACAGTTGATACATTCTACGCATGATTTCACATATATGGTAGTTCATGGAAAACCCTGAAAACCTTTGTCATATCTCTCTTGTTTTATACACATGGTTATCACAAGTAGCCTTAGAGTTTATTAACTAAATGTTCTTTGCTAAGTGAACCATGTGACATCATCCCTCTCTAAGAAACATTCCAAAAGATATTATTCAAAGGGAGGATGACATGTTTTTAGAGAGACCCCACTAACACCTTTGCATTTTGTTTCTAATAACTGGGAGAATGGTTTGGCACACATATTGACCCATACAAAGTGTGCTTAAGTGATATTGACAACAAAATAAAAATGGGGAGATTGAAGTGCATAATACTTGAATTTGTTGTCAATGAGAAGTCAATATGTGAATGAAAGGTATTGATAAAGACGTTGGTGAAGCCTTGGAGAATTTTTGTTGATTCAAAGCATTTAATGATAGACTTGGTCAATTATTTAAGAGGAAAACATTGATGATTATTGAATTGTTATTGAGTTCCAAGACTTGTATCAAGGTGATACAATGTTACAACACTTGAAGAATCACATGAAATACTCAATTGCATAAGGAAAGAAGCGACATCCATCAATAGTCACCAAATCGATTAAGTGATGAAGGCCATGTATTATGTTTTAATACATGAGGAATGACGGCATGATCCATGCATCATCCATGATTGGATTAAAATAATGTATTGAAGACGTTTGGGATTTATGATCTAAAAAGAAAGGAATAGATGATGTTTGAAGATGATGAAGAGTGGAGAATGGGATTTGAATGAAGAAGTATGGTTTGGCATTTTAAGGAGAAATAAATACTTGTTTACTTAGTTTTTATACTAAGTACATAGACTAGTCCTTTACCAAAAAATAATCCGACCATGGAGGGCCAGCTGAGGTCCTCACCTAAAGCACTTGCAGGACGTGAGGGTTAACTGCGCTCGAAGGAATCCCTCGAGGCCATCCCCGCATGAGGCATGTGTGCGCGGGCCGCGTGTAATCCCGCAGGTGCCGCACAGTGATGAACCCATGCAACATGGGATCTAGGTGTGCACTTGGAGGAGCCGAGTGGGTGCTAAGTGCACACCCATAGGAGAACCGGTGCAGGGTGGCCCTAGAGGGGGGAGAGGAGTAATCTGGCATCAAGTCGGTGAGAGTTTATTGTTAAACTACAAGAAAACCGAGGCTTGTTTCGATACGGGGGAGAATTTTAAATATGTGGAAATATTCTTGGTCATCCATCTGATCCCGCACCTGATCATAGCTTCACGATCCACCCTGTATCTCACGATCTAATCACCTCTATCCGTGATTAATCCGAGGAGAACCAATGGACAAGAAGAAGCACTGAGGTTTTCATCAACCTCCAAACACCTAAGCTCCACCCGACGGCACTGCTCATCGCAGATGAAGCCAATCCACTAAGATCGAGCTCCCAACTATCGTTGAAGCTCAAATTTTTTGCATGATAATTGGCTGGATGAACCGAATACATGCATGCATTAAACGTTTCATGCGTGCAATGAGATTAAGAAATTCGAAGGAGCCTGAGGAAAATAATGTTGTTGAGGGTGCATTGCCCATTCGTTGTACAAGGAAATGGTTTTCATGCATTCTTAAACACATGCACATGTTGAGCTCACTAAGAATGAAGGATCCTGTGGTTGAAAAAGAAAAAGGAAAAAACTAAGATTTGATGGATATCTCATCCGCGTTTGAATATATTCAAAACCTAAGATCTCAGATATTGAAATCTTTGGATCTCACGACATCTCATGTGGATTTGAATAGTATTTCTCACCTATAAATACAGAGCTCTCGACTGAGGCTCTATTGTTGAAAATATTAAGAGAAATATCTTGTTTCTCTGAGAAACAGAGCATTGGACAAAAGGATCCTGGCAGCCCTGCTACGGAAAGGAGAACTGCGCAACTCCTACGAGAAGAAGTCCCGTGTGTCCCTTGCGCAAAGAGAAGAAGCATGAATCACAAGCACATGATAGGTTCTTTGAACCCTCACTGTGTCTTCAGGGAAGTAATCCCATAGGTTAAACAACCAGTGCCTCGACACCCTTGTTGAAACTTCTCAAGGACAAATCTGAGAACCATTATTGGTTCCAAGAACAAGAATTTTGCCCTCCTATTTTCACGAAGAAGATGGAGACCCTCATATCAATATATATATAAATATTTTATGTTTTTTGTTTGTAGGATTTAGATATTGTGTAGACTACACCCTTTGCGTGGAAACAAGAAACGGATAGTGTATATATACACTACCTTAGGAGAAGAAGAAGGAACCCAAGGATTCATGTTCACATGAAGGAAATAGGATAATTAAATCATGATGCACATGCATGAATATGCATGATTTGTGAGACCCAAGTGTCCAAGAACAAGGTGAACCGTGGGTAGCATTACTTTAGTCTTGAAGAAGACCCATGAAAAAATAGATAAAATTGAATGAATTAAATAAGAAAAGTGTGTGAGTGCTAAGACCCAAAAGAAGAAGAGAAAGAGAAGAAGAGAAAGAGAGAAGGTGAAAGAGAAGAGATTTTTTGTGTGTTCAAAGTGTTACACCCATTGGGGTTTTAACACAAGAAAGTAAAAAAGAATTTTGCATGCATGCATGCATGGACATGCACATGTAAGGAATGAATCAAAAGTGTGTGTGCATATTGAGAGAAGAATAGAAGCCAATGCATGGTCAAAATCAAGAGACCCATGCATGCAATCATGCATGAACACATCCACGTGTATCAATTCATATGACACAAAGTGAGATGATATTTAGTGTTTGAATAATAGCATAAGTGTGTTATTATTATCAACTAAACAAGAAGAAGTTTTAGTGCATTATGCTATTGTACTAAATATGAAAAATTTTAGATACCCATGCATTCCATGCATGAAGTGAATGTGTACAGAGACTAAAGACAGACTGGATAAATGATTCTATTTTATCTGAGTGTTCAGTATTTAAGAATTCTAGAAGAAAGATAGTGATGATATTGTGCAATATCGTTATTTCATATTATATTCTTTAAGAAGTTGTGTGCACCATTGGAACACATCTTAGTGAGTCCATGTCTTCATCAGTAGTAGAAATAATTGCCTGAGAATTGTTGATATTGAGAACTGATCAACTCATGTGATCAGAAATATTGAGCAAGTCCAAAAGACCTTACAAAAGGTTGTTGAAGATCCTTGAAGAGATTCACAGGCAAGTGAGATTCAGCAAGTCTGTGTGAAGAGATCAGAAGATCATCTATAGTGAATCAAAGATGAACTTAAAGAAGGAAGCTGCTAATGTGACTCGAGAGCTCGAAGAAACCTTTGAGATTCAGGGAGGAGAATAATACTTCAGTGAGACTCTGGAGCAGTCTAGTGGGACTCTGGTAACAATGTGTGAAGTAGTATAAAGAACCTCCTATGGGACTTAAGAGAGATATAGTGTGACTCTGTATTGACCATTGTAATTACTACCTGAATTATAGTGGAGAATCTATGTTGGGGAGAATAACCAACACAACATGGAGTAGGTCTTTGAACCAAACCCTGTAAATCCTTGTGTTCAGTGCCTTTACATTTACAGAATCATTCGAGGTAAGGTTGAGAGACACAAGAAGAGTGGATCGAGGCTTTAACCCGCCATAGAGCTTTATTGAAAAGAATCTATTAGTAAAAAGTTTTAAAAGGGATCATGGATTCACCCCATCCCCCTCTCAGTGATTCACACTGATCTGGGAACTTCAAAAGGATATCCAACTCGAGAGGATTCAGAAGATCTTTTTGAAATTGAAGTCGTTTTGGAAAATCAATATAATTGGATTATAATGTTTTTGGAAGGTTGAAACAAGTATGTCCCCAAAATAAACGAGAAAAAATATTTTCAATTATTATTTTGGATATATGAGGAACATTAATATTGAAATCAATTTGAAATGGGTGATAACCCAAAATAACGAGTTTGGGTTGAGAATCCCCTTACCTTAATTCACAATTTATTTAATCACTTTTATTCCTCCTAAATAATAAACATAGGTTTATTAAAAAATTGAACCAAAATTAAATTATAGTATTTCTTCACTATTTTTCAATTATAATCATTTTATCACATTTCCGTATTCCCTTGGTTAATGGTAAAACCTTTTTATATCTTATTTTCCTTAAAAAGTTATCATTTTGCATCGATTTCTCTATTTTGTTCTAGGTAAATTGTACATAAGTAGAATTGATTCAAGAATATTAGAATAAATATATTTATAATCTACATATAATATGTAATTTATTATAATTATACATAAGGTTGGTGATATTTAAATAATTTATAGTGTCCTCATTGGTTGTTAACCGACCGTTAATGGGACATTGTCCAATGAGGAGGCATGAGATGTATAATATAATCTTATATTAAATATAAACATTTTCTAATATATTAATATTATTAGTATCATGTTAAAATATAGTATAAAGTTTTTAAATTTTATTAAATTAGAATATATGATGATGGTATGATATTAGAAAATGAAAATGAAATAGAAGGACGAAAGGACATTACCTTTTTCTTGAAATCATCCCTTTTCTAAGGCCCATAACTTCTTGGAGGATTGAATATATATACAACTCTAGAACTTCAATATGAATTATAAGGGTATGAATAGAGGGTATTTGGGTATATATTTAGCATTAGTAAGTCAGAGAGGAGTGGTTTTCTAAGGGGAAGGAGAGGGGTTATTTATACTTGAGGAGAGGGGTTTTTTGAGTAAAAATATTGAATAAAACACTATACCCATGTCAAACCTTGTAATAATTATTTTTTGTAATATAATAAATCATATATAAATATAATATATTGGTTGTATGTCTTTAAAACCCTTTATTATTCAAATTTAATAGTTTGTTAAAAAGGAAAGTGGAAAAATTAAAATTGTCATTTTAAAAGAATACTTTTGACTTCAGATATTGAAAAATAATTTTTTAGGTTTAGAAAACATGTTTATTGTATTTTACTAGCCCATTTATAAAATTAAATATGTTTTGGTCTAGATAACATTTATAGAATTTCATAGGTCATTATTATAACATGAATTGTGTAATTTGAAATACACCGACTATATTTTTATAATTCAACTAAAAATTAAATTGTTTTAGAAAAATTTAAAAAATCACCCTTGGTTAATTTCAATTGGATGATTTCGAAAATAGAAATACTATTCTCAAAATAATTTTCTCAGAATAATTTTTTATCAAAGGTAATTTTAATTTTTTATATAATAATAACGAGTTTTAAGAAATATCGTAAAATATATTTATTAAAAAACATGCTTATAATTTCTTCGAGTTTTTAAATCTGTATATTCATTTTATAACATGATAGTTTTTATATTTAATGAAATTATTCTTGATAAATAATATTTATATTAAAATTTATTATTTTGAGGTCAATTTACTATTTCAGTGGTTAGGTTACTATTCGCAATAGTCCTGTTACTATTACTAACATTTATGTTAATATTCAAATGGTCACATTACTAATACAATGGTCATATTGCCTCCTATAAATACTAATTAATTTCTTAATTAATTATTCATCAAAATTCCACTTAATGGTATACATTTCCATTTCTAAAATATCTACAGGTTTACTAATATTTCGTTTCATTTCTATTATATTTGGAATGGGGGTGATGATTATTACATATTAGGGAAATCCATTTTTTCCATTATAATTTATTTTAATTTATATTGTTTTGTCCCATTTTAACGGTAGGAATTTTCATGGGTTTAGATTCTGACTAATGTAACAATTTACATTAATGAAATAATTTTTTTGTTTCTTTATATTTTTTATGTCTATATTACTATATAATATAATATAACACACATACATTTCAAGGAAAAACTATAATATATAAAATTTGGGTAGTTACATTCATCTCGCTTTTATAAATTTCACCCCTTAAATTTTAACTCATATTCTTGATTAAGAATATGTGATTTTACGTCTGTTTCATTGTTTCATTCAGTTCCCACATCACCACTTAATATATATTATTCAACAACAACACCTTGACAAGGTGAGTTGTCTTGGGGTGTATAAATATTTCACTATAGTCTAAAATTGACACCATTTTCTCCACATATGAGAGGTCATTATCCATTTGTAACACCTCCAGATTCAGTACATTTTATTGGTTGGGCATGCACTTACTCATGATGGATACGTAGAAAAAATCATGAACTTTAGCCATATTTGGTGGATGTGTAAGCTAACATGACAATACTCTTATGTGATCAAGGATTTCAAAGGTCCCAATTTACCTAAGGGTAATATTTACTTTCTTTAAAAATAGCATGACTCTCTTCCACAGTGACGTTTGATGGAAAAACTTATCTTCAACTTCAATCTCCAAATACCTTCAACGGTTATCAACATAGCACTTTTTCTGAATCTGAGAAGAATTTATATATTGATGGATTGATTTAGCCTTAGGTGTGATATCATGAACAAGGTCAGATCAAAATATCTTTTGATCACAAACTTCATCCCAATAAGTAGGAGTTCTAGATTACATCCCATATAGAGCTTTATATGGAGCCATTTTGATACTTGAGTAGTAGATGTTGTTATATGGGAACTCAATTAATGGGATATGTTGATCCCATACTCATTTAATTCTCATTAATGAGGCTCTCAAAATTTCCTCGAGTATCCAAATAGTCCATTCCAATTAGCAATCATTTCGGGTTGATTGGGCATACTAAAATTCAATTTAGTATTCATATCATATTGAAGACTTCTTAAAAATTTTGAAGTTAACCTTGGATCATGATTAGATATTATAGAAAGTGGTTCTCAATGATAACTCAACACTTCCTTTTTATATATCTTGTAAAGTTCACCATGTCATAAATCTTCCAGAATTGCATTGAAGTGGGTAGTCTTCGGGAGTCGATCTAGCAGAACCCATACTTCATTGTTTCATTTGGAAGTCTTCAAGAGGACAGTGAAAAAGTATATGGTGACATTCTCCTTTTTCCATATGGGTATAGGAAATGGTTTTATCATCCCATTATAATTATATTACTATATATTGACCCACTAACATACCAAGAATTTTGAGGTGTACTCAGCGATGTCTTTCTTCATGTTGTCAAACCAGAAGTGATCTTGGAGATTACAATAAATCTGGGTGCTTCTAGGATGGATGGAAAAAGATGAGCTATGTGAATTATATAATAAATCATTATTTCTATTAGGTGATTAATACACAAAAAATAATTGACCCAAAATAAATTAAACATTCATCATCGATATGGAATTCATGAAGTTTCCCTTCCTTTACAGCTTTCACCTTTTTTAAATTCGAAGATCATACCTTTGTGCCTATGTGATATTTTCTTGGATAGATGGTTGGTCAATAATGTTTGGAAGGTATGATTTATTCCATGACATTATGATTTATAGATCCAAAGTTTTGATATCCATGAATATAGGGTATTTCCCAATCCACATCATGGATAAAGTAGTGATTTATTTTATGCTAAAAGCATCTGCTACCTTGTTCGAATTTCCTAGATGGTAGTGAATAAAGAAATTAATGCCCTTATTTAGATCTAACTATATTCTCTAAAACATTTTGATCTCTTTTGTGAAATTATACTATAGACTCTTTTGAATATTAGATATGTCAAACTTCTCTCCATAGTGGTACTTCCACAAAATCATCAAGGAAAATATCACTACTGCTAACTATAGATCATGTGTTGGGTAGTTATACTCATGGATATTAAGTTTACATGATTCATAGGCTATAACATTGTCATTATTCATGAGTAAACTACCCAATACATTTTTTAAATCACCACTATATATCATAAAACCTTATCCACTTGATAGTAGTGAGTACAAGAATAATGATTAGAATCTTATTAATATCCTTAAATATTTACTCATATTATTCGGTCCATACATACTTTTCTCCATTCAATGTTAACATAGTAATCATGGTATAAAATCATGAGAAATATATTCGAAAATGTCTATAGTACCTTTCTAACCCAAGAAAACAACACATTTCTCTGACATTAGTGGTTCTTGAAAATTCCTCAATAGTCATTGTGCTTGAAGGCTCCAACGAAATTCCCAGAATTTTTATGATGTTCCCCATGAATATGAATTACTGAATCCAAAAGTCTTACTTAATGAATTTAGCATACATTTTATCTTTCCTTAATTTTTTAAGTACAATCCTTAGATTCTCTTCATGTTCATACTTGATCAGGGAGTGAACGATAATATCATCGATAAATTCTATCAATGTTTTTGAGGTATTATCAAAATAATTTATTCATTAAATCTAAGAATATTATAGGCAAGTTATTAAGTACAAAGGGAATAATTTTGAACTCCTTGTCTTTATACATGCACATAAGGACATCATCTGAATATATTCAATCTTCACCTTCAATTGATGATTCCCAAAATGAAGATCCACCTTTGAGAAGTATCGAGCTCCTCTTAATTGATCGAACAATTCCTTAATCCTTGGAAGTGGATACACATTATTCGTTTTAATCTTTTCTAGAACCTAGTAATGTTTACAAAACCCCATTGATCCATCCCTTTTCATTACAAAGTGATCTGGATCACCCCAATGTAATTTTATAGGTTGTATGACCCCTTTGTTCAAATGATCTAACAAATGCTTCCTTAACTCTTATTATTAAATAATTTCCATCATATTGGGGATATTTTATATAGGAGTGGATCTAATTATAATATCTAAAAAACCCATACCTTATGATCTTTTGGAAGTCTCGTAAACTCTTTGGGAAATACATCATTATATTCCCTAACAAGGGGAATTTCCCAAAGGATTATACATTCCTTTTAGTAAACCATTTGGGAATGTTATGTGTCATTATAAGGTATCATCACCCATACCATTGATGGATTATAAAATAGATATTTTTTATCCTCTTTTCACTTATAAACGACCATTGGATGATTTGAAATATATAATGTGATTTAATTTTCCCAACAGCTAATGTGTGCCCAATATAATGCAATCCAATCCATTCCCAAAATAGTGTTGAATTACACTAATGGATGGATTTCAAGATTCACTAAAAGAATATTCCTACATACTTTATTAGAAGAAGAGTCCAACAATTTGTTTGAAATTATATCACTACCTGGTGTTTTTATTGATATCTATTTTAGGAAGTGTACATTTTATGAATTCATTTTCACACTCCACTTCAGTAGTCATGGTGGAATAGTATTTCCCTTTCTCCTTTGTCATTTGTGTTTATAGATTATGATTACCCTCAAGGACCCATGGTTTAGTTCACTGGCATTCACAGTGATGTTTCTCCCAATAGTTGAAGCATTGAACCGTGGGTGGTGCATTAACAAGTGTCCTCCTTTCCTCCATCATGTTTGATAACTTCTTTATGTATCTTTGAATTTTATGATATTGGTTACCTAATTTAACACAATTGAATCATTTCCCTATTATTTGAGGCAATATCCATGATTCTTCTTCCAACGTTTTTGACATGTAGTAGCATTTCCACATCCATTTGAGGTAATACTCATGATTCTTATTCCTGCATTTTTGACATGTGGGGGGGGTTAAATCTATCTTTCTCTATTTTTATTTCACCCACCAGCTTCAAACACCATCCATTTATTATTATCACCATAAACATGAGACATTTTTCTAATTATCATATCCACTTTGGGATCACATCAAACAAATTCTTTATAACTACCAACGTATCTAATAATAAGATCCTTTAAATGGTGCGGTCCTAAACCACTAAATGATCCATATATTTTTCTATCATTGTTGATAAAAAATTTATATGTGTATCTTGGAATACATGTGATGTTTCTTTCACAAGTAATGATAGATTCACCCTCATTTTTATCCATCTCTAACAATCCTCCCCCCTTTATTTTTTAAAGAGTTCTAGGGGAAAATTTATTAATAAAGATTTTAATAATGTCCTCCCACTCTGTATATTCTAATTAATCCTCTTATTTTGTGTTATTGATGAAATCAAATCACTAATATTATTCTCCATATAAATTATATATGTCTAGAGTCACCTTCACCTTCTTAAAATAGTGTATAATTGAAATGATATTATCTATTAAGTTGACCAACTATTCTGGAAAAAGTAGATTAGAATATCAACTAAACTTCTGATGTCGTTGTCGCATAAAGGGATAAATTGTTTATTGTTCCTTCTTAGGATAAAGAATACATTCCACATGGTCTAGGTCACTATTAATAACCTTATAAAACTAGTTAAGTATCCCAATAATGTTTTGAACTCCACATCCCATTTCATTGGGGATATTTTTTGGAAAATCATTGAATTATCCCTCACATGGTTTTTTGTTTGGTTTATCCTGGTTCCCACCATTTTCTAAAATAGAAATGTTTTGAACAAATTAGAATTCAAAAAAGTAGGAATAAATAACATATTCTTCTTCATAAATGGACCCTGAAGGAATGTTATATAGGATCCCTATGTTTATACTTTATTTAAAAAATTAATCATATAGGATGTTTAATAATACCTTGAATTATACTTAGAATTTTCACTAATGTTTTCTTATCCGAATTCCCTAATTAACTAGACTATGATCTAATACCAACTACAATGACTTGAATTTTTCTTACATGACTATAAATTCATTTTTATGATTAAAAACACACTAATGGTACAAATCATGGATCCAAAGGTTTAGTGCATTGGGAAAATTAGGATCATATGTCAATTGTACATAAAAAACATAAAAATTATTTTAATTCTTATTCATAATCCTTATAAATATCTAATGATATCTTTTGGTACATATAGTCACCTGAGGATATACATCTAAGACAGGGGTGAGCTAAAATCCCCATAAAGGGAGGAATAAAAGGCATGAATCAAAAGTATATGGGTGGGAATAATCAATATTATTATATAATAGTCATTATATAACCATCAATTTCATGAGAGAAAAGTTTTATAAAGTCATGGAATATTGAATATGAATTATTATGAATCATCATAACATAGTTATCAAAACACGCACATAGTTGTGAACAATTATGACAACATCTCAACACATAACATATGTGTATAAATCATAACATTATAACTACGAACAAATCTAGAATCATGTTCATGTATAATACACATTATAATAGGAGATATATCACATTACCCAAAGAATTGGAAGGGTATATAATTCCAGTCACACCTATATCATCATAAAATGACCCTAATCATGAATGCCACATGGAAGGATAACAATATTACTCGTGAAATAACCGATGAAAATGAATGGATTTCTAAAACTATTTCACATATTATACATCATTAAATGAACTATAGGATTCTAAATTGACAAGGGGGATAATATTTTGAAATAATATATTTAAAAGGTGAGACAATGTGATATGATTCCATAGATTTTTTGGAAGTTGTTTCTTTTTTAAAAAGCATTGATAATTGTATAGAAATCATTTTGGAGGGGTAGATAGACATATATCCATTAAATAAAAGGGAAATAATTTTTAAAGTAAATATTCTGGATATTAGTGTAACAATAATACTAAATTAAATATAAAATTGAAGATAATACAAATGAAAGAGTTTTCATTTCAGAATACCCTTACCTAAATTCTCTCTTAAATTTGTCACTTTTTTGCCTCATAAATAATAAAAATATGTTTCTTAAAATATTGAAACATAAGTTAATTGTAATCATTTTTTCTATTTATCAATTATAATCATTGTATCGTATTTATTAATTCCCTCAGTTAAATGGAAAACATTATGATATAATCTCTTCCTAAAATATTTCCCATATTTATTGTATTTTACAATTTTTCTCATGGAAAATTATAAATAAGAAAAATTAATTATAAAAGATTAGAATATATATATTTATATATTTATATATCATAAATTATTTATTATAAAAAATCATAATCTTAGTGGTAGGGAAATAATTGGAAATGTCCTTATTAGTGGTTATCCAACTATTAATTGGACATTGTTAGATAGGGAGGCCCAAGATGTATACTATATGAATATATTAAAAATACAATGTTTATAGAATTTTAACATTATAAAAATTATTTAAACATAATTGATAATGTGTTTTTAAGGTTTTAAATAGAAAATTAAAGAAGGTAATGAAAATAAAAAATTAAAATGAAATAAAAGGACAAAATGACGGTAGCTATTTGTTTAAATTGTCGCTTATCTATAACCATTAACTTCTTAAAAGATTAGAGTTTAATGACTTCAAAACGCCCCTAATGTTAATAAAGGTATCCAGATATGATATTTAGGAAGATCTATTTTTTTATGTGAGTGAGGAGTGGTTTTCCAAGGGTAGGCAGAGGGGTTATTTATACTTGAGGTGAGGGGTATTTTTATGTTAAAATATTAAATAAAATACCACACCAAAGGTAAAACTTATAATGGTAATTTTTTATCCATATTGAATAATTATAAATAAAATAAAATTGTATTATTAATTTAATCTAAATTATAATTCTAATTAATTAGTTTATTAAAATTAAAGTGGAAAAAATGAATTTTTTTTAAAGTAATAATTTTGACTATAAAATTTGGAATGAAATTTTATGTTTATAAAATATGTTTATTGGATATAATGAAACATTTAAAAAAGTAAATACGTTTTTATTGATTTAACATTTTTTGATTAATTCCTTATTATATAATGAATGATATAATTTTAAATGTACTTGTTTTGAGAAACACTTTTTTACTATTCAGCTAAAAATTGAATTATTTTAGAAATTTTACAAAAACACCATTGGATAATTTTGACATGCTGATTTCAAAAAATTAAAATAAATTTATCAATATAATTTTATAACATAATTTATTTAATTTATTCATATAAAAATTGTGATTTTCATGAAATACCGTAAAATATGATTTACTAATAATGTGTTTATAATTTTTTTGATTTTTTAAATCCCTATTTTTATTTTAGGAAATTATAATATTTATATTTACATAAATTACTAATAATAAATAATATTTAGATTAACTTTTATTATTTATAGGTAATATTATTATTCAAATGATTAAGTTACACTTCCCAATTGCCAGGTTACTATTTCAATGGTAATATTACTATTCTAATTGTCATATCACATCCTATAAATACCATTTCATTCCTATATTAATTATTAATACAAATTAATATCAAGGTTATGAATTTATATTTCCTAAAAAAATTATTGGTTTAGTCTATTTTCATTCATTTTTTTATTTTTTTCCATAGGGGTGATGATTCTTGCAGATTGGGGTATCTATATTTTCTTCATTCTACTTTTCTTAATTTATATTTTTTGTCTCATTGTAATGTGTTACATTTTCACTGGTTTAATTGTTGAAAAATGTTAAATTTTTAATTAATGAAATATTTTTTAGTTTGTTTATTAATGTTTTATGTATATAATACTATGTAATAAAATATAATACACATTTATTTCAAGAAACAATATCACCTATAAACTCTGGGTTGTAAGAGTGTGAACTACCACCTCCATATAGGGATACGACTCATTTTCCATAACCATACTTCATGGAACGTTATTATGACGGTTTTGAAGTTTATATTTGATATTTATGACATAATAATTCATTTGGAATTATAATATCACATCCACCTTATTACATTCCAATCAATCAGAAAAGGATATTTTCGCTCGTGCATACGCGTGGACTACCACCTCCATGAAGTGATGTTTTATGTTTTTTATTTTCTATTTAATTGAATTGTAAAATGTAAATATTAATAAATATTTTTGAAATATGTGATATAACAATGATTATTTATTTTGAATTTTTATTTATATTTCATTTCATTCATTCATTGAAAAGTGAAAACATCGTTCATGCGTGTGTATGGCCTAATGTCTCCATGAATAGTGTAATTCATTTTTATATATCGATATTTTATTAAAAAAAATCTATATATATATAATGAATATTTATTATTTATATATCATTAATTTCATTCTTTAGATGATTTATCCATGATCAATGTATAAGGACTGAGACTTAAAAACCAAAACATGCATAAAAAATGATATTGTTCCCACCCAAAATAGTAATTTTAATAGAACATTGTTAGTAAACGAGTGAAAAATATTATAATTAAAACATATATCATAGGATATATATGATAATATTTCTATAATAGATGTATAATAAATATATATTTATTATACATGAGGCTTGAACACATACAAATAAATATGATGCCTGATGTAAGAGAATTATGTTCAAATTCCATTTTAATCGGGATTATTTTTGCTAAAATTTACATTAATAAAATTATATGATCACATTATGATAAATAAATTTAATTTTATTATTCTATATTTATTTATCAATAATATAGGTTTTTATTTAATTTCCACACTTCAAGTATTTAAGATAATAATGAATGTTATTAAAGTACAACCAGATTTATTTTACTATTTTGTCGGGATAATTTTTCTTCAATGTACATGTTTTCAAGAAAAGTTCTAATATTATCGTATAATTATATAGAGGCTTTTCTTACCCATGTTTTAATTTCTATAAGACTATATTAAAGGAATCTTGTTTCATTTTTTTAAATAAGGTACTTTTGATATTTTACTAAAAATGTGAAATGAATCATTTTTTAACATAAATATAATGAATAGAATTTCACACTATCATGACCATTATTTTAGTTAAAATTTCCTTTTTATATTCCTGAGTAATATTTCAAATACATGTTTTTTACAAATTTTTTTGATTTTTTAGTTTTTAAAAGTTATTTTCAAATTGGAGTGGGTATTTTCCTCAAATACTATTTCAGTGACCTCTTAATAGAGTTTTCATCTATTATATCATACTTCAGTGTTAATATTGCCTTATTTGGGATATGATCTAATTATTTTTTTGTAATTATTTATCTAGTTAGTTAATATTTATGATGATGATATTTTTATGAAAAAATTTATTTTTCATGGGTTATGCTATGGTGAATTAATGTAATTATTATAAAATCCATTTTCTCTACACATGATATGATATGATGAATGTTTTATGAAATCATGGAACACATATGTATGATTTTTGTAAGTTACGGGTGATTATGAAATTATATATTCCTATAAATAATTGGGTAAATATTTATATCTCTCAAGTTAAATATGGGGTGCAAGTTGATGTTCTTGATTCACTATGGGAAAACATTTAATGCTATTGATTGACTATGGGATACATGTGTTGATGGGTGATCCATTATGATATTGAAAATAACTAGGGATGCCTGATACACTATTATTTTATGTTCTTAGTATTTATACTTGAAATATGAAATGGTTTCAATACCAATGATGGTTTTATAAGTTTATTACATGAAATTGTGGTTCATGAATGATTTATGAGGATTTATCACACTTACAATTGATTTATTTTGATATGATAAGTTTTACTCCATGAATCATGTTTAAAATCTATTATAGATTGGATATAAAACTTTTAAGTTACTTTATTGATCTCATACCCATGATATTATATTATTCATTCATATGATCTTCGATTGATATCTCCCATGTCTAAGCTTACTCAACATCTGATATCATCCTTTTTTATGTTTCCATTCCACAATTTGTGAAGAAAAGTTTAAAATAGTGTATGTAAACAAGGGTATAAAGCATTACTAAATTTTTGTGAGGTGATGAAGAATATAACTGAACAATATGTTTATGCATCTGGTCTCCAAAGACACCGATCCTCTATGGATATGGTTTGGATTACAATGCTATGTATAAAAAAAATATCTAAAAAGATGTAATATTTATGTCTGAAAAGGTTGGGTACATATACATAAAATATAAATGTGTAATGGTATATGTTTCATAGAATTTATGAAATTATATTGTTAAATTTTTTATATATAATTACTATTTAATGAATCCTCCTAGATAAGATAGTTTGAAACATTTTAAAATTATACTATTTTTTACCATAGATTTCATTTATATACTAGATATTTCACTATATAAAAATTATAAATACAAAATAAATTTTATATTAATATTATAATCAATCATGTAATAAATTTTAAATAACTTCCATTGAATAAAATGGTTTACAAAACCATTATCATTAACTTATGCAGTGTAAAACTACCATGGTGAGTGATGCTTTTCAAAGATATTATAAAAATAAGTATAAATTTGAAATATATATAAATTTTTCTAAAAATAGTTGGATTATATTGATTATAATATTTTAGAGTTACATTTAAATATTAATTATATTTTTGTAAATATTTAGAGTTGTATTATGACAAAAAAATTGTTTTTTAAAAAAACCACATTTTTTAAATCAACTTAATTTTAAAACGGATTGATGAGAGGATATGAGAAATAACTAAAAAAATAAGAGACTCAATGTTTGATAATTAAATGAAAATTAAATCATGGAAATATATTAAAATTTTTCATAAATGGTTTTATCAAAAAGGAATATCATGTAGGGAATTAATTAACCAATTATTTCGATATAGTAACGGGTTATAAAATAATATCAATAAGAATTAATATTTGATATTAAGAGTTGGAAATTATAAGTGGGTGAACTAGTTATAGATACGTGTCTAAATTATTGATACTAGCTTACTATAAACATATATTCCAATCCATCAATATGGTTCATAAAGTATATTTGAATCATCCAAAGTATATCCCCTGGGAGTGTCAAACTAGCTGTGCAATTTGACCAAATATTTGTACAGCATGTGAAGATCCATTTAATATACAAACAAAATAATTAATTGATGTTAACCCTAGGTGAATATTTTATATATCTGAATCCAATTTTGTTTTCTATTATATAATGGAATTAATTACTATGAAGTCACTCACATTTTACTTCACCAAAAGTTTAGGATGTTTTGAGGCTAAAGAAAATTTTAATATATATAAATGATAAAGAAGGTGGTATGATGAGAGGAAATGGAGGTATATAATTAAAAATATAAAATTGAATTTATATATATGATGTATAATAATATATTAAAATGAAATGAGAATGAATTGGAAATAATAACATAATTAAAGAAAGAGATGTGGTTCAGACCACTTATTTCAGTATAATAACAACTTATAAAAATATTATATTGATAGGAGATAAGTAGTTTATAATTAAATTTTGTTTAAAAGAATGATAATTCAATATTATTACAAGAATTTAAGTTTATAAAAATTAATTTAAATAATATCACAATAAAAGGATTGTTATTGAAAAGGAAATTGGTGTATTAAGGATCCTTACCTTAAGTATATCTTCCAAAGTATAAGTGGGTCACTCCTTATGAGTTTTTTAGATTTTAAAAAGTTCTTAATGAGTGACTAATATATGGAGGAGAATAATAACAAGATTAATAAGGAATAAAATGTAATTTATAGGTATAAATTTATATTAACATGAGGAGAATTGTTCCTTATTTGTGAAAAATATCCTTTAGACTTATATGTTTTTGTAAAATACATTTTCCATGTTCCACCATTGGTTTAGGCTCATGGTTTATGAAATTAAAAATATTTTTTTAAAATATTATAATTCTAAAACTGAATTCTCATTCTATATATTAATTTGACTGTAGAAAGAATTCGTTATACCAAAAAATGATCTAAAATTCAAACATTTATTTGCATACTTCATAATTTTTTATATGTAATAATGTTGTTTTTAATACTTATAAAAAATAAAATAATTATTTTATCTTATTTAATTAAATAAGAACAAAAAATATATAGTTACAACATTTTTATATAAGTACGATGTCAGAAAATATACTGAAAGCCCAAAAATGTATTTTTATTACTCAATTAAAAATAAAGTATTTAAGGAAAATCAAAAAACACGAACATAACTAATTTATATGTTTCCATTTAAAAAAATTAATCCTTATTGTAAAATTAAAAGTCTAAAATGTAGGAATTTATTATTTAAATAATATAATATAATACATATGAAAACAATATTTAGAATAAAAACTATTTTCTTTTGTTACGTTTGATTACATTTTTATTTTCATTTATCTATTATTTATTATATGAATGATAATTAATTATTTATATTTCTAAAACATATATATTTTATGTAATTCCTCTTTTAATTATTTATAATTTTTATTTTCAACACATAATGGAGAAAATGGTTTCAGTGTAACAAAATTTATAACATATAATCAATATTATATATCTGTAGCAATTTTAATTTCATAAAAACAACATTATAAAAACATTATAATGATTTTTTAATTAGAATACACTATATATAATATAAGTATCATTTAAAAATAATAATAAATATTTTAAAATGTTATTTTATTATAAAATGTTCTCCATGACATTTTAAATTTACAGTATTGACAAAGAAAATATATACATATAATATGATAAAAACCATTTTGGAAATTAACAGGTCATAATGGAATTAAAAATGAACAATAAAATATTACTTTAGTGAAATAATTATATTTAAAAATTCATTATATGTCTCATTTAAAATGTTATATAACACTATATTCAATATGTTACAACTTTGTGACTTTAAAATGATGTATCATACTATGTAAACCATTATATTATATCGAATTAATTACTTAATGATATAAAAATAATACTAAAAGTAACTTAGTTATGAAATGAAACTATATATGTAAAAATAATTTTGAATATAATAAAATATATATAAGAATATTATAAAATGATGGAAAATGGCATTAGAACAATATGTAAGCTAGTGTTTGGTGTTGTACCCCCGTCACCCTTAAGTCATGGGTTTGAGACCCACGCCATCATTGGGCATGATTGGTTATTTACCATCTTGTAGGATTCCATTTTTTATAGTAAAAAATTTTAGTAAATAAAATTCCATTATACTTTATTAATATATAAGTATATAACTTAGTTGATCATTTTGTGAATAATTTTTTGGTTTATATTCTTAATAAGAATGAAATTAATTTATAATTTACATTTATATTTTAAAAAAATTTAAGAAAATAATTAGAAATACAGGTAGTCACATTCCACCCCCATAAAAAAATAACTTCTCCATAATTTTACTCATTGGTAAAAACTTACTAATCCCAAATATTCAAATTAATGAAACCTATACTAATGAATAATTATAAATAGTTTGGAAATTTTAATCCTATAGGGTCATACTACTTAAACTTATACAATTATTCTAGAGAAAAATGTAATCTATCTAAGTATCTATATCCAAATATTCAAAATCTTAATTCCCAAAATAACCAAAATCTACACTTATACCAAATGAGACTCCCCATACTGAAAAATTTAGATATACTGTTGAACATACATAAATTTACACACATTATAAGAAATAAAACCAACACCCAAGATAAATATTTTGGTGTTTTTGGGAATAGATACATTTATATCTTTAAATATCTATATAAGGTATATTTCATTCTAAAATAAATCACCACACATGTACCTATTCTATACATATAACATCATATAAATCATTGGGTAAGTGGAGAAACATAAAAAGGGTGAGTTAAAAAGATCAATAAGGGTAAATATATGAGATAACAATAAAATATCATAAATAAGAACACGATTAAAATGTGTGTATGAGAACATAAACAAGGTACAAGAACATACCAGGGAAAAATTTACCAATTTAGCCTATAACAAAATTCATGTATCAAAACATAATTCTTTTGGAATAGATAATTAGATATTATGTCACCATAATAATGTGGAAACAACATGAAACAATGAAATTATCATCATATATCGAATCTCACTTATAATAACATCATCACATAGTGGACCTAGTACCATATTGGTTGGGTTTCCTCCCCAGTCCCTCACTTATCATCTTATGAGATATAAAACATTAACCAATTATTTTTATAAATATATAATTTTGGTCAAACCCATCATATAATAATATATAGAAAATAATGAGCAACACATAAAAAAAATATACATAAACACGCTGATAGTAAAAACATTATAAACCTACAAAAAATTAAATGGTTATGAAATGAAATTAGGTAACTCTAAAGGTAAATACCAATCAATAATAAAATTAACTATAATGTATTTACACCATATAGAATATAGTTTAGTTAATAATGTTCACATCCAATTAGTGTATGGGTATCTTGGGGAACAACCATCAAAGAGAGGAAAAATAGAAGTGTATTCACAAAGGAATGGAATTAGATGAAAGATTATGTTTATTAGTAGTTAATGATATAGAATGAAAAGGGAAGGGATGGATCATTTTGGTTATAAATATTTAGTTTCCATTACAAGAAATGTTTATAATAACTTGTACATAGAGAAGGAAAATAAGTCTACGAGAAAAATGGAGAGTGGTAAAGAATACAATAACAAGATACGCGATTAGTGGGAATGAGATCCTTCTAGAAATGTAAGGTATTGACCATAAATCATTAATGGTGTCTATGATGCCATAAATTAAATAAAAATAAATTTTTTATAATAATATAAATATTAATGAAGTTGAGTTTGAGTCAATAAAGAGAATATAGGGAATAAAGTGGGAATAATTGAAAATAAACCCCGTACTTCATCCCACGACACTCTTTGTATTTCCTCTAATTCTTTAAAAAGTTAGGTTACATCAATTATATAGTTTTTTAAAACATTATAATGTTTATTTAATTATTCTTCCGTTAAATAAACTTATTATCATGTGTCATTCATTTATTAAATTAATACAATTCATGTCGATCGTTCTAAGGTCATTCTATTTATAATATCAAAAAAGTGTGAAGGTATATGTTTCATAAAATTTATGAATTATAGTAGTTCAATAATTTATAAATAATTAACATTCAAGGAATATTACTAGATATGATAATGTTTAAATAATTTAGAGTAACTATGTTTTTTTACCATATATTTCACTGTTATAATATATACTTCCCTATCCCAAAATCATAGAAACACTATTAATTTGATATTTGTATTACATTCAATCATGAAATCAATTATAAATAATTTCCCTTAATTAAAGAAATTTTGAAAATTTAATCGTTCACTTATGTAGTGTAAAACTACAATGGTGAGTGATGCTTTTGAAAGAGTTATAAAAAGAATTATAAACCCAATATATATTTAAATTTTTTTAAAACATAATTATATTATAATGAATCTACTATTTTAGGGTTTCATTTAAATATTAATTATATTATTTCAAGGAGTAATAGTATAATTGCCAAAGAAACACTCTTTTTGGAAAATACCTTATTTTTATGTAGTAAAAATTATTGAACATGTTTTAATGAGAGGGAAATTATAATATTTCATCAATAAGAGATTCCAATTATGGTAAGAACATTACATTTAAATCATGTTAGTATATTAAAATTATTCTTAGAGGAGTTTATATGAAAGGAATTTCACAAACTGAATTTAGAAAAGAGTTATTTCAATATAGTAATTGGTTGCCAAAGAATATTAATAGGAATTAGTCATAAAGATTAATAATTTAAAATTGTTGGATAAAAAATAAATTATATATATGTATTCACCATTATGAAACCTTTTTTTAATACAAATATTTTCAAATTAGTCATTATGGTTCGTACATAGAATGTAAGTCATCAAAAGCATATCCCCTTCGAGTGTAATGTCAAGTGAGATGTTTGGACCACTTATTGTATACCAAGTGAAGATTAATTTTATACCCTACCATCCTATTTTAATGTTTTACCCATAGTTTCATATGTACAAGAGTTTCACTTATTTATTTGTATCTAGACAGAGATATCATTGTCATAAATTTAAACACGTTTTTTATTTTACCAAAATATTTGGGTGTTTTTTGGATGAGGGAAGGTTAGAGTATTATAACTTATTACGCAGGTGCTTTGATGATTTTATTGGTGATATATCATTAATAATACAATAAGGAATTTATATAAATGTTTCTTAATAAAATTTTACAATGAAATGAAAAGTAATTGGAGGTAATATCACAATTAATGAATGAGATGATTTTACACACCCTTATGTTAGATTAATAATGTAACATCCCAGGTAAATAAAGAATAGAGAATTTTCATATTTATTAAAATTTAAGAATTAAATATTAATTTTACTTTAAATGGGTTGCTATGTTCGATAGCATACCTGATACGCAACAAAGAGTTTCTTTGAAATCTTACGCTGCACACTAGTAATATAATAATATTATTTTTAATGGTAGTTAACACGTAGCCATTGTATTGGCGAGAATGACTAGAAATAACTAAAATATGATTATATATGTTTTCTAAATGTTTTTACATTTATCAAATAAAGGATAAAGGCTTAAAATATGAAAAGAATTCAATTTTATGCATATATACTCTAATTTTCACTAAAAGTCCACTTATCGACTTTTGATGGAGAACCGTTATTAAATATAGTTTTGGTCACTCTTATACATTCTATTTGACCAAATAAAATTCTTCTTTATAATCGGGACATCAAAATTTACTTTGTGTAAATTTTTGGTATTTTTCCGATAAAGTTCTTTTTTTAATGAATAGTGAAAAATGTTATATTTTAATTCAAAACCACTTTTTAATCTAATTTATTTATATTATTAGATTATATTTTAAATTGGATTTAAAGTTCAATTAGAATATATTTTTACCATTTAATCCAATATTGGTCATTAGAACTAATTTCACTTTGAAATTGGACTTAAACTAGTGTCAATCTTTTGATATATATTGTTTCATAGAAACACGCTATTTATTCTGACAGCGGGAATTAATTATTAAATTAATTAATGTAACTTATATGTTTTGAATTTTGTAAAATATACATAATTTTTGAATTCATAATATCAAATATAGCTTAGGGTGAAGTTCTGGTATTTTTCTGAAAAACTTCAATTTTAATGAATAGTGAAACCACTAAGTGGTACTTAAAAAACTGATTTTTCATTTAAATAAAATTTTACCACCTTTGTGCTTTGAATTTCAAAAATCAGACATACATGGTTGTCAGTAAGAAGTAAAATGTGGTTCAATGGGATTAAAATAATTTTTGGTGAATAGTAACTTTTAAGTTTTTTAATCGCGATTAGAGGTAATTAGTGTAATTTAAGGTAAAAATAATGTTTTAATAATATGAAATGACCTTGACACATGTCCTATCCTTATTGGATGTGTCATGGCCGACCGGGAAAATCCATGGGTCAACATGGGGACCCCATGGAGCCACATTGGTAGGAAAATTACATTAATAACTTTTTATTTAAAGTTAAAATAAAAATGTCACAAACATGTGTTGTTTTACTAAAACAATTTTTAAATGGGGTTATACAAGTCATATTTTTGACTATAACTATTCATTAGAAATCTAAAAAGATTTCCTACATCATGATATTTGTTTTATAATTTTTAGACATTAAATAAATTAAATTATTTATGACACCATGATGATGCATCGATTACCTCATTATTT
The DNA here is from genome assembly GCA_963277665.1 of Viscum album. Classification (NCBI taxonomy): domain Eukaryota; kingdom Viridiplantae; phylum Streptophyta; class Magnoliopsida; order Santalales; family Viscaceae; genus Viscum; species Viscum album. The sequence continues at coordinate 31,800,067 of OY728163.1, forward strand.
AAAGATTTAAATAAAATGAAAAGATAATGTAAAATCTAAGACCTACACTTGTCAAAAACCTATTAAATGGGTGTATTTAGAACTCTTATCACCTTATCCTTGAAATTTATAATTTGGGACCCTTAAAAACCAAAACACATTTTATAATAGAGTAACCTTTTATAGCTTTCCAAGAGTGCCCCTCCTCTCCTCTTATAAAAGGCCCCCACCTCTACCACCTTACCAACACCTCTCAAGCATTTGGCTCGGCCAACCCCTGCCCATTTTGTCTATCCAAATCCCTCTATTACCCCTACAATCCTCAATTTGGGCAGAAGTCTTTCCAAGGAAGCCTTTTAGATCAAATCAAAAAGAGTTACCCAATTTAAAGGTAGTGTCTTCTCTTCTGTTCTTATGTTTTATTTTGCTTCTCCACCCCTCTAAACTCTTTTAATACTTTATTTTTTAAAATCACCAGTATCTTCAATATACTAGGATGTTGTTATGAGAAGGATTAGAGACAAACTTACACACACATCCATCTAATGGTTAAAGAACATACTGTTTCTGTGGTTGCCGAATTTATGCCTCACGAAACGATGATTGTTCAATCTTATTTTAACACCTTTAATGGTGGACATTAAGATGTTACTCTATTTATATATGATATATATTATGTTTATGTTTTCCTTATGCTACTTTATTTCTCATTTATGGGATACCTTTAAGGTTTCCATTATGGTTAAACATGATATCTTCATTTTAGGAAGTGCGGACTACCGCCCCCTCAAAGTGATTTGATTCGTTAATGCCATATGTGGGACATATAAAGGATGTAGTTAATGTTATTATAAATGATGTTATACTGGAATTATAATACACCCATATATCATTATGATTTCACTCCATTAAATATGAAATAGAAATGAAAGTAGCGTTCATGCGTACGTACGGGTTACCGTCTCCATGAACGGTGCATTTCATTTCTTACCTCTAAATGTTATGTACTATTATAAATACATATATATGCTGGATATATATGATATATATGATATCCAAATCATTAATATCATTCTGAATATAATTAACCTTTTACCACATGAAAAACATGTAATTGTAAGAAGTCCACTTTAGACTTAAGAACCAAATATCGACAAAATGAACATTATGAAATTAAATGATTAAAAAACGTTTATAACACGGAAATAAGTTATATAAAAGGAATAATAAACTTGAAAAAGGTTCTTAATCAAGTAGAAATTAACATTATTTTATTATTTAGGAGATTAAAGAGCAATCGAGTCATGTCGGACATGAGGTAAGGGAACTTCTTAACCCAATTTCTGTTCTTTGGGTTAATCTCCTACTTTCAAATTATGTTAGGATATTATTATGTCATGTCTTTTATTTGTACTTTATTTATGTGTACTTATAGTGAATACACATAATATATTTATTTTATTTTAAAAAAATGATCTTTTTAAGGGACTTCGTCTCAATCTCCTTTCATTGAGGCATATTTTGTTCTAATACAAGGCTTTCTTTTATACGGTGTATAAACCCCTTTGAATTTTAATTTTATACAAAAAGAATCTTTTTATACGAAATTTTTTACTAAAAGACAAAAAAGAATGTTTCTTTTAACGTACGCGGTGACAACGACCTTTTACACCGCCGCGAGTATTATTTGGTCTTTGGCTTCCTCAACAAGCCGTAATGTTTTTAAAATGAAATAAATACCATATACTCTTTTATGTATTTTGGTATTGAAAATGGTTTTTATAATGGATTTGTTATTTAAATATATTTAAGTGATATATTGTGAACAAAGTGTGGAAATTTTTTCTTTCCATTGTATTTGTTTTATGTCTGATGATTTTATAATGGTACATGGACATTTAACGGGTGGTTACGTGATAAAACATATGATGGGTGGTGCCGTGAATACCAGGACGGGTGGTTACGTTATAACCTCCAATTCATTGGGTATGGAAGTCGGTCGTATGGATATTCCATTAAGTGATATGTCTAGAAGTCAACCGGATGGTTATTCCACTTAAGTTTGTTTATGTCCCAAGTTACCTTTATATGTTATGTGTTATTTATATGGGTTTTATGGTAATCTTTTGGTTACAGAAGGGTAAGTAATGATCATTTATTCAATGAAGATTATTTTCTTCTTCATAAAGTTGAAAAGTATTACTTTGATAAAGTTTTCTTGGTTTACTAGTTGTTTTGAAAAACTAACAGTTTTCCTTCTTTGTGTATCCCTTACTGAGCTTTTTATGCTCACCCCAAGTTTTTTAAATGTTTTTCATAGGAATTAATGTGGAATAGAGTCAAGGATGGGATCAAGGAATTTTCATGCTATCTAAAACATGGAACTAGAGATGTTTCTTTTTAAGAGCTTTCATTTTATGGAAACTTATTAGAAGTGTCTACTTTGTAATATTTTGAGATGTAATAGTTATGTCCTAATTCTCTAAAACTCTAAACCTGAAAAGATCCTCAATGTGAATTATTCATTTAATTCAATATTAAGTAATGTTTAAGGCCGGGGCCTTGTAGTTGCTATCAAAGGTCGGTTTAGACAACTTTAGAAGTTAGAAAATTGTTAAATTGTAAATTAATTTATGTTATGATTGAAATGATATATAATTTTAATATTACAATGTTTCTTCACCTAAGATATTTCTGTGTTCAGAATGGTTTTCCGCAGAGGAAACAAGGCAGCTATATTGGGACGACATCAAGAAGAAGACAACCTTCCAAATCAGCAACCTGAGATGGTCGGAATTGGAACTGAACAGTTTGTTGCAATGACAGAACAATTGACTCAGGCTATAAATGGTTGTGGTATCCATGCATGAGATCATCCAGATCAACCACAGAGGAAAATGTCAGTGGTGGAACATTTCATGAGGCAAAATCCCCCCTCATTCATAGGATCATCTAACCCTATTCTAGCTGATGGGTGGATTAAATCACTGGAGAAGATTTTGGATGTCATGGGGTGTTCATAACATCAAAAGGTTAGTCTTGTTGTTTACCATTTGGAAGGTGAAGCAAATTAGTGGTGGTCGATGATGAAAAATATCAGGGATAGTGATGAGATTGATGATCTTCACTGGGAATAATTCAAAGGTATGTTTCTTGAGAAATATTTTCCTAAGGTGGTTCATCTTAGGATGGAAAAACAATTCCTAGAATTGAGGCAGGAGGATGACTCAGTGGCTTCTTATGAAGAAACTTTCACTCGACTGGAAAGGTATGCTCCAAACTTCATACGAGATCTTGATAGTAAAATTAACCGTTTTTACTCAGGGTTAAATCCAAAGTATCAAAGGGCTTTCACTCCTCGTGAGTTCAAAAGTTATGAAAAACATGTTCGATGTGCAGAGAAGGTGGAAAAGGAGTTTTCCTATGATCGAGTGTTCTTTGACAAACAACAGAATAAGGGGTCCAGTTGGCAGGCAAAGGGGAAGAGTTTATCAAAGAAACAAGGAGGTAAGAATACCAAATATCCATCCTGTGAGAAGTGTGGTAAAATGAATCCTGGAGAATGTTTAACCAAGTCTGTAAAGTGCTTTCGGTGTGGTAAGTCGGGTCATATTGCTCGCAACTGTAAGGAAGATGATCAACCAGGCAATGAAAATCTAGTAGTAAGATGTTTTAAGTGTAATGAAATGGGTCATTATGAAAATAAGTGTCTAACTAAGAACTCAACTGGGAGAAAGCAGCCAGACTACAAGCAGAAAGGGGTGGTGAAATCCTTTGCAACTACTTCAGCAGATGTTGGGCCATCGAATGAAGTAGTATCAGGTACATTTTTTGTTTTTTCAGATTATTCCAATGTGTTGTTTGATTCAGGGTCTACACATTCTTTCATTTCTAAGAAGTTTTCTAGTAAATTGGGAATTCCATATCAAGATATGAATCCTGAACATATGGTAAAAACACCCGGAGGAAACGTTGAGACAAAAAGAGAATATAAGAACCTTCCTATCCTTGTGTGCGGAAGGAATCCACCTGCAAACCTTATTGTTTTGCCTCTAGAAGAGTTTTATTTTATTTTGGGCATGGATTGGCTTTCTGTTTATCATGCTAAGATTGACTGCAGAGCTAAAATTGTTTCTTTTCAGAAAACTTTTCAGTTTGTGTACAAGAATTAACCCTTGATTTTGATAACATACTAGGAAGTTGAGAAACTAGTAAATGATTTAAATGAATGTTATCTTGCACATATTGTAGAAAATAAAGGAACTGTTCAGATTAATGATGTGCCAGTGGAAAATAAATATGTTGATGTTTTTCCTGATGAGTTTCCTGGTATTATTCATGATCGAGAATTTGAATTTATTGTTGACTTAGTTCTTGATTCCTAGCCAATTTCAAAACCCCCATACCGAATGGCTCAAGTTGAACTTTTATAGTTAAAAAAGCAATTAAAGGAGTTATTAGACAAAGGTTTCATTAAACCTAGCACATCACCATGGGGAGCTCCTATCTTGTTTGTTAAAAATAAAGATGGTTCAATGAGACTTTGCATTGATTATAGATCCTTTAATAATATCACTATTCAGAACAAGTATCATTTTCCTCATATCGATGATTTTTTTGATCAGCTCTAGGGAGCTCAGTATTTTTCGAAGATTGACTTGAGGTCGGGGTACCATTAGTTGAAAGTAAAATAAGTAGACGTTTTGAAAACTGTGTTTCGTACTAGATATGGACATTATGAATTTGTAGTTATGCCTTTTGGGTTAACCAATGCACCGGCTGTATTCATGGACCTTATGAATAAAATTTTCCATGAGTTCTTTTCATTTATGATATTTTGGTGTTTTCTAAAAGTAAAGAAGAGCATGAAAGTCATTTAAGGGTTATTTTGAAAACCTTAAAAGAAAAGAAATTGTATGGTAAATTCAGAAAGTGTGAGTTTTGGTTGAAACAAATTTCTTTCCTTGATCACATTGTTTCAAAAAATGGCATAAATATTGATCCTGCTAAATCAAAAGTTGTTGAAGAATGGCCAAGACCCACAAATGTAACTGAGATCTGTAGTTTTCTTGGTTTTGCATGTTACTACCAAAGGTTTGTTGAAAAGATTTCACAGTTATCTAGTCTAATGACTAAGCTAACTCGAAAGGGTGTTAAGTTTATCTGGACAAAATAATGTGATGATTGTTTTCAGGAGTTGAAAAAAGATTGGTTAATGCTCCAGTTTTGGCACTTCCTTCTAGGAATGGTGAGTTTGTTATATAAAGTGATGCTTCATTGAAGGGACTTGGTTGTGTCTTTATGAAGAATGATCAGTTAATTGCATATGCTTCACATTACTTGAAAACTCATGAGGTAAATTACCCTACACATGACTTGGAATTAGCTGCTATTGTTTTTGCTCTAAAAATTTGGAGGTATCATTTGTATGGACTAAAGTGTGAAATATATACTGATCACAAAAGTTTAAAGTATATATTCACTCAGAAATAATTGAACATGAGACATAGGAGATGGATATAATTAATCAAGGATTATGATTGTACAATTTATTACCATCCGGGAAAAGAAAATAAAGTGGTTGATGCTTTGAGTCAAAAAAGTAATGCTTCATTAACCATGCTACGTTTGGAATGAGATCCTTTGGTTTTTGATTTGACGAAATTTGACATAGAAGTTATTGGTGCAGGAAGTTCTTCTGTTTTTTTTCAGGTATCAGTGAGATCATCTCTATCAGACAGAATTAAGCAAGCACAGTAGAAAGACAGTGGGTTGCAGAAAAAGGTAGAGCTGGTTCAGAAGGGTACGTTTCCTGAATTTAATATTGATAATGATTGTATTTTGAGGTTTGGGAAGAGATTTTGTGTGCCTAGTGATTCACAGTTGAAGAATGAGTTGTTATGTGAGGCTCATAATTCCCCGTTTTCAGTTCATCCTGGAAGTACTAATATGTACAGAGATCTGCGGGAGTATTACTGGTGGGATGGAATGAAAAGAGATATTGCTGATTTTACTGTGAAATTTTTGACTTGTCAGTAGGTTAAAGCAGAGCGGTAGTTACCGAAAGGGATTCTTAATCCTTTACCAGTGCCTGAGTGTAAATGATAAAATATATCCATGGACTTTGTTGTGGGATTACTGAAGACAACTCGAGGTAATAATGAAATATGGGTTATTGTTGATCGCTTGACTAAATCTGCTCATTTCCTTCCAATTCGAGATACTTTCTCTCCAGATATACTTTCTCGATTGTATCTTAAAGAGATAGTTAGGTTTCATGGAGTTCCCATATCCATTGTATCTGATCGTGATCCCAGGTTTACTTCTATCTTTTGGAAGGGCCTTCAGAAGTCATTGGGTACTGAATTAAATTTTAGTACAGCTTTTCATCCTCAATCAGATGGGCAGTCATAATGAACAACTTAGACTATGGAGGATATGCTACATGCTTGTTCGATGGATTATCAGGGAAGTTGGGACCAACAACTTTCTTTGGTTGAATTTTCATATAATAACAGTTTTCATTCCAGTATACAGATGGCTCTATTTGAAGCATTATATGGTAAATAGTGTCGAACTCCAGATTTTTGGGATGAAGTGGGTGAAAGGAAGCCGATGGAACCAGAATTAGTAGAATAGATGGCAGAAAAAGTTTAGTTGATTTAGAAACACATGAAAACATCTCAGAGTAGACAGAAAAGTTATGCGGATAACTGGAAGAAGGATCTATCTTTTGAGGTAGGTGATCATGTTTTTCTCAAAGTGTCACCATGGAAAAGTGTGATGCGATTTGGTAAGAAATGAAAGCTGAGTCCAAGGTTCATTGGACCAGATGAAATTCTGGATAAAGTTGGATCATTTTCATACAGAGTGGAATTACCTCTGAGTTTATCTCAGGTACACAATGTTTTTCATGTTTCTATTTTGAGAAAGTATATGCTAGATCCATCTCATTTTTTGATCCCAGAGGTAGTTCAGTTGGAAGAAAATATCTCTTATGAAGAACAACCAGTCCAGATTCTTGACCATAGAGAGCAAGTGTTGCGGAATAAGGTAATTCACTAGGTAAAGGTTTTGTGGAAAAACCATATGGTTGAAGAGGCAACATGGGAATCTGAAAATTCTGTGAGGGATAAATACCCCCACCTATTTTGATAAGTGAATAAAATTGAGAGGACACAATTCTCAAAAGGGGGGAAGGATGTAACATCCCAGGTAAATAAGGAATAAATCATTTTCATATTTATTAATATTTACGAATTAAATATTAATTTTACTTTAAAGGGGTTGCTATGTTCGATAGCGTACCCGATACACAACAAAGAGTTTCTTTGAAATCTTACGTTGCACACTAGTAATATAATAATATTATTTTAAATGGTAGTTATCACATAGCCATTGTATTTGTAGGAATGAATAAAAATAACTAAAATATGATTATATATGTTCGTTAAATGTTTTTACATTTATTCAATAAATGATAATGGCTTAAAATATGAAAAGAATTCAATTTTATGCATATATACTCGAATTTTCACTAAAGGTCCACTTATCACCTTTTGATGGGGAACCGTCATTAAATATAGTTTGTTTCACTCTTATACATTATATTGGACCAAATAAAATTCTTCTTTAGAATCGGGACATCAAAATTTAATTTGTGTAAATTTTTGGTATTTTTCCGATAAAGTTCATTTTTTAATGAATAGTGAAAAATGTTGTATTTTAATTCAAAACCTCTTTTTAATCTAATTTATTTATATGATTATATTATATTTTGAATTGGTTTTAAAGTTCAATTAGAATATATTTTTACCATTTAATCCAATAGTGGTCGTTGGAATTAATTTCACTTTGAAATTGGACTTAAACTAGTGTCAATCTTTTGATATATATTGTTTCATAGAAACACGCTATTTGTTCTGACAGCGTGAATTAATTATTAAATTAATTAATGTAACATATATGTTTTGAATTTTTTAAATTAGAAATAATTTTTGAATTCGGAATATCAAATATATCTTAGGGTGAAGTTTTGGTATTTTTCTGAAAAACTTCAATTTTTGATGAATAGTGAAACCACTAAATGGTATTTAAAAAAACTGATTTTTCGTTTAAATGAAATTTTACCACCTCTGTATTTTGAATTTCAAAAATCTGACATACATGGTTGTCATTAAGAAGTAAAATGTGGTTCAATGGGATTAAAATAATTTTTGGTGAATAGTAACTTTTAAGTTTTTTAATCGCGATTAGAGGTAATTAGTGTAATTTAAGGTAAAAATAATGTTTTAATAATATGAAATGACCTTGACACATATCCTACCCTTATTGGATGTGTCATGTACGACCAAGACAATCCATGGGTCAACGTGGGGACCCCACGGATCCACTTTTGTAGGAAAATGACATTAATAACTTTTTATTTAAAGTTAAAATAAAAATGTCACAAACATGTGTTGTTTTACTAAAACAATTTTTAAAAGGGGTAATACAAGTCATATTTTTGACTATAAATATTCATTAGGAAGATCAAAATATTTCCTACATCATGATATTTGTTTTATAATTTTTAGACATTAAATAAATTAAATTATTTATGACACCATGATGATGCAGCGATTACCTCATTATTTAACGATTTAAATAAAATGAAAAGATAATGTAAACTCTAAGACCTTCACTTGTCAAAAACCTATTGGATGGGTGGGTTTCGAACTCTTATCACCTTATCCTCGAAATGTATAATTTTTGGACCTTTAAAAACCGAAACCCATTTTATAATAGAGTAACCTTTTATAACTTTCCTAGAGTGCCCCTCCTCTGCTCTTATAAAAGGCCCCCACCTATACCACCTTACCCACACCTCTCAAGCCTTTGGCTCGGCCAAAACCTGCCCATTTTGTCTCTCTACATCCCTATCTTACCCCTAGAAGCCTCACCTTGGGAATAAGTCTTTCCAAGGAAGCCTTTGAGCTCAAATCAAAAAGAGTTACCCGATTTAAAGGTAGTGTCTTCTCTTGTGTTCTTATGTTTTATTTTGCTTCTCCAACCCTCTAAACTCTTTTTATTCATTTATTTTGTAACAACACCAGTATTGTAAATATATTAGGATGTTGTTATGAGAAGTATTCGAGCTACACTTATACACACCTCCGTCTAATGGTTAAAGAACATAATGTTTCTGTGGTTGGCGAATTTCTGCCTCACGAAATGATGATTGTTCAATATTATTTTAACACCTTTAATGGTGGCCATTAAGATGTAACTCTATTTATATATGATATATATTATGTTTATGTTTTACTTATTCTTCTTTATTTCTCATTTATGGGATAACTTTAAGGTTTCCATTATAGTTAAATGCGATATCTTCATTTTAGGAAGTGCGGACTACCACCCCCTCAAAGTGATTTGATTCGTTAATGCCATATGTGTGACGTACAAAGGATGGAGTTAATGTTTTTATATATGATGTTATACTGAAATTATAATATACCCTTATATAATTATTATTTCACTCCATTAAATATTAAATAGAAATGAAATTAGCGTTCATGCGTACGTATGGCTTACCGTCTCCATGAACGGTGCATTTCATTTCATACCTATAAATGGTATATACTATTATAAATACTTGTATATGTTAGATATATATGATATATATGATATCAAAATCATGAATATCATTCTGTATATAATGAACCTTTGACCACATGAAAAACATGTAATTGTAAGAAGTCCTCTTTCGACATAAGAACCAAATATCGACAAAACGAACTTTATGAAATTAAATGATTAAATAACATTTATAACATGGAAATAAGTTATATAAAAGGAATAATAAACTTGAAAAATGTTCTTAAGCAAGTAGAAATTAACTTTAGTTTATTATTCATGAGATTAAAGAGCAATCGAGTCACGTCGGACATGAGGTAAGGGAACTTCTTAACCCAATTTCTTTTCTTTGGGTTAATCTCCTACTTTCAAATTATGTCATGATATTATTATGTACTATATTTATTTTTACTTTCTTTATGTTTACTTATAGTGAATACACATAATATATTTATTTTATTTTAAAAAAATTATCTTTGTAAGGGACTTCGTCTCAATCTCCTTCCATTGAGGCATATTTTGTTCTAATACAATGCTTTCTTTTATACGGTGTATGAACCCCTTTGACTTTTAATCTTATACAAAAGGAATCTTTTTCTACGAAGCGTTTTACTAAACGACAAAAAGGAATGTTTCTTTTAACGTACGTGGTGACAACGACCTTTTCCCTCTCTGCGAGTATTATTTGTTCTTTGGCTTCGTCAACAAGCCGTAATGTTTTTAAAATGAAATAAATACCATATACTCTTTTATGTATTTTGGTATTGAAAATGGTTTTTATAATGGATTTGTTATGTCAATATATTTAATTGATATATTGTGATCAATGTGTGGAAATGTTTTCTTTCCATTATTTTTGTTTTATGTCTTATGATTTTCTAATGGTACTTGGACATTTGACGGGTGGTTATGTGATAAACCATGTGACGGGTGGTGCCCTGAATACCAGGACGGGTGGTTACATTATAACCACCAATGCATTGGGTATGGAAGTCATCTATATGGCTATTCCATTAAGTGATATGTGTGGAAGTCGACCGAATGGTTATTCCACTTAAGTATGTTTATGTCCCAAGTTACCTTTATATGGGTTTTATTGTAATCTTTTGGTTACAAAAGGGTAAGTAATGATCTTTTATTCAATGAAGAATATTTTCTTCTTCATAAAGGTGAAAAGTATTACTTTGATAAAGTATTCTTGGTTTACTGGTTGTTTTGAAAAACTAACAGTTTTCCTTCTTTGTGTATCCCTTACTAATCTTTTTATGCTCACCCCAAGTTTTTGAAATGTTTTTCACGGGACTTAATGTGGAATATGGTCAAGGATGGGATCAAGGAATTGTCATGCTATCTAAAACATGGAACTAGACATGTTTCTTTTTAAGAGTTTTTATTTTATGGAAACTTAGTAGAAGCGTCTACTTTGTAATCTTTTGAGATGTAATAGTTATATCCTAATTCTCTAAAACTCTAAACCTGAAAACATCCTAAATGTGAATTATTCATTTAATTCAATATTAAGTAAAGTTTAAGGTCGGGTCCTTATAAATTACATCTTAAAAAATTCTATAATGAGAAGAGATAATTAATATATAATTAAGAATATATCAAAATTTTGATAAATCAATTGAATTAAAAGTATATAAGTATATGAAAAATAATTTAAATGATACCATAACAAAATTATTTCAAATAATGATTATAGAGGGTGATCATATACACTTACCTCAAGTGACACAAAATTCGTTTAGAGGGGTGAATCCTTGAGAGAGATTTTTTGGATTGTAAAAATTTCTTAATGGAAGGGAGTAATGTTCTAATTAGATTAGAATTGAATTAAATTGCATGGGGGAGTGGTAATTAATAATAAAATTCGATGAAATGTTTATTATTTTATAAATACATACATTAGAATTATAGGTTTACTAAAATACATTTTCCAGGGTCCACTAAAGGGTTTCTTCTCAAGGTGTATGAAATTATGATTTTTTTTTAATATTAAAATTTCATAAAAAAAATTTATTTTTATATATTAATTTTACCACAATGGGATATTTTGTTCAATAAAATTTATTTTTAAAATTTAAAGACCTCTTCTTAGACTATTGAATTTTTTTATAGAATTATTTTTTTATACCTTAAAAAATAAAATAATTATTTTAAAAAAATTAGGTCATTTAAAATATATATAATACAACATCATTATTTCATAATTATGAAGTCATAAAATATTTATTAAAAATGAAATTATATTTTCAATATTCACTTAAAAATAAAGTATTTTATGAAAAATAATAAATTTAACCCTAACCAAATATCAATATGATAATTAAAATAATAAAGTCTTTAATATTCTACAATATAGGAATTTAACTTTTAAATAAAATCATATAATTTATTGGGAAATTTTATTGATAATAAAAAAAATTATTTTTATGAGTTATTATATTTTCTTTAGTTAATGTCAATTATTTATTTTATGATAGATAATTAATTTTCTATATTTCTAAAACATATACATTTAATAAATTTATTATTATAATAAATTTAAATTTACGATTTAAAAACATATTTTAAAAAACTATTTTATTGTAACAAATTTTATACTCTGTAATCAAACTTTTATATGAGTGATAATTATAATTTTCTAAAAACTACATTATCAAAACAATATAATGGTTTTTTATAATAATACACTATAACTAATATGAATATAATTACCAAATAATTGAATAAAATATTTTATAATGTAATTTTATTATAAAAAACCACTTGATTTTTTAAAATATCATTTATGACTAAGAAAATATGTACAGAAAATATGATAAAAACCATTTAAGAATAAAATGGGATATAATGTTAAAAAAATGAATGATATAATATTATTTCACTATAAAACATATATTTAACCAATCATCATTTTTATATAATATTTATTATGAAACTACTCACAATTTGATAAAACTTTATGATTTTGAAAACTTATGTCATGGGATGATTACCATTAGGTTATAAAGAATTAGTTAATATGCTGATATTAAAATAAAAACTAATTTAATTTAATTATCAATTGAAACTGTATATGTAAAAATAATCATTAATATAGTAAAATAGATATATGTATATTAAAATATGGTGTAAAATATAATTTGGACAACATGTAGTCCAATGGTTGGTATTACGCCACTATCTCCCTTCAGTTATGTGTTCGAAACCCATTGCCTTGCCGAACATGATGGGCTGCCACCCAACCTACAAACTATCCTTTTTTATTGTAAAACATTTTATTAAATAAAATATAATTATACTTGGAAAATATATAAGTAATCAACTTATGTGATAAATGTGTGCATAAATGTTTGGTTTATATTGTTAAAAAATACATTCATTTATAATTTACATTAAAATTTTCCTAAAGAAAATATATTATAACATTCATTATAAATTTAAGATGTTATAAGATCATAATGGAATGAATACATGCGCCATGAGACAATATCCCAGCCTTGGTTTATTTTTTTATCAGGACCCACCGGTTCATAAGGTAACACCCATTTACAAGATGACACCGAGAAATTTGAACCACCCCTTTGTGGCACAATAAGGGGATTCATGTTGACCCCCCACCCCTCTATTTTGGAAAAACCAACCAATATCTCCAAATATTTATCATATTCAGCCTCCCACTACACTATAACACCACCTTTTTAAAAATTATTTCTTTCTACAGTAAAAATACATCCTACAACAAGAAATACTGATGAAATACCAACCCCATACCTCTGTCAACTCTTCCTACTATCAATGGTCATAAAAATACACAGGGTTTATAAAAATAAAAATAAACATGTACCTAGTAATACGTGGGATTTACAACCTCCCCAATATATAGAAACTTTCTCCAATATATCATCATATAGTGTGTTTGGATAAAATCTTCATATATTGAGAATAAATATCCACCTCCCTCTCTCATGTATCCTTCTAGATATGACCATGAAACCACTACATGCATACTAGGGATACCATCTTCTATATAGGATATTCTCACTTCATTATACTATATGAACTTGACATCCCTTGAATGATGAATCAAACTCTAGCACATTATTGATAATGTTTTTTACATGAAAGGGGTAAAGGTATATTTTTTTAATCAGAGATTCATGTAATATATTTTTCATTTCCTAGAATATTTAAATAAGTTAAACTAGGTATTTCATAGTACCAATCCTCTTGAAAACTACAAACAACCCCACATATTTTCTCTCCAACCCCCTTCCCCTGAATTTGATAGTTTCCCAAATGAGTCTACACTCTAAGGGAAACCCAAACACCCTACTCCAACTCTAGAGGACAGTGATTCTAGTATGAAAATGACTACTAGCTACTCTATTCAATCACTAACCCCTTCTAAAACAATACAATATGTTATAAATTATTGCACATGATGCCTGGATCAATAATTAATGACCCATTTTCCATTGTTTTACACAAAGGTGATTAACATGGACTATCATAAAATTCTTTGAAAGGTTCTATAAAAATCGATAATTGAAGACTGTTGCTATAGGTGAAAAATTAAATCATGAGATGAATTTCCAAAAAATAGTGGATATTAAAGGTGTATGGTTAGATCATTTCCTATAATACATAGATAGTATACTCAGATATACCATTATTATGAGGATAATATAGAGTGCTCAAATTTTATATGAGTATCCAATGTCTTATATAATTTATTATATAGGTTAGAAGAAGGTAGAGAATCCTAATTAGATACAATAATTATTGACATCTAATTCATGATAAGTTTATAAAGATCATAAACTTATTATAGTAGTGGAAGAATCCCATAAAAATGTGAATGTCCCAGTGCCCCATAATCATATAGTATGCGGGGAGGAGTGAATCAATGTATGTTGATTTTTGAAATTTATTTCTTTAAAAAAAACCTATGAGTTTGGTAAGGCTAAGTAACTATAGAGTAGATTAACATATCCTCTCCTGAATAACATAAAAAAATGTATGTTAAAGGATTAAAACAATTTTTTCAATGTTCAAACACAATGTGGGAGCCATATCCTCATTGTAACACATTTTTATCCCTCATTACAGATTTTCCAGCAATATCTTATTATTAATACTAGTGGTTTGGTTACGTTTTTATCCCAAAACCATACTTCCCAGCACATATAATTAACTAACAAGTTATATTATGTCCAAATAGGCTAACAGGATGATATTCAACACATGATATGATTGCGGTAATACTTTAGTTTAAGATTTATTAATAAAATATATTTGTGAACCTTTTATTTCAGACAATAAGAAAAAAAATCATTCATCTTATTCAAGAAAAATCACTGTAAATTGTCTCTAGAGAGTATGATACAAATAATTTGGCCCACTCAACTCAATGAATGTAGTTCCCTTTAGTGGAATTATTTTATTTTTATCAAGCTTGACACTATAATCATGGGATAAAACTAATCTATAGATGATAATTTCCTTAGTTATACTGAAACTATTTCCGTTCTTATTCTTCTTAGTTGTTATTTTCCCACAAGTTTTCTCTATGGTTGATATTCATCCATTCATATTTCCCAAAAATCATTTTTAATTTATTATTAGAATGATCCTTTATTTAACAATTGTTACATTAAATTCACATTATTATTTTAATATACCTGAAGTTGTGTAGAATAAGATGTGTTGTGATTGCAAACGAAATGTATCATAATGATTAATAATTTTTCTTGTTAACCTTGATATATGTAAAAATATCAAAAACCCGAAAAGTAAATCAAGATCTCATGTTAAAATATATAATTCTTAAAATACACATTATATCTTTCTCAAGAATGAAGCAACATTGAAATAATGAACAAAATTCATATATACTGTGTGTGTGATGACCATGTTTCTTGTAGTGTAACCCTCATAAAAACTCAGTAATATAATAACATTTATTATCGACCAATATATATTTCATTACTACTTTAATATAAAGTTATTTAGGATATGAATTATTAAAATTAATCATCCCATAAATTGATTTATTATTCTTGAAAATAGAATAATTTCATTTCATTTGGATATCATCTCATATATTTGATCTCAATTTTGCAATTTTTCATTACTAAATGAGGATAAGTAATTTTTTATACCAGTTGAATCACAATTTAGTTATATATTTTAGACACTGATAAATTTCATTGGAATAATTTGATTTATTTTATTTAAAATATTCATATTCTATAAACTAAATTTTTATGAAGGAAAAGATCATATGATATTAGATATTTCATAAAGGAAAATATCATACCAGTTTCCTAGTACCCATCCCAATTTTTGAATTCCTTTTCTTACTTTTAAAAAAATACTAAAAGTTTCATACATCTTATGGGATTCCTAAAATTCATATGATCTTATATTTATAATGTTCATCCTCAAACCACTTAAATTACACTAAATATATTTTTTTACAAAGTAAAATATAATACATGAAGATAAATTTAACACAGAGAAGATAATTTTTTATGCAGTTTCCCCATATCATGGTTTAATTAGATAGTTATTATCCTTAAAGTTAAACTGACCTATATAGTGACATGTTTCATATAAATTTGAGAAATTCCTTTCCAATTTTCATAGAATATCATAGAAACCTCAAAACATCATATGAGAAGCTAAAATTTATTATAAGAACAAAAACTTCATACATTGTGGCCTCATTGGATAATTTACCAAGCCAAATTCTAGAAAATAGAAAAGTCACATAGATCTAAAAAAATGTAATCGTAGACATATTCAACTATCTTAAACATTAGTAGAATAATTTCTAATTATTCTCACAATGATTTATAAAAAATAAATAGCATAGAAAACTATAGTGTAAATTCAATCTCTCCCTTTTGGATTTATTTTAAACCACATTAAACACATCAGAAAATATTACATCTCTTTAAAAACTCCTCTAATATTATAAGAATCATCAAATCATATCCTATTAATTATGTTAAGTTTCTTGAACCCAAAATGAGATAACAATATTTGTTTAAGGAAATTGAATCACCAAGTGATAGGAAATTTTGGCTAAGTTACTTAAATGAACCCCCCCCCCCCCTCAAATATTACAACATTTTCTCAATTCCATATAAATTTCCCCATATAAAAATGTCCACCACATCAGATGAAAAGATAATGCACACACTCATTTTAACCAGAATTATATCCCCCATTGGTCAAGAGTTATTTCATTATCTCTCCACCTATTTCAACCCAATTGAAATCTCTATTTGTAATGACTCGTGATGTTAAAAGAAAACTATGTTCGATAGAATATAAAACTTTCAACACCCATCTTAAAAGATCCATGAAATAATATTATATAACCATTATAAAGTAGTCATTGAATTGGACGATATAAATAGTATTAAATTAATTATAAAATATATATGAAATAAATACCCAACTATAATGTATTGATTACATTTTAAGAAATAAACACTCAATTTTTAATGAAGTAATTTTATTCCTAAAAATACATTTTCCCCAAAAAATGATTTTTATTTATTTTTTAGAGTAGATTATATAATTGATTTATTCATATTTTAGAAAATTTAATTAATAAAATTAAATTTATTCTTTAAATCATAATAAGAAATATATAGGGGTGATTTTTTGGATTTTTCTAAAAATATTGATTTCCCACTAAATAGTGAAAATTCTGCTCTATTAAAAAATAAAATTTTCAAGAATTTAAAAAGTTACATTTTCTTCTAAAATGGATTAAAACTAAAATTATTTTAATTATTTTATAAATAATTCAATGAAGTTCATTTTTATCATTTTTTTGATTTAATTGGTATAACACTATTTTTATATATAAATGATATTTTTATGAAAAGATTACTTTTTTACATTTTAAATTTTGATTTTAAATTTAATTATGCCAAATATTTTTTTTGAATTTGATAAAATTTAATCCATAATTGGAATTATAAATTTCCAATTTTATTAATATTCCCTCTTTTTTGTTCAATATAAATAGCAATCATGGTAAACTTTATCACCTTTGTAAAGAGTAAATCAAG
This sequence comes from Viscum album, assembly GCA_963277665.1. Classification (NCBI taxonomy): domain Eukaryota; kingdom Viridiplantae; phylum Streptophyta; class Magnoliopsida; order Santalales; family Viscaceae; genus Viscum; species Viscum album. Next base: position 31,817,763 of record OY728163.1, read on the forward strand.
TAAATATAGGTTAAAGTTAAGTGATAAGGTCATAATATTTCAGCTTACTTCATATTTTATAAAGTTAATTATATCATCATCACCTTAGTTTTTTTTAATTTATTTAATTAATTGACACTTTTATATGAAAATAAAATGTACAATAGTTAAATCAAATAACTTTATAAAATGTAACTCTCTTAGTTTTAAATATTTATTATGTGTCGACATTGGGATACAATAATGTTATGAATTAATATAAATTTAATTTTTTATCATAATAAAATTATAATCATAATGGTAATTTATTTATAATTTTTAGTGATTATATAATTACCTTAAATTCTTGTGTAACACTAATACAATATTTATTCAATTAACATAAAACTAAAATAAATGGTATTAAAAAAATAAAAGTAACATAATTTGCGTGATTTATATTGTTTAATTAGTCTTATATTTTATTAGGTTATATTATTGATGTGTAAATTAATTATCATAAAGATCCTACTATTTCTGGATGTATTTTATGTCGAATTAAATTAATAGTGTGAAAATTGACATTAATGATAATTTGTCTAAATAATATTTTATTCAATTATTTAAAATCCATAAAAAATCTATAAAGAGTAAAATTTGGATAATATATTATCAATAATTTTATCCATTATAAATTTATGTGACATTTGGAACCTTATGTTTCATATTATATACTTTTAAGCGTGAAAAATACATTACCAAAGTTAATGTTAAAATAAGGGTTTAACTAAAAGATAATGTATAAACGACACATAAACATTTCAAAATATTATTAGTTAATGATATGTTAATAATATAATTCCATATGTTAAAATAAATGTCCATTTTGATGCATTTGAATTGATAATTACTTTTTTATAGTTTAATCTTTTAAAAAAATCCAGAAGTGCCCTTCAACTTAATTATAAAAGGGAACCACCTCCATCATTTGCTTACACCACTTGGAGCCATGTAGTTTGAAAAAATTCTTTCAGTTACTTTTATAATTATTCTCAAATATGTTCTATAGGTTTTGGTTATTCAAGAAACCAACACTAACTCCCTTAAAGAAGAGATCTAAAAGAAGTCTACCAAATAAGATGAAATCATATTTACCGAGCCCTTAAAGATTAGTTTTTTCTTATACCCCCTCTTAAAGAGTTGAAACCATTTTAAGATAATAACTCCAAAATCATAAATATACTGATATATATTTATTAATATGGGACAACCATATTTCATATCTATTCTATGTTACCCAAATAAAAAACACCACTCATGCGTATGTATGGATTACCATCTCCACATTGTAGTGTAATTAATTTTCCAAAAATATTTCATTTGGATGGTTATGAAGATGAACATAATTAATATATATGATTTTGTGAAATAAATATTCTTATGAAATGAAAATATCTCATATACCTTCTTACCTTCCAACATGTTGGAAAATGATAATGTAGCTTGTGCGTACATGTGGACTAGCACCTCCACGAAGCGAAATGATCCATTTTCAGTAACACATGATCGTAATAATGAAAGATTTTATTAATATATATAATTTTTATGATGAAATATTTAATATATAAATTATAATAATTTTTATCCTATATTTTATTCCATCCATTGAAAAATGAAAACAATGTTCATGCGTACGTATGACATACCGTCTCCATGAACTATAAAATTCATTTTTTATCTATAAATTTTACAGATTAATCTAAATATTTATCTAATTATTAGAAATTATAATTATATTATGATTAATAATATATATTATGGGAAAATTAAAAATATAAATGGATAAAAAATATAAAATAGAAACCTATAAGAAAAATAAAGCAATCATTACCATGAATAGTGATTTTAACTAGGAATTGTTAATAAATTGGTGATAAAATATTATAGGAAAATAATATATGTTATGATATATATTATTATTGAAATTTAATTTATATATATAATAATTCCATATTTTTTACACATGATGTTCAAACAAGTACAAATGAAATCAGAGATGTGTTAAGGGTTTTTCGTCTCACTTTTACTTTTGTGATACATATTCCATTTTCACCATTTATTTCATTTGTGTGTTGTATATACTAACCATTTGATATATAAATTAATTAATATATTTTTTTATAGAATTTATTGTTTTATTTTAGTTTATTTTTTTAATGGTTCTTATGATTCAAAAGATACCCCAGTGGTAAGGGTTTATTTCACAATCCTATCTTCATTCAGGATTTCTTATGTTTAAGTCCTCACTAGGGGATTGTTTTTCTTCTGAATCTATGTCTTATAATAATATTTTCAAAAAAAAATAATTTTTTTTCATATTTTTTATTAATTTTTTTAACCCATATTCAAATTTTTACAATTCTTTTTGAATGGAATGTTATTATCATTTTATGAATGAGGTACTTTTTTACAATTTTACAAAAGTGTGAAAGGAATATTTTTAGAACAATATGACATAAAAATATTTTCATACCCTAATGAATAAAAATTTATTGGAATATTATTTTAAAAAATTTCAAGGTTATTTTAAAATAAAATATTTTCCTTTATATTTTAATTTTATTAAATAAGTGTTTTCTATGTGAAAAAGGATATTTTCATCAATAAACGTTCTTGTGAACTTTTGAAAATATTTCGATATTATTTTTTAAATATTATAATTTAATAAGGTTATAATTTTTTGACACCATACTCTATATTTATTTGTATTTTTTGTGATCATTTTTACTAGGGATGTACTATTTTTATTTCATTCTCCACATTACTTTGGATGGTTTGTGATTATGGGAACATATTACCATTTTGTATTCTTGTTTTTTAAATGAAAATTTTAATAATGAATTTGTTTCATTCCTTTCAAATATATAGTGAATTAGAATTAGTAAGTGATCTATAGGGACCATTATAGCCCTTAAATTTGTCTTTAGGTCTCATGATACAAACTAATATTGTTTTATTGATCAATACCATTCCCATTTATATAATATGTCTTTGAAAGATTCCATCATTATATGTTTAAGATGTCTGGTTATGATGAATTGATGGTATGTTTTAAATGTATTGTGTCAGAATTCCATCATTATAAACTAATTTATTAATGTTTATGTGATTATTGGAATATTTTAAATATACTTGAATAATTTTTAGATTATGTGATTATTTATGTGGTATTATTTGATTATCATTTAATTTATATCAAATTATTCATGAATTATTTTGTTTCGACTGTATGCATATACTTATTAAGCATATGAACCCAAACCTTTCTTATTATTTTATCCATGATACCAGGAAGTATTTTATGATTAATATATTGGGGTATACTGAAGGGGAATATTATTTTCTCAAAAAATCCAATGTTTTATTTTATTTTTTCAAATGTAAATGTGCTTATCAGGTATATATCTACTTTACCCTGACTAATAAATTATGAAACCCTTTGGGTTGAAATTTCTTATATCAGTTTCCAATGTAGTTAAGTAACCATCATCATGGGATACTACAGTTAGGGTATTTACATTTTCTATCAGATATAGTTTAGTAGGAACATTGGGAACTAGATTTTGGATAACATATATCAGGTAACACAACCCTATGGATGAAGTTAATAATATTCACAAAGAAACCATGATTATAATTTTGAAAATAGTTAAACATAAATTTTCAATTTATGCTATGTATTTTAGTAGATTTGAATTGCTATATTATAGTTCACAATATCCTGATGAAATATAGAATATTAATTTTTTAGAAATAGCACCTAGTGGATGGAATATGAATTGTATCAATACATATAATCTATGTAGGGATTTATCTCCTTGGAAAGATATGAAGCTAGAGATGGTGCTATATATACAGCTGGTTACAAATAAATTATAAATATATTAGTGTAGATGACTTAGTTTATGACCAATATTATTTCCCTAATAGATCGACTTACTAATCTAAAATGTGGTGTAACAATGTTAGACATATCAATGCTTTAAAAAATATTATTGTTTAATGGGACAAAAAATAAATATGTATATAATCAATGGATAAGTTCTTTACATAAGATATTTATCACTTAAGGTAGTAATGAAAGGGAGAAGGTTTTCATAGTAGTTTATCATCTCTCATGGGTTTCATTTCAATAATGGTCATTGATTCAAAACACTAAGGTTAAGGAGGAAATAAAAAAACATTTAATGGAAGTATTTTAAGGAACTTTTATTCAAAAACATATTATTCTCATATATAATTAGTAAATATGGGGAGAAAAATCATATGTCTATGAGAAAATGAGATGAAAAAATTTCTAAGTAGGAATTTAAATTTACAAGTGTATATAGGTGTGTTGTAGAGTACATATATAATATAAATAGAAATATTCATCGTTTGATTGATGGGTTAAATCCAATCCTTCAAATGGAACCACTATCCCAAAAATTCTCATCATATGAGGATATAATATCATGTGATATCAAGAACAAGAAATAATTATCTAATTAATATTAATCGAAAATAAGGAATGAGAAAAAGATGAAATAAGATAAAAAAAGATAATGGGGAGAAGATAAAGAGGGAATTTTCTACATGTGATAACAATAGAAAGATATAAATATATAATTTATTGAATGTAACAGGAGTTTTCCTCAACACTGAAGTGAAAGGACATTAGGAACATGAATGAAATATTATGATAAAAACTTATAATGTTTAGTATTTCAACTATAATGAGTTGTGTAACTATTAAAATAAAGCTACATGTGTCAAGAGAATATACCTTAAAAGAAACTAACAAATCAAGTTCAATAATAAGTGATTAATACTATCAACTTGTAATGATTAAAGTGCTTGTGTATTTATATTCATGAATTATTTTGTATAACTATTTTAATCGATGGTATTATGGTAATGAGAGCCATGAAATGTATAAGGGTTTAATTTCAGAGTTGTTTCTTTAAGGATTTCAATGTATATATTGAATGGTAATAATAAGCATGTTAGATAATTTAGTAGTAAGTTGATATTTTTAGAGAATACATGAATAAGGGAAAGATAAACCTAAATATATTTTTAATGTTGAGTTAATATTTTTTTTTAGATAAAGAGAATATTAAAATTAAAAACAAAAACATGATAGTATTGGAAACCTTGGAAATGGTTAGTGATTTGATGTCAAAGTAATTTATGAGGAATATTACCAAATTTTTGGATTTATATTTGATAATATGAGATTTTATTTTATTCAATAAGGGAATTTTAATTCTTGGAATTATTCATGTTTTCATTATGGTTTTACTATGATTCATGTTATTAAAATTTGATAAAGGTACTTACATGTGACATTAAGAGTCACATTATATTGGATTAATGATATGTTGATTTTTAGAATTTAGCAACCTTATTCCAAATAATTTGGATTTTTTTAATTTGGATAAACATATTTTGGAGGATCCTTAATGTTAAATACTTATGGAATGGAATCAAATGAACATTATATACTATTGTTTGAGTTTAAAGTATATTTTATCATATTGGATAACCTCTGATAACCATGTTGGATTTGGTAAATTTTCAAAGGCTGAAGGAAAGAATTATGGAACTAATGATTTTAAAGGATCATTTTAGTTTTTTATTGAAAAAATAAAATAAAATAAAGTTATCTTGAATATCTATTTCTTAGTGTAAGAGATGAATATGAAATTGATCAAAGCACAACCAAAGTATGAGATTATGATTATGACATGGAAATAAATCACATAACATAATTTTCTCAATGGATTTATCTAGATATTAAAATAATACATTTACATTAGGAAAATGACATCTAATAAAAAATTTACCCATTTACTATTCTTACTAATAAATCAATGGATTTTAAAGGGTCAATGGTTTATAGTTTTTTGATGGTTAACTTTCTCATGACCATGCTCTACATTACTCTCTATTAGTCCTTGGAAATTATATTTCTCTTCTATGTAATTATTTTCACTTCACACTATTTTTATAATATTTAGAATCCTAGTTATGTGTTATTTAAGAAGACCGGAAAATTTCCATTTCCCTCTTCTCAAGAAGAAGTGTTATTAACCCTTTTTACAAAGTGGATTTTCTAACAATGATTTTTAAAACAACAAAAAATTGAAAATCGATAACAATTAAAAATATTGAAGATGAAATTTATTAATGGGGTTTGGGGAGAGAATGTATAAAACTATATCTTAAGATACACTATGTTTGATAACATATACAAAACTGCACTGAGATTAAAAGAACCATAAAAATATTATTATATAACCACTATAACCAAGTTGTTGACCGGAAATTTATGATTAGTATTAACAAAATTATGAAATATATATAAATTATGTACTCAAAACCAATGTATTTATTAATTTTTAACCAATATAAATTCAATTTTTAGTAATTTCATTTTATTTATAAAACAAATGTTATCTTTAAAATTGATTTTTAATTTGATTTGTGAGAAAATAATAATACTTTTTTTTCAATTTTAGGAAATTTATTTTCTAAAATTATTTTAATATTTTAAATAGTCAAATGATTTTTTTTAAGGTGGAGTTTTTTGTATTTTTCTGAAATTATTGATTTTCCAGTTAATAGTAAAAAATATAGATTTAAAAAAATTGATATTTTTTCAAGAATTTATAAAAGTTCGATTTGGTTTAACAATTATTTAAAAATAAAAATAGATAAATTATATTATTAAAATTTCAATTAACTTCATTGTAATAAAATTGATTGTTTAATTTTATTTAATATAATTTTATACATAAAAGGGCAGTTTACTAAAAGAAACTATTTACTATTTCATTTTGTGTTTTGTTATTTTTAATTAAATTCTTCCAATTATAGGTACTAAATTAGTTAAATTGGATTCCATATATGTGATATTAATGTTCAAATTTGTTAATTATTTACTTTTTATTTTTGTTCAATATGAATTGTTACCATGGTCAAATTTATCACCTTGGTAAAGGGTAAATCAAGTTAATATAGATTAAAACTATGTGATAAGGTGATAATATTTCGTCTTAATTATTATTGGATGATGTAAATTAAATCTATTATCACTTTAGGATCAAAGTGGACTTGATTAATGGACACCATTCCATGAAAATAAATTATATAATATTTAAATAAAAGAAAGTTAGAATCACTCTTAGTTTTAAATATCCATTATCTGTCCACATTGGGTCATAAATGAATATAAAAGTAAATAGTCTGCATAATAACATTATATTCATGATTATAATATATTTATAAATTTTAATGATTATATAATTACCTTAAATACATGTATAATGAATATTCAATATTTATTAAATTAATATAAAAGGAATATAAGTGATATTAAAAATATTAATAGTGCTATAATTTGACTGATTTAGGGAATATAATAAAAGCTTTACATTAATATGACATATTAGTGATTTTTAAATGTATTTTATTTTAAACTAAACTTTTTCATGATTTATTTGAAGTTAAATTAAATGAATAGTGTCAAAATTGGCATTAATGATAATTTATCAAAATAAAATTTTATTAAATTATTTAAAAGAAATTAAAATCATGAAATAAGTTATGTTGGATATGATATATTATTAAATATTACCACTTGGACATTTTGGAGAAATTATGTACCTTATATGTAAAATTATATTCTTTTACGAGTAAAAAAGACATTACCCCGATTAATGTTTAACTAGGGGTTAAAGAAAATGATAAGGTTTAAAACACCACATAATCCTATGAAAATATTATTTTTTGATGATATTTCAACCATATTATACCATAGGTATGAATCCATATCCATTTGGATGAATTTTTATTTAGAATTAGTTAATTTTATTTTAATCATTTAGAAATTTCCAAAAGTTCCCCTCAACTCAATTTTAAAATTGAACCTACTCATTCACTTATTTACACCACTTTGACCCATATATCTTGACCAAAAACTTCCCATTGAAATTATAAAAATAATTATAAAAGTTATATATTTTTTTGTTATTCAGGAATACCTACTATAATTCCCTTATGAAGAGTACTAAAGGAAGTCTACCGATGAAGAGGTAATTGTATTTAAAGAGTCTTTCAAGATTATTTCTTCTTCTAATTAATCTTAAAGTGTTTTATGCATAGTAAGATAATATATAGTATAATTTATATAATGAGATTTTATTATGATTATTGGAAGACCAAGTTTCATCTCTATTTTATCTTACAAAAATTGAAGACATCACTCCTGCATATGTATGACTTATTATTTCTACATAACGGTGTAATTTGATTTCCATACCCATTTAACTTAAATTTTTATACTGATATAAATAATTAATATACATAAAAATTATGACACAAATGTGTCTATTCAATTAAAATATCATATTTCCCTTCTTACCTTTCTATTTGTTGGGAAATGATAGCATCACTTATGTGTACATGTGGACTACCACCTCTAGGAAGCAACATGATTTGTTTTTCATTTATTCTTTATACAGATAGTAATAAGGATGAGTTTGATGAATATATATCATTTATATGATATAATTATTATTTTTTAAAATAAAATTATTATTTATCTTTCGTTGATGAATATATATCATTTATTCGTCTCTATGAATGGTGTATTTAAATTTTTTTATATAACTTTTACTGATGAAAATGATATTTATATAATTAATATAATTTATAATTATATAATGACTACATTTTTTATACTATTTAACTAAGATAAAAATAATGTGTCCAAAACTACCAAACAAAAACACGAATGAAAAACAATGATGTTATTACTCAGAAAAGTCATTTTAACATGGAATTATTAATAAATGGGTGATAATATATTATATGTAAATAATATGTAATATGATATATATGAGTATAATTATTAAATAGATATGAAATTACTTTATATTTATTATATATTAGTTTCAAACATGTATTATGGAAATTAGACCTGAGGTAAGAGTTTCTCGTCTCACTTTTACTTCGGTGAGAACTATGCAATATTCACCACTTACTTCTTTTGTGTTTTAAATATAATGAAACATTGATATATTATATCACTAATATACTTTTATTAATTCTATTTAAATTTTCATTTTATGTTATATATTTCATGGGGATTATGATTCAAAATATTCCTAACTGGTAAGTGTTTATTTTTCAATCTTAACATTATTCGAGATTGTTTATTTTTAAGTCCCCACAGATGAAATATTTTCCTTCCATATAAATATTTTCCAAAACTATTTTCAAAAATATTTTTAACATTCTATAAGTTATTTATTAAATAAATTTTCCCCATGTTTTAATTTTCGATAATTTTTTTTTCAAATGGAATGTTCATCACATTTTCCAAACATGGTACTTTTTGAAACTTTTCTAAAATCATTAAAGGAATGTTTTTTAACATGTATAAATTGAAGATATTTTATCACCGTCATGAAAAACCATTGATTTAAAGATTATTTATAATTTTTTCATGGTTATTTTTAAATAAATATTTTTCCTTTAACTTTTTTATGTTTTTAAATAATTGTTTTCAATGTGAGAAAATGGTATTTTTCTTAAGAAAAATTTCATTGAAATTTTAAAAGTATTTCCATATCAATAAAAATACATTATAAAATATTATTATTTAATGAAGTTATACTAATATGATACCATACACCATATTAATTTGGATTATTTTTTATCATTTTGACTGGGTATTTTTTATTTTGATACAATTTCCCATATTACACTGGATGGTGTATAATTATAGGAACTTATAAACATTTAATATACTAGTTTTTCCATACTAATGTTTATGTTTACTATGTTTATCCCCTATCACATGAGGAATTAATTGGAATTAGTATTTTATAGAGATGGCCCATTATATCCCCTTGATGCATTTGTTGGTCTCATTAGTCAAACTAGTTTGGGTTTTGGACAAAGCCATAACCATTCATATAATACTCCTTGGAATGAGACCTTGACAGAATATTTAAAATGAATTTTCATGTTCTCTTAATGAAATGATTCAGATGTTCGACACTAAGTATTCTATCATTGTGAACTCATTTATTGATTGTCATGTAATTATTTAAACATTTTCAATATCTATTAATAAATTTTAGCTCATTTTATTATTTATGTGGAATTATTTTACTATCATTCATTTAAAGACAAATTATTCAAGACATATTTATCTTCCAGGGTATGCATACCCTTACTAAGAATCCAATCTCACCCTTTTATTAGGTTTATTTTCCCTAGGATACTGGGAAGTGTTTTATTATTAATTCCTAAGGATATGGTAAAGAGAAAATGTATGTTATTGAAGAAAATATTATATTTTATTTTATGTTTTCAAATGTAAATGTTAAATTCAAGTATGTATCATGTTCACTAAGACTAATATACTACAAGGTCCTTTGTGATGTAATTTCAGGAATCTAGTACAAATGTAGAAAGATAACCACTATCTTTGGGAAACTAGGGTTGGAGTCTTTAAATAGTGGAGGATAATCCATAGAAAATTAGAAGATAGGGTATAGTGGAACACGATTTTCCATTATTATGTCAAAGAACCTCTCATTTTAAAAACACATTATAGAAATGTGTATTATTGAATCCATAGTTCCATGAAACTCAAGCCTCATCACACCAATTTACACTTTAACTTTTATTAAGTGACACATGAAATAATTTTTTTATATCTGGAGTGACAAAATATATTCTTATAATGATATACTACACTTTTATTATCATAAGAAATACATAGTGGTCCTTAAATTTAACATTAAAATCTTCTAGAAAAAACTATATCTGAATAATAAGTGTATCGACCTGTGTTAGAGTAATATATTATGATTTATATGTTCTTAATTCCCCTAAACTACACTTGTTCATATGAAATTCCACTAAAAATTCTATAAGATAAAATCTATATACTGAATTAGAATTCATATAAATATAGTCTCTTTCTAAAATCAATATTATAAAATCCTTGAAATGAAACGTACACATTGGATATTTACAAAAAAAATAAAACTCAATGTATGTAAAATATATTTGATGATTATTTTGGATGTTAATAGGTGGGACTAATTTGGATCATTCTGAATTATGGAAAGCAATATTATAATAACAACAATGTCATGCTTGGAAGATGCAATATATGGATGACTACAACTCAATTTCCTATAGTCTCTTTAATTTACACTTTTTAAAACCTAATACATATTTATTTTGGTTCCAATATCCATTGGAGTATAAATCCCTCTACATTCATCCATTCCAAACAACTTAAACAACTCGTTAGAATAATTTTCATATGATATAATAATTTGATCAAATTTTTACATGAATTATATCCTAAAAACATTTGACATATCACCCAACATTAACATCTAAACGTATCCATTATAATGTCAAAAAACCCCTAAAAATATAGTATTTTCACTTATAAAAAATGTTTCATATATAAATATATACTATTATAATAACTGTCCTTGTGGATATATCGTTCACATAATATTGTTATAAACCATCCAAAAAGATCTTTCTTATACTCCCATTCCATTATGTCATAGTTATTAAAAATTTATCCCTTAGGTTGATCAATGAAATATCCTTATTTATTATCACAATTTATGAAGGTATTTTTCCTATCTATTTGAAAAATATTGTAATGTTTATAAGTTACCACTTACATGAACATCCCAATGGATAATTTAATGCTACAAGTTAATAGTTTTTTTCATGGTCAATTCCTTGAAAATGTGAATACCCTTTGAAAACCAACCATAATTAATTTTTTGTGACTTCACATTTCTCATTTTGTTTTTTTAAACCCATTTATAGAAAATTATATTTTTTATTCGGCATTGATACCAAATTCAAAGTGGAGTGAGACTTTATTTTATAAATCTCCTCATTCATGTATTCTACACACTTTTATACTCAATGGCCTCAATGTTAGTTCAAGGTTCAACTTTAGAAATGGGAACCATTTCTTTCCTAGGATGTATCCTTATTTTTGGTTGAATATATTAATATTTTTGGCTGATAATATTTTTAGAATAAAAATGGTTCTTCTATCATTGATGTCCTTTCCTTTGATCCATAGCATCTACTTCATCAACAATCACATATTTGATAATATCATCCATAACATTTTATTTTCAGCCTATTCTACAATATGTTTTTTTAGAAACTATATACTTCCAGATTTATTTATATCAACCAGATCCCAGAAATTATCAGTATTTATATGATGATTTTCATGGTTTTTTTAATGTAAAGTCATATTCAGTATGTTTACTTTCTATAAAATTTTGAGCCAATCACATTGGATGTAAAGAGAATAAATATCCACACTCTATTCATTTTATAAAACATTCTCAATTTTTCATTTTTTATGTTCATGTAATGAGGAATTAAAAATACCTTTAAGTATTTAAAAGTTATCTTAGTGTTGTAACCCATATGATATTGATTATTATATGTCTCAAGTCTCAAAAAACATATATATATTAGTATTAACAATATTTCATACAACTTTTATCCAAACTAAACATTAATTATTATTTTTAGAAAGAATATATCTACCCACACACACAATTATCACGTTCTTTCTTTCATACACACCATTTTATTAGGAAGTGTTTGTTGTTATACATTTATTTTTAATTTCAGTTTTTTATAAATAGTTTTTAAACGAATTATATTTATTATCCTTTCCATTATCAACATCATCTTCCAATCATAGTTACCAAGTTAATTCTCAACATTCCTTCTAAAAATAATAATCATATGAAGTGTTTCTGATTTTTTCTTTACAATGATAACTTTAGAGAGACATTTATTGTCTTCAATTAATATAATGAAATATATATCACCCATGGTTGGCTTGTTTCTTAGGGGACAAAACACATATGAATATAAAATTTATAATGGTATTGTGGTTTGGATATCACTTTCTTATGTGTCCCTTGAAATATCTTCCCTTTTAGACTTGTATCAAAAACTTATTTTTAGCCTTTTTCTACATGGGATGGTCTTTTATTAACTCATGTTTGGAGGTCTGGATCATTTTTTGGACAAGATATCCATTTCCTCTATGGCCCAAGTTATTTTCATCCTTGGCACTCATATAAGTTTAATTTGATGGGTAAATGTTTTGAATCAAGTTCTAACCTGTTCTTTCACCTATTGTGATGACTCTTCCATCTATGGATTTATAAAGATACAAGAGTTATTAAATAGTACCACATTTCCCTTATTTTATAGATTTTTAACATTGATAAAATTATGATACTTCCCTTTAATATAAAAAACATTGCATTTGGGTATTTGAGACTCATTTTCACCAGTTTCACACATTTAATCCTCAAGGAAATATCATTTAATAATGTTATTGATCCACATTAATTTTGTTCAATACCTTTCAAGATCGTCATGTCGTTTTACATGTGGGAAGACCACACACTATCATGGAACCATGATTTTCCTTTATTTCATTACATAATGATTCCACTATGAATGATCTGAAAAATTTATTCTCCTTCTCAACATATTTACAATTTTATTTATATTTGAGATGTCCTAATATATTTTTCACGAACCAATTATCATAATTACCTGGTATCTAACATTTGAAAAATGATATTTTAAGATAACATTATAGTTCCGAGTAGTCATACTTATAGAGGCTTTGTTCAAAACTTTATTCTTTTGAATCTTATTCACTTGCAAATCAAATTTTCTCCTCCTTGAGTCATGCTTTCTTCATAGTAAGGACATGTTATTCCAAGATGTATATGAATTGTGGGAAAACACCCCAAAACATAAATAAGTTCCATTGAATCTAAATCATCTATTGAAAACATAAATCAATTCATAAAAATTAGTCTTGGATTGAGGACCTAATTTTCCAAATATATACTGAATTTGTTTATTCTTGAAGGATATAAATTTTTCTAGGGTTATTATTTTTTCTCTAGATGAAAAAAATTATCATATTTGTTATCCAAGAATCATTTTAATTTTGAAATATGACCTATACTATTAGGGAAAAACGATTAATATTATATGTAATTTTAGGTATAGGTTTCACCAAAATTAATGGGTTAAAAATATTGGTTCTTTAGATGACTGATCATTGAATTTAATATATTTTTTTGAATTATCATTTCATTATTTCTAATTCTTGTTCTAACATAAGAAATTTATATTCTGGATTTCCCATTTGTGATTATTTTAACATGATCTTATCTTAAAGATCATTATTATTCTCACAATTCTCGACAACAGATACCTTGAATTTTTAAGAACATCGATGACTATAGTCACCATTTTTATGGATTCTTAATTTTCATAAAATTTATACATATTAGCTTTCTTTATGGTTTTAACTTCCCTCTATGACGTGGTATTTTTCTCAAGAAATTATTTTAACAAAAATACGATCATATATTCCATTTATGTATCTTCATCACCTTCATCATTACTAATTTATTATGTTTCATTGTATTTCACTTGAGACATAAAGTTTATATCATTTTTTATTAATTTATATTTAGCCTAGTTTCTAGAGAAATTGTCTTCTTATTCTTATTTTATCATCATACTTATACTATTTATTCATGGAAATATTCACATTTTTTCCTTTATTAATAAATAATTTAATTCCTTTAAAAAATTTATTATTATTTAATTTCGTTTCCAGGATATTAGTATCAAACTCATAGATTTTCCTCTCATTACTAGTGACAACAATGTGTAAAATTTCTCCACAAGTGAATAATTTAAAATTTATCTTCACATTATTATTTCCATTGGATTTTACTAAGTTTCTAGAGAAAAGAACATGATTCTAATGTTTTTTGTTGATTTCAACATTATCATTTGATTCACCATATTATTCAGGTTTTTCTTCATTTAATTCCATATTTCTGGTAGATTCAAAATTCGTTTCATCATTCACTTTTTTCTTAAAGGCATGTATCTTTCTAATTTCATGGATAATATAGATATTTAGTAATTAAATCAATGAGATAACTTCCATGTATTTAATAGTATAAACTTATAGATCAAATCAGCTAAGAAAATTCCTTATGAGTTTTTTTCATAATAATGGAGTCATCAAAATTTTATAGAAATCTATCAAAGTTACTCACAATCTCATTAAATCTAGCAATGTAATCCTTAATAGATTCAACATAAACCATATTTATATCATAAAACATAATTATTTAAAATTGTATTTAGGATTATTTCAATTTGGAATTTTATTTCATAACTGGGTTCTTATTTCTCCCAAATCTATTTTGTAGTTGGTAAAAATTTCAATTTGGTATAACCATTTATGTAAGGGACATGGTAATGGAATATATTACCTTTCCATAAACCTCGAAATTTTTTCTATAAATATATCGATCTCACCTATTTGAATAGTTAGAAGCCCCAGTGTAGCTGCATCAAAAACATAAAGACACCGAAACAAGAAAAATCATCAATCTATTTTTTCAACCATGGAAATAATTTCTAAATCATTTAAATAAACACATATTATTTATCGAGATGATGGTGTCAATCATTCATAAAGATATCCAGACAGAGGGAACCTCAACTCTAATACAACTTGAATTCCAAGTAGACCGACTTCTTATACTGAGAGGGTAGGGGGAATCAGGGTGGGATTCATTTTATAATGTTTTTTATTGAAATAATAATCTATGTATAGTTTAAAAAAAACATCTTCTGTGGATTAACACAACCTCAACCAAATAATATGAAACTAGTGAAAAAAGGAACAAAATTGTTTTTAAATTATTTGACCACAATCCATGAGCCTAATCCTTTTCGTAGTTTTTTTATCCCCTAATACAAATTTCCCTATAATATATTATTACAAACAAATTTAATTTTGGGTTAGTTGTTAAACAAAACCCATGCTTCCCAACACATGCACTACCCATACAGGTTACATTGTCTCCTAAAAGTTTATGTTAATTATATTGTACACTAGAAGTGTTCAAGGCCTTCTTTCAGATGATTTTTTCTTGAGAAAATAAAATTGGAACATCATATTAAAGTAATTAAAAAACTAATATGAAGATATAGCTCTAGTACTTATAGAAAAGAAACTCTTTAATATACATGGTGAATATACTCTAAAAAAATCAATCTTCTCAACTGAATGAATGCAGTACAATTTTTAGAGTATTTATTTTCTTATCAAAATTGAAATTGTGATATTGGGATACAATAGAACTTTAGATAATAGTTTCATTAGTTCTATGAACTATATTCTTATTCTTAATAATTTTATTTTTAGTCTCATTATTTTCTCACTTTTTATCCATTCTCAATAATTAGACTTTTAAATTATACAATAGTCATGTTTTATTTTTTAGAGGAAAACACCATTCCTTTAGTTTAATCATTTATATCATTTGAATTCCATTACCATATTATATTAAATAAAAATAATAATTATATTAGGTAATTTTGATTAAGTTGGTGAAATATTGAGATATATCCACAAGTGATATGACTTTGTTTAGCCAATGTTCTTCAGAAGGAAAACATTGAATTTTTATTTTTCTACACCCAATGAATGGCGTGCATCAAAACTGGTTATATTTCTGGGGAACTAATAAATTATTTAAATATTATTCTATTTTCCTATTCCATATACATTTTCATTACATAAAAAAAATATAATTTTTCCCTCTTCCATGATTTTTTTGAATGATCATTTTTTAATACGTGGAACAATTACTCCCATGTGAAAGATGAAAAGGTATATTATACTCAATAGGTCCTCCAAATAAGGTATTATTCTATTATGATAATGTTAAAGTAGAGGAAAATACACTTAAAAAAATGTATCTCAACAAAATATTTGATTTTTGTGGTCTATGAGATCTGAAATGACATACAATGAATTAATTCAAATAATGAAGTGCCACTGGTTTTCCTGAATTTCAATAAATACATCCTTGTGGTTGAAGCCAAACTCAATGAATATAAACAAACACACTATTTTTGGAACTAGATTGAATATTTACATGATGATCTAGAGTGGATTCATGATGAGGAAGACATACTTGCTGAGATACATGAGTGATATCAACTAGATATGGATAAATTTTTGAATTAGTATGAGGTACAATATGATCACCCCCAATCCTAACATAGAAGAAGATCCATCAAAACTCTACGGGTCTCTTTAAATAGAAGAGGATTAATCCATAAAAATGAAATAATTTGATCAAAATACCGAGGAGCCTGACTACCTACCTTTATCAATTGAGATCAAACTTTAAGAGGCACTTACAACTGAAGAAGTTATTGAACTAGAATTAGCTGAGGGAGACAATATTTATTCGAACTCTTTATTTTCTAATTTTTTATAATATTATTTTAGTACCAATCCTTATGTTTTTCAATTTTTAGATTTGGAAAATCCATGATTTGACTTGTAGGATAAGGAGAAACTAAAAATCCACCTGTTGAGGAACATATGGAGTTCATAGACATTATTGAAGATGAATTTGAGGAGGCCCATAACGATGTCCAAGAAGATGATCGTGTGTAAATCAAGATATTGGTAGATCATGATGAAAGGAAAAATTTTATGATTATTCAAATTTAAATTATATTCATGTATAAATTTCTACTTGCATTCAATTTGATCATTCAATTCATCCATCCCAAGTTAATATAGCACATGAATAAAAAGTGGAGGCTTCACATATAGAAACTAAGGAAGAGGTTGTTCCATAGTTCGTCCTACCCCCACTATGAAAGTTCTACCACATAGTTATGGGGGAAGATCTAGTTTAATCTATATATGGAATTCTCCTCAACAATAATAAAATATAAATGGAATCTTGGAAAAGAAAAATATGGTGGATGATGTCCAAGAAGATCCACCCGTAGAGAAACTATAGACAGTAGCTAGTACTACTATTCTAGATGCATTAAAAAGTCAGGTCCCACGTGGGGGATCATACTAAGAATTATCTTTTAATTTCTTTCTACTACACTCATTTATAATCTTAGGAATTTATTTTTCTAATTCAGTCTAAAGAATTACTCTAGTATGAAGCCCAATCCCTCGTATCTTTTTGAGATTAAATGAAATGGTCCTTGTCTTAATTGAGTAATTTTATCTTGTAGGTTCATGATGGATCAAGAAAGCACTAAATAACCAATGAGTAAGGAGGAATAATATTTAAATCAAAAGGTATTTTACTTTTAAATTTAATTATTTAAACTCCTTACATTAGTTTTCCAAATCACGATTTGAGTATTAAATAGAAATGGGATGCCCATGATTGAATTAAATATTTACATGAATTAACTGGGAGGCATTATTTTCTCATGAATCTAGTGATTCCTTTTTTTAGATTTCAATTCCAATGAAATCAAATTATTAAAATGGAAATTTTTTAAGTGAAGCATGGGTATTGAAATGATGACTCATGATTTTTGGGAATTAGTTGATTAATGGAAATGAAATTTCTCTTCCATCTTTTTATAGTTTGAATTTAAGAAATTAAGGTGAATTTGTTTTTTATTATTATTCATGACCTGGGTGATTATATAATATAATATTTCAATTCCCAAGAGGATTTCTGGACCAAGTACTTCTTATTTTTCCTAAGTATATTTTTTGAATGATCATGGGACATTTCACCTACCATAAAATTCTTTGTAAATTTTCAAATCTATGATTGATAAAAAAAATTAAAATGATTGAGGCATCTTTTGTAAAAGCCCCTATCCTTAAAACATCACCTTGACATCAATATTTATTTAATCCATATAAAATATGAATGAATGTTTTAGGTATGATTCATGTTTCAATCCATTTATATTAATTCCTACCCTCATCTTGGAATTTTTGGTGATATTTTAATGTTTAATTATGGGGGATGAGGGGAATCATGGTGGAAGGGATGATTTACAATACATAGAAAAATTGTGTGTATAGGGTGGGTATTATTGTGGGAATAAATTGAGGTTATTCATTCATTCATGATACTCCATTATTTTCACCTCTTGAATTATAAAAAAATGGGAGATGATAAAAAGATCCAAAAAAATAAGAAGAAAAATGGGTTGTGATTTGGGAAAACAAAAAATCACCATTACTAGAACTATGATTTTTATCAAAGATGATTAGTTTTAGGGTGTGAGTTTTATTTTAATCATAAATTTTGAAAAAATAAAAAAAATCAAATGTTATTTTAAAAAATAAAAAAGTATAATATAAAAAAATATTCAAGAGGTTACACAAATCATTCTTTATGATTTGCATTATCGTGAACAGGCATTGAATTTTTTTGGGAAAGTGGGATTTGATAATTTAAATGGGATAATTTCATTACACAATTATTTTTTATATCATTCATTGATGTTAATTATAAACCTCCCTATTGAGCCTTAATTTATAAACATCAATTCTTACCAACCTAAAGCCTTGGAGTCATTTGATCCTTTAATGAAACCCCTCATGATTTTAGGTGACATTTGTCTTTAAAAGGTATAGAAAGTAGTTCATTTACAAGTGTATGGATACGAATCATGTATTCATGATATTATAATAACTCCATATGAATGTAATTAGTCGGTACGAGAGAAAATATTGAAAATTGAGGTAATTCATCATTTGGAATGCTTAATAATAATGAATTGAGGAACTTGAATGAATAAGAAGAGAAGTTCCACAATTTTAAAATGGATGGAAGTAAAATACATGTGTTCATTGAATTTTTTAAAAATGAGAAATTTATTTCACATTTTCTGTGACATTTTATAATTTTATATGACATTGAAAATTGTTTTATTTTATCCTATTGGAATTTGAAAATTTGTAACATTGGTGCCCTCTGAATTCTATGTTGATATTTTATTCCTAAGGAAAAAAATGGTTTATGTGTTGGGGAATTCGAATAACCGGTATTTTTAATAATTTTTATTTGAATTTTAATTTTTTTAATCCCATAAAAGTGTTATTTTAAAGGAAACTGTCACATATTATAGTTTTAGTGTTATTTTGATCTAAATTGGGAAAACAACCTATTTTGGATTTTAAATTTTTTAATTTACATCTATATTTTGGAAATAAAATTTTCTATACTTATCTAAATTGCGATATAATATCTTTTTAGGATGAAATATATCCTCTTCTTCATTTCATTATTTTGGAACCAATGCTAAATCCACCATTTGGAAGCTAAAAACTAGTTCACAAGTTTGGCATTGAAAACAATTCATAGATCTGGTGATTTTTGTTTTTTTGACAATATCTCATTATGGGACCTCCCAGAAACTCATAATTGTTTTAGGGTGGACATGAAAGATGTCTAGTAACAACTTTCATGAAGGAGTACATAGGTGAATCAGTCATTTGCAAGGCCATTAATGCACGGGAAACAAGACATATGTAATATGGGGAGTCTGTCTAGGCATAATAAAGTCTCATAGTAAAACAGGCATAAATCTCTCTACACATTTTCAAATATGTAGAAATTTGGAGGGGAACTGAAAAATATATTTTTCAACAAAATCCCTTGATTGGTCTACACGTTAATTAGCCATTTAATTGGTATAACATATGGAAACTCTTGACTATAAATCCTAGACTATAAATGG
This sequence comes from Viscum album, assembly GCA_963277665.1. NCBI lineage: Eukaryota > Viridiplantae > Streptophyta > Magnoliopsida > Santalales > Viscaceae > Viscum > Viscum album. Next base: position 31,838,451 of record OY728163.1, read on the forward strand.
TGGAGGGATCCTCCTTACTATATAATTCCAATTCATCTAGTCATCCACAATTGGAGAGGAGGCCAAGGGTCATGCCAATTTTTTAGGATTTCTTTATTTTTATTTTTTATTTAATTTTTCTTTTCCTATGTAACACATATGGATATTTGTAATTCATATGCTCACATATTCTTACATCTCTCCTTATCTTCAATCCATAATCTAATTCTTCTATTTCATTCTCCCTCATGAGTGACATATTTCCCTAAAAAGTGAGGGTATAACCAGAGACATGGCCAGGGGGAGGTATGTGACAATTGCATTTACTCTACACTGACATTAGTATACTTTATTAATTTTATGATGATAAAGAGTTATGTTAATGGGTGTGGAAATCATCCACAAAGACACTGATCTCAAAATTATTTCTATTCCTCTATTAAATATTTTCCCTCCTTTCTAATAGATAGAAGATATTCATATAATGGAGTTGATCCATTCAATTGATTAATTGGAATATGATGGAGCCATGTCATGGGAGATGTCACACTCACGATCGAGTTGTGTGATTAACCAGGATTACAGGAAGATATGGAATTATGTGTTCCAAATGCATTTGATATTTCAAACCACTAAATAAAAGATTACTAATTCATGCATGAGATATCAGAATAGAATTATCAAACTTAATCTAAGCACAAACAAAGTAAATTATGGAACAAAGAAACCAAACCATAAAGGTTAAGTCCTTTTTATACTAATATCATTCTGTCATTTGATTTTAGTTTAATATTTTCATTCATTTAAATTTCATTACCTTATTAGATTAGATGAAAATAAAAAAAAAATAATATCTAGTTTAGGTGAATTAGATTATGTGAGTGAAAACTGAGAAAGCTCTTCAAGTGAGATGACCCTAGTCAACCACAACGCTGCACTAGGAAAACATAGAAATTTTATTTTTCCACACCCTATGATAGGCATGCGTCACATGAATAGCATGTAATATGAAGATCATAAATATAAACAGGTGTACCTAAAATGAATGAAGATACATCACTATTGAACTCAAACGAGTTTTATTGATCATAATCAATTAGTGACTACCAATGTATTCCTTCATCCACAAGGATTCCATTTACCACTAAAATCCTTATTTATAAGTACGGTACCCTAAAAGCATCCAGGGTTCTATAGTACCTTCTATGTGAAGAAAAAAGGATAAATGTGAAAAAGTATAGTTTTTGATATGGATTATGAGTATCACACAACCAAAATTGGAGGATATCATCCCTTTATCATGTACCCCTTCATTTAATAAATAGTTTAAATAATTGATTTCCCACACTTGGGGACCCTTATATGTTTAAATAATGTATTATTATTTGTCATAGATCATTTAAACCATTCAAAAAAATTATAATTCCCTTAATAAATCAACCTATTGATTCATAACTGAAGATATAATACTTGGAAGATGTGTACGTGGACATAAACTTAAATTTTAATCCCATCATATAGTAAAAAGGATGTTGATAGTGGTATCCCTATGCCTCTTATGATATGGTTATATCATATCCTATAATTTTTATCACAATTATATAATAGGCTATGACTAAAGGGAAATCATACAATATCAAATCCCTATTTAGTTAATTTTTAAAACTCTTCCTCCTACATTAAATCCTATAAAGAATTTATAAAAAATCATTATAACTATTTATGAATCTATTTATACTCATTTGGATATAGTTTATCAAAATATCGTTATTTTAGAATAAACACTTTACACTAAATTTAATCCCTAATGTAATGCCTATTTTTGGGACCTTATGGTCCAATATTGCATTGAAAAAAATATCAAATCCTAATTTCATAGATACAAGAAAATATAAATCTAGAACCCTATTATTATTTCTCAATCTACAAAAAGGCTTGGTTAGATATCAATAAGATATAATACTGTCTCCACATGAACATGTACACCATAAGATATATGATTTACTTCATATATCAAACAATATAATCCATTTTTTTACATCAAGTGACCACTAAACATGAAACATTTCTATCTATTGTTATCTATAATGTATATTTATGATTATCTAAAATAGACTATCTAGGTCAATGAATACATCCCATATTAATAATCTAGAAGATGAGTGCATCACATGTTCCTCATACAAGTAGATGACCTCATCCCATGTCCCTCAACTAGAAATTTCCATGAATTATCTTACTTTATATCAATTATAGTCCTATATGACTATAACAAATATGTCTAAATAAATACCATGCTAGATAAACATAATCCATGTACATAATCAATAACATAAACAACCTCCTCTATTTTTTAACCCTCAAGGATTGGGTAAGACATGTATTAATGTATGAATGCTCTCATGAAGGTATCTATCCAACCTTAGACAACAAGTATTCATAATAAGTATACACTCCGAATTATATCAATAATGATATGAAATTCCATGTGATATACTTTAGAGTATCATTCCAAATAATAACACTTGACTTATTATATCTTGAGTCAATTATTTATAGCTCATATGTTACTATTTTTATCAAGTTTAATATTCTACAATTGATAATCATGACATATCATCACAACCCATAACACTACATGATGATCATCTATTAGGGGAAAGTCAAAGTCATACTTTGACAGGACACTATCATTCCACAGTTCATATAATATAAATTCCATAACACAATAATGAATGATAATGAATAATACCCTTTATTATAAAATCATGATACATTTTACAACCATTTCACCTAATCTATCCTTTATCTTATACTAAGAGATTTGACATGAACCTCCTTATTTTTTATGATAACGGTTCAATTAATGGATCTAATACAATATCTTATATATCCACCTATATGATATTTACATCACCCCTCTTTAGGATCACTCAAATGTGATGGTACATTTGAAGTATGTGTTCTTTCATTTGGTGAGTGAGGGGTTCCTTGACCCGTTTAATTAATCCATTGTTTTTATAGTGTATCTCAATCACTCCCTTAATGCTGGGAACCATTTTAATTTTAAATATAGACTTATTGATTCAAAAAGGTTCCTTTCCAATATTTTATACAATGTTGTAATTTTCCTTTATTATTGAGCTCTATATTCTTTCTTATTTATAACTCTTCCAACTAATAGCTCTACCATTTAGGTAAAACCTAAATCCATATTAAGATCTAATATCATCTTTATTAAATTAAACTAGAATCTATGTAACACTTTACAATGATTTCATCCTCACATACAAAGACAAATAACACATCTTCAGTTCTTCTAAATCACATAAGGAAGTTTATAATAGTAATCCAGTAACTATAATTATGATTTTAATGGTATATAAAAGTTATAATAAAATAATAAGTGACATTAGTTTGAGTACATAATATGATAAACCTGATAGATCATTTTGGGGATATATATAGATTACTATCCTTTCTTTCAAAGAATTTAGAAAGATATTTAATCTTTCTTAGATTAATTCCATATAACACAATTAAAGACCCCACTTTTGGAGTTCTATATGCTATTAAAATTCAGCACTTGACTAATATATTATTATAATTCAATACAAATAGCCTCTCAGATCTATCTCTATATATATTCATTTCTAGTATGTATACTGCTTCACCGAAGTCATTTTTTTCTGGTGAACATTCCTAACCATATCTTTATAGAGTGTAATTTTGGGAAATAATTTTGGATAAATATTATTTTATCCTTATAAAATATAGAAATGTAACCATAATCCAACTAGTATTATTATATACACAATAATCATTCATGTTTTCAATGAAACCAAATGATTTCAATGCATCTATTTATTACTAAAAAATAAGAATAAAAAAATATCAAATGAAGAAATAACTAAATTTGAGTGTTATATTCCCCAAAAAAAACAAAAGAACTGATACTTGAGAATCACATGAACCTCCAAGGGACTCATGATCGCATGACCATTTCAAGGTCACGTGAAGACTCCACATGTAGTTTATAACTTATGGTGTATCCTATAGAGTCCCCTTCAATTATCTTTCTTACTCTTACGAAAGATCCCTAGTTAACTGATAACCTCGTGCAGAAAACGTAATGGCACCCTCTGGCTGCATGGTTTTTAATTGGAATGTTCCTAAAAACAATATGAAATTCCTCCAAAACTAAGGAGGAATAATATTCAAAGGAATAAACCCCACAATGGTTATAAATACCATTCACCATATCATCATTTGAAAGGATAAATTTCCTTAATGATATTCAAGAAAACTCATGGTACAACTGAACTTTTTTAGAATAAAACAATGGAGGTAAAAGGGAAGAGGTGAGAGGTAGTCACGGTCTCTCAAGGACATGTGACAGACCTTCGATTATCCGTAATGCACCACAAGTCCGTAGAGATATGCCTGCCTCATCTCACGAAGTCTCTTTGACTTTTAATGCTGATCAGATGTAAGTTATTAGGTATGTCAAGGAAACTAAGTGTTTTCACTTAAGTGCACTATGGATACACTAATAGATTTTTCCATAAACATAGAAACACACCATGATATGGCTCATATTGGTCATGCATGACATCATAAAAAATTGAGAAAATATCCTAGATATTACCCATACAGATTCGAAAGACCCATGATCCTTTGTAGAAAACAATAGAGATAAAAGGGAATAGGTTATAGGTACTGACAGTCATTGAAGGACATGAGACACACCCTAATCGATCCACATGGCACCGTGAGTCCCTATAAATATGTTCAACTCATATCATGTAGTCCATTTTAATTATTATTCTCACTACACAGAAGTCTATAGGTATGTGAATGAAACATCACACTTCTCCTTTGATGTTGTAAGAAAAAAGAGATAGATTTTTTCACAAAAATTCTTGCACACCCCCACATTACCCATATCAGTCATGCGACACATCAGAAAGAAATATTTTAATTTTACTTGATATTTCTTATGAAATATCTCATGACTCTCAACCTTTTTAATATAGAAAAAATGAAATAAAATAGGGAAGAGGAATAAGGTACTCACAGTCTCTGAAAAACATGGGACGTGCCCCAGAAGTCAACACCATGGTACTGTGAGACCCCAAGACAAATCATCCTTATTTGGACCCAGCCTTAAACATTACTTTATCATGAGATAAGTCAATAAATTAATTTTAATTCACATCGATGATCTTTTCTAGTTTAGAGATTTATAGAATTAGGCCATAACTTACACATAACAACTTAAATATTACAAGTAGACACTTCTACTCACTATCTATTTTTTATAAAACAAAAACTCTTTAAAAAGAAACATGTTTCATTTAATGTTTTAAATAGCATGACTTTTCCTTGATCTCATCCTTGACTATATTCATAAATATGTCGTCTAGAAAAAATTTCAAAACTTGCGATAAGCATAAAAATCTCAGTAAGGGATACATAATGAATGAAAATATTTAGTCTTGAGAAAACATGTAAACCATGAAAACATTATCATAAAGTAATACTTTTTACCTTTATGAAGTAGCAAAACCACTTCACTGAATATAAGCTCATAGATTACCCTTACAGTAACCAAAATATTACCATAAAGACCATATAAAGTAACATATTACATAAAAAGGTAACACGGTATATAAATATTCTTAAATTGGATAACCATATGGTCAACTTCCATACATATAACTAAATAGAACAGCCATATGACCAACTTCCATACCTAATGCCGAAACATTTTTTCATTTTTCAATAGCCGGTTTTGGGGTTCCCGGTACCCGTACAAACAGACCCTAAAAACCATAATTCAAATTTAAAAGTCAAACCAAAACATTACCATCAAAAGCCGCGCGCCACACCTCGAGACTTGAGCCCATCATCCCATGTCGCCTTCACTGTTACTGCAGGTCGAACATCATCACTCTGCATCGTATCACGCAATCATCACGCCGGTGTCGGGGAGGCCGTCAAGTGTCTTCGCCGGAACCTCTTCCACAACATACCACCATTCATAAACACCTCCACAAGTCCTCCAGAACAATGGACGAAAATAGAAAATTCACCGTAGTTCCAAAAACACAACAAAGCATCACCACCACCACATAACAAGAAGAAAACTACAGCTCATCGGGGAGAAATGACTCTGCCCGAAGAAAACCCAGTCCATCGCCAGATATGACGACGTAACAAGAAACATCAAAATAGAACCACACCAATAACATCATAGGAAAAAGGAAAATCAAACCGATAAAAAACTGAAAGTGAAGATAAACATCATCATCATCGCTCCATCATGACAACACCTTCAACTCACACTATCAGATTCACCACGACACATCAGAAGAAAAACAGAACCAAAGAACTGAAGATCCCACCACCACCAGGCAAATCAACCACATCAGGCACAACGAAACCCCAATGAACTCACCTAAGAGGAAGTAGAACCCTACAAACCGCCGACGCATGAGCACGACCATCAAACGCGAACCACCCATCATTTGGTTTATCCAATAACCTCCATTCATTCTTTTATCACATAACCACCCATAAAATGTCCAAGTACCATTATATAATCATAACACATAAAATATTTCAATGATTGACATTTCACTAATAAAATTTTATTTTCAATCACAAGAAATCATTTCCTAATATTGAAATAATCAATCCATTTCAAAAACCATTTAAAACATTTAATAAAGAGATTTTTGAATCAAAGTGTCCCATACCACTATGAAATGTTTTAAATAAATTTTATAATTAACATTTAAAATATTTAGGTCCATAAAAATAAATTCATAAAAACATTTTGAAAATATGAACATAAAATAGAATGATTTTATAAGAATAAATCATCAAAAAATTAAAAAGAGGGTTTTAGTTAAAAATCCCCTTAAAAACATCAAATATCATAAGAATATAGAAAATCATGATATGACATGTCAAAAGGGTTGTATATACACCTAATAGGATAAGAAAGATACATACCATCAAGATATTCCTTAATGAAAGAATATTGAGGCGATGTCCCGTACATAGATCGTATCATTATATTAAGGGTAAATCAATGACATAATTATATGTGACAAATATAATTACACACAATATAATTAGATATTAAGTGTAAAACAATCATAGTCTATTCACACATATTCTGGGAAAAACAAACCCAACGACACAAATATTTAACTCAATGAAATGAGATTTAGATATGATTTCCCTTAAAAGTTAATATAAATGATGTAAGAATTTATATGTGGGGTGATTATGTATAGAAATAGTATATTAAAACTAAGGGATGTTTAAATTAAAATATAAATAAATAAATAGTGATTCCACACATAATCTTTTCATAGTACAATCAACGTATTATGCGTAAAACCCAAAGAGCGTAAATTGAGTTTAAAAATTCCATTACAAAGATAATTTTGTAAATAAAATAGATAAATTATGTGTATTTAATATAATTATACATAAAGAAATTATAAATAAAATATATGACATAAAAATTTGTTTCTCACATAATCATATCATAACTTAATCAAGTAGTAGAAGATTAACCCAAAGAATGGAAATTGAGTTGTGAAGTTCCCTTACCTTGAGTCTGAATCGTCATATATGTTCCTTGTTCTTCCTGAATAATAATAAAAAGTTTATTTAAACTTGATTCAGATACTTTTTAAATTTTATTATTCATTTTATATCAATTATTACCACATTGTAAAAAATACATAATTATTTAAGTTAATATTGTTCATTTTTTCAATATACGGTACTTGAGTTGAAATTGAACTTATTTTGATATAAATTGTACATAATGTAAAAATTAATTCACCTCCATAATGATAATAATTATTTAAATATCATATATATTCATTATATATGTATTTATAATAGTCCATAACATTTGGATATAAGAAATTAAATGCACCATTTATGGAGACGGTAAGTCGTACTTACGCATGAACGCTACTTTCATTTATTTTTCATATTTAATGGAATGAAATATAAATGATAAATAGGTATATTATTATTCTATTATAATATAATATTTTATATAAAATATATTATTTCATTAATTTGAAACTTTATACATTCTATTTATGGAATAAACGAGTCATATCACTTAGAGGGTGTGGTAGTCTGTATTTTCTCAAATGAAATTAACATATTTACACATTATGGAAAGCATAATGTAATGATGTAAATATAAAATATATAAGAATATAGAAAATATTAATATAATAAATATCATATATGAATACATTTCCATCATAATGGACACCATTAGAGGAGGTAGGGGAAAATTGAACAATCATTGTTTTGTGAGGTTGTAGTTTTCCATGCATAGAATGAGTTTGTTTCTATCAATTAGATAGAGTTGTGAGTAATTTTAGTTATAATAATTCTCATAAAAACAACCTAGTATATTGGGGATACTAGTTTTTTTATGTTACAAAATAATAATAATATCGTAGGGGGTGTAGATGTAAAATATAGTGAAGAACTGAAGAGAAGTTGTAAACACTATATCGAGTAACTTCTTTCGATTTGATCCTAAAGGCTTTATTGAAATTACTTATGACCAATGTAAGTATTCTAGGTGTTAGGTAGGGATATTTGGAGCTTATTTGAGCATAAGTTTGATGAGACAAGTGGATTTAGAGGTGTGATTAAATGGGTAGAGGTAGTGGCCTTTTATAAGAGGAAAGATGGGCACTTTAAGAATATCTTGAAATATTATTTTACTATAAAATGCTTTTTTGTTCCAAAAGGCCCCAATACCATTTATTTCAAGGATAAGATGTTTTTGGGTATAATATATCTCAAAAAATAAATTTTAGTGAAGTCTTGGTTACAAATTTAACCTTATCTTTTTTTCTTTAACCCTTTGTTAAAAACATTAACTCTTACCATGCCTTTTTGTATTTTCATAATTTATGGTTACAATAGTTACTATAAAATTACAAGAGAACCAAAAGTGGATAATTAATTAAACTAGTAACATTATATAAGTCATTTTTTCCAATATTATATTTTTTGGACTGTTATGTCACTTAATAAAATAGAATTTGTTTTAAAAACTCAAGTATGTTAATTCTGACACTATTTAGTAATTTAGTTTTGTTAAATTGATAAATCCATGATTCCATCAAAAAAAGAAATTAACAAAAAGATAATATTTCAATATAATCAATAAAATTCATGTATGGAATCATATTAATCATATAACATTTATTTTAGTATTTATAATATCATTTATTTGAATCTTTTATTAATAAGGTAATCACTGCATCATCATTGTGTAATAAATAAATTTATTTATTTACTGTATAAAAATTAAAAATAATATATCCTGATGTATAAAATATTTTTATATTTCTAATTACTATTTATATAATATTATTTCAATTATATTACCCCATTGAATAATTTTTTTGTAAACGATACATGTTTATGTAATATTTTTCTTTACTTTAAATTAATTAATATAAAATGACATTATCATTCCTAAGAGGCACCATGGGGTCACAAAATTGACCCACATATTCACATGGTCAGAAATATCTTATCCAATAGGTTTGAAAAATGGTTTAGGGTAGTTTTATATTATTATAATATATTATTACCCTTATTTACCAAATTTATCCTTTAACCCTGGTAAATAAAATAATTACTAAAGTTACTTTTCATAATGTCCAAAAATAAAAAGTAAAAATTTAAAAAAGTTGGATGTTCTAATTTCAAAATGGAATCCATTTCATCAAATTCAATACATAAAAATTGCAGTATTTATTTTAAAATAAATTTTCATTGTCAAAACCAAAAAGCAGGTTTCTAAGAAGTAATAACTATCAAAATATAGACATGTGTTTATGTCCAATTTCAAAGTGAAATTAATTTCAATGACCAAAATTTTATTAAATGATAAATATATATTATATTTAACTTTAAAATCATTAAATAATATTTTTTAACCATATAAATTATCTCGATGGATAAAGTCATTTTCAATTAAAAGTTTATGTATTTTTACTATTTATCAAAACCAGATAGTTATAAAAACTAAAATCACAAATTCATAAAAAGTAAATTTTGATGTATTTATTCTAAAAAGGAAGTTTATATTGTCAAATAGAACATATATAGGTGTCCAAATATAAATTATAAAATGGTTCTCCATCAAAAGGTGTTAAAAAGGCATTATTTGAAAAAAACATCATTTACCAGAATAATTGAATTTGTTCTTATATAATATCTATAAAACATAAAAGATGAATTTATGACATTAAATTAAATATATAAAATATATTTTTTATTTATTAAAAATCCATAAATTGTGATGTGATTTTATAAAACCAATTATTTTATTTTTAAATAGGTTTTCTTAATAACACATCCTTTATATTCAATTGGTTTTTATTTTCATTTATAAAACATTCGGTAACTAATAAATCATTATTTAAACATGTGTAAACCATATTTCAAAATTCATTTGATACTATTCATTCCCACAATTCCAAGGGCTAAGTATTAACAACCATTTAAAATAATAATAATATTATTGTATTATATTTTAGTATTACTCAAAGTTGTGTGAAACGTAAGATATTGGACAAACCCGTTGTTGCATGTTGAGTACGCAATCGAAAAAAGTGTCCCATTTAACATAAAATTAATATCTTGTTTATAAATATTAATAGTAATTAATAATAATTTTTAAATAAATGCCTGGGTCATTACATCATTCCCCCATTTTGTAAATTTCAACCACACAATTTTAAAATTTTTCTCGGAAACATCATTTAAAATCCCACATTAGAAAAAGAGTCAATAAAAATATCACATTAATAGAAATAAATAGAAGTTAAAAAGTCACCTGAGATAAAATATACTAGGATTCCATATAGGAAACATGGATTTGGAAGAAAAAAGAACCATCGAGTTTTGATGGAGAGCGATAGAAAACATGATCAAGAGAATGTTAACAACCTTAAAACCATAAACATGTGATGGGTTAAAAAGTCATTGATTTCATAGTAATAAAATAAAATAAAACACATTTCTATTTTAATAAAAATTTCATAAAGTTGAAGAATTATTTCACTACTTTGAATTAGAACATAAGGAAATATACTTACATGATGAGTAGAGTTTCATCCTTTAAAAAATTTCAGCCACACACTCATATTTTATCTGGAGAATAACATAATCCCTAAAAGTTGAACTATTAACCAAAACCAAAATTTTTAGTATCAAATCAGATAATACCCAAAAAAGGACAATCCTTTATAAAACTAAATACTACTCTTAATCTCAAAAATTCAAAAAAAATACCCAAAGTTCAACAAAGACAATTCAATACACAAAAGTTCATAAAATTCTTAAAGATAATCAAATTAAAATTGAATCCCAAAACTCAAAAGGATTTGATTATCATAACATTTATCTCTAAATAACATATACTACTAATAAATACTCATACTTAAAAGTAATTAACTTAATCACATGTTCTCCTTGATAGGTTAATCATTTCCATAAATAACCCAAATCACCATATGTACACAATAAAGATATTGATTCTTCTAAAATAAAATTCCACCATTACTCCTCAATTTAAATCCAAAATTATTCTAATTTACTTTGGCATATAGTGTTCCCAAAAGATTGAACATCTTCCAAAGTAACATTTATCACTTAATCTCAATTTTTTTCTTATACTAATTATATCCATTTTATAAAACATATGTTCCAAAAAAAACTTATTCCTTATCTATAAAATAATATAACTAAAATTAATAAGTCATACTAACCATGAACTTTATGTAGGATGGTGGTAGGTGATTAATCCTAGGCGCACTTTGTTTGTGGGTTCGATTCTGGTAGCTTTGTCGGATACGACTGGTTGTAACACAGTTTGTGTGTTGTCATTTTTGAAAAACTATATAATTTTATAACATTAACAAGAAATGATATAAAATCCTCAAAAATAACCATAACATAGTTTAACCTCAAAGGTTATCTCATACCTCACATTTTCATCACAAAAATTAATAACCCATTATTTTCTTAGAGGTGAATGTCTCAAAAAATACTATTAATCACCTTAATATTATAGACTATAAAGCCTCAAAAGGGGTTTCTAAGACATTGAAATTATGATCTACCTTAAAAATACAAAACCATGATGATATCTTAACCAAACATCCAAATATCCAAAGTTTCCAAAACTTGTCCTCTAATACCAACAATAAAGCCCTAGCATTAAATATTATATAATCTTTAGATCAGTCAGTAATTTGAAATTAATTCATATTGGGGATATTTTCAGGTTTATATATTTAGATAATTATGTCATAACTTATGCATAAAAATTTGAATATTTCAAGTATACACTTATACTATCTAACCATTTTTTATAAAACAAGAACTATTTAAAAAAACATGTTTCTTTTCATGTTTCAAATAGCATGGATTTTCCATGATCCTATCCTTGACTCTATTCTTCTTTATGTCCTGTTAAAAATATTTCAGAACTTGGGATGAGCATAAAAATATCAGAAAGGGATACATAATTAATAAAAACAATTATTCTTCTGAGAAAAATAAAACCTTGAAAACATTATCATAAAGTAATACTTTTCGTCTTTAAGAAGAAGCAAAAACACTTCACTAAATATAAGCTATTGCTTATCCTTTTTGTAACAAAAAGATTACCATAAAGCCCATAGAAAAAATATATAACATATAAAGGAAACTTGGGACATAACAATACATAAATGGAATAACCATACGGTCAACTTCCATGCATATCGCTAAATGGAATAGCCATAAAACAAACTTCCATACCTAATTCATTAAAGGTTATAATGTAACCAGTCTTCCCTGGATTATCACGGAACCACCTTTCATTGGGTTTATCACGTACCCACTCATCATTGGTTTATAACGTAACCACCTTTCAAATGTACAAGTACCATTATATAATCATAACACATAAAATATTGAAAATATTAACATTTCACTAATAACATTTCATTTTCAATAACAAGAAATCATTTCATGATATTGAAATACTCAATCCACTTCTAAAACCATTTAAAACATTTAATGAAGAGATTTTTTGAAACAATGTGTCCCATACCATATTGAAACATTTAAACAAAATTAAAATTAACATTTTAAAACATTTATGTCTATACAAATAAATCCATAGAAACATTTTGAAAACATGAACATAAAATAGAATGATTTTATAAGAATAAATCATCAAAAAATTAAAATGATGGTTTTAGGTACAAAGTCTCTTACCCCTTGAGAAAAACTTGAATTATAATATTTAAATAATATCCTTAAATAAAACATAATATATTATTAGAATATATTAATTCATGATGTGACTTGTCACAAGGGTTGTATATAAACCATATATGATAAAACAATATACATAACATCAAGATATGCCTCAATTAAAGGAGATTGAGACGAAGTCCCATACAGAGACAATATCATTATATTAAGGATAAATCAATGACATAATTATGTGTTAAAAATAGTAACACACCCAATATATGTGGTTATTATGTTTAAAAAAATTATAGGTCATTCACACATATTCGGGGAAAAAAACCAATGACATAGATATTTATCTCAATGAAATGAGATTGAGTTAAGATTTCCCTTACAATGTACATAAAAATGACATATGAATTTATCAATGGGGTGATAATGTGTAGAAAAATTATATCCAAAAAAATGGAAGTGGATGTTAAGACATAAAAAAATAAACCTTGATTACACACATAATATTGTCATAATATAGTCAATGTAGTATGCAAAAAACCCAAAGAGTGAAAAATGAGTTTAAAAATTATTTTACAATGATCATTTTGTAAATAAAATTGATCAATTATGTGTATTCACTCTAAGTACTCATAAAGAAGGTATAAGTACATGATATAATATCAAAAAAAAAATTATCACATAATCATAGCATGACATAATCAAGAAGTAGAAGATTAACCCAAAGAATGGAAATTGGGTTATGAAGTTCCCTTACCTTGAGTCTGACTCGTCACGTATGTTTCTTGTTCTTCCTGAATAATAAACATGAGTTAATTTATAATTTCTTCAGATCCTTTTTAAAGTTTATTATTCCTTTTATATCACTTATTACCATGTTATAAAAATTACATAATTATATAAGTTAATGTCAATCGTTTCGTCGATATTTGATACTTGAGTGGGAAATGAACTTGTTTTGAAATAAATTGTACATGTAGTTAAAATTAAATCATCTAAAGAATGATATTAAGGATTTAAATATCATATATATATATCTAGTATATATGTATTTATAATAGTCCCTAACATTTGGAGATAATAAATTAAATGCACCATTCATGGAGACGGTAAATCGTACGTACGCATGAATGCTACTTCCATTTCATTATCAGATTTAAATAATTAAAAACTAAATGATACATAGGTATATTATAATTACTCTAACAACCTGAGATTTTATTAGAATTATTATTTTTAATTTCATTGATTTCTTTTGTTGTACGCTACACCAAGATTATCTTTCACTATACGCAACACTGTATTAGCTTGCAGTATACGCAACACTATTCTTAGATTCTGTTTCACAAAATTTCAAGTTTGTTTGATAATAGTCATTCTAGGCAACATTGATTGTATATATATATATATATATTCAACGTATAAATGAAAAATGGTTGGATTCTGTTATAACGAAACAACAAATGAGTCTTGCACAACACACAACCCTGACTTGGCTTGCATTACACGCAATCACGACCTTCCTCGATAGCATGTGTAGCACACAATACCAGGTTTCACTAAACAACGATATATTATTATAATATTATAAACTAGCCGTTATGAATAGTATTAAATGAATTTTTAATTTTAGAACATTATAATTCATCTTACACAGTTTCTAGAATGAGTTATAAAAACAAAATCAATTTTTCAGATAAAATAAGAATTTTTCAAAAAATGCGGTTTTGCCACCTTTTGATGGCGCACCCATTTTAAATATAGTTTTTGACATGTTTATAAGTAAAATTTGACAAAATAAAATTCTTATTTGGAATCAGGAAATAAAAATTTACTTTGGATAAATTTTTCATATTATTCTGGTAACTTTCATATTTTGATGGATAGTAAAAACCCGCTATATTTTAATTAAAAACAAATTCTTTCATAGAAATAATTTATATGGTTAAATTATAATATTTAATGGTTTTAAAGTATAAATAGAATATATTTTTAACATTTAATATAATTTATGTCATTATCATTGGTTTTACAATGAATTCGTAGGTTAAATCAATTCAATCTTTTGCAATGTTTTAAACAAAAACTCGTTTTCTTTCGACAACAGGATTAATTTTAATATAATTTCTGAAACTTTTGTGTTTTGAATTTGGAAAAATGGATTCCATATTTGTAATAATTGGGTCCAAATTATGTTAATAAGCTACTTTTCATTTTTGGGCATTATGAATAGTAACTACGGTAAATTTTATTTACCATAGTTAAAGGTGAATTGGGTAATTAAGGGTAAATATATGATTATAAAATTACCATAAAACCTACCAAAATTCTATTGGATGACTAAAAGTTGACCCATATCACCTAAGGGTTGGAATAGGTTCATTTTATAGACTTGTTTCAATGAAAATAATTTAATTATTATTAAAACCAATGAAAGTGACAACATATCAGTCTCTTAAATCTTATAAGTATATTAATTTTAATTTAGTGATAAACTTCATGAAACTTATAAAATAAATATTCTACAGATATATAATACAATTAACTACATCATATGAATTTATTTATAATTTTTAGGGATTAAATAATTATCATTAAAGGGGACATAACAGTGATGTTGAAATTATTTTATTAAGAGAAATATCAAATAAATTGTTTTAAAAATATTCAAATAAATATTATATGAACTATATAATGTGATAAACTAATTTTCTAGACTACCATGACATTTTATGAACATATTAAATATTTTAATTTGAATAAATCCTCTGTTTGGATTCTATTTATATTCAAATAAATGAATAGTGTCAAAATTGACACTATTGTTATTTTATAAAAATAACATATTATTAAATTGTTTAAAAATCACAAAAATATTTAAAAATTATAAATTTAAATTTATATGGTCTAAAATGTTATAACGTACCCCATTATGTACAATTCACATCAAATAAGTAATTATTTATAACAATTTTAAATTTATAATGTTATTACCACAAATAAAATTAAATTGATTAAATAAGGATAAATAAAGTTGATAATGATTAAAATAAATTCCTAACATGTATAAATTTTATTGTTTGATGCTATTACAACCCTATATCATCTAAAATTTTTATTGTAGTAATTTTAGAAGTTTTTATTTGGGTTTGGGATTGAATATAAATTAATATTTTCTTATATTTCCAAAGGTGCCCCTCTCCTCCCTTATAAAAGGGCATCTCCTCCCTCTTCTCCTCACACCATTTGGAGCCTTGAATCTCGGCCAAACCCTGACCATTTCCATTATAAACTTCCCTATAAACATACTAGAGGTCCTGGTATTCTTCGAAGAACAAATTTAGTACCCTAAGAGGAGGTTTCGAAGAGGCGTGTCAAAGAAGAGGTAATATCTGTTACCGATTCTTTCAACTTTCATTATTCTTCAAATTCTACTTCTTTAGTTGTTTAATTATATTGTAATACAATCAGTATAAATAATATAATTATATGTTATTATAAATATTAAACAACCCCATTTCACCGTCTATCCATCCTACGGAAAACGAAATCACCGTGCGTGCGTACGTACGGAATACCATCTCCACGCTGTGGTGTAATCTGTTTTTCCACCAACACCTTACATGGATGGGTGTAATGTTGTAAATAATAACTATATATGGTTATTATAACATCATACTAATTCTGATATATTATACCATCGACTCCAATTCTATTCAATAAATATGGGAACGATATCATCGCTCGTGCGTACGTACGGATTACTGTCTCCATGACACGATGAGATTCATTTTCCATGTTAACAATTCAAGAATGATTATAACATATATACAAAAAGTAATCATGAAGTATATGAAATAATAATGCTACTGGATTTATGTATATATATATATGTATTTCATCTACTTAATTCCATTCGATTCAATAAGGAAATGAAAACAGCGTTAATGCGTACGTACGGCCTACCATCTCCATGAACGGTGTATTTCTTTCCATTTATAGATCTATTATATATATGTATATTCTGAATATATATTATATATAGATCATTTTTTATATTCATGAATTAAGTAATCATGATCTAATTAATCATATTAATAATTACACGTCAAAACACGGACGATAAATAAAACGATTTTACCCAAAATGCTGCTTTAACAAGAAATTTACAAAAGAACGTGTTATATAAAGTAGTAAGTGAATCATATATGATATCATAAATATTATTATGGTTCTGTGAAAAGTTAATAATATGTTTAAAGCCACTATACAGGAGTCTCAGACACATATGGAAGAAATTGGACATAAGGTAAGGGATATCTTTTCCAATCTCGTTTTTATCCGAGATTGTTTATACATAAGTATTTACTCGGGTTATTGTTATCATCCATGTCCATGTTTTCTAGAATTTTTTTCATTTATGTTTAAAGTCCTTTTCATCCTATTTTACCTTTAATACATGGTATGTAAGGAATCTTTTGTCGTACTAGATACTTTTTTTACTTTCCGGCAAAAGTACGAGAAGAATGTTTTTTTTAACTTATATGGTGTGAACGGATTTTTACAATTTAATAACGCCTCATTTTCATTAATAATACTATACAAGATTGAATTATTATTTTCAAAAAAACCCTTTCCTTTTAAAATTGTATAGAATTTGGTGAAAATAAAATGATTTTGAAAAAGAAAGGATATTTTCCTCATGAATTCATTTCAAGTGTTTTATCAAAACCATTTTTCATCTAAGATGACATTATTTCATATGTGAATGTTTCAAGTATAATGTATCTATGATTTACATGGTTTCACATTTCTTATTATGAAATAATATCCATTTATTTTATATGGATTATGTGGTGATGGGATGATGTTTATGAAACCCATTTTATTTATTGGGTTATTATGAATGATGTATGTTTACTTTGTGGCAGAAGTATGAATGATTTAATTATGAGGTGGGTGGGACCTATATCTCCCTCCAATGCATTGGGTAAAGATTTATATCTCATGAGATTGACATGGATGGAATGGAAAGTTAAACTGGTTCAGTAATACAGGTTTGGAATGAGGAGTGAACTCGATTCAGAAAGGGACTTTGTCCACTAAGATGGTCTTGGCAGCAATGACTTGGCTACTTTGGAAATCATAACATGTGCTTGATAGTTGCCACAATTACATGTTTTATTTAAATGATATTTTATCATGATTAATATTTCTTTATGATCTATGCATTATGTACTACCATGTTTTATGTCATTGCTCAAGATTTTGATGTTTAAACGTTATGTTCATGTTTTTAAGATCAAATGTATATGATTTGTTTTATTTTATCCATTCTTACCCTTACTGATCATTTGAGCTCACCCTTTATATGATTTATTTTCCCCAGGTTATAAATAAAGGTTTTATGTAAGAAAACAAAAGGGGAAGATATTTATGGGAGATGTTGAAGATCTCTCACCATGATTAGAAGATCATGTTCCAAGTTTCAAAAGATACTAAACTATTACGGTCCTTGTGTGTCTGTTTTTGTTATGTATTAAGTATTCCACAAAAGTAATGTAATGTCCATTTACGTCAAGCTTTGGGTCTCTACAGTTGGTATCATAGGAAAGGTTTAGTCAACCTTTGGAAACTAGGATGCGAGAACTTTAGTGAGATCCCTAGAGATATTTCTATGGTATGTATAGGGATGTCCCTAAGGTTAAGTATAAGTATATGTTATAATCCTATAACTACAGTAACGATATTAGAATTATACCAAAGATGTTAGATATTGAAGGTACTCCGCCTTTATTATGTTTTTTTCCCTAGCATGATTTTTGCCTCTCATAGAATTATTTTTGTGTTTTAGTCAATGGAGAGAACTAGAAGGAATTCGGTTAACATTGAATCCAATGGACAAATTTGTGACTATGAGAAATGAAATTTCATAATGCCTTGAGAAAAAGATATTGTTATTTTTCCGAATCAGTCATCGTGATATATGATTAACAAGGTGAAATTTAGTGGTATTCCTAATTCATCAAATAAGAGGAAGATAGACTTTTATGCATGTTCTCATGTTGAGGAGCATAAAGAAAGGAAGATTGAGATTTCTAAAGAAGGGAAGAAGAACCTTGATGAATACATCAAATGGAGGGGAAGAGGTTATCTGTGTGGAGAGAAGGTTCATAGAGTGACTGATTGTTATGGAGTTCAATGTCTTATCTGTGGAGAACATGGGCATTACCCAACTCAATGCCCTGACCTAAAAGGTTACTTCTAAATCAAAGATGGACTTATTCCATGAAAATCATTGAAGATGATGGATTGAAGTGTTTATGTATTTGTATTAAAGAATAATGTTGTTGAGGTACTTTTATGGTATATTGGAATATCTATGTATTGGTCAATTGTGGTTTTCAATAAGAATATGGTACTGGTAACCATGAAAAGTGACTGAACTATTTTTGGAAAGCATATGATATGCGCATAATGAATGGATAAGGAGAAGATAATATGTTTTAAAGTATTCATGAGCACATGACTGATATAAAGAAATAGTTATATCATGGTTTGAGTATATAGAATTTTTGGGATTTTAGTATGTGGAAAGAGTTAACTTTTTACAGTATTCATGTTTTCACTAAGGTTCAATGGATATTCATTTTTCAAGAGAATACATGTAACATCCCAGGTAAATAAAGAATAAATCATTTTCATATTTGTTTATATTTGCGAATTAAATATTAATTTTACTTTAAAGGGGTCGCTATGTTCAATAGCGTACCTGATACGCAACAATGAGTTTCTTTGAAATCTCACGTTGCACACTGGTAATATAATAATGTTATTTTAAATGATAGTTAACACGTAGCCATTATATTGGCGGGAATGAATAGAAATAACTATAATATGATTATATATGTTTTTTAAATGTTTTTATATTTATCCAATAAAAGATAATGGCTTAAAATAAGAAAAGATTTCAATTTTAGGCATAGATACTCTAATATTCACTAAAAGGTTGAACTATCGCCTTTTGATGGCGAACCCTTATTAAATATAGTTTTGTTCACTCTTATACATTCTATTGGACAAAATAAAATTCTTCTTTAGAATCAGGACATCAAAATTTACTATGTGTAAATTTTTTGTATTTTCCCAATAAAGTTCATTTTTTAATGAATAGTGAAAAATGTTGTATTTTTATTCAAACCACTTTTTTATCTAATTTTTTTATATGATTAGATTATATTTTGAATTGGTTTTAAAGTTAAATTAGAATATATTTTTACCATTTAATCCAATAGTGGTCGTTGGAATTAATTTCACTTCGAAATTGGACTTAAACTGGTGTCAATCTTTTGATACATATTGTTTCATAAAAACACGCTATTTGTTCTAACAGTGAGAATTAATTATTAAATTAATTAATGAAACTTATTTGTTTTGAATTTTTTAAAATATACATCATTTTTGAATTAGGAATATCAAATATATCTTAGGGTGAATATTTGGTATTTTTCTGAAAAACTTCAATTTTGATGAATAGTGAAACCACTAAGTGGCAGTTAAAAAAACTGATTTTTCGTTTAAATGAAACTTTAACACTTTTGTGATTTGATTTTAAAAATTTCGACATACATGGTTGTCATTAATAAGTAAAATTTGGTTCAATGGGATTAAAATAATTTATGATGAATAGTAACTTTTAAGTTTATTAATTGCGATTAGAGGTAATTAGTGTAAATTAATGTAAAAATAATATTTTAATAATATGAAATGACCTTGACACATGTCCTACACTTATTTTATGTGTCATGGACGACCAAGAAAATCCATGGGTCAACTTGGGGACCCCATGGAGCCACTTTGGTAGGAAAATGACATTAATAACTTTTTATTTAAAGTTAAAATAAGAATGTCACAAACATGTGTTGTTTTACTAAAACAATTTTTAAATGGGGTTATACAAGTCATATTTTTGACTATAAATATTAATTATAAAGATAAAAATATTTCCTACATCATTATATTTGTTTTATAATTTTTAGACATTAAATAAATTAAATTATTTATGACACCATGATGATGCAGCGATTACCTCATTATTTAAAGATTTAAATAAAATGAAAATATAATGTAAAATATAAGACCTAAACTTGTCCAAAACCTATTGGATGGGTGGATTTATAACTCTTATCACCTTATCCTAGAAATATATAATTGTGGTACCTTTAAAAACCGAAACTCATTTTATAATAAAGTATCCTTTTATAACTTTCCAAGAGTGCCCCTCCTCTCCTCTCATCAAAGGCCCCCACCTATACCACCTTACCCACACCTCTCAAGCCTTTGGCTCAGCCAAAACCTTCCCATTTCTCTCTCCACATCCCTCTATTACTCATAGAATCCTCACTTTATGCAGAATTCTTTCCAAGAAGCCTTTGACCTCAAATCAAAAAGAGTTACCCGATTTAAAGATAGTGTTTTCTCTTGTGTTCTTATGTTTTATTTTGCTTCTCCAACCCCCTAAACTCTTTTTATTCCTTTATATTGTAACAAAACCAGTATCCTAATATACTAGTATTTGGTAATGAGATGTATTAGAGCTACACATACACACACATTCGTCTAATGGTTAAAGAACATACTGTTTCTGTGGTTGGCGATTTTCAGCCTCACAAAATGATGATTGTTCAATCTTCTTTTAACACCTTTCATGGTGGCCATTAAGATGTCACTCTATTTATATATGATATATATTATGTTTATGTTTTCCTTATGCTTCTTTATTTTTCATTTGTGTCATACCTTTATGGTTTCCATTGTGGGTAAACACGATAATTTCATTTTAGGATGTGCAGACTACCGCCCCCTAAAAGTGATTTGATTCATTAATGCCATATGTGGGACGTATAAAGGATGGAGTTAATTATATTATATATGATTTTATACTGGAATTATAATATACCCTTATATCATTATGATTTCACTCCATTAAATACGAAATAGAAATGAAAGTAGCGTTCATGCGTACGTACGGCTTACCGTCTCCATGAACGGTGCATTTCATTTCTTACCTCTAAATGTTATGTACTATTATAAATACATGTATATGCTAGATATATATTATATATATGATATCCAAATCATGAATATCATTTGGGATATATTTAACCTTTGACCACTTAAACAACATGTAATTGTAAGAAGTCCATTTTTGACTTAAGTACCAAATATTGACAAAATGAACTTTATTAAATTAAATGATTACATAACGTTTATAACATGGAAATAAGTTATATAAAAGCAATAATAAACTTGAAAAAGGTTTTTAGGCAAGTAGAAATTAACTTTAGTTTATTATTCAAGAGATTAAAGAGTAATCGAGTCTCGTCGGACACGAGGTAAGGGACGTCATCTCAATCTCCTTTCATTGAGGCATATTTTGTTCTAATGCAAGACTTTATTTTATAAGGTGTATAAACCCCATTGAACTTTATTTTTATACAAATGTAACTTTTTCTATAAAGAGTTTTACAAATGACAAAAAGGAATGTTTCTTTTAACATACGCGGTGACAATGACCTTTTCCGCCACTGTGAGTATTATTTGGACTTTGGCTTCCTCAACAAGCTGTAAAGTTTTTAAAAGTAAATAAATACCATATACTCATTTATGTATTTTGGTATTGAAAATTATTTTTATAATGGATTTGTCATGTCAATATATTTTAGTGATATATTGTGATCGAAATGTGGAAATTTTTTCTTTCCATTATATTTGTTTTATGTCTTATGATTTTATAATGGTACTTGGACATTTGACGGGTGGTTACGTGATAAACCATATGACAGGTGGTGCTGTGAATTCCAAGATGGGTGGTTACGTTATGAACTCCAATTCATTGGGTATGGAAGTCGGCCGTATGTCTATTCCATTAAGTGATATGTGTGGAAGTCGACCTTATGGTTATTCCATTTAAGTATGTTTATGTCCCAAGTTACCTTTATATGTTATGTGTTCTTTATATGGGTTTTATGGTAATATTTTGATTACAAAATTGTAAGTAATGATATTTTATTCAGGGAAGAGTTTTTACTACTTCATAAAGGTGAAAAGTATTACTTTGATAAAGTATACATGGTTTACTTGTTGTTTTGAAAAACTAACAGTTTTCATTCTTTGTGTTTACCTTACTGAGCTTTTTATGCTCACACCAAGTTTTTTGAAATATTTTTCACAGGACTTAATGTGGAATAGGGTCAAGGATGGGATCAAGGGAATGTCATTCTATATAAAACATGGAACTAGACATGTTTCTTTTTAAGAATTTTTATTTTATGGTAACTTAGTAGAAGTGTCTACTTTGTACTCTATTGAGATGTAATAGTTATGATCTAATTCTCTAAAACTCTAAACCTGAAAAGATCCTCAAAGGGAATTATTCATTTAATTCAATATTAAGTAATGTTTACAGTCGGGGCCTTATAGTTTGTATCAGAGGTCGGTTTAGACAACTTTAGGAGTTATAAAATTGTTAAATTATAAATTAATTTCTGTTATGATTGAAATGATATAGCATTTAAAGATTACCATGTTTCTTCACCTAAGATATTTTTGTGTTCAGAATGGTTTTCCGTAGAGGAAACAAAGCAGCTATGTTGGGACGACATCAGGAGGAAGACAACCTTCCAAATCAGCAACCTTAGATGGTCGGAATCGGAACTGAACTATTTGTTGCAGTGATGGAACAGTTGACTCAGGCTATAAATGGTGGTGGTATCCAGGCACGAGATCTTCCAGATCAACCATAGAGGAACATCTCTGTAGTGGAACATTTCATGGGGCAACATCCCCCATAATTCAGAGGATCATCTGACCCTATGCTAGATGAAGGGTGGATTAAAGCACTATAGAAGATTTTTGATGTCATGGGGTGTTCAGAACATCAAAAGGTTAGTCTTTTTGTTTACCATTTTAAAGGTGAAGTAGATCAGTGGTGGTCGATGATGAAAAATATCACGGATAGTGATGAGATTGATGATCTTCACTAGGATGAATTCAAATGTATGTTTCTTGAGAAATATTTTCCTAAGGTGGTTCGTATTAGGATGGAAAAACAATTCCTAGAATTGAGGAAGGAGGATGACTCAGTGGCTGCTTATGAAGCAAAGTTCACTCGACTGGAAAGGTATGTTCCAAACTTCATACGATATCTTGATAGTAAAATCAATCGTTTTTACTCAGGGTTAAAGCCAAAGTATCAAAGGGATTTAGCGTCTCGTGAGTTCAAAAGTTATGAAAATCTTGTTCGATGTGTTGAGAAGGTGGAAATGGAGTTTGCCGATGATCAAGTGTTCTATAAAAACCAACAGAAGAAGAGACTGAGGTGGAAAAAGAAAGGGAAGAATTTTTCAAAAAGGTCTGATGGTAAGAAAACTAAGTTTCCAGTTTGTGATAAATGTGGTAAAAGGCATGCTAGGGAATGTCTTATGAATTCTGGAAAGTGCTACCAATGTGGTAAGATGGGACATAAGGCTTGTGATTGAACTGAAAAAGATCAGGGTGATGGTAAGACCAACTTTGATTTACAGTTAGTGAAATTTTTTAAGTGCAATGAAATGGGTCATTATGAAAATGAGTGTACGACAATGAGCTCGAGTGATGGGAAGAAGTTAGACTACAAGCAGAAAGGGGTGGTGAAATCCTTGGTAACTACTTCCGCAGATGTTGGCCATCAAATGAAGTGGTATCAGGTACTTTGTATGTTTTTTCAGATTATTCCAGTGTGTGGTTTGATTCGGGGTCTACACATTCTTTCATCTCTGAAAACTTTTCTAGTAAATTGGGAATTCCATCTCAAGATATGAATCCTGAATTATGGTTAAAACACCCGGAGGAAACGTTGAGACAAAAAGAAATTATAAGAACCTTCCTATCCTTGTGTGCGGAAAGAATCTACCTACAAACCTTATTGTTTTTCCTCTAGTAGAGTTTACTGTTATTTTGGGAATGGATTGGCTTTCTGTTTATCATGCTAAGATTGAATGCAGAGCTAAAATGGTTTCTTTTCAGAAATATTTTCAGTTTGTGTACAATAATGAACCCTTGCTTTTGAAAACATATCAGGAAGTTGAGAAACTAGTAAAAGATTGAAATGAATGTTATCTTGCACATTTTGTTGAAAATAAAGGAACTGTTCAGATTAATGATGTTCCAGTGGTAAATGAGTATCTTGATGTTTTTCCTAATGAGTTTCCTAGTATTATTCATGATCGATAAGTTGAATTTACTGTTGACTTAGTTTTTGATTCTACGCCAATTTTAAAACCTCCTTATTGAATGGCTCGAATTGAACTTTTAGAGTTAAAGAAACAATTGAATGAGTTATTAGATAAAGGTTTCATTCGAACTAGCACATCACCATGTGGTGCTCCTGTATTGTTTGTTAAAAAGAAAGATGGTTCAATGAGACTTTTCATTGATTATAGAGCCTTGAATAACATTACTATTAAGAACAAGTATCCTTTGCCTCATATCGATGATTTGTTTGATCAGCTCCAGGGAGCTTAGTATTTTTTGATGATTGACTTGAGGTCGGGGTACCATCAGTTGAAAGTAAAAGAAGCAGACGTTCCGAAGACTGCGTTCCATACTAGATATGGCCATTATGAATTTGTATTTATGCCTTTTGGGTTAAGCAATGCACCTGCTGTATTCATGGACCTTATGAATAGAATTTTCCATGAGTTCTTGGATAAGTTTGTGGTTTTTTTCATTGATGATATTTTGGTGTTTTCTAAAAGTAAATATGAGCATGAAATCCATTTAAGGGTTATCTTTCAAACCTTAAAATAAAATAAAATGTATGTAAAATTCAGAAAGTGTGAGTTTTGGTTACAAAAAATTTCTTTCCTTGGTCACATTGTTTAAAAAAATTGAATAACTGTTGATCCTGCTAAAACAAAAGTTGTTGAAGAATGGCCAAGACCCACAAATGTAACCGAGATCCGTAGTTTTCTAGGTTTGGAAGGTTACTACCGAAGGTTTGTTGAAAATTTTTCACTATTATCTAGTCCAATGACTAAGGAAACTCGGATGGGTGTTAAGTTTATCTGGACAAAATAATGTGATGATTGTTTTCAGGAGTTGAAAAGAAGATTGGTGAATGCTCCAGTTTTGGCACTTCCTTCCAGGAATGGTGAGTTTGTTATCTAGAGTGATGCTTCATTGAAAGTGAATGGTTGCGTCCTAATGAAGAATGATCAGGTAATTGATTATTCTTCGCGTCAGTTGAAAATTCATGAGGTAAATTACCCTACACATGATTTGGAATTAGCTGTTGTTGTTTTCGCTTTAAAAATTTTGAGGCATCATTTGTATGGAGTAAAGTGTGAAATATATATTGATAAAAAAAGTTTGAAGTATATATTTACTCAGAAATAATTGAACATGAGACAGAGGAGATGGCGGGAATTAATCAAGGATTATGATTGTACAATTCATTACCATCCTGGAAAAGAAAATAAAGTGGCTGATGCTTTGAGTCAAAAAAGTAATGTTTCATTAACCATGCTACATTTGGAATGAGATCCTTTGGTTTTTGATTTGATGAACTTTGGCATAGAAGTTGTTGGTGCAGGAAGTTCTTCTATTTTATTTCAGGTATCAGTGAGATCATTCCTATAAGACAGAATTAAGAAAGCACAGAAGAAAGACAGTGGGTTGCAGAAAAAGGTAGATCTGGTTCAGAAGGGTAAGTTGCCTGAATTTAATATTGATAATGATTTTGTTTTGAGGTTTGGTAAGATATTATGTGTGTCTGGTGGTTCACAGTTGAAGAATGGGTTGTTATGTGAGGCTCCTAGTTCCCCGTTTTCAGTTCATTCTGGTAGTACTAAGATGTACAGAGATTTGCGGGAGTATTACTGGTGGGATGGAATGAAAAGAGATATTGCCGATTTTACTGTGAAGTGTTTGACTTGTCAGCAGGTTAAAGAAAGGCGGCAGTTACAGAAAGGGATGCTGCAGTCATTATCAGTGCCAGAGTGGAAATGGGAAAATGTATCCATGGACTTTGTTGTGGTATTACCGAGTACATCTCGAGGTAATAATGCAATCTAGGTTATTGTTGATCGCTTGACTAAATCTGATCATTTCCTTCCTATTCAAGATACTTTCTCTCTAGATCATCTTTCTCGATTGTATCTTAAAGAGATAGTCAGGTTGCATGGAGTTCCCCTTTCCATTGTATCTGATTGTGATCCCAGGTTTACTTCTAACTTTTGGAAAGGCCTTCAAAAGTCGTTGGGTACCGAATTAAATTTTATTACATCTTTTCATCCCCAATCAGATGGGCAGTCAGAACGAAGAATTCAGAACTTGGAGGATATGCTACGTTCTTGCTCTCTGAATTATCAGGGAAGTTGGGACCAACATATTTCTTTGGTTGAGTTTTCATATAATAACAGTTTTCATTCCAGTATACAGATGGCTCCATTTGAGGCATTATATGGTAAACAGTGTTAAACTCCAGCATTTTGGGATGAAGTAGGGGAAAGGAAGTTGATGGGACCCGAATTGGTAGAATAGATGGCATAAAAAGTTCAATTGATTCAGAAACACATGAGAACAGCTCAGAGCAGACAGAAAAGTTATGCAGATAACCGGAGGAAGGATCTATCTTTCGAGGTAGGTGATCATGTTTTTCTCAAAGTTTCACCATGGAAAAGTGTGATGTGATTTGGTAAGAAAGGAAAGCTGAGTCCAAGGTTCATTGGACCATATGAAATTATGGAGAAAGTTGGATCAGTTGCTTACCGAGTGGCTTTACCTCCAAGTTTATCTCAGGTACAAAATGTTTTTCATGTTTTGATGTTGAGAAAGTATATGCCAGATCCATCTCATGTTTTGTGCCCGGAGGTAGTTCAGTTGGAAGAGAATCTCTCTTATTAAGAACAAACAGTCCAGATTCTTGACCATAGAGAGAAAGTGTTGCGTAATAAGGTAATTCACCAGGTAAAGGTTTTATGGAAAAACCATATGGTTGAAGAGGCAACTTGGGAATCTGAAAATGCTACGAGGGATAAATACCCCCACTTATTTTGATAAGTGAATAAAATTACGAGGACGCAATTCCCAAAAGGGGGGAAGGATGTAAAATTACAGGTAAATAGAGAATAAATCATTTTAATATTTATTAATATTTGCAAATTAAATATTAATTTTACTTTAGAGGGGTTGATATGTTCGATAGCGTACCTAATACGCAACAATGAGTTTCTTTGAAATCTTACGTTGCACACTAGTAATATAATAATGTTATTTTAAATGATAGTTAAAACGTAGCCATTATATTGGAGGGAATGAATAGAAATAACTATAATATTATTATATATGTTTTTTAAATGTTTTTACATTTATCCAATAAAAGATAATGGCTTAAAATAAGAAAAGAATTCAATTTTAGGCATAGATACTCTAATATTCACTAAAAGGTCGAACTATCACCTTTTGATGGCGAGCCCTCTTTAAATATAGTTTTGGTCACTCTTATACATTTTATTGGGCCAAATAAAATTCTTCTTTAGAATCAGGACATCAAAATTTACTATGTGTAAATTTTTTGTATTTTTTCGATAAAGTTCATTTTTTAATGAATAGTGAAAAATGTTGTATTTTTATTCAAAACCTCTTTTTAATCTAATATTTTTATATGATTAGATTATATTTGTAATTGGTTTTAAAGTTAAATTAGAATATATTTTTACCATTTAATCCAATAGTGGTCGTTGAAATTAATTTCACTTCGAAATTGGACTTAAACTAGTGTCAATCTTTTGATACATATTATTTCATAAAAACACGCTATTTGTTCTGACAGCAGGAATTAATTATTAAATTAATTAATGCAACTTATTTGTTTGGAATTTTTTAAAATATACATCATTTTTTAATTAGTAATATCAAATATTTCTTAGGGTAAATTTTTGGTATTTTTCTGAAAAACTTCAATTTTGATGAATAGTGAAACCACTAAGTGGCAGTTAAAAAAACTGATTTTTCATTTAAATGAAACTTTAACACTTCTGTGATTTGATTTTCAAAATTTCTACATACATGGTTGTCATTAGGACGTAAAATTTGGTTCAATGGGATTAAAATAATTTATGGTGAATAGTAACTTTTAAGTTTATTAATTGCGATTAAAGGTAATTAATGTAAATTAAGGTAAAAATAATGTTTTAATAATATGAAATGACCTTGACACATGTACTACCATTATTTTATGTGTCATGGACGACAAAGAAAATCCATGGGTCAACTTGCGGACCCCATGGAGCCACTTTGGTAGGAAAATGACATTAATAACTTTTTATTTAAAGTTAAAATAAAAAGTGGCAAACATGTGTTGTTTTACTAAAACAATTTTTAAATTGGGCTATACAAGTCATATTTGTGACTATAAATATTCATTAGAAATCTAAATAGATTTCCTACATCATGATAGATTTTTTATAATTTTTAGACTTTAAATAAATTAAATTATTTATGACACCATGATGATGCAGCGATTACCTCATTATTTAACGATTTAAATAAAATGAAACGATAATATAAAATCTAAGACCTACACTTGTCAAAAACATATTGGATGGGTGTATTTCTAAGTCTTATCACCTTATCCTTGAAATATATAATTTTGGGACCTTTAAAAACCGAAACTCATTTTATAATAAAGTAACCTTTTATAACTTTCCAAGAGTGACCCTCCTCTCCTCTTATAAAAGGCCCCCACCTCTACCACCATACCCACACCTATAAAGTCTTTGGCTCAGCCAAACCCTACCCATTTTGTCTCTCCACATCCCTCTATTACTCCTAGAAGCCTCACATTAGGTATAAGTCTTTCCAAGGAATCCTTTGAGCTCAAATCAAAAAGAGTTACCCGATTTAAAGGTAGTGTTTTCTCTTGTGTTCTTATGTTTTATTTTGCTTCTACAACCCCATAAACTATTTTTATTCATTTATTTTGTAAAAAAACCAGTATCTTAAATATACTAGGATGTTTTTTATGATAATTATTAGAGCTACACCTACACACACCTTCGTCTAATGGTTAAAGAACATATTGTTTCTGTGGTTGGTGATTTTCTGTCTCACGAAACGATGATTGTTCAATATTATTTTAACACATTTCATGGTGGCCATTAATATGTAACTATATTTATATATGATATATATTATGTTTATGTTTTCCTTATGCTTATTTATTTTTCATTTGTGGCATACCTTTATGGTTTCCATTGTGGGTAAACACGATAATTTCATTTTAGGAAGTGCGGATTACCGCCCCCTCAAAGTGATTTGATTCGTTAATGCCATATGTGGGACATATAAAGGATGGAGTTAATGATATTATATATGATGTTATACTGGAATTATAATATACCCTTATATCATTATTATTTCACTCCATTAAATACGAAATAGAAATGAAAGTAGCGTTCATGCGTACGTACGGCTTATCGTCTCCATGAACGGTGCATTTCATTTCTTACCTCTAAATGTTATGTACTATTATAAATACATGTATATGATGGATATATATGATATATATGATATCCAAATCATGAATATAATTCTGGATATAATGAACCTTTGACCACATAAACAACATGTAATTGTAAGAAGTCCATTTTTGACTTAAGTACCAAATATCGACAAAATGAACATTATTAAATTAAATGATTACATAACATTTATAACATGGAAATAAGTTATATAAAAGGAATAATAAACTTGAAAATGGTTCTTAGGAAAGTATAAATTAACTTTAGTTTATTATTCATGAGATTAAAGAGCAATCGAGTCACGTCGGACATGAGGTAAGGGACTTCATCTCAATCTCCTTTCATTGAGGCATATTTTGTTCTAATACAAGACTTTCTTTTATACGGTTTATAAACCCCTTTGACCTTTAAATTTATACAAAAGGGATCTTTTTATATGAAGAGTTTTACAAAACGTGAAAAGGGAATTTTTCTTTTAACGTACGCAGTGACAACGACCTTTTCCGCCACCGTGAGTATTATTTAGACTTTGGCTTCCTCAACAAGCCGTAATGTTTTTAAAAGTAAATAAATACCATATACTTTTTTTATGTATTTTGGAATTGAAAATGATTTTTATAATGGATTTGTCATGTCAATATATTTTAGTGATATATTGTGATCGAACTGTGGAAAGGTTTTCTTTCCATTATATTTGTTTTATGTCTTATGATTTTATCATGGTATTTGGACATTTGACGGGTGGTGCTATGAATACCAGTATGGGTGGTTATTTTATAACCTCCAATGCATTGGGTATGGAAGTTGGACGTATGGCTATTCCATTAAGTGATATGTGTGGAAGTCGACTGTATGTTTATTCCATTTAATTATCTTTATGTCCCAAGTTACCATTATATGTTATGTGTTCTTTATATGGGTTTTACGATAATATTTTGGTTACAAAAGGGTAAGTAATGATCTTTTATTTAGTGAAAAGTTTATACTACTTCATAAAGGTTAAAAGTATTACTTTGATAAAGTATACATGGTTTACTTGTTGTTTTGAAAAACTAACAGTTTTCATTCTTTGTGTTTCCCTTACTGAGATTTTTATGCTTACCCCAAATATTTTGAAATGTTTTTCACGGGACTTAATGTGGAATAGGGTCAAGGATGGGATCAAGGGAAAGTCATGATATATAAAACATGGAACCAGACATGTTTCTTTTTAAGAATTTTTATTTTCTGGAAACTTATTAGAAGTGTCTACTTTGTAATCTTTTGAGAGGTAATAGTTATGATCTAATTCTATAAAACTCTAAACCAGAAAAGATCCTCAAAGGGAATTATTCATTTAATTCAATATTAAGTAATGTTTAAGGTTGGGGCCTTATAATATATGATTAAGGTATTCACATGATTGGAATGTGATCAACAAGATATGTCAGGGATAAATGATGGTATTCACATGCTCGGTAGATGACATTTCTAGTAATTATTTTCTTTATACTATAAGCTTGGACAAAAGTATTTTGGATAAGCCTAAAGATTTGAAATGGATTATGTTAGACATAAGTTAGTATTGTTTAAGGCTAGAACTTTTTTTGAAATTATTTCTGTAATGTTATAACAGTGTAGTTTTAGAAAAAAGGAAAACCTGCAGGATGGGCGACAACCTGTCACGTCGGACAAGGTTACGGGAATCGAACCCACAACCAAAGTGCGACAGGCCTTCATCGCCTACCATGGGCCTACAGGAAGACCCTGGTTAGTAGAAACTAGATTTATTATATTAAGCAGTATGATAGATGAAGTATAAGTCCATTTTTGGAACCATATACGATTAATCTCACCATAGATGGACTTATATATATATATCTTTTTATAACCTTATGTTTGAGAGAGATGGAATGACCTATCATTATATAACATGATCTGCTAACACTTCATGAATGTCAAATTCAACTTCATTTCTTTAAGAGATGAAGTGGAAATTGTACAAGGCACGAACAACGGTGAGATTGTACCGAAATAAAGTAAGCATTTCTTTTAATTCTTAACATTAGGGAAATGATCTTGAAAACCAAAACTTTTGTCCTAGTGTCCTCATATCTAATGAATCAGATGGTACCTTAGATCATCACAAATTTATGGCTTTGTGATTATTGGCTTTTTCATAGCCATGCTCTCTACCACTCTTCATCGGAACATGATGGTTAGATTTCTCTTCCATATCCATATTTTCACCTATGATCTCCTATGTGGGAACCCATGTGATGAGTTACTTTGGGTATCCATTTTGTTTCTAACTTTTCTTTTTAAAATGAAGTTTTAGTATTCCTTTTTACGATGTGGGTTTCTATGAAAGAAACTTTCAAGTAGTAAACCATTTATAACCCCGACAAATTTTGAGGGAAAAATTCATTTTAAGGGGGGTAGAATGTAATAACCTAAGATTTTATTAGAATTATTCTTTTTAATTTCATTGATGTCTTCTATTTTATGCTACACCAAGATTATCTTGCACTATACGCAACACCGTATTAGCTTTCAGTGTACACAACACTATTCTTAGATTGTGTTACACACAATTTCAAGTTCGTTTGATAATAGTCATTATACGCAACATTGAGTGTGTATATATATATATTAAATGTATAAATGAAAAATGGTTGGATTCTTTTATAAAGAAACAAAAAAGTATTTCTTTTACAACATGCAACCCTGACTTGGCTTGCATTACACGCAATCGCGACCTTCCTCGATAGCATGTGTAGTACGCAATATCGGGTTTCACTAAACAATGATATATTATTATAATATTATAAACTAGCCGTTATGAATAGTATTAACTGAATTTTGAATTTTATAACATTATAATTCATATTAAACATTTTCTAGAATGAGGTATGAAAACAAAATCAATTTTTCAGATAAAATAAGTATTTTTCAAAAAATGCAATAGTCGCCTTTTGATGGCGCACCCAATTTAAATCTAGTTTTTGACATGTTTATCAGTACAATTTGACAAAATAAAATTCTTATTTGGAATAAGGATATAAAAATTTACTTTGGATAAATTTTTCATATTATTCTGGTAACTTTCATATTTTGATGAATAGTTAAAACACGCTATATTTTAATTAAAAAAAACTTTTTTCATCGCAATAATTTATATGGTAAAATTATAATATTGAATGGTTTTAAAGGATAAATATAATATATTTTTACCATTAAATATAATTTATGTCTTTATCATTGATTTTACAATGAATTCGTAGGTTAAATCAATTCAATCTTTTACAGTGTTTTAAACAAAACCCGTTTTCTTTCGAAAACGGGATTAATTATAATTTAATTTCTGCAACTTTTTTGTTTTGAATTTGGAAAAATGGATTCCATATATGGAATCAGTGGGTCCAAATTATGTTAATAAGATACTTTTTATTTTTGGGCATTATGAATAGTAACTACGGTAAATTTTATTTATCATAGTTAAAGGTAAATCGGGTAATTAAGGGTAAATATAAGATTATAAAATTACCCTAACACCTTCCAAAATTCACTTATATGACTAAACGTCGACCCATAGCACCTAAGGGTCGGAATAGATTCATTTTATGGACTTGTTTCCATGAAAATAATTTAATTATTATTAAAACCAAAGAAAGTGACAACATGTCACTCTCTTAAATCT
Organism: Viscum album; assembly: GCA_963277665.1. Lineage (NCBI taxonomy): Eukaryota > Viridiplantae > Streptophyta > Magnoliopsida > Santalales > Viscaceae > Viscum > Viscum album. The sequence goes on from OY728163.1 coordinate 31,873,008, forward strand.
TATAATTATATTAATTTTACATTAGTGATAAACTTAAATAAACTTCAAACATTAATATTCTCCAGAAATATAACAAAATTACCTACATCATATGAATTTATTTATTATTTTTATAGATTAAATAATTATCATTAAAGGTGACATAATAGTGATGTTGAAATTATTTTATTAAGAGAAATATCAAATAAATGGATTTAAAAATATTAAAATAAATATTATATGAACTGTATAATGTGATCCACTAATTTTATAGATTACCATGACATATTAGTAACCTATTAAATATTTTAGTTTGAATATATCTTCTGTGTGGATTTTATTTAAATTCAAATAAATAAATAGTGTCAGAATTGACACTATTGTTATTTTATAAAAATAACATATTATTAAATTCTTTAAAAATCACAAAAATATTTAAAAATTATAAATTTAAATTTATATAGTCTAAAATGTTATAAAGTACCAAATTATGGACAATTAAAATCAAATAAGTAATTATTTATAACAATTTAAAATTTATAATGTTATTACCACAAATAAAGTTAAATTGATAAAATAAGGATAAATCAAGATGATAATGTTTAAAATAAATTCCTAACATGTATAAATTTTATTGGTTGATGATATTACAACCCTATATCATATAATATTCATATTTGAGTCATTTTTGAAGTTATTAAGTTGGGTTGGGATTTAATATAAATTAATATTTTCTTATATTTCCAAAGGTGCCCCTCTCCTCCCTTATAAATGGGCATCTCCGCCCTCTTCTCCTCACACAATTTGGACCCTTGAAGCTTGGACAACCCCTGTCCATTTCCCTTATAAACCTCCTTATAAACATACTAGAGGTCCTGGTGTTCTTCAAAGACCTAGTTTAGTACCCTATGAGGAGGTTTCAAAGAGGCTTGTCAAAGAAGAGGTAATATTCGTTACCGATTCTTTCAATTTTCATTCTTCTCCAAATTCTTATTATTTAGTTGTTTAATTATATTGTAATGACATAAATACCAATATTATAATTATATGTTATTAAAAATATTAAACAACCTCATTTCACCTTCTATCCATCCTACGGAAAATGAAATCACTGCACGTGCGTACGTACGGAATACGGTCTCCACGCCGTGGTGTAATCCGTTTTTCCACCAACACCTTACATGGATGGGTATAATGGTGTAAAAAATAAATATATATGGTTATTATAACATCATACTGATTCTGATATATTATACCATCCTCTCCAATTCTATTCAATAAATATTGGAACGATATCAGCACTCGTGCGTACGTACGGATTACCGTCTCCACGACGCGATGAGATTCATTTTCCATGTTAACAATTCAAGAATGATTATAACGTATATATAATAAGTAATCATGAAATATATGACATAATAATGCTACTAGATTTATTTATATATATATGTATGTCATCTACTTAATTCCATTCAATTCAATAAGGAAACAAAAACAGCGTTCATGCGTACGTATGACCTACAGTCTCCATGAACGGTGTATTTCATTCCATTTATAGATCTATTATATATATGTATATTATGAATATATATTATATATAAATCATGTTTTATATTCTGGAATTAAGTAATCATTATCTAATTAATCATATTAATAATTACACGTCGAAACACGGATGATAAATAAAACGATTTTACCCAAAACGCTGCTTTAACAAGGAATTTACAAAAGAACGGGTAATATAAAGTCGTAAGTGAATCATATATGATATCATAAATATTATTATGGTTCTGTCACAAGTTAATAATATTTTTAAACCAACTATACAGGATTCTTGGACACATATGGAAGAAATTGTTCATAAGGTAAGGGATATCTTTTCCAATCTCATTTTTATCCGAGATTGTTTATACGTAAGTATTTACTGGGGTTATTGTCATCATCCTTGTCCATGATATATAGAAATTTTTTAATGTATTTTTAAAGTCCTTTTCATCCATTTTTACTTTTTCTAAATGGTATTTAAAGAATCTTTTGTCGTATGAGATACTTTTTTGACTTTTCGGCTAAAGTACGAGAAGAATGTTTTTCTAACTTATACGACGTGAACGGATTTTTACGGTTTCATAACGCCTCATTTTCATGAATCTTCCTATACAAGATTGCATGATTATTTCCAAAAAACCCCTTTTCTTTTAAAATTTCATGTCATTTTGTGAAAATAAAATGATTTTGAAGAAGAAAGGATATTTTCCTCAAGAATTCATTTCAAGTGTTTTATCAAAACCATTTTTCATCTAAGATGACATTATTTCATATGTGTATATTTCAAGTATAATGTCTCTATGATTTTCATGGTTTCAATTTTCTTATTATTAAATGATATCCATTTCTTTTATATGGATTATGTGATGATGGGATGATATTTATAAAACCCATTTTATTTATTAGATTATTATGAATGATGTATGTTTACTTTGTGGCACAAGTAAGAATGATTTCATTATGAGATTGGTGGGACCTATATCTCCCTCCAATGCATTGGGTAAAGATTTATATCTCATGAGATATACATGGCTAGAACAGAAAGTTAAATCGGTTATGTACTACCGGACTAGAACAAGGAGTGAACTTGATTCAGAAAGGGACATTGTCCACTAAGATGGTCTTGGCAGCAATGCCTTGGATACTATGGAAATAATAACATGTGCTTAATGGTTTCCACAATACAAGTTTTATTCCCATGATATTTTATCATGATTAATGTTTCTTTATGATCTATACATTATTTACTGCCATGTTTTACGTCATTTATCAATATTTTTATGTTTAAATGTTATGTTCTTGTTTTTAAGATCAAATGTATATGATTTGTTTTATTTTATCCATGCTTACCCTTAATGATCATTTGAGCTCACCCTTTATATGATTTATTTTCCCCCGGTTATAAAGAAAGGTTTTAGGAAAGAAAAAAAAGGGGAAGATCATTATGGGAGATGTTGAAGATCTTTCACCATGATTAGAAGATCATGTTCCAAGTTTCTAAAGACACTAAACTATTATGGTCCTTGTGTGTCTTTTTTTGTTATGTATTAAGTATTCAGAAAAAGTAATGTAATATCCATGTACATAAATATTTGGGTCTCTACAATTACATTGTAATATCATATTTTATATACATTACATAAATTCATTACGTCCATCCTTTATATGTTCTAGGTATTGAATAAATTAATCATATCAATTTGAGGGGCAGTAGTCCACATTTCCTCAGATGAAATTATCATATTTACACATTATGGGAAGAATAAACTTATTATATAAATGAAAAATAAATAAGCATAGAGATAATATAAATATAATATATATCATATATAAATACATTTCCATCATAATGGACACCATGAGTGGTGGTAGGGGAAAATTGAACAATCATCGTTTCGTGAGGTAGTAGTTCATCATACACAGAAACTATATGTTTGTATCCATTAGATGGAGGAATGTGTAAGTGTAGTTTGAATTATTCTCAAAAAAACATCCTTTTATATTGAGGATATTTTTTTATTGTAATCAAATAATAAGAAGAGAATAGGGGGTTTTGTAGATGCTGAAATTGGTTGAAGGCCTTGGACCGAAATTTGGGAAAAACTGAAGGCAGATTTCACCGAGCCTAAGGGTCCGGGACAAGCCAAAAGGCTTCTTGGAAAATTGGGGGAGTGCGCATAAACTTGACCCTACTGCACACAAATTTCCATGTACCATAGTTTTTTTCTCACCTCGTGGAAAATTTCCCCATGACCGACTGATGCGTCAGGTTTTCCGCACAGGCTAAATTCTACTCACCCCTATGTCTTCTGATCTCTTATAAATAGAAGGAAACCATGCCCGCTTATGGGAAGAAAAATTTGAAACATCACCCTTGCACATAATACACCTCTTTCATGTGAAAAATATTAATTTCAGGTACTGAAGATTCCACGACAGGTCTCTTAGGGGTCTGCCTTCACACAAAACCCTCAGGGAATGACCCTCGCTTAGGTCCTTGATTATTTAGCATGTTGTGGCATATCCGTTTACTTTCACTCAAACCTCAGCCACTTGTGTGAAAAAAATATTCCAATTGTTTACCCTCATCCTTTCCTTATGCACCCCGTTGTTTGGCATGCACCGTCTCCCTTTTGTGCACCTATTACGCACAAACCCCCTCTTCTGCGCGCAAACCTCCTTGTGCACTCCATGTATTTTCCTTACCCTAAGGCACCTTTTCTGACCCCCTATTATGTAAAACACAACTTTGTCACACACCATTACCATGTATGACCCTTCAGGTTTGTAGGATGTGATTTCAAGGTCCCTTAGATGGTGTTTCATGTTGTGTTACTTAGCCTTGTGCCTTTTCACATAGGCACACTAATGGATATTACTTCTTCACATAGCCAGGATAATGTGTGACCCTCATTGGATCACTCAACAAAACCCCCTCACCATAGCATTTCTGGTTCCTTCTCTACCCCAAGGGTTAAAGCTACAGGTTATGTAAGTCACAGGGGTGTGGAGACAACACACCTCATCTTAGTTGTAGGACATTAAATTTCCAAGAACCATCATCCTCACCACATAACATTAAACTATGGCATCGCCCCATGCATCATATGCGGGGTTCCCCGTCTCAGTCATTATCTACGCTTGATCATCTCCATGGGAGTGAGATCTTTATCACAAGGAATGAGATCCTCTTTGCTGTATAGGTGTCTATCCATGGGGAAGGGAAACCATCTTGGTGTTATCCCCTACCCTTTCTTTTGGGAGGTATCACCCCTGCTCCTCATCTCTTTTTCCAATCCAAAGACCAAAAGAGATATAGGAACACTGACTTTCGTTATCCCATTATTCTCCCTCTTGAATTTTTCTATATCAGGCATCCAACCTAAAGTAAGTCCCAATCACCATCTCCTTGGGAAACTAACCACATATAATCCCCATTCCACTTCTCATGGATGCACCTTTCATGATGTGACCATTAGGCCTTTGCTACCTCTTGTTTCTCACACCGAGAGTGACTCACTTGATATTTGATTATGCATTGACCATGAAATCCTTTATGAGCCTCCATAGAGAGTAAGCACTAAACCATCATGAAATACATGAACCTGGATCCCTGTCTCCTAGGCAAGATATGTAGGAAGCCTCTCTATGGTTCAAGGCCAACCCCTCCATTTGTTCCAACCCCTTCACGTCAATTCACCTTCATCCTGCATGACATTAAACTATATTACTCTATCGAACTTCATAGAATTTGATAATTTTCTCCTAAAAAAGGTACATAGGAAGCCTCCCTGAGTTTCTAGCCCAACAACTCCATTGGTTTCGACACCCTTCTTGTCTGTTCCCCTTCATCCTGCAAGATGTTAAACTGTTTGACCCTTTTCATCTCGCAAGATGTTAAAATGTACCCTTTCAAACTATGTGTTCTTTAATCCTTGTCTCCCATATAAGGTAAATAGGAAGCCTCCATGAGGTCTAACCCCAATCAATAGTAAGATGTTGTGCTCCCCATCCAGTAGTAAGCCGTTTTACCCCAACCAGTGGTAAGACGTTGTGTCCTGACCAATGGTAAACTATTGGAACCCCGACCAACAGTAAACCGTTGGAACCTCGACCAGTGGTAAAACGTTGTCAGAATGACACAATAGTAAGCCATTGTAAGATGAACTATGTGGGTTTTTTCCCTGTCTCCTAGGCAAGGTATGTAGAAAGCCTCTATGAGGTTCAACCCCAAACACTGGTAAACTTCAGTGTCCCCACCGTGGGACCCACATATCTAGTTCTCCCCTTGGGCATCAGATTGATCCGGATAGTTAACCATGCATAATACCCAGTATACCATAGTTTCATTGTCCTTTTCATACACCCCGATTATATACCCCCATCTTGAAATATATATACATTCATTCCCTACCTCAGGGACAGGTAGGAAGCCTCCCTAAGGTTCAACCCATCATTCATGTGCCATCGTGGTCTCTCCATTGATCCTATGTTTTTCAGGAATTCCATGCCCCATCCCTGAAGTTCTACATACTCTGTCTCCCAGCCATGCATCAATTCTCAGTAGTCGCCTCCTTAGGTTCCCCATCACCCCACTGAAGTACATGGACTTTTATTCTCTACCATGGGGATACGTAGGAATTATCTTTGAGGATCATGGCCAACATCACCGTCATCCTCACATCAGTTCCCATCTCACTCTCCATCCACTCTTAGGAATCCATATCCATCTTAATTCTTACCGGGGCTGCAACATCCCGGTGAGATCATGTCACCCACTTTCTTAGAGCACCAAGCAGTAATCGAGTAACTAACCATGCGTTATCCCCACCATTAGCGATCTCTCCTGGGGTTTCACCCATCTGATCCACTCCCATCATTTTTTGGATCAGTTTCAATTCGTCTCTTCTTGATGTTCAACTCGTAGCATACCCTGTGTTAAACATGAGAAGTTGTGGAAAACCTTAGATACATGCCTATGGCATTAAATTCCTCGCATTTGATGTTGGATTCCTCTTGCTTCAGCACCCTCAAGAAGCCCAATTATAAGGGGAAGAAACCAAGAAACATCAGTGTTCCAATGTCCTGATATGCCAATGATGTCCAATGTGACTACTCCTCTGACCGAAGGTTGCTGCCCTAGTTGGGCCCGTTGAAATGTTCTGATAGAATCATTGAAATTAAATGGAATCCATGAAGACATGGAACTATGAACTGTTTCACAAACAATATCTTATGTCTTTTAGGGAAACCCGGACTAGGTTGTGAGTTCCGAGGGGGAATCCATGGAAGGAGGAATGGGCACCCTATCATCTCATTTCAATCATGGAAAAAACAACCCTAAATAAGTAAAGGATGATATCGTCCATTAGAAAGAGGGAATGTGGGGAAGTAGCAATGCACCCCCTAAAAGAGATGGGTGCCCGCCCTGGATAAAGATTCATAAATAGAAATGGAGAACCCAACATTAATTTCTTCTCCTCAAAGTAGACATTAGTATAGTATGAGCCATCATTGGATTAGTGTTTCATCAGATCCGTGCATCTGGTGCCAGGTCCATCAACAAAAATTGTGGGACTAGAGGGAAACTCCACATAAATTGGGGTAGTTGATTGTTGGACATCCTGGTCTGTGATGTTGATAGTGTGTATCCGTCTTACCAACCATGGGAGATGGAATGGTGTTAGGGAAATATAAATCGCTTTCCTTCTTTCAACACTAATGATGTAATATCCCCGCCTTTCAGGACCCAAGATTCCATAACGGGGAACCGATCACGGCCCACCCACCAATGTAGGGGCAAGGGAAACATCAACGCGGTAATCCTGTGTGGCCTCATCTCCCCCATGGTAGCCTCCATGTCCATGGCTGCTGGGTTCCCACACCCCATCTCCCCATATGAAATGGTTTAGATAAGGGTGAAAAATGACCTCGATTGATGATAGAAGGAGGAGGGGATCATCTCAACCCATGATATGGCCCGATAAAACATAAAGGCTTATGTGCCTCATTTCCACCACTGTCCCCAAGGGTCGTACAGGGAGCCATTTCTCCCCACTCTAACGTATAACCGTTTTGGGAGCCTCTCCCCAGAATGCATCGATGACTCCCTCCCCTATGACGATGAGGTGAGGGATGTCCAGGACATCCTGGCTGGGATCCCGTTCTAGGGGCTCCAAAGGAGGGCTTCCACTAGTCCACATTAGCAGCACCACTCATCCCTACGTGTTGACGAGTAGGTAAGCTATTCACCTACTCCACCGGACCCAGTCTGACTAACCCGACACCAGCATCAGGCACATATCGAGGAGGCCCACCGAGGGGCATCAGTGTTAATGACTACCGTAGACCGTGCCACCTCGGACGCACACCATTATCCCCTGTATATGATGAGCAAGGAAAATAATACGCCCAACCTTGATTGAGGCCCCAACCACCCCACAGGATGGATGGGTCGACTCTCCATGTCATCGATGCAGGTAGCACACCCCGCGGGCTGACCTTCGACAATGATACCCAATACATAAGTCCCACATACCATCACCAATGAGAGAGCATGACCATACCACTCCCAATATCGGTGTGGAGGTCCTCCTCATTCCACCTTAAATCTGAGTAAAGGTCACCCCACTGCATTGACATGCATTACAGAATCCTCTTCAGCACCCATGACCTCAGGTATAGAGTTGTTCCTCCCATCATAGGTTGCTGATGTGATGAAGCTACCCATCCAGTCAACTTTCAGCATGGGGATCTTCCCCATGTACTTAAAGAAATTGGAAAAGGCTCTCCTAATCCCAGTAATTAGATAAGCGGAGGTTTGCCTTGTTTCATGGGCACCCAACACGGAGGTCCTACCCATTTTCTTCTTGTCCATTACGGGGACGCTCCTCGTAACAATGATACCAAGGGAAATAAACATGGAGTCCCTACCCATTCTCCCACCAGCTTTAGTAGAGGTCCTACCTACTCCAGCACTTACCACAAAGATTCCATCCATGCTTCAGATAATAGGCATGGAGGTATACCTTGTGTTCCCATCGACATCTGTCTAGGTGCTCCTCACACCCCGGATCACCAAGGGAGATGTCCTCTCCACCCCAGTGTCAATTTTTACAAAGGTCCATACCGAGACAAAAATATAACCTGACCTAAAGAGACATCCTAGGAAAAGTGGGCGGGTCACCGACACCATAAAATGCATGCTGAGAAGATTCAAACTGCAATCAATCCCGTCTACTTCTCAGATTTTGAGGTGGAATGTTATTCAGCAATGGAACCCTCACCTTGATCCTGTATGTTGAATGTGGGGGTAAGAGCACAACGTATCAGACTCATCCTTCCAGAATGTGAATTCCATTGAATTTTTTCCTCCCAATATAGATACATCTAGGAGGAGGAATATTTTGCACCTTCCTAAGGTTTGGAGGTGAAATCATCCCTGACTTCAATAGGTTCATTCTCTTCCTCAAACAGATATGATGGAGAGTTATTACTGGGACTGGTAGAGGATGAATAATAGAATGTACCACCATCAGTGACCGCATCCCCTACGTCAGAAGCCTTGGTATCCAGCCCATCTTACTGAGATGTAGTGGATAAGTCATCGCATTCATCACAGGACAACCTGAGATGCGGCGTCATGTCATCCCATTCACTGTATTTTTCACTGGCTAGTATATCATCTCAGCAGTCTGCTTCAGTGCCACTACAGGTCCTTCAGCCACCCCCAGTTGATGAATTTGGAAACCAAGGGCTAGATCCTATGTTCTAGATAAGGATTTTGTAGAACACTCTCACAACGAATGATTTCCCTAAAATTTTATGGACAATTGTGATCACCAAATTTAGTAAGTTAAAATTGTTTACCTAGGATGAAGTTGCATACTTTCTATAGACCTCTTGGTCCATGAAAATATATCTCTATTATCAGGCAATGGCATACCCCAAGATTCAGGTACACTATGAAGACATTGGCTAGTAATGTTGTATGGTCCACTTGGGTGCACACTCTATGGCCCAGCGCCATGAGTTGCCCGGTCACCACTAGACCCTCGAGCAACGATGCATTTAGAGTTTGAAAGTGCTCCATAGAATAATCAAGGAGGCTTCCACCATGTTCAGGTCTGTGAATGGGGGTAGTATTATGCCCTCCATTTTAGTTCTATCTAGCGCAGACTAATTTTCCAGGCGATATTGAGGATATGCCTCGAGGAAGATCCGCAATTAACATGGTTGATCTATCAGAGTGGGAGAATGATCTTGATATTCTTGATGATAACATACCCCCTGGGGGAGTTCCATGATTATTGGATTTGTTTGGGAGGGTTACTCACTAGTAAGAAATCTACTAGGTCTTCCCATTCCCACCAAGGAATTGGTCTTTAGCTAGAATCCCAAAAAGGAAAAATAGCACCTTAGAGCCGTTAAACCCTATAACATGTCTGGATCAATTCAGAAGATGGAAGATGATCCCAAAATGGTCGCATTGAGCCATCATATAACAGATCATAAAAATATGGTTAGTGACCTCCATGCTGAGCATGCTACGAAATGGTGTCCAGACTACGGTGATCCTCGGCAAGGGCAGTAGGGGCTGGCAGAACTTCCCCTCGACAAGTTTCCCCTTGGTGACCCTGACCATCCTGCCCAAATATATAGGATATATGTCGAATCATATGGTAGGATGAAGAGTTATGTGTCACCAAATCCACCTGAGGAGTGTGATAATCCTCGGGACCCATCTCAGGTTCCCCTAGTAGCTCTACAGGTTATCCTGCCAGCCGCTCCATGAGCCACCAGGCATGCTTATCATGTTGAAGAACCATCCCACACACTGGTGGTCAGGTTTCCTCATAAATGTAGGAAACACTGCCCATATGATCTGATGGTGGTGATCATTACTCGCATTAAGGCATTAGAGACGTGAGAGGTGGAAACCCCGCATGATGGAAAGCCATATTTGACGTGGGTGGATGATATGTCAGCACCCTCAGGTTATGGAAATCCCACCTTATCCCCCATTAATGGGATGAGAAACACACTGTAGTATTTTTTACCTCTTTATCTCAAGGTGCAGACCCATTTTGGGAACTCCAGCGTAGTAGGAGGCCACCAAACTCTGATGTTTGGTACAGACATTGGAAGGGCCTGTGTTTGTCTGGTACATCTAGCTACCCATGGGGTCAGTCGCCAATTGGGAAGATCTCCACAGATATTTCATTTACCAGTTCAGCTCTACCACCTAGAAGAAGAGTATTGCATACCTCTTCAAGTGTATGAAGAGGCCCGATGAGTGAGTCCTAGACTTTGTCACCCAGTGGAAAGGTCTCACCTACTCTTTGGATATGCCGCTGACTCAGGAACAACTGGTGACAATGTGTGTGGGGGAATGTCAAGACCAAACCGGAACCCTATCTCATTACATATAATTACCTCATGGTATTCCGAGACTTATCGGATAAGGACCAGCGTCTAGAGGAAGCCTTGCAACATGCCATGTAGGTGCGTTCGTTGCCTCCTACATTACCTACGAGAAGTGTCGCTAAGGATGAGCTCGCTGCGGTGGCACAAATAGATGCCCTCTAGAATATGGAGTTGTTATAAGTGGATCCACCTCCAAAACCTCGAATAGGTCCTCCACCTTATGAATAGCCTTCAGCCCAACAGGTCCCACCTCAGAATCAGAGGGCATCGCAGAGTAACACGCCGCCACTGCCCTAGAAAGATAACCAGTTTCCACCTTCTCGAAAGGCTCCTCTATCCCCTCTTCAGGGCCAGGGTCCTTGGGTATTTCCAAAGCTCCTGGAAACATGGAATTCTACATTTTCCCGAATGCAGGAGGCCATAAGTGGTGGATCTAACTGATCTCTATAACAACTACCCCAATCACCAGATCATAGGTCTCACCCTCAAACATTGATATGTGTTTAAATAATGGATTCAATAATAGTTTGATAACAACATATTTAGGTTAGGCCCAACCCTAACACAGGTGGCATGTGTATTTGTGAAGCTAGAAAGCGACATAGAACGAAGGTGAGTGGCATCATGTTTTTAATCATGTCTCCCAGAAGTATGACAAATGGATGGATTGTAAGATAGTTGATCATGACCATGGTATTATCGGTGAATGTCTGAATTGACCTGAGCCTTCAGGAGATGTCATGTCACGCACAACCAGTACTTCTGCATGAATAGATCAACCTTTCTCTTCCCAGAAGAGAAAGCATCAGCGACACAAGGGAAAGTGAATTCCCCCACCGATGTCATCTTCAACCCATAATCTCAGTTTCTTCATGACCTTGAAGATAGAAACCCCCTAGAATCTATACAGTGGAGGAGGATGCTTCAGGTGATGATCAAGGGTACTCTTTAGTTAACACCATGGATTTGGTAAACCCCTACATATTTTCTGACGTCGAGGAGCGCCAGACGGATCCTCCCAATGTTCCCAGATGTCGCTAGTGCCAATGAAGCTGTGGAAATATGGGTCGTTGAAGTGCCTCAGTCAATAATTCTAGCCAGGATTTGTAGGCCACTGAAACCAGACAACAAACCCAACACATGGATCAACATGTGAAACCTTCTCATCTGTTGTCATCAGGCCCACATTCACCATCATTTTTGTTACTTGATTAGGTTGAGCTGCCTCAACTGCAACGTGATCAACCATGCTATATTACATACCTAACTCAGTCATCTGACCCACACATGGTAGTCACTCCATGAGCATCGTCTAGCGATCAGAAAGACATTCCCAACACTTGTTAGCTTCTTGTTCAGCTGAAAGGTCCAGTTAGCCCCCCTACTACAGAATATCCTCTATAAGCATAACATCACACTTGGCATGGAAGTATTATGTCCCTAGGAATCTTGATAGCATTCCTGTGAGGCTCTTTATCCTTGAGGCCCTTCTCTTATTAGTGGATTTTCATGATGCCCTTGCTGAAGCATTAACAATCCCCTCTAGTTTGAGATGGAGGTAGTAGCTACAGAAGCCTTCCACACTGAGGCAATCGAGAGTGCTGAATGTCTAGAAATTATCTCTTTCTTTGGGGAACATGAAGGCTCTCTAATATAGGGGAATATCCACCCAATTTACATCACTAAACACTTCAATGTCATGAAGTTTCATCGTTGTCTTGTTGACACAGGATCCAGAATCAACCTAATCCTGAACTAGAAACTTCAAAAAATAGGGTTATCTGAGGATGACCTGAGTCCCTCTAACCTGAAAATTAACTGTTATGATAGAAAAAAATAGATATTAGTTGGAAAAATCCGCATGAAGACCTAGTTCAGTGGTCTAGTATCCAGTACCAAGTTCATAATTATATCCCAGGATACCACCAACAATGCATTGATGGGTAGTCCATAGCCTCACCTGCATATGACAGTCCCTTCATTATATCAACAGTGTCTTAATTACTCCCATAATAGTTCAGTGGGCATACATCAATGTGACTCATCCCCCTTTTCCTCTTATGAAGACCTCTACATGGATGATGGCTATTACAAGAGAAAGTATAAGAAGATTTAGGCTAACGAGGTTGAACACGCTACGGCTGCGACATACCCGTTGACAGACATGGATGATGCATACATTGTTCTGATCCACTGATTGGAGGCTATGACCCTGTATATGGGGAAATTCTTCATTATTTCTGGAATGAGGGATTAGCACAATACCATGTCCAAGTGAAGCTGGATGATCACCTTGTATTCATACACAAATCAGGCTCGAGTGATCCCCGAGCTCCCTACCCCCATAAGGTATCGGGAGGTCTGCCCCATGGAAACATCAATGTGCCATATATTCTTGTTCCACCAGGTTGGGATAAACCAATTCAAGCCTACGTACCACTATTTCTTTGATATCATCAAGCATAGACCCTTGGGTTGAATACCAGATGGGATCAGATCGACAACTTTCATTTCTATGGTTTTGACAGCACAGGAGTCCCCTAATGCAACGTCTACCGCCGCTCAGGCTGGCACCAATCTCCCGTCGGGTTCATTTTACTCAGAGGAAAATACTACCACCAAGGATCACTCTTCAATAACTGAAGAAGAAGATTTGGATGATGTACCTCCCGCCTTTGAAGAGGGCATCTCCACCATGAAGGATGAATTGGTACATGTGTACCTTGGATGCGAGACAGATCTGAAACCCACATTGATCAGTGGCTCTATGTCTGTTGAAGGGGAACAATAGTACGTGGACTTTTTGAAGTAGCCCCATGATGTATTTTTCTATAGTTATGATGAGATACTGGGACTAGACCCCCAAGTAACTATCTACCACCTCGGTCTCCCAGAAAATCATAATGGGTTCAAAAAACCTCCCAAAAAGATGCAAACTTTTCAAGGTGCCATGGTCAAATCCAAGGTTAATAATCTCATCAGAGCCAAATTCGTCAAGGATTTATGGTACCCCAAATGGTTAGCCAACATGTTTCCCTTCAAGAAGAAGAACATATTGATCAGAGTCTGTATCAACTTCTGAGATCTCAACCGTCACTATTGAAATGATTATTTTCCCCTTCATATGACAGAACTGTTGATCAACACCATAGCTGGGTTCCATGCTATCTCTTTCATGGATCGGTATTTTGGGTATAATCATATCTGAATGTCCCCTGAGGATGAATTTTCTATAGCCTTAAGAGAAAACGACAATACTTTTTGTTACTAGGTAATGCCCTTGGGTCTAAAGAATACATGAGCCACCTATCAGCATGACATGCATCACATATTTAATCAGATCCTTTGGGTATTGGTTTAATTCTACATGGATGATCTAGTGTTCAAATCTTGCCAGAGTCAAGACCATGTTAAAGATCTTGAGAAAGTGTTTGGGTTCCTCTATTCCCACCATATAAAGATAAATCCATTGAAGTGAGCCTTTTTGGTCACATCTGAAAAGTTTCATGGCCTCATTTTAATATGCAGGGGCATTGAAATTGACCCGTAGAAGATAAAGGCCATTAGCTAGATGTCTTCCCCAAAAAAAATTCAGGTGCTTCGAGGATTTCAAGGACACATGGCCTATATACACTGATTCATCGATAATTTGACCGGAAAGTGTAATCTCTTTTCTCAAATCTTGAAGAACGGAAATATCTATCCATGTGATATGGAATGGAAGAATTATTTCAAATAAATCAAGAATTATCTTTTGCAGCCTCTGGTCCTGATGCCACCTATGTCCGGAAAGCTGCAGGTCCTCTCTGTGACTACCCTGGAATGATCTATTAGCACCCTTCTCACCCAGAGGAACATTGAGAGAATAAATAATAGTCACTACTATCTCAGCCGCATGCTCCTTGATACGTAGACTAGATACTCCCCTATCGAGAAGAGATTCCTTGCGCTGGTATTCACAGTAAAAAACTAACAAAATTACTTGCAGCACCATGAGGTAAAGCTGGTTTCCCGAGTGTATCCGCTGATGTACATCCTAAAATACCCCATGTTGGCAGGCTACTAGCTCGGTTGGCAGTGATCATCCAGCAGTTTTTCATCAAGTTTTTCACTCATAAGGATATTAATGGGCCAACATTGGTGGACTTCCTTGACAACCATCCAACTCCCATGGACTAGTCTTCGGACCATGATTTTTCTAATGAGGAAATCCTCTTGGTATATCAGGCCATTCCGTGTTGGAAAATGAACTTTGATGGTGCTTCCCAGAGCCCTACCAGAAGAAGGCTCAATGACCCCATATTCAAAAGAGTGGGCCTAGGTATCATCTTCATCACTCCATCACAAGATATTTTGTCTTACTCATTCCTACTGTCCGAAGGTTTTTCCCAAATGAGGTAGAGTACTAGGCTCTCATCACTGGCCTCAAGTTAGCCCTCGAGGTTGAAATTCCCCACATGCATGTGTAAGGAAACTCTAAACTTGTCACAAAGAAAATCAATGGTGACTATGTCGTTAGTAAGCTAGATCTCATACCATTGTTGGAATGAACCTTCTAGTTGATGTCCCAACTTCCATCCCTGCTAAAGGATACTCATATTCCTCAATCCCAGAACAGTCATGTCAATGCCTTGGCTAGCCCAGATGCATCTCTTGCAGTGTTTGATCAGAATGGACTGATAATCCACATGGCACACTAGAGATTCGTCACCCCCGTCACTCCGAACGACGATGATAGCCGGAAGGTACGCCACCTTACTACCGATGCCTCCATGTCAGGACACCTAGTACCCCCTTATGTAGCACTAGAAGTGACTCCCTACTCAAGGTCCCCCAATGTCAAGTACCTCCAACAAAGCAGCCTCCCATAAGATCGAGCCGAGTGTGAGCGAACCTGACGCCACATGTTATAGTTCACCCTTCAGAGTGGTATAGGTCTTGAAATGATCCTCTAAAAGCATGGGTTGGTTGGGGTTCTCCTCCGTTACATTCATGGAGTAGATATTTCTCAAGTAATGATGGAGTTACATGCTGGTTCCTGTAGAGTTCTTCAGACTGGGACAAAATTATTTCACCATATCCGAAGGTTAGGGAATTTTTGGCCCTCCATGATCCGTGATTGCATTGAGTTTGGAAAGAGGTGTCATGCATTCTAAATTCATTCCAAATTTCTGCATCATCCACCGTATTCTCTCCACTCTACCGTGTACTCTTGGCCCTTTGTGGTATCAGGACTCGATGTTGTGGGGCTATATCCACCGGTGACATGTCGCCAATGCTGGTTCATACTGATGACAATGGATTTTATTTCCAAGTGGGCATAGGAAATTCTACTCAAGGAGTTAGAGTCCCATTCTATCAAGAATTTTGGGGCTTCAACATCATCTACCAATTTGTAGTCCCTCACACCATCCTCACTGATAATGGCACCAAATTTCAGGCAACCGAGTTGAAGAAGTTGTACACCAAGTACAACATTTGTTCTAACCATACCTCCCACTATCACATGCATGAAAATGGGCAGATCGAGGCATTCAACAAAAACCTCTCTAACATTCTGCAAAAAATGGTTGTCTAGAACAAGAAGATTTGGTCGGACAAACTCCCCTATGCCCTCTGGGCCTATCAGACAATGACTCTCAATTCCCCACTGGTGACCCCATATTACCTGGTGTATGGAACAGAGGCCATCCAACCCATCAATATTCAATTTCCTTCATTACACATAGCTGTCTAAGATCAACAAGAACCAGAAAATGTTGCTGAAATCCATCTGGCTGAATTGGAAGCATTTGAAGAGAACAAGATTCATTCCTTGTACAATCTGAAAAGGCATCAAAAAAACTACTAGAAATTTCAATAAGAATGTTCACCTTCCCTCTTTCTTTTAAGGAAACATGGAGTTGGCTCTGAGAACACCAATGATACCTAGTAGAAAACCACCCAAACTGGAACCCAAATGGGAAGGAACTTACTACATTCACAAGGTTTACCCCAATGGTTTATAATCTTTGGTTACCATGGATGGAGAGCGTATAACTCTACCCACCATAGAAAAATTCCTCAAGCAGTACTTTTCTTATGTCATATCTGGTCCTACATGACCTTAAACTAGTACATCCCACATGACATTAAACTAATTTTCCATCCCACATGATGATAAAATACAAAATGTTCTGAGCTCTATGACCACAAACTATGATTTATACGGTCCCACATGACCTTAAATTGTTATGTCTCCTCCATGCGACATTAGGTTGTGTTATTCGTTTGAACTAAAGGATTTAAAACAACTCAGCATTCATCCTTCCAGCATGACGTTAAACTTATTATAACCTTTAAGAACTACAAATGGTTTGATTCCCATCCACTATGAATGTCTTTATTCCCATCCTAATGGGATATGCAATAATGGTAGAACACTTCTTCTTGAGTCCATCCCCAAGAATCTTCTCTTTGACTACCCCCAGGGTATAGTTTTCTTGGAGTCGTCCTCAACACATGACATTAAACTGCATGGAACCTTCAAGAGATACGTATGGATTGATTCCCATACTCATGAGATTTATAGGAATGCTCAGACACTTCATCTAGTGTCCATCCCCCAGACTCTTCTCATTTATTATCCCCCTAGGTATAGTTTTCTTGGAGGATCCTGCATGGTGTAGTGTCGGTCTCTTTGGCCCCCACTAATGTCAGGATTACGATGATCGCACAATGTGCATCTACTCATTCTTATATTCTCCCACATCCTCACCACACTATGTTAAATAGCATGGCACCTTCAAGAACATTGTATGGATTGACTCCCATTCTCATGGGATATGTAGGAACACCCGAACATTTCCTTCATATTCCCATCCACAAACATCATAATCTTCCCTTGGGTCAAAAAACATGGTGTGGTGCAGGATTTTTACCCCATTCACATCAAGTTCATCATGACCGCACCATGTATCCCTCTCCCTGGAGATCTATACCTATTTTATTTTCCGGAATGAAATTAAATTGCATAGTAGGTACGAGCACTATGACCTTAAACTAAGAGCATCATCGCCCTTATCACAAGACATTAAACTGTGAACTAGGTCGAACTTCCCATCTTAGATACCTCAACCTTTTCATCCCCCTAGCCCATGTTCTCATTTGGGATGGTAAGGTGAGGTATGGGTTTATATTCTCATTCTTGCGGGTTACTCACCATGTCATAAACATCCATCATTGAGATTTCCTTGCCTCTATCTGCATCCTTACCACATGACGTAAAACTACACAACATCTTCTAGAACTACATGTGTCTTGATTACCATCCTTACGAGATATGCAGGACCGCCTGAACATTTATCCTTCTGGTCTAGCCCCATTTCATATAAACATCCTTATCTTCCTAGCCCCCTGGACCGAGTTCTTCTAGGATAGAGGAATGTAGTGGGGTATGGTCTTATGTCCTCATTCAAACGGGTTTTGTAAAAACCACAGCAGATAACTTTTTATTCTGAGAGCTCTTTACCCCCCTATTCTACACTCATCTTTTTGAGTCGGATGCTCTAATGTTGGGCCCCTCTGTTGGAACCATGGTCGTTCTCTGCATGAATTTTAGTATGGTTTGTGTTTGTTGTCAATCCTTAGTGTAAGTTCAGAATGTGTTCCAGAAAAGTGATCATACATAAAAAGAAGATAACAGTATTGAAGGTGGCATCATTTTCCAGTGTTTGCCAAATTTTTGGGCCTGAAAATAGAAAAATGGAGAAAAGTGGTTTTTGGAAAAGAGACTTTCGTGTCATTGTATTTAAGGAGAGGAAACTTGCACGCCTTTTTTTTTAAAGTTCAGAACAAGAAAATATGGCAAAGGGAGAATGGAGCCCAAGTTTTATGTTTGGTTGCGCAAGTGACTTGTGCAGGAGAGACTTGCACGTCGAAACTTCTGCGTTGTGGGATGACTTGTGTTCCGTTGCTTAGGGTATCCAAATACCTATAGATAGATCTCTACCCCTTCTCATTAGGTATGAAGTTCAGACTTAGAGAAAATCCGAGCTCCCATCGCGCATGTTTTGTGGTCGCGCAAGTGGTGGTGGGTCATGCAAGTTGAAGTTGCATGACAGTTGTTTAATGCGTGTCCAACGTGTTTTGGGCGAGAAAGGGTGTGAGTCACCCAAGTTTGGAGTTGGTGAAGGAGGTTCCATGTAGGAGGTTTTTCGACACTTTCACGCCAAGATTTTAAGAAGCGTGACAGTTCATAGTTCCACGCCAAAATCGGTTTGGGTGTAAAATGGTGTGAGTCGTGCAAGTTTGAATTTGAGGAATTGACTGTCGCGCAAGTTGGAGAGGTGAACTTGGGTGTCGTCCTTAAAACATGTGCACTGGTCTTGGAGAAGTGTGCCAGGTGTGGTTGAAGTATGCCAGTCTTTATGGGGCTGCGCGACAGCTAAAAGTTTTCCGGATACCATTGGTGCAAAGTGAGATTAGTCTACGGGTGGAAGTTGGACTTCAACAGAGCATCTACATACAACAGAGGATGTATTCCTTAGAGATGATGAAGATACCTTCACATCAATAAACTGAGTGGGACTTCACCAAAGGTAGTGAGCCAGGGGGAGTCAACAGGAGTTACCCGAGGGACGTAGTGAGCTATCCCTGAAATTTTGTAAAGGAAGTGAGCCTGGGACAGAGTGAATGTTCCTGAACCTTTTTAATCCACATCTAATGAAGTTTAGTGGAATTTGGTATGACCGAAAACCTATCGTCATATGCTCCTTGGATGTAGCCCTCAGTGGTGAATTAAGTAAAAAGTGGTGTGACATCTCTCTCCATGTTAATGTTTTCTTTCTGATCATATTCATATTACAGTTTTAACAAGATCCTAACAATGTGGGAACAAGATCCATCACTTTAAAAGAAAAAAAATTTGTCACCCAGATTCACCCCTCCCCTCTAAGGGTGTCCCGGGGTCCTACAAGTGGTTTCATAGGGAGTTTGTCGGTGTTAGATATTTTCTTTGTCATCATGGAGAATGCTGTAAATGCTAGGGGAATACCTCTCTTCGATGGAAGTAATTTTCAGATTTGGAAGAATGGAATGAAATATCATTTAAGATCCCTTGGAATAGAAGTACCCTTTTCTAATGTGAATAGAATACAAGGTACTGATCCAATAGGGCTTTGTATGACTGATACAGATAGGAAAGTTCTTGATGTAGATGCTAAAGCTCAGAATTCTATCACTACAGCTCTCTCATATCAGATCTATCTAAAGGTGATGAGTTGCACCTCAGCAACGTCTATGTGGGATAAACGTGAAAACATTTATGAAGGAGACAACAAAGTGAAGGAGGCAAAACTTCAAGTCTTACACAACAGGTTTGACGATCTAAAGATGCATCCTAATGAGATTTCAGATTCATTCATCAATCGAATTACTGAAGTTGTGGGAGAAATTAGAGGTATTGGAGAATAAATCAAAGACATTAATATCGTAAAATAAATCTCTAGTGGGCTTCCTCCTATGTACAATGCAAAGGTGTGAGATCTTGTAGAAAGAGATATATCTAAACTTCCTTTGGATGATATTTTAAGTAGTCTATTGGAATATGAGATGAGAGTCAATCCCAAATATGCCACAACTCGTGTAAGAAATAAAATTGCATTCAAAGCCATGGACAGACTGAAAATTTCAGAATATAGTGGTAGTGAAGATGAAGAAGAAAAGGAAATTCTTTCTCTCATCAATCGAAAATTATGGTATGAAGAAAATTCATTTTGGAATATTCTCAGATGCAGAATTACTGGCAAGATCCATGTGTGGTTCCGATGGGGTTGGAAATATATTGAGTGATCATAGACCCGCTTGCATGGGAAAGAGTGGAATTGGCTGTGAAGCTGAGACATCAACTGCTGGAAGTGAAAAGAGCTAAAAGAAATACAAGATGAAAGTTGGACATGTTGAAATGTTGCCTAAAGTGCTCAAAAAGGAACCCTCAATCCAAACTAAAAGGAGAACTAAAAATTATCCTCAAACATTCAGAAATGATAGGCAGTCTAACTATTCTCCCGAGGAAGAAGGTATGAGGATAAATTCAAGTGAGAAGACATTTCCTCTCATGAAGTGTCAGTTCTGTGGCTACTTGGGCCATACCATGTCATATTGCGAAGAAGCAAGGAGATACTTGAATGGAAAAGATCTGGGACGTCAACAAAGGAGACTGACTTCATATCCTCCATCTTATAGAAGAAATAGTTTCTATGGATATTGTTCTCATTGTTCTAACTTTGTCCATAATGATTTGTATTGTAGGCAGATATTCGATAGAATAGATGCATACAACTCTCAAAAATTGGTCAATATTCATCATCTTGATGGTGTTGATCTCACAAACAGGTTTTCTCCTCTAGAATAAGATTATGTGTATGAAGAATTTGATTATGTGTAAGAAATAATTAGAAGTTCGTCAATATCTTATACTCAATACAATACCTCATGGAATGAAAAAAGGAAGATTGAGAACTCCAATCTTGCATAAGTAGCCATCAAAGCAACAAACAGCAGCATCACCTAGATTCTTGATAGTGGATTCTCTTCACATATGATAGGATATTCTGACCTTTTAAGGAACATTGAAAAGAAGGATGATGGAACAGTAAGGTTTGGTAATGATGGTTCTTTGAAGATTAAAGGCAGTGGGAATACTGCTTTCACCAATGGAGAGCCGAAAAAGACTGAAGTTCTTTATGTGGACGGTCTATGCCAAAATCTCCTCAATGTAATTCAACTCTATAACTCAGGGATCATAGTAACTTTCAATCAAAAAGGCTGCACTACAAAAGGAAAAATAGGGAATTCTATTATGAAAGGCTATAGAACAGATGTAAACTTTTATCAGGTTGACAACAAAGTAAACTCTTTCTACTTGTCTGTTGAAGAATAAAACAACCTCTGGCATAGAAGGCTGGGGCACCTTAACCAACAAGACATGGAAAAGATATCTAAGCTGAAGATTGTCATGGATATACCCATTCTGAAATGTGAATGGGAAAAGACTTGCGATGCTTGCATACGAGGGAAGCTAGTCTGTAATTCATATCGACCAAAGAAGAAAAGGGCATCACACCTTCTTGATCTCATATATACAGAGGTATGTGGCTCGATAAATGCTTCTAGAACTCATGGAGGGAGGTACTTTGTCATTTACATTGATGAGTATAGTAGAATGGATTGTGTAATGGTGATTCTCAAGAAGCGACAAGTACTTGATTGCATGAAAACTTATCATCGGATTGTTGAGAATGATACTGGACAGACAATAAAAGTCCGAAGATCTGACAATGGAGGGGAATACATGTCCATTGAGTTTAAGAAATACCTAAAAAACATGGAATACAACATGAGGTAGCTGCTGTGAGAACTCCATAGAAAAATGGAGTTGTTGAGCACCGGAATCGACAGGTCAACAATATGGCCAAGACTATGCTGATTGAGAGTTCTATCTCTCACCACTACTGGAAAGAGGCTGTTGAAGCTGGAATTCACACTCAGAATCGAACAGGGCTTTATATGGGAGAATTGAAGACACCATATGAATTGTGGCGTGGAAGGAAGCCTTCATTGAAATATTTTCGTGTTTTCGGAAGAAAATGTTTCATCCGGAATAAAGAAGGAAATCAGGGGAAGTTTGGTGATAATGCTGATGAAGGAATTTTTCTTGGGTATCCATTAAATATAAAATCCTACAAGTGTTTCAATAAATGTTTGGGTTGTATTGTGGAATGCAATGATGTTAAGATCATTGAAGTCAAAACCACAAATGCTTCAAATAATTCCTATGCTGAGGAGATAAAAGACGAGGATGAATGTGAACATAGAGTAAATTCAAATATAGAAATAGAGGAAGGTGTACAAAACACTCTGAGATCACATCATGATGCTTACATAGAAGAAGAATCTGAAGAGGACCTCTTGGGTGGAGAGAATGTGACTGAACCTCACAAGAGAAATCGAAGAGATGAGATTTATCCATCTATCATAATTGGGGACAGAAGTGCACCCACACAAACAAGGAGGATGAGGAATAACACACAATCTGCAATTATGACAGCCATGGAGCGATCCTCATTTAAAGAAGCTGCAAAGGATGAATCCTTGGTGAAAGCCATGAATTAAGAGTGATATCAGATTGATACAAATCAGACATGTGATCTTGTCCAGAGACCTGAAGGTCACAATGTGATTGGTACAAAATGGATCTTCGAGAAAAATTTTGATGAGCATGGAAGTGTTGTTAGAAACAAGGAACGAATGGTACGTAAAGGATATTCCCATATTGAAGTTATTGATGTTGATGAAACCTTTTCTCCAATGGCTAGATGAGATTCAATCATGATTTTTCTTTCGACGGATCTCCCAAGAGGATATAAAGTATATCAAATGGATGTCAAGACAACGTTCTTGAATGGTGTATTCGAAGAAGAAGTCAACATTGAACAACCAGTGGGTTTTCTTCTTGGTACTGATGAAACAAAGGTCTTCAAACTAAAGAAAGTTCTTTATGGATTAAAATAGGCACCACATGCATGGTACTCCCTGCTGGATTCTTACCCCAAGAAGCTGGAAGTCAAAAGAGGAGGAGTTGATAACAATCTATATGTGAAGAATTCTTTAAAAGATCAGTTCCTAGTTCTAGTCTACATTAATGACATTATATTTTGTGGAAGTAGGAAGAAATCAGTTGATGAGTTTTCTAATCACATGTAATCAGAATTTGAAATGTCTATGATTGGGGAGATCACATATTTTTTGGGGTTGTAGGTGATTCAAAGGAAGGATTACACTTTCATTTCTCAGGAAAAGTATGAAGGAGAGCTCCTAAAGAAGTTTAACATGCAAGACACCAAACCAATGTCAACTCCAATTGCAGTTGGAACCAAACTTGGAAAGCATGAGGATAGGGCATCTGTAAACCCCACTCTGTATAGGAGGATAATTGGGAGCCTACTATACCTGATAGTGACACGGCTGGATATTGTCTTTGCAACATGTCTAGCGGCCAACTTTCAGAGTAATCCAAAGGAGGAACATATGAAAACAGTAAAAATAATCATGAGGTATATTCAATGTACTCACAATTGTGGCTTATACTTTGTTGCAGGAAGATACAGTGAAATATCAGCATTTTATGATGCTGACTGGGCTGGTGATGTAGTGGACAGAAAGTCCACCAGTGGTGGAGCATTCTATATAGGGAATAAATGTGTTGGCTAGTTGAGAAAGAAATAAGAAATTACTTCTCTTCGTACTGCTGAAGCTGAGTATATCTCTTCCACAATGACATGCACTCAACTGCTATGGATGATGCAACAACTAACAGATATTGGTGATGAGGTGAAGCAACCAATGGAAATTTACTGTGATTAAAAGAGTGCAATTGATCTTATGAAGAATCATGTTCATCCTTATCATACAAAACATATTGAAATCAGGTATCAATTTATGAAAGAAAAATTTGATCAAAGCGTGATTAGAATGGATCATGTGGGAACTGATGAGCAAGTGGCTGATATCTTGGCCAAGACACTATCAGCAGCTATGATTGAGAATCATCGGTTGAACCTTGGTGTTCAGCCACCTCCCAGTGCATAAGGAGGTTACAAAATACCCCTCTCCCCAGTTATGTTAATTTTTTAAAATCTGTTCATGGAGTTGATGCAGGTTTGTGGGAGAGATGCTATCCAGGGGGAGTGTGGTTTGATCTGAAAAATAAAAAATTACCGGTCTTTGGGTTTATTATCAATGGGGGAGAAAGGAATAAATTCAAGCATGTAATACTTTTGTGACACATTGAGAATTCAGTGTCGATTATAGGATGGGAATGAATACATTGGATAGGAACCCAATTCAAGCTTCCTCTATTGTTTTCTACACTGAGCATTGCTCACGTAGACTTAGAGTGTTGGATGAGTTGATTCTTACATTTGTGATTTGCCTATGACTGGTGCTCTATTGAATTTATTTACTGATTTCCAACAAACCCAAAGGGGGATAATGTTGGAACAATGGTTGTTCTCTGCATGAATTGGAGTATGGTTTGTTTTTGTTGTCAATCCTCAGTGGAAGTTCAAAA
This sequence comes from Viscum album, assembly GCA_963277665.1. Classification (NCBI taxonomy): domain Eukaryota; kingdom Viridiplantae; phylum Streptophyta; class Magnoliopsida; order Santalales; family Viscaceae; genus Viscum; species Viscum album. The sequence continues at coordinate 31,898,068 of OY728163.1, forward strand.
TCTGTGCCAGCAAAGTGATCGTACAGAACAAGCACATAACAGTATTGAAGGTGTTACCATTTTCCAGTGTTTGCCAAATTTTTGGGCCTGAAAATCAACAAATGGAGAAAAGTGGTTTTTAGAAAAGAGACTTGTGCACCATTGACTTGAAGGAGAGGAAACTTGCGCGCCTTTTGTTTTTCAAGTTCAGAACATGAAAATATGGAAAAGGGAGAAGGGAACCCATGTTTTATGTTTGGTCGCACAAGTGACCTACGTGGCAGAGACTTGCATGCCGAAACATCCACACCAAGGGAAGACTTTCACTCTGTCGTGAAGGGTATCCAAATTCCTATAAGTAGAGGTCAACCCCTCCTCATTCGGAATAAAGATCAAACTTAGAGAAAATTAGAGCTCTCATCACGCAGGTGTTGTGGTTGCTCAAGTGGTGGTGGGTCGCGCAAGTTGAAGTTGTGCGACAGTTCTTTGTTGTGCATCCAAGGTGTTTTGAGAGAGAAAGGGTGTGAGTTGACCAAGTTTGGAGTTGGTGAAGGAGGTGTCACGCAGGTGGTTTGGCGACAATTGCATTCCAAGATTTGAATAAGCGCGACAGTTCATAATTGCGAGCCAAAATCAGTTTGGGTGTAAAAGTGTGTGATCGCGCAAGTTTGAAGTTGAGGAAGTGAGTGTCTCACATATAGAAGAGGTTAACTTGTGCGCCGTCCTTAAAACATGCGCCCTGGGCTTGGAGAATCTTGCGAGGCGTGGTTGAAGTATGCTAGTCTTTTTGGGGCTGTGCAAAAGCTGAATTTTGGACCAATACCGTTGGTGTAAAGTGAGATTAGTCTACAGGTGGAAGTTGGACTTCAATAGAGCATCTACATACAAAAGAGGATGTATTCATTAGCGATGATGAAGAGACCTTCACGTCTCTAAACTGAGTGGGACTTCACCAAAGGTAGTGAGCTAGGGGGAGTCAACGAGAGTGACCCGAGGGACGCAGTGAGCTATCCCTAAACTTTTGTGAAGGCAGTGAGCCTGGGACAGAGTGACTGTGCCTGAACCTTTGTAATCCACATCTAGTGATGTTTAGTTGAATTTGGTACGACCGAAAACCTGTCGGCATATGCTCCTTGGATATATCCCTTAGTGGTGAACCAAGTAAAATGTTATGTTTCATCTCTCTGCATGTTAATGTTTGCTTTCTGATCATATCCATCTTGCCGGTTTAACAAGTTCCTACCAACTTCAGAATAAGATCCATCACTTTAAAAGAAAAAAAAAATTCAACCTGATTCACCCCTCCCCTCTTAGGGTGTCCCGAGGTCCTACACCCTCGATGCTCTTTGGCAGTTCACCAATGTGTTCAGGAGCACTCTGGTTTTGGACATAGAGTGTTGGATTCTACACAGACATGTTATCTCCCATCATCATTCTTCATTTTCCCCTTCTTTAGGGATTTCATCATATTTCACATTCAAAAGGACCCCTAAACAACATGGATTCTTGGCCCAAGCGCCCTCCTACCATATTGGTCCAACGTCCTTGAGAATTTTGAATGACAAATTGAGACAAATACTACATTGAAAATAGGGTTAGAAGCTGACACTCATTGGTTATTCCCATTTCAAGTCACACGATATGGATGTTGTGTTTTGAATATGATCAACAGTTATCCTCCATCATCATACCAACCCCATAAATTACAAAATGTGGGTTTCATGATTCATATTTTTTCCACTCCATCATGTACAAGTGGAATTTTGATACTTGTGGTACTATCCCTCAGTACTCATTTTCACACTAGGAGGAAAAAGCCACAGTGAGCCGCCATTCAGGGCCCCACACCCATTTCCCCTTTGCATGTATTCCACATGTTGTAAAGACCTCCACCACCCTTATTTCCCACATGGATTGAAGCTCAAATAGGCACAAGGACTCAACGGAGGTTTTCACCCATTTGGAAGAGTCTCTTTTATCCAGGGTCAGAGATCTAAGACCTTAAACTAATATCTCTCATTTTCCTTTCCGCATGATATAAAATAGCACAATATCTTCTAGAACTATGTGGGTCTTGATTCCCATACTTATGGGATACATAAGAATGCTCAAGAATCTCTTCGTCAGGTCTAGCTCCAGTTCCCCCTAATTAACTATTTTGATTGGCATTTTGGCATTGACGTTCATTGTATTCTGTGGTGTATTTTGGGACCACATCCTCAATCACATCGAGTTTGCAATATCAGTACCACATACTCCCTTTATACGAGTTATTCTCTCCAACCTCTCGTCTTGTACGAAATTAAACTCCACTCTCAAAACTATGCATATCTTGATTCCAAGTCCTTATAGGGTTACGTAGGAACACCAAGATGTCTCATCTTCAGGTTTAGCCCCATATTCCCCAACCATTTCTGGCCCCTCAGCTCGAGGTTTCTTCCCTAGAATTGAGCATGGTGTGGTATGGGATTATGTCCTCATTCACATTGGGTATGCCTCATCATATCATGCACATTCATTTTAAACCTAGTTTCTTATATTTGTGTCCAAGACATATGACTTTAAACTTAGATGCCTAGTCCCACATGACTTTAAACTATTGTGTCTATACTTCAAGATGTGAAAATTCAGGGGTTGGTCCTATCTTGTGACGCTAAACTATGACATTATCATCATGTACACACGACAAAAAATGACACTGCATTGTGATTTACTCAATAGAGGGTACATCATGTTGGGAATCTGTCATCCACCATACCATTTTTCAAGACCTAATTGTGGATTGATTTCTATAGAGATTCCTGGATTCTTTGTCCTAGGGTTATCACTTCACTAAAAAAACAAACACATCCATCCTAAGAACAAATATGATCTATCAAATTCTCCTAATTTTGGTTCATGGGCCAGAACCGCATGACAGTATTTTCCTTTTCATTGGTACCCTACCAGGCTACTTCTAGAACTATGTATGTCTTGATCCCCATCATAATGGGGTATGCATGAATTTTCGAGAACTTTGCCTTGGGCCCATCCTAACTTTTATTCTTCTCTTCCTCAACCTAAGAACTCCTTAGGGAGCACATGGTGTGATGTGGGATTATGTCATCATTCATGTCGGGTTTTGCCTCTATTATATCTATGGTCCAAGCTCTAAGACCTTTAAACTAAGATCTGGTTGTCCTTTTCTTAGGACACCAAACTACACGACATTATCTAGAACTGCATGGGGCATGATTCCCATCCTCAGGAGATATGTAGGAATTCACAGACATTCTGTCTGCAGGTCCATCCCCATGAATCATAAATCCTTCCCCTCTTTTTTCGACCCCTTGGCCTGAACTCTTTTGGGATCATGTGGTATGGCGACTACCTCTTGGGTTCTCATTCACGGCATGTTTTGAACAAACCACGCAATGTGTCTCCCTTGTCTCTTCCAAACATGGTCTGATTTCTATGACCCTAAACTATGATCTCCCTATGAGAACTATATATCTGGTTTGGCTACTTTTCCACCCTTCTCATATTCCATTAAACCAGGTCCACTCTTAATGGTCTTATCTAAAACCTTATGTTATGAGTATGTGACCCCAGGACCCTTGTATAAGGAAATGGATTCAACCTCCTCTACCTGACATGTGTTATTGGCATACTTGAATGAATTGTGGAAAGGAACCCGAAGTATGGATTTATCACATGTAAATTACCTCATTTCATGTCCATGCTTCATGAGCCCTTTTTTGGATTATAATCCACTTCTATGTCTGAGGGGACCCCCTATATATCCTGGTATCATTCCACATGGGCTCACCTACTGTCATGGATCAATTCCCCTGAAGGCCTCAGAAAACATAAGTGATAGGTCTCGTCTTTCAAACATGATTAGTGGTCGACCCTCATTTGTATACCCCCATTCTAGGCTAATGTGAAACAGATGTTGTGTTTTGAACATGGTCAACAGTTTTCTTTTATTGTCACGCCACTGTCATTACGATCCAGATCATGGGTGTCATGATTCAAATCTTTCAACTCAATTATGTGTTTAAGTGAAATTCCAACACACTCAGTTCTATTCCCCCCGCTCATATATGTGCGTTATTAAAAAGGATGAGTAATATTATAATGTCACTCACCTAGTGGCCCATCACTCCTAATGCATTTCTCCCTATACGAGGGAAATCCAATTGCTACTCCTTATTTCCCACATCAGGTGTGACCCATGTGAGCTTAGGGATTGATTACTGGTTACTCCATAGTTATGGTTGAGATTCGATAATCAAAATAAATAAAAAATTGATAATAAGTCTATGAATTCAATCTAAGGTATAAAAACAAAGAAATATATTATTATAGGTTTGGCCAAAACATGGCCCTTATGGATCATCCCCTTTGATGGATTGCTCTAGTTCCACCACCCTCTAGCATGTAGCCTCTAGGATAGATTCCCACTCATTGAGCTCCCTATCCTTGTTAATAGATATGGAGCAGATATTGCAGGCTCTAATTTGCATTTGTCCCTGCTTATCTTGAAACCCAGCCATTTGATGGTTTTCTTATGTTGCTTTCTCCTAGTATTCAGCTAACTGGGCCTTCAACCACTCGATAATCTTGGATTCATTTTCAACAAATATGTCTTTCTCAATGGCATGTTCTTCAAGTCATCAAACTTCTCACTCAACCTCATGGAATTTAGGTATTCTCATGGATTTGTTTCAAAAAAATTCAACATCGAGACGTTGGCTGCTCTCCCACACATTTTCATCCATGTAATCCCAGATCATCGCATGAAGGTGATGAGCATCCAACCCTCCAGCACATAAAAGGTTCAACCAGGTAAGCAAGGATTTTATTCGTGGAACCCATTCATCTATTGGATGTTTCAGTAAGTTCCCAATACAATTCTACCCCTTTCATCATGTCATACATCTTTCATCGGCTACCTCGGGATTGAAATCATCAATATCCTTAGGGTCTATAGGCTGATATTCTGGGAAAGCATCCAGAAGATCATTGGTAGGTTCTCCCTTTGGAATTTCTTCTAAGGGGTTATGCTCTTCAAAATATGGGTGAACTTCATCACTCATCTCTGTTTAAGCAATTTCACCCATTCCAGCTTCAAAATATGCCTCAATAGTGATACCAACAATGTCCACAACTCTTTTATCACCAGTTTTTGGAGCCAATATAGTTTGAGAAGTGGGTTCAGATTGGTTCAGTCTAGTCGACATCAGATTGTCTATAGAATATCTAGATTCAACAGCCTGGTGATCCTCTAATATAATGATTACTGCAAAAAAAATGAATGCCCTGATCAGATAAGCTCCCTATAATGGCATATAGGAGCTTCAAATTAATGAAACTTACCGGAGCTCAGTGCGTCAGTTTCTAGCGTTTCAGTTGCTACATGAACTATCATTTTGGGAGATCATTCAATGCTTGTCAGTTCAATAATGGGTGTCAGCTGACTACCTTTTTCTACCAGTGCATCCTCACCCCACATGGATAGAGCATCCTAACCCGCACCAATATGTGTCAGAAAAAAATGAAAAAAAACTTATTGATGATTACAAATGATGAAATGATGAAAATCTTTGATAAGAATTGAGGCATACCTCAAGTAGCTCAGCTATTTCAATGTCAAAGACAACAATCTTTCTGCTCTCCTGAGGACTCCCATGGTAGGCTGACCCTTAATACCCTCACCTCCAAGCTCCTCTTCATCTTCACCTATTTCGTTTTCCTCTTATTATTTCTCTTCTAGTTATGACTCACTGCCCTCTATCTCCTCATCTCCTTCGTCATCATTAGATGGAATTATTTTTTGGAATATACACCTAGCTGAGCATTGCATTCACCAGGAGAAGTGGTTACTCACATCAACCCAGATGGCTTGCATATGCATCCATGGCCGTCAAATATGTGTGACAACGAAGGAAGTTCACCTTGTAATCAATCTGAATGATTCCAACTTCTGGCAGCTGGATCCCATCTCGTACCATCTTTTTCCAAAGGGCTTCAGTGCTCATTGACTACCACAGGGTCAACTAGGATAACCACAACACATGGAAGATTATGACCTCAAAAGGTTGAAGCAGATACCTTATCTACTTCCCAGGAGGATCCCTGGCCACTCTGTTAGGTTAATCATGATCCCCTCTCAAACCGGACGATGAGGGCCTGGCCGCACCATGTGATGTTCCCACAGTTGATGTCCCAACCTGTCTTGACCCAGCTGTCTGACTTGTTCCCACCCTCTCCTCCCCTCCAATGCCTTGTATGCTATCTTCCCACCAAGGATTCACACTAGCCACCTTTTGCTATAGGACTCTCTTCCATAGGATCCCTTCAAGATATGAAAATACATAATTTTTATCATATTTTGCTGAGAGGAAAGCATCATCTCCGGCGGGGGAAAGGTAAATACCTCACCAAAGCCACAATCTGTAAACATCAACCACATTTGATGAAGAACACAAGGATTTTTCTCATCTGGAATATCTATATACACCTTCTTCGACATCCACTGGAGGCATCCAAATTGTTTTTAAAACCATGATGTCACATAGTGGTCACAAAGAACCTTCCCATCAACCCAGGCCACAAGCACCCCACCTCTAATGCTTTTCAAGTATTCTCTTCTCTCTAGTGAGCCTTTCCCATCATCTATCTTATGGCCAGCCGTAATGGGGAACACTCTAAAAATAAAATTGGTGTCATTAATGATCCTGATCTATTTCGCCTCTTCATTGAGTGTCAGTGGCATGACCCCAACAATGTTCAACAAGGAAGGTCACAGGCCGGTACCTGGGGGACAAATAGAATTTCGGAAAGTCTACCTACCATATTGAGTCGCCATCCAATAATAAAAGATTTGGAAATGGCCACAGACCCTCCTCGGTTAGCCTCCTCTCTAAATAATCCTCATAATGGTAAACAGCCAGGCCATCATAGGGACCCCCATAGGTTAAACCTCTGATTGGATTCCATGAAGCTAGCCATCAACAATGTAGCTGGGCAGACTCCCATAATTATGTCACTTACTAGATGTGGCCACCCGCTCATGAAATTTGCATGAAATCTGGCATACCAGACATTTGGGTCTTAGCTTTCATCCAAATTAAATCACTAGTATTGATATTCCCCTACCTCTAGGATCCTTCAATATGATCCTCTCTTGTACCTAGGCACTGTAGTATTACATCACTTCCCTCTCCATGAAATTTTATATTGACTTAATTCTACAGAAATAGGTTGAAAAACTTGGAATAGGCATTATCTTTTAGGAAATATTTGACCACCAGGCGCTCTATGGCCAGCTATAACAGATGCCATGTTTGGATGGGAGTTTGTGACATGTACCCCTAGATATTTTTTGTTGGAAAAAACGTGTTGTATTGGTGCCCATCCCATGGGATTCCCCCAAAGCTATGAACATACTAAATACTAATACAAAACTCCCCATAATGGAGATGGAAGGTTTTGGTATCAATGGACCACTGGCTAAACATCTCCAGTTTGAGTTCTTGATGGTGGTAGAAATGGAACTGCGACGTCCACACCACCTCGAATAGTCTTATGTGCCACAGTTCTACCCCAAACTGATCACATGATTGCCATACCCAATATGCCCAGTCCCACTCACTTGGGAAATTTTATCCAGACCCCAGGTCCCAGTCTTGCATCAAGCCCTTGGACTCGTCGATGATGTATTGTCAGAGGGTACTTGAGTAATGGGCTGGAGAATCCTTGGCTACCAGATCACTTCCTAAGATGGTTATGGTCCTTGGATACAGGACATATACATCTATGTGCCTGTTTTATCAGGAAGGATGACCATTTTTTGTGATGTTATATCATGGAAGATCATCCTCAGGGGTCACCCATGACCATGGTGTATCGACTTCAAATCCAAACACCGATATCACCTCTAAAATACCCAATTCCCATATCTATATTCTTTAGGATAGAACATAATCCTTTTGTGCTTGGTTTAGAATGTTGAAGAGATTTTGGATGTCAGATACAACTTTCTTGGCACCATAGACCTCAAGGTTCACCAACATCTCGACCCTCTGAGTGGCATACACAACTTCTCTCTCAACTTCACCCTAATAAGTGGCCATATATTTTTTGGTAATGTCTATAAAAAAACATGAGACCGCACGAGAAGACTAGTATGTCGCACAAAAAATCATAAGGGGACATGAGAAACCAAGTATGTGAAGAAAAAATAGTTGTTGCATGCAATATTGCGACCAACGTTAGGGAATTCCACGGGACGAAGGTCAAATTCCATGCACAGACTGGAGAGACATTATGTGCACTAGAGAATAAGATTTTATCATGTGAGAAATCCATACAGACCATTGGAACCCCCTGAGGGTTTTTATTGGTGTGAATGTTTTTTTCCACACACACGAAAAATGATTGTGTGCCGCAGATACTCTTTTCTGTGCATCACCCCCCATTGGGGATAGGTGTCTTGGTGTTTCCCTCTGAATTTGACCTCCTCACCCCCCTCCCAAATCCAATTCCAAGGGGAGGGGGCATTTTTAGCGGTTGAAATCCATTGAAGGACTCAGAATGAAATTTGGGGAAAACGGAAGGCAGATTTTGACTGAGTGAACGGGTTCAGGAAAGGTCGAAAGGTGGTGCAGAAAATCAGAGGAGTGAAGTTAAGATTCCCCCAAATCACATAAGTTTTTGTTCCCAAACTATTTTTTATACCCTACACAAAAAGTTTCTACGTGGCCGACTAATTCCTCATGTTTTCCATGCAGGCTGAATACGGTGTTCCCCTCAGTTCCTGATCACCTATAAATATAAGGACACCCCCTCACTTCTGGGATAATCAATTTGAACAGTCTCACCTATGCATAATACACTTCTTCTTCTTGAAAAAGATCGATTTTAGGTACCGAATTTTCTGTGACAGGTCTCCCAGGGGACGACCTTCACGTGAAACCCTCAGGGATTGATGCTAGACTAGGTCCATGATAATTTATCTAGTTGCATGAAAGTATATTTACATGTGCGAAAACCTCAGATGATTGCATGAAAAAACTCCTCCAATTGTGCGCCTTCCTCCTTTCTCCATGCACCCGAGATTTTTGTGTGCACCAACACCCTTTTGCGCAGCTATTGTTCGCAAACCCCCTCTTCTGTGCGCAAACCACCTTGTGTGCTCCACGTTCCATCCTTAACCTATGGAACCATGTTCAATCCCTTATTAGGCACACCACCCATTTGTCACACACCTTTCTCTCACACGACCCTCTAATTTTGTACGAAGTGATTTCAATGTTCCTTGGGTGGTGCTTCATGTTGCTTTGCTTAGCCTTCTTCTTCTTTTCATAGGCACACTAATGGATATTGATTCTTCTCAAGCCACATTAATGTTGTTCCCTCAGTGGATCACTCCAAGATACCCCCTCACCATAGTATTACTGGTGCCTTCCCTTCACCAAGGGTTAAAACATGTTGGTTATGTAAGTCCTAGGGGTGCAGAGTGAACTCGCCTCGTCTGATCTGTAGGATGTTAAACTTCCAAGAACCATCGTCCTCATCACATGACATTAAACTATGGAATCGAACCATGCATCATTAGTAGGGTTCCCCATCTCAGACATTCTATATGCACGCTCGTCTCTATGTGAGTGAGATCTTCCTCACCTATAATGAGATCCTATTTTCTAGAGCGGCGCCTATCCATGGGGAAGGGAAACCATCTTGGTGTAAACCCCTAGCCTTTATTGCAGGAGGTAGCACCCATGATCCTCCTCTATTCTTCCATTCCAATGTCCACAGGATAAATGGGCACATGGAACTTCATTATCCCATCCCTCTCCCTCTGGGCTTTGTCACTATCGAGCCTCCATACTAAAGTAAGTCCCAATCTCCATCTCCATGGGCCACTAACCATTTGTAAGCCCCATTACACTTCTAACAAACACACCTTTCATGTTGTGATTGTTAGTTATTTACTGCCTCTAGTTTCTCACACCAAGAATGACTCATGTAGTCTTTGAGTAATCATTGAATATGAAATCCTTTCTGGTCCACCTTAGAGTGTAAGGCCCAAACCATCTAGAACTATGTGGACTTTGATCACTCTCTCATAGGAAAGGTATGTAGGAAGTATCTCAAAGGTTACATCCCAACACCTCCATTTGTTCCAACCCCCTCACATTGGTTCACCTTCACCCCGAATGATGTTAAACTGTATTCCTTTACTGAGCTATGTGGAATTTGATCCTTGCCTCCAAGGCAAGGTACGTAGGAATCCTCCCAGTGGTTCATTCCCAAAACCTATATTGGTCTAACCCCCTTCATGTCGGTTCACCTTCGTCCCTCATGATGTTAAAATTTATTCCCTTTTCCTCCCACAATACTTTAAACTATACCCATTTTAACTATGTAGGATTTGATCCTTGTCTCCTATATAAGGTACATAGGAAGCCTCCCTGAGGTCCAACCCCAGTCAAAAGTAATCCCTTGTGTTCTCCATCAAGTGGTATGTTATTTTACCCCATCTAGTGGTAAACCATTGTGCCCCGACTAGAAGTAATCCATTAGAGCCCCGACTAGTGGTATGCCATTGGAACCGCGACCAGTGGTAAACTGTTTTCGGCTCGGCACAACAATAATCCATTGCAAGATGAACTACATGTGTTTGATCCCCTTCTCTTAGGAAATGTACGTAAGAAGCCTCCCTAATGTTCAACCCCAAACATTGGTAAACATCAATGTCCCCTCTCGAGGACCTAGACATCTGTTTCGACCCATGACCATCATACTAATATAGGATGCTAACCACTTGTAATCCCCAGTATACTGTCGGGTCTTTTTCCTATGCGTACACCCCAATTCTATACCCCATATTGAACTATATAGACTTTCATTCCCAACCTTGGGGATATTTAGGAAGCCTCCCGGTGGTTGAATCCCAACATTAAGGTGCCATCGTGGTCTCTCCCTCGAGCCTATGTGGTTCGGGAAGTCCATTCCCCACCCCGGAAGTTCTACATACTCTGGGTCACAACCATTCATCTATTCTCATGGGTCACCTCCTCAGGTGCCCCATCGACCCCCTAAACTACAAGGAATTTGATTCCCTACCATGGTAAAACATAATAAGTCTCCTTCAATCTCATGCCCAACATCACCATCTTCCTCACATCGTTTCCCAACTCACTCTCCATCCACTCTCAACAATACATATCCATCTTAATTCTTACCCAGGACACCACATCCTAGTGAGATCATCTCATCCACCTTATCAATGTGCCTTGAAGTAATTGGGCAAATAACCATGCATTATCCCTAACATCAGGGATCCCTACTAGGGTTTCACCCATCTGATCGACTCCTGTCAGTGTTTTGATCAGACTGATCTATCTCTGCTAGGTGTTAAACTTGTGGCATACCTTGTGTTAAACCTGGGAAGTTTAGGAAAACCATAAAATAATGCCCATGGAATAACATTTACGGCATTCTACATGGGATTCCCTGGTAATTTTCACCCTCAAAAAGCCGTATCATAAGGGTAAGAATCCCAGACACATCAGTGTTCCATCATCTAGACCTTCCAGTGATGTCGAACGTGACTACTCCCCCGACCGAAGGTTGCTGCCCTGGATGAACCCCCTAGAATGTACTGATAGAAGAAGCATAATTAAACAGCATCCATAAACACATGGAACAAGGAAGATTTTTATAGAAAAAATCTTATGTCTGTGAGGGAGACTCGAACTAGGAAATAAGTTCCAAGGAGGAATCCGTGGAAGGGGGAACCAACATCCCTTTATCCTATTTCCATCAAGGTAAAACATCGTTGTATAAGGAACAGATGCCAACCTCCTTTGGAAAAAAGGAATGTGAAACAATAGCTACATGTCCCCTAAAAGAGATGGGTTCATGCCCAGAAAAAAGTGTCTGAAACAGGTGTATAAGTAAAATATAGAAAAAGAAATTGAGAGAATACATTACCTATAAATAGGGTAACTTCTTTTGATTTGAGCCTAAAGGATTTATTTAATTTTGTTCTGACCAAGGTAAGGCTTCTAAGAGGAAGGGAGGTATATTGGGAGCTTACTTGAGTAGAATTTGGATAATCCAAGGGGATTGAGAGGTTTGATTAAATGGGTAGATGTGGTGGCCTTTTATAAGAGGGGGCATGGGAACTTTAGGAATATCATGAAATATTAATTTATTATAAATTTATTTTCAGTTTAAAAAGGTCCCAATGTCATTTATTTTAATGATAAGATGTGTTTGGGTCAAAAAAATCTCAACTGGTTGGTTTTCGACATTTCTAGGTCATAATGATAGCCTTATCTTTTTTTCATTAACCCATTGTTAAAAAAATTAACTCTTACCATGTCTTCTTTAATTTTCATAATTTACGGTTACTATAGTTACTATAAAATTCCAATAGAACCACAAGTGGTTAATTAATGTCATTTTTAACAATATATAAGTCATTGGGCTGAATCATAGATTTTTATGACCTTTATATCGTTTAATTAAATAATATTTGTTTTAAAAACTCATTTTTGTCAATTTTGACCCTATATAGTAATTGAATTTTGTTAAAATCATAAAACCATGATTTCTTCTAACAAAAGAAATTAAATTAAATAAAATATGTCAATATCATCCAAAATATTCATGGATGACATCTACATTGTAGAGACCCGAAGCTTGACGTTCATGGACATTACATTACTTTTGTGGAATATCTAATACATAACAAAAACAGACACACAAGGACCGTAATAGTTTAGTGTCTTTGGAAACATGGAATATAAACTTCTAATCATGTTGAAAGATCCTCAACATCTCCCATAAAGATCCTCCCCTTTTTGTTTCCTTACCTAAAACCTTTATTTTAATACTGGGGGAAAAGAAAACATAAAAAGGGTGAGCTTAAATGCTCAGTAATGGTAATCATGGTGAAAATAAAACAAACCATATATATTCGAACTTAAAAACATGAACACAATATTTAAACATCAAAATATTGAGCAATGACATAAAACATGGCAGTACATAAGGCATAGATCATAATGGATCATCAATCATGATAAAATAGAATAGGAATAAAGAATGTAATTGTGACATCCATTAAGCACATGTAATGATTTCCATAGAATCCAAGGCATTACTGCCATGACCATCCTAGTGGACAAGGTCCCTTTCTGAATCGATTTCACTCCTCGTTTCAGTCCTGTAACACTAAACCAGATTAACTTACCATTCCAGCCATGTCTATCTCATTAGATATAAATATTTACCCAATGCATTGGAGGGAGATATAGGTCCCACCCATCTCATAATGAAATCATTCTTACTTGTGCCACAACATAAACTTAAAACATTCATCATAACCCAAAGAATAAAATGGGTTTCATAAACATCATATCATCATCACATAATCCATATAAAACAAATGGATATTTCATCATAAGAAAAGTGAAACATATAAATCATAGAGACATTATACTTGAAACATACACATATGAATTAATTTCATCTTAGATAGAAAATGGTTTTGATAAAACACTTGAAATGAATTCCTGAGGAAAATATCCTTTCTTATTCAAAATCATTTTCTTTTCACAAAATTCCATTCAATTTTAAAAGGAAATGATTTTTTTGAAAATAATCATAAAATATTGTAGAGGAAGCTTCATGAAAATGAGTCATTATGAAACCATAAAAATCCGTTCATGCCGTATAAGTAAAAAAATAACAATTTCCTCGTACTTTTTTCGGAAAAGTCAAAAAGTACCTTGTATGGTAAACAAAAGAAAGATTCCTTCCATACGATGTGGTAAAAGTAAGAAAAGGGTAAAAATGTCTTAAACATACATGGAAGTAAAGTAAATATTTTATGAAAAAATTTTGAGAGCATATGGACATTTATAATTAACATAACCCCCAGTAAATACTTACGAGTAAACTATCTCAGATAAGAATGAGATTGGAATAATTATCCCTTACCTTAGGTATGATATGCTTCGTATGGATCTGAACCTCCTGTATAATGATTTAAATAATGTCATTGAATTATTAAAGAATAATATTCATTGTTATGATATCATATATGGTTCACTTATGTCTTTATATTACCCATTCTTTTTTAAATTAATGTTAAAGTAGCGTTTTGGGTAAAATCGTTTCATTTATCGTTCGTGTTTTAACTTGTAATTATTCATATGATTACTTAGATCATGGTTACTTACATCCAGAATGTAAAACATAATTTATATATAATATAGATTCAGAATATACATATATATAATAGATCGATAAATGGAAAGAAATACACCGTTCATGGAGACGGTAGGCCGTACGTACGCATGAACGCTGTTTTCGTTTCATTATTGAATTGAATGGAATTAAGTCGATGACATACATATATATATACATAAATACAGTATCATTATTATGTCATATATTTCATGATTACTTATTATATATACTTTATAATCATTCATGAATGGTTAATCATTGATAATGAATCCCATCGCGTTGTGGAGACGGTAGTCCGTACGTACGCACGAGCGATGATATCATTCCCATGATCGTGAAATTGTATTGAGGTGTATTTATAATATTTAAGAATCAATATCACTTTACAATAATCATATATACTCATTATTTACACCATTATACCCATCCAAGTAAGGTGGTGGTGGAAAATAGATTACACCACGGCGTGGAGACGGTATTCCGTACGTACGCACGCGTGGTGATTTCGTTTTTTGTAGGATGGATAGATGGTGAAATAGTGTTGTTTAATAATTATAATAACATATCAGTATATGAGTGATACTGATGTAATTACTTCATAATGAAACAACTGAAGAAGAATAAGTTGAAGAAGAAATAAAGTTGAAAGAATCGGTAACAGCACTACTAGAAAATTTGGTTTTGGAGGCGGGGCATCTATAGCGGCCGCCATTTGGCGGCCTCTAATACTATCAACAGCGGCCGCCAAATGGCGGCTGCTGCAATTTTTCCTAAAAAAACCCCTAATTTCCCCTCCCTCCCCTCCCTCCGCTCCCCGACCCCACGACCCCACCTTCCCCGACCCCGCGACCCCGACCCCGACCCCCGGTGACCCTCCCCGACCCCGACCCCCAGCCACCCTCCCCGACCCCCGGCGACCCTCCCCAACCCCCAGAGACCCTCCCCGACCCCCGGCGACCCCGACCCCGCCGGCGACCCCGACCCCCGTCGACCCCGACCCCCAACCCCCGACCTCCCGGCGACCTAGACAACACCCGGTGACCCGACCCCCGGCGACCCCGACCCCCGGCGATCCCCACCCCCGTGCCTTCGTGCTGCACCATCGACAACCCTGGAAACCCCCACTGCCTTGCCTCCACAATGTGCCCCAGTGACCCCGACACCCACTCCCTGCGCTGCACCCTGGTGACCCCCACCGCCTTGCCTCCGCCATGCGCCCCCGTGACCCTGACACCCCCGCGACCTGGCAACCCCCACCCTTGCCCGCGCTGCACCTTTGGAAAGCCTCGCCGCCGTCGTCCCCTCGTGGCACCGTTGCATCCCTCCGGCAAGTCCTCCTGCCTCCGTTGGACCCTTCCAGTCCATTGTGCCCCGCCGTGTAGAACCCTCCACGCGGTCCAACGGTTCCGCTCCTTTCGATTCCGGTCGTCGAACCTCTGTCGTCAATTCATTGCGCCGTCATGGATCTGAAATCGAGTCATACCCCATTACCCGCGGTCGAGTCCTCCGCAGGTAATGTTTTTTATCCAAATTTGGTTTTTAAATTTTAATTATATGTGTTTTTTTTAGAATTTAAATAAGATATTTCACTTTTGATTTCTATTAAATACAGATATGGATAGGAGTTGGATTGATATGGAAGATAGATTTTCAGCTGAATATTATGAGGGGATTAAGCGATTTATGGATTTCACCAAAAAAATTCTAAGCGATATGATTAGTTGTCCATGCAGAAAATGTGAAAATAGATATCTCTTCAAATGAGATAGTGTTAGAGAAAAAAAAATTGAATGGTTTTTTAAAAAACTATAAGACATGGACGCGTCATGGAGAAGATTCTGTTTCATGTCATCACTCAGAAAATATTCATATGAATGTTGATTTGGGAACAGTTGATCCGATGAACATAATGCTGAATGATATGATGCGTCAGTTTCAATATGAAGACAGTAATGTCGTAAATGACGTCGTTGGATTGAGTAATCCTCATTCTTCTACAGATGGAGAAGCATTGAAATTCTTTGAAATTCTTGACGATGCACGTACTGAATTATATCCTGGATGCACTAAATTTAGTAAACTGTCATTCATCATTGAATTGTTACTCTTGAAGGCCTTGAACCAGTGGTCAGACACCTCATTCGACATGTTGTTGGTATTATTGAAGAAGGTACTCCCTACTGGAGCGAAGATTCTGGAGTCATTCTATCAAGCTCGCAAGTTAATCGATGATCTTGGTTTTACATATGATACAATTGATGCATGTCGCAATAATTGTATGTTGTTCAGAAAAGAGAATGCACAATTAAATAATTGTACTGTTTGCTATACATCCAGGTGGAAGACCAATGAGATTAATCAGGGTAGTCATATTCTTCTTGGGAGAGTCTTGAATCAAGGGAAACAAGTTTCCGCTAAACAGGTGCGTTATTTCCCACTGAAACCGAGCAGACGGCACGTCAATCGGACGTGTCGTGTGCCCGCAGTGACCGGGAACGCCGTTCTGGTGTCATAAACAGCCAAAACTGGCGTCTAAAGGTCAAACTCTTGGAGGAAGACATCGGATTGACCTGAAATCACAGGACAACAATCCAATTATTATTCACGACGTGCACGTGCAAACGACACGTCAATCGGGCGTGCGGTCTGCGCGGTAGGGCTCATTATGCGTTCTTTAAGCGTTGTGCGTGCTTGATAAACGCGCGTGGGGGGGTACAAACTGGCCGAACGATGTCTGAATGGCCTGAAATCGGACGACATCAAAGGGTGAGTGAATTGTGATGTGTTAGAGTAGACGGCATGTCAATCGTACGTTCCGTGTGCCTGTGGTGACCGGGAATGCCGTTCTGGTGTCATAAACGGCCAAAACGGGAGTCTAATGGTCAAACTCAGAGCGTACGACATCGGATTGACCAGAAATCACAGGAAAACAATCCAATTATTATTTGCAACATGCACGCACAGACGACATGTCAATCGGACGTACGATCTACGCGGTAGGGCTCATTATGCGTTCTTTAAGCATTGTGCGCACTTGATAAACGCGTGTGGGGGTCCAAACTGACCGAACAAAGTGAGAATGGCCTAAAATCGGACGACATCAAAGGGTGAGTAAATTGTGATGTGGTAGAGCAGACGGCACGTCAATTGGACACGTCGTGTGCCCGCGGTGACTTGGAAGGCCGTTCCGGTGTCATAAACGGCCAAAACGGGCGTCTAACGGTCAAACTTTAGCGGACGACATCGGATTGACCTGAAATCACAGGAAAACAATCCAATTATTATTCGACATGTTCACGCATAGACGGAACGTCAATCGGACGTGCGGTATGTGCGGTAGGGCTCATTATGTGTTCTTTAAGTGTTGCGCGCGCTTGATAAACGCGCGTGGGGGGGTCCAAACTGGCCAAACGAAGTGCGAATGGACTTAACTCGGACGAAATCAAAGGGTGAGTTAATTTTGATGTGGTTTATTAGACGGCATGTCAATCGGACGTGCCGTGTGCCCGCGGTGACCGAGAACGCCGTTCTGGTGTCACAAACGGCCAAAACGGGCATCTAACGGTCAAACTCTTATAGGAAAACATCGGATTGACCTGAAATCACAGGAAAATAATCCAATTATTATTCGCGTCATGCACGCGTAGACGGCACATCAATCGGACGTGCGGTCTGCGCAGTAGGGCTCATTATGCATTCTTTAAGCGTTGTGCGCGCTTGATAAACACGCGTGGGGGGGGGGGGTCCAAACTGGCCGAACAATGTCTGAATGGCCTGAAATCGGGCGACATCAAAGGGTGAGTGAATTGTCATGTGTTCTAGCAGACGGAACGTCAATCGGACGTGTCGTGTGCCCGCGGTGACCAGGAACTCCGTTCTGGCGTCATAAACGGCCAAAACTGGCGTCTAACGGTCAAACTCATAGCGGACGACATCAAATTGACCTGAAATCACAGGAAAACAATCCAATTATTATTCTCGACGTTCACGCGCAGACGTCATGTCAATCGGACGTGCGGTCTGCGCGGTAGGGATCATTATGTGTTCTTTAAGTGTTGTGCGCACTTGATAAACACGCGTGGGGGGGTCCAAACTGGCCGAACGAAGTGCGAATGGTCTGAAATCGGACGACATCAAAGGGTGAGTGAATTGGGAAGTGTTTGAGCAGACATAACGTCAATAGGACGTGCCGTGTGCCCACAGTGACCGGGAACGCCGTTCTTGTGTCATAAACGGCCAAAACTGGCATCTAACAGTCAAACTCTTAGCGGACGACATCGGATTGACCTAAAATCACAGGACAACAATCCAATTATTATTCACGACGTGCACCCGTAGACGGCATGTCAATCGGATGTGCAGTCTGTGCGGTAGGGCTCATTATCTGTTCTTTAAGTGTTGCGTGCGCTTGATAAACGCGCGTGGGGGGTCCAAACTGGCCGAACGAAATGCGAATGGCCTGAAATTGGACGACATAAAAGAATGACTTAATTGTGATGTGGTCAAGCATATGGAATGTCAATCGGACGTTCCGTGTGCCCGTGGTGACCGGGAACGCCATTCTGGTGTCATAAACGGCCAAAACGGGCGTCTAACGGTCAAACTCTTAGTGGGTGACATCGGATTGACCTGAAATCACAGGAAAACAATCCAATTATTATTTGCGACGTGCATGCGCAGACGTTACGTCAATCAGACGTGCGGTTTATGCGGTAGGGCTCATTATGTGTTCTTTAAGCGTTGCGCGCGCTTGATAAACGCGCGTGGGGGAGGGGGGGTCCAAACTGGCCGAACGATGTCCTAATGGACTGAAATCGGACGAAATCAAAGGGTGAGTTAATTGTGATGTGGTCGAGTAGACGACACGTCAATCGGACGTGCCGTGTGCCTGCGGTGACCGGGAACGCCGTTCTAGTGTCATAAACGGCCAAAACGAGCGTTTAACGGTCAAACTCTTAGCGGACGACATTGGATTGACCTGAAATCACAGGACAACAATCCAATTATTATTCGCAACGTGCACACGCAGACGGAATGTCAATCGGACGTGCGGTATGCGCGGTAGGTCTAATTATGTGTTCTTTAGGTGTTGTGCGTGCTTGATAAACGTGCGTGGGGGGGGGGGTCCAAACTGGCCGAAAGAAGTGAGAATGGCCTGAAATCGGACGACATCAAAGGGTGAGTGAAATGTGATATGGTTGAGCAGACGGCATGTCAATTGGACGTGTCGTGTGCCCGCGGTGACTGGGAACGTCGTTCTGGTGTCATAAACGGCCAAAACGGGCGTCTAACAGTCAAACCCTTAGCGGACGACATCGTATTGACCTGAAATCACAGGAAAAAAAATCCAATTATTATTCGTGACATGCACGCGTAGACGGCATGTCAATCGGACGTGCGGTCTGCACGGTAGGGCTCATTATGCGTTCTTTAAGCGTTGTGCGCGCTTGATAAACGCGCGTGGGGGGTACAAACTGGCCGAACGATGTCCGAATGGCCTGAAATCGGACGACATCAAAGGGTGAGTGAATTTTGATTTGGTCGAGCATACGGAACGTCAATCGGACATGCCGTGTGCCCGCGGTGACTAGGAACGCCGTTCTGGTGTCATAAACGGCCAAAACTGGCGTCTAACGGTCAAACTCATAGCGGACGACATCAGATTGACCTGAAATAACAGGACAACAATCCAATTAGAACAATAGAATTAATGATTTTAAATTTATAGAACAGTAATCAAATTTATGAATATTATTTTGAAAATCAAATACTTTAGATCTGTTACAGTAAGTTTGAAGTTAAATATTTGTTTTCTAGGTTTTATTCGGTACTAAGTTTGTTATTAAATTTTGTTATGCAGTTATATGTGATGATGGATGCGGAGCTTGGAATATGACAACCGGGATTTATTTTGTATATTAATGTATAATTGAATTTTTTTTTAAAAAAAATAAAACATAATAGCAGCCGCCATTTGGCGGCCGCTATAGGCGGCCGCTAAAGCCCATCCCGGCTTGCCTACAGCATCCGCCATATGGCGGTCGCTGATAGTAACAGCGATGGGGAAAAAGCGGCCACCATTTGGCGGCCGCTAGGCGGCTGCTATAGGCCTTTAGCGATGGCTTTTGGCGGCCGCTAAAGGTCATTCTTGTACTAGTGAGACATTACCTCTTCTTTGAAGCGCCTCTTTGAGACCTCCTTTTAGGGCACTAAAATTGGTCTTTGAAGAAGACCAGGACCTCTAGGATGTTTCTAGGGAAGTGGAGAAGAGAATTTGGTAGGGGTTGGCCGAGCTTGAAGGCTCAAAGTGGTGTGAGGAAGAGAGGGATGAGGTTCCCTTTTATAAGGGAGGAGAGGGGCACCTTTGGAATAACTAAAAATCTTATTTTATTATAAAGTCATATTCGGTTTTTAATAGCTCAAAATTGATTTATTTTGAAGCTAAGGTGGGTATGGGTCTAAATCCTCTCATCCAATAGAATTTAGACATGTTTAGGTCATTATATTAACCTTAACGTTTAGTATAACTCTTAGTTAATTAGATTGACATTTACCAAGTCACTTTGTAGTTTTATATTATATAGTTAATAAACTTACCATATACAACCAAGAAACCCCCAAGTGGTCCATTAATGACAAACCGATCATGATATAAGTATCTTGGCCGAACATTAGATTTTTAGGAATATAATAACAATTAATAATATAATATTTGTTTTAAAAACTATTTTATGTCAATTTTGACAATATTTGGTAATTGATTTTTGTAAAACTCATAACAGAATGATTAGTTCGATAAAAGTTAATTAAATCAATACTAACATGTCATATTAACATATAAAATTATTGTAATTCATAAAAAGTCTCAAATTACATTTATTTGGGTATTTATAACATCAATTATTCCAATATTTCATTAAAAAGATAATTACTGCATCATCATTGTGTCATAAATAAATTAAAATATATTAAGTCTAAAAATTAAATATAAAACACCATTATGTAGGAAATCTTTTTATCTTTCTAATGAATATTTATAGTCTAATTTATCTTATATATGACCCTATATTAAAAATGATTTAGTTATTAAACTTTGATTTTAACTATTTTAACCCTTCATTAAATAAATTAATAATAAATGTCCTAATCTAATCCAAGTGGGTCTAAATAGTCATATTTTATTGCTAAGGTTGTTTTTGGATGAATTACACTTATCCAATAGAATTAGTACATGTGTTAGGGTAATAATAATATCATTTTTACCCTTAATTTCTCTATTTACTTTTAACCGTAGTAAAAAAAAGTAAAAAGTTACTATTCACCAAAAATTATTTTCATCTCATTGAACCACATTTTAGTCCTTTATATTAACCGTGTCTCTCGGATTTCTGCAATTCCACTCACAGAAGTGGTAAAATTATGTTTTATGAAAAATTCATTTTTTTTAACTACCACTTAGTGGTTTCACTATTCATCAAAAAATGAAAGTTTCCCGAAAAATACCAAAAATTAGGCCTAAGATATATTTGATATTATGAACTAAAAAATGATTTCTATTTTAACAAATTCAAAACATATCAGTTTAATTTAAAAATTAATTCCCATCGTCAAAACAAATAGCGTGTTCTTAAGAGATAATAACTATCAAAAGATTGACACTTGTTTATGTCTGGTTTAAATGTAAAATTACATCCAATGACCAACATTGTATTAAATTGTAAAAATATATTCTAAATATACTTTAAAACAACTCAAATTAATAATTTATCACTACTAATTATTTCGATTAAAAAGGTTGTTTTTAATTAAAATTTAGTAATTTTCCCTATTCATCAGAAAATGAAAGTTATCCGAAAAGTACCAAAATTTCACCCTAAGCTAATTTCGATATTCTGAATCCAAAAATGAAGTCCATTTTGAAAGATAAAATTTATAAAATTTCAAAAAGTGGGTGTTACTATTCATAACGGATAGTTCATAATAATATTATAATAATATATCGTTTAGTGAAACTCAGTATTCCGTACTACACACGCTATCGAGGAAGGTCATGATTGCGTGTAATGTAAGGCAATTCAAGGATGCGTGTTGTGAAATCTCCTTTTGGTGTAGTTTACAACACAAGACATTAATGAAATTAAAAAGAATATTTTTCATAAAATCTCGGGGTGTTACATTCTACCCCCCTTAAAATGAATTTCACCCTCGAAATTCGTCGGGGTTATAAATGGTTCACTACTCAAAAGTTTTTTTAATAGAAACCCACATCGTAAAAAGGAATACCAAAACTTGGCTTTAAAAACTAAAGTATGAAACATAATGGTTACCCAAATTAACTCATCACTGGGTTTCCCTGTAGGAGAACATAGGTGAAAATATGGATATGGAAGAAAAATCTAACCATCAAGTTATGATGGAGAGTGGTAGAGAACATGGCTATGAAAAAGCCAACAATCATAAAGCCATAAATTTGTGATGATCTAAGGTACCATCTGATTAATCGGATATAAGAGCACCAGGACAACATTTTTGGTTTTGAGGATCATTTCCCTAAAGTTGATGAAATTGGAATTAGAAGAAATACTTTCGTGATTTTGGTACAGTCTCACCGTTGGTTGTTCTTTGGAAAATTTCCACTTCATCTCTTAAATAAATGAAGATGAATTTGTCATTCGTGATGTGTTAGCAGATCATGTGATAGAATGATGGGTCATTCCATCTGTCTCAAAAAAAAGGTTAGAAAAGTTATCAAAAAATATATAAGTCCATCTATAGTGAGAATAATCATATATGGTTCCTAAAATGGACTTATACTTCATATATCATACTGCTTAATATAATAAAACTAGTTTCTACTAAACAGGGGCTTCTTATAGGCCAATGGTAGGCGATAACGGCCAGTCGCACTTCAGTTGTGGGTTTGATTCCCACAGCCTTGTCCGACGCGATGGGTTGTCGCCCATCCTGAAGGTTGTCCTTTTTTCTAAAACTACATCCCATAAATAATATCGAAAAAAACTTCTATCCTTAAACTAACTTATGTCCAACATAATCCATTCCAATCTTTAGTCTTATCCAAAATACTTCTATCCAATCTCATATTATAGTGGAAACTATTACCAAAGAGTTCATACAACTAGCATGTTAATACCATCGTTGATCCCCATATATCATGAGATATGTCTTTTTGGTCACATTCCAAACATTCGAAGGCCTTAATCATGTATTCTCTAGAAAAATGAATACCCATTGAATCTTAGTGAAAACATGAGTGCTATCAAAATTTAACTCTTTTCACATACCAAAACCTCAAACCATGATATACCTATTTCCTTATATCAGTCATGAGCTCATGAATACTGTCAACCATTTCATTTTCTCGTTTTCCCTTCATTATGTGAATATCATCTTTTTTTCCAAAAATATCTCAATCACTTTCCATGGTTACCGGTACCATAAAATTATTGAAAACCACAATAGACTAATACATAAATATTCCAATATTCTATGATACGATATACAACATTATTTTGGAATCACATTATATAAACACTTAATCATTCCACCACATCATTATCATATTCAACATCGCCAATAGTGATCGCATGTGACTTCCCTTTGTCCTTTTCCTTAAGTGGTTTCTCATGTCGATCATCATTAACCCTTGGATTAGGGCATTTATTAGCATAATGCCCAATTTCCTTGCACTTGAAGCATTGATGTGTTGGTGGTGTGTTCTCTGCAGTCTTTTCTTTATTCACATCATTAGAAACCCTTTTTCCATTACTTCGACACTCAGCTGCTCGATGACCTTCTTTTCCACATATAAAACATTTTCTAGTCCCTTTAAGACAATCTCCACCATGCTTCTTTCCACACTTTGAGCATAAGGAAAAATTCATATTATTTTCACCATTATTCTGAGATTTCTCCTTGAACTCCATCTTTCGTTTCTTGTCAAATCTATGGGATGGCTAAGTAACACCAACATCCATTTCTAACTTGATAGAACAACACACAATTTCTTCATAGAAACTGAAGTCTCTTATAGATAATTCCCTTCGAAGATTTGGTTTTAAGCCACTGAAGAATCGATCAACTTTACTTTGAGGTTGGATGATAAAGCCAGATGCATACCTTGCAAGCCTTGTAAGATTCGCTTCGTATACACCAACAGATTCATCATCCTTTTGCTTTAGTTCAAGAAACTCTTTCTCCATCATTGTTCGAAGAATACGATGGAAGTACTTATTGAAAAATAAGTTCTTGAACTCGTCCCATTCCATGGACTCAATTTCATCTATTGGCCTCGTATTTTTGATAAGATTCCACCATTGATCAGCTTCACCTTCCAAACGATATACTGCTAAGATGACATTATAATGTTCAGAACATTGAAGAACTGAAAATATCTTTTCAGTGGTACTGATCCATTGTTCAGCAACAAGTGGATCAGAAGACCCACTGAAAGAAGGTGGATGTTTCCTCATGAAGGACTCAAAAGAATATTGTTCCCTTCTCATCTCATTTGGAAGTCCGGAATGATTCATAGCTTGTGTAAGTATAGTAATAAGGTTTTTCACTCCATATCCCATAACATTTGTTTGTTCATAATGACAATCATTTCATTGTCCATTGCGTTGATCAACATGGTTCCTTCGGGTTCCATCCATCGTCTAAAACCCAAAACGAATAGTTTGAGAGGCAAAAATCATGCTATGGAAAACAACATAATAAAGGGGGAATACCTTCAATATCTAACATCTTAGGTTTAATTATAAGATCGTTACCATAATTCTAGGACTATAACCTATACTTATACTTAACCTTAGGGACATCCCTAGACATACCTTATAAATATCTCTAGGGATCTCACTAAAGATCTCGCATCCTAGTTTCCAAAGGTTGACTAAACCTTTCCTCTGATAACAACTGTAGAGACCCGAAGCTTGACGTTCATGGACATTACATTACTTTTGCAGAATATCTAATACATAACAAAAACAGAGACACAAGGACCGTAATAGTTTAGTGTCTTTGGAAACTTGGAATATAAACTTCTAATCATGTTGAAAGATCTTCAACATCTCCCATAATGATCCTCCCCTTTTTGTTTACTTACCTAAAACCTTTCTTTTAATCCTGGGGGAAAAGAAAACATAAAAAGGGTGAGCTTAAATTCTCATTAAGGGTAAGCATGGAGAAAATAAAACAAACCATATACATTTGAACTTAAAAACAAGAACATAATATTTAAACATCAAAATCTTGAGCAATGACATAAAACATGGCAGTACGTAAGGCATAGATCATAATGGATCATCAATAATGTTAAAATAGAATAGGAATAAAGCATGTAATTGTGGCATACATTAATCACATGTAATGATTTCCATATTAGCCAAGGCATTACTTCCATGACCATCTTAGTGGACAAGGTCCCTTTTTGAATCGAGTTCACACCTCGTTTCAGTCCTGTAACACTGAACCAGATTAACTTACCGTGCATCCATGTCTATATCATGAGATATAAATCTTTACCCAATGCATTGGAGGGATATATAGGTCCCACCAAACTCATAATGAAATCATTCTTACTTTTTCCACAACATAAACTTAAAACATTCATCATAACCCAAAGAATAAAATTTGGTTCATAAACATCATATCATCATCACATAATCCATATAAAACAAATGGATATTTCATCATAAGAAAAGTGAAATCATGTAAATCATAGAGACATTATACTTGAAACATACACATATGAAATAATTTCATCTTAGATGGAAAATGGTTTTGATAAAACACTTGAAATGAATTCCTGAGGAAAATATCCTTTCTTCTTCAAAATCATTTTCTTTTCAAAAAATTCCATTCAATTTTAAAAGGAAAGGATTTTGTTGAAAATAATCATAAAATATTGTAGAGGAAGATTCATGAAAATGAGGCGTTATGAAACCGTAAAAATCCATTCACACCGTATTAGTAAAAAAATAACAATTTCCTCGTACTTTTGTCGGAAAAGTCAAAAAGTACCTCGTATGGTAAACAAAAGAAATATTCCTTCAATACGATGTGTTAAAATTAAGAAAAGGGTAAAAATGTATTAAATATACATGGAAGTAAAGTAAACATTTTATGAAAAAATTTTGAGAGCATATGGACATGGATAATAAAAATAACCCCCAGTAAATACTTACGAGTAAACAATCTCGGATAAGAATGAGATTGGAATAATTATCCCTTACCTTAGGTCCGATATGCTTCGTATGGATCCGAACCTCCTGTATAATGATTTAAATAATGTCATTGACTTATAATAGAATCATATTCATTGTTATGATATCATATATGGTTCACTTATGACTTTATATTACCCATTCCTTTTTAAATTAATGTTAAAGTAGCGTTTTGGGTAAAATCGTTTCATTTATCGTTTGTGTTTTAACTTGTAATTATTCATATGATTACTTAGATCATGGTTAATTACATCCAGAATTTAAAACATGATTTATATATAATATATATTCAGAATATACATATATATTATAGATCGATAAATGGAAAGAAATACACCATTCAAGGAGATGGTAGGTTGTACGTACGCATGAACGTTGTTTTCATTTCCTTATTGAATTGAATGGAATTAAGTAGATGACATACTTATATATATATATACATAAATAAAGTATCATTATTATGTCATATATTTCATGATTAATTATTATATATACTTTATAATCATTCATGAATGGTTAATCATTGAGAATGAATCTCATCGCGTCGTGGGGACGGTAGTCCGTACGTACGCACGAGCGATGATATCATTTCCATGATTGTGGAATTGTATTGAAGTGTATGTATAATATTTAAGAATCATTATCACTTTAAAATAATCATATATATTCATTATTTACACCATTATACCCATCCAAGTAAGGTGGTGGTGGAAAATAAATTACACCACGGCGTGGAGACGGTATTCCGTACGTACGCACGCGCGGTGATTTCGTTTTCCGTAGGATGGATAGATGGTGAAATAGGGTTACTTTATACTTATAATAACATATCAGTATATTAGTGATACTTATGTAATTACTTCATAATGAAACAACTAAATAAGAAGAAGTGGAAGAAGAAATAAAGTTGAATGAATCGGTAACAGACATTATCTCTTCTTTGAAGTGCCTCTTTGAGACCTCCTTTTAGGGCACTAAAATTGGTCTTTGAAGAAGACCAGGACCTCTAGGATGTTTCTTGGGAAGTGGATAAGTGAACTAGGTAGGGGTTGGACGAGCTTCAAGGCTCAAAGTGGTGTGAGGAAGAGAGGGAGGAGGTGCCCTTTTATAAGGGAGGAGAGGGACACCTTTGGAATAACTAAAAATATTATTTTATTATAAAGTCATATTCGGTTTTTAATAGCACAAAATTGATTTATTTTGATGATAAGGTGTGTATGGGTCGAAATACTCTCATCCAATATAATTTAGACAAGTTTAGGTTAATATATTAACCTTAACGTTTAGTTTTAACTCTTAGTTAATTAGATTGACATTTACCATGTCACTTTGTAGTTTTATATTATATAGTTAATAAACATACCATATATATCCAAGAGACCCCTATGTGGTCCATTAATGATAAACCTATCATGATATAAGTATCTTGGCAGAACCTTATATTTTTAGGAATATAATAACAATTAATAATATAATATTTTTTTAAAAAACTATTTTATGTCAATTTTGACACTATTTGGTAATTGATTTTTTTGAAAATCATAACAGAATTATTAGTTCGAAAAAAGTTAATTAAATCAATACTAACATGTCCTATTAACATATAAAAATATTATAATTCATAAAAAGTCTCAAATTACATTTATTTGGGTATTTATAACATTAATTATGCCAATATTTCATTAATAAGATAATTACTACATCATCATTGTATCATAAATAAATTTAACTATTTTAAGTCTAAAAATTACAAATAAAATACCATTATGTAGGAAATCTTTTTATCTTTCTAATTCATATTTATAATAGAATTTATCTTATGTATAACCTTATATTAAAAATGATTAATTTATTAAACATTGATTTTAACTATTTTAACCCTTCTTTAAATAAATTAATAATAAATGTCCTAATCTAATCCAAGTGGGCCTAAATGGTCATATTTTATTCCTAAGGTTTTTTTTGGAAGAATTACACGTATCCAATAGAATTAGAACATGTTTTAGGGTAATAATAATATCATTTTTACCCTTAATTACCCTATTTACTTTTAACCGTGGTAAGAAAAAGTAATGCAAGGCAAGTCAAGGATGCGTGTTGTGCAAGCTCCTTTTGGTGTATCGTACAACAAAAGACATTGATGAACTTAAAAAGAATATTTTTCATAAAATCTCGGGGTGTTACATTCTACCCCTTTTAAAATGAATTTCACCCTCAAAATTCGTCGGGGTTATAAATGGTTCACTACTCAAAAGTTTCATTAATAGAAACCCACATCCTAAAAAGGAATACCAAAACTTGGCTTTAAAATATAAAGTACGAAATGTAACGGTTACCCAAATTAACTCATCATTGGGTTTCCCTGTAGGATAACATAGGTGAAAATATGTATATGGAAGAAAAATCTAACCATCAAGTTATGATGGAGAGTGGTAGAGAACATGGCTATGAAAAATCCAAAAATCACAAAGCCATAAATTTGTGACGATCTAAGTTACCATCTAATTCATCAGATATAAGAGCACTAGGACACCATTTTTGGTTTTCAGGATCATTTCCCTAAAGTTGATGAAATTTGATTTAGAAGAAATACTTTCGTGATTTTGGTACAGTCTCACTATTGGCCATTCTTTGGAAAATTTCCACTTCATCTCTTAAAGAAATGAAGTTGAATTTTTCATTCGTGATGTGTTAGCAGATCATGTCATAGAATTATGGGTCATTCCATCTATCTCAAACAAAAGGTTAGAAAAGTTATCAAAAAATACATAAGTCCATCTATAGTGAGATTAATCATATATGGTTCCTAAATTGGACTTATACTTCATATATCATACTGCTTAATATAATAAAACTAGTTTCTACTAAATAGGGGCTTCCTATAGGGCAGTGGTAGGTGATAAAGGCCAGTCGCACTTCAGTTGTGGGTTCGATTCCCATAGCCTTGTCCGACGCGATGGGTTGTCGCCCATCCTGTAGGTTGTCCTTTTTTATAAAACTACATCCTATAAATAATATCGAAAAAAATTCTATCCTTAAACTAACTTATGTCCAACATAATCCATTCCAATGTTTAGGCTTATCCAAAATACTGCTATCCAATCTCATATTATAGTGAAAATGATTACCAAAGAGTTCATACAACTATCATGTTAATACCATCGTTGATCCCCATATATCATGAGATATGTCTTGTTGGTCACATTCCAAACATTAGAAGGCCTTAATCATGTATTCTCTTGAAAAATGAATACCCATTGAATCTTAGTGAAAACATGAGTGCTATCAAAAGTTAACTCTTTTCACATACCAAAACCTCAAACCATGATATAACCATTTCCTTATATCAGTCATGAGCTCATGAATACTATCAAAAATTTCATTTTCTCATTTTCCCTTCATCATGTGCATATCAACTTTTTTTCCAAAAATATCTCAATAACTTTTCATGGTTACCGATACCATCAAATTATTGAAAACCAAAATAGAACAATACATAAATGTTCCAATATTCCATGATACTATATACAAAATTATTTTGGAATCCCATTATATAAACACTTAATCATTCCACCACATCATTGTCATATTCAACATCACCAATAGTGATCGCATGTGACTTCCCTTTGTCCTTTGCCTTAAGTGGTTGCTCATGTCGATCATCACTAACCCTTGGATTAGGGCATTTATTAGAATAATGCTCTATTTCCTTTCACTTGAAGCATTGCAGTGTTGGTGGTGCGTTCTCTGCAGTCTTTTCATTATTCACATCATTAGAAACCCTTTTTCCATTACTTTGACACTCAGTTGCTCGATGACCTTCTTTTCCACACTTAAAACATTTTCTATTCACTTTAAGACAATCTGCACCATGCTTCTTTCCACACTTTGATCATAAAGAAAACATTCATATTATTTTCACCATTATTCTGAGATTTCTCCTTGAACTCCATATTTTTTTTCTTGTCAAAACTATGGTATGGATAAGTAACACCAACTTCCATTTCTACCTTGATAGCACAACGCACAATTTATTCATAGCTACTAAAGTCTCTTATAGCTAATGACCTTCGAAGATTTGGTTTTAAGCCACTGAAGAAT
This sequence comes from Viscum album, assembly GCA_963277665.1. Classification (NCBI taxonomy): domain Eukaryota; kingdom Viridiplantae; phylum Streptophyta; class Magnoliopsida; order Santalales; family Viscaceae; genus Viscum; species Viscum album. The sequence goes on from OY728163.1 coordinate 31,928,643, forward strand.
TGATCAAATTTACTTTCAGGTTGGATGATAAAGCCAGATGCATACCTTGCAAGCCTTGTAAAATTCGCTTCGTATACACCAACAGATTCCTCATCCTTTTGCTTTAGTTCAAGAAACTCTTTCTCCATCTTTGTTCAAAGAATAAGAGGGAAGTACTTATTGAAAAATAAGTTCATGAACTCGTCCCATGCCATGGACTCAATTTCACCTCTTGGCCTCGTATTCTTGATAAGATTCCACCATTGATCAGCTTCACCTTCCAAATGATATACTGCTAAGATGAATTTATCATGTTCATAACATTGAAGAACTGAAAATATCTTTTCAGTGGTATAGATCCATTTTTCAGCAACAAGTGGATCAGAAGACCCACTGAAAGAAGGTGGACGTTGCCTCATAAAGGACTCAATAGAATATTGTTCCCTTATCTGCTCATTTGGAAGTCCAGAATGATTCATAGCTTGTGTAAGTATAGCAATAATATTTTGCACTCCATCTCCCATAACATTTGTTTGTTCAGGAGGACAATCATTTCATTTTCCATTGCATTGATCAACACGATTCCTTCGGGTTCCAGTCATCGTCTAAAACCCAAAAAGAATAGTGTGAGAGGAAAAAATCATGCTAGAAAAAACAACATAATAAAGGGGGAGTACCTTAAATATCTAACATCTTAGGTTTAATTCTAATATCATTACCGTAATTCTAGTACTATAACCTATACTTATACTTAACCTTAGTGATATCCCTAGACATACCTTATAAATATCTCTAGGGATCTCACTAAAGTTCTCACATCCTAGTTTCCAAAGGTTAACTAAACCTTTCCTCTAATACCAACTATAGATACCCGAAGCTTGAAATTCATGGACGTTACATTACTTTTGCGGAATATCTAATACATAACAAAAAAAGTCACACAAGGACCGTAATAGTTTAGTGTCTTTGGAAACTTGGAATATAAACATCTAATCATGTTGAAAGATCTTCAACATCCCCCATAATGATCCTCCCCTTTTTGTTTCCATACCTAAAACCTTTATTTTAATCCTGGGGGAAAATAAAACATAAAATGAGTGAGCTCAAATGCTCAGTAAGGGTAAGCATGGAGAAAATAAAACAAACCATATAAATTTGAACTTAAAAACATGAACATAATATTTAAACATCAAAATCTTGAGCAATGACATAAAACATGGCAGTACGTAAGGCATAGATCATAATGGATCATCAATCATGATAACATATCATAGGAATAAAGCATGTAATTGTGGCATCCATTAAGCACATGTAATGATTTTCATAATAGCCACGACATTACTGTCATGACCATCTTAGTGGACAAGGTCCCTTTCTGAATCGAGTTCACTCCTCGTTTCAGTCATGTAACACTGAACCAGATTAACTTACCGTTCCAGCCATGTCTATATCATGAGATATAAATCTTTACCCAATGCATTGGAGGGAGATATAGGCCCCACCCATCTCATAATGAAATCATTCTTACTTGTGCCACAACATAAACTTAAAACATTCATCATAACCCAAAGAATAAAATGGGTTTCATAAACATCATTTCATCATCACATAATCCATATAAAATAAATGGATATTTCATCATAAGAAAAGTGAAAGCATTTAAATCATAGAGACATTATACTTGAAACATACATATATGAAATAATTTCATCTCAGATGGAAAATGGTTTTGATAAAACACTTGAAATGAATTCCTGGGGAAAATATCATTTCTTCAAAATCATTCTCTTTTCACAAAATGCCATTCAATTTTAAAAGGAGAGGATTTTTTTGAAAATAATAATAAAATCTTGTAGAGGAAGCTTCATGAAAATGTGGCGTTATGAAATCGTAAAAATCTATTCACGCCGTATAAGTAAAAAAATAACAATTTCCTCGTACTTTTGTCGGAAAAGTCAAAAAGTACCTCGTATGGTAAACAAAAGAAATATTCCTTCCATACGATGTGGTAAAAGTAATAAATGTTTAAAAATGTCTTAAACATACATGGAAGTAAATTAAACATTTTATGAAAACATTTTGAGAGCATATGGACATGGATAATAAACATAACCCCCAGTAAATACTTACGAGTAAACAATCTCGGATAAGAATGAGATTGGAATAATTATCCCTTACCTTAGGTCTGATATGCTTCGTATGGATCCGAACCTCCTGTATAATGAAATAAATAATTTCATTTACTTATTACAGAGTCATATTCATTGTTATGATATCATATATGGTTCACTTATGACTTTATATTACCCATTCTTTTGTAAATTATTGTTAAAGTAGCGTTTTGGGTAAAATCGTTTCATTATCGTTCATGTTTTACCTTGTAATTACTCATATGATTACTTAGATCATGGTTACTTACATCCAGAATGTAAAACATGATTTATATATAATATATATTCAGAATATATATATATATATATATAATATTGATAAATGGAAAGAAATACACCGTTCATGGAGACGGTAGGCAGTACGTACGCATGAACGTTGTTTTCATTTCCTTATTGAATTGAATGGAATTAAGTATATGACATACATATATATATACATAAATCCAGTATCATTATTATTTCATATATTTCATGATTACTTATTATATATAGTTTATAATCATTCATGAATGGTTAATCATTGAGAATGAATCTCATCGCGTCGTGGAGACGGTAGTCCGTACGTACGCACGAGCGATGATATCATTCCCAAAATCATGGAATTGTATTGAAGTGTATGTATAATATTTAAGAATAAATATCAATTTACAATAATAATATATAGTTATTATTTACACCATTGTACCCATCCAAGTAAGGTGGTGGTGGAAAATAGATTACACCACGGCGTGGAGACAGTATTTCGTACGTACGCATGTGCGGTGATTTCGTTTTCCATAGGATGGATAGATGGTGAAATAGGGTTGTTTCATAATTATAATAACATATCAGTATATGAGTGATACTGATGTAATTACTTCATAATGAAACAACTAAAGAAGAAGAAGTGGAAGAAGAAATAATGTTGAAAGAATCGGTAACAGACATTACCTCTTCTTTGAAGAACCTCTTTGAGACCTCATTTTAGGGCACTAAAATTGGTCTTTGAAGAAGACTAAGACCTCTAGGATGTTTCTAGGGAAGTGTAGAAGATAATTGGGCAGGGGTTGGCCGAACTTGAAGGCTCAAAGTGGTGTGAGTAAGAGAGGGAGGAGGTTCCCTTTTATAAGTGAGGAGAGGGGCACCTTTGGAATAACTAAAAATGTTATTTTATTATAAAGTCATATTCGGTTTTTAATAGCTCCAAATTGATTTATTTCGAAGCTAAGGTGGGGATGGGTCTAAATCCTCTCATCCAATAGAATTTATACAAGTTTAGGGCATTATATTAACCTTAACTTTTAGTTTTAACTCTTAGTTAATTAGATTGACATTTACCATGTCACTTTGTATTTTTATATTATATAGTTAATAAACTTACCATATACATCCAAGCGACCCACAAGTGGTTCATTAATGATAAACCTATCATGATATAAGTATCTTGGCCGAAACTTAGATTTTTATGAATATAATAACAATTAATAATATAATATTTGTTTTAAAAACTATTTTATGTCAATTTTGACACTATTTGGTAATTGATTTTTTGTGAAAATCATAACAGAATGATTAGTTCAAAAAAAGTTAATTAAATCAATACTAACATTTCATATTAACATAAATATTTATAATTAATTTTAATAGTCTAGAAGATCAATTTTATAACCTCATTAAACTTTGATTTTAAATATTTTAACCCTTCTTTAAATAAATTAATAATAAATGTCCTAATCTAATCCAGGTGGGCCTAAATGGTCATCTTTTATTCCGAAGGTTGTTTTTGGACGAATTACACTTATCAGATAGAATTAGAACATGTTTTAGGGTGATAATAATATCATTTTTACCCTTAATTACCCTATTTACTTTTAACAGTGGTAAAAAAAAGTAAAAAGTTACTATTCACCAAAAATTATTTTCATCTCATTAAACCACATTTTAGTACTTGATATTAACCGTGTCTCTCAGAGTTTTGAAATTCCACTAACAGAAGCGGTAAAATTAATTTTTATAAAAAATTCATTTTTTTAACTACCACTTAGTGGTTTCACTATTCATCAAAAAATAAAAGTTTCCAGAGAAATACCAAAAATTAGGCCTAAGATATATTTGATATTATGAACTCAAAAATGATGTCTATTTTACCAAATTCAAAACATATCAGTTTAATTTAAAAATTAATTCCTGTCGTCAAAACAAATAGTGTGTTCTTAAGAGATAATAACTATCAAAAGATTGACACTTGTTTATGTCTGGTTTAAATGTGAAATTACATCCAATGTCCAACATTGTATTAAATTGTAAAAATATATTCTAAATATACTTTAAAACCACTCAAATTAATAATTTATCACTATTAATTATTTTGATTAAAAATGTTGTTTTTAATTAAAATTTAGTAATTTTCACTATTCATCAGAAAATGAAAGTTATCCGAAAAGTACCAAAATTTCACCCTAAGCTAATTTCGATATTCCAAATCCAAAAATGAAGTCCATTTTGAAAGATAAAATTTATAATATTTCAAAAAGTGGGTATTAATATTCATAACGGCTAGTTCATAATAATATTATAATAATATCTCATTTAGTGAAACTCGGTATTGCGTACTACACACGCTATCGAGGAAGGTCGTGATTGCGTGTAATGCAAGGCAATTCAAGGATGCATGTTGTGAAAGATCCTTTTGGTGTAGTGTACAACACAAGACATTAATGAAATTAAAAATAATATTTTTCATAACATCTCGGGGTGTTACAAACATAATCATATTACATTTATTTTAACATTTATAATAACATTTATTTGAATATTTTATTAATAATGTAATCACGACATCATCATTGTGTCATAAATATATTTATTTATTCAATGTCTAAATTTTTTAAATAAAATATAATGAAGTAGGAAATATTTTAATATTTATAATTAATTTTAATAGTCTAGAAGATCAATTTTATAACCTCATTAAAAATGTGTTTGAGTAAAAGATTCATGATTCTGTTATATTTCTCTTTTCTTTAAATTAATTAATATAACATTTTATTATCACTACCATGTGGCTCCATGGGGTCCCAAAATTGACCCAATGATTCCCATGGTCAGAAATATCTCATCCAATAGGATTAGGACTTTTTTTAGGGTATGTTTATATTATTATAATATTATTTTTTACGCATATTTACCAGATTTACCCTTTAATAATGGTAAATAAAATAATTACTAAATTTATTATTCATAATGACAAAAAATAAAATACCTATTTAAACAATTAAAACCTTCTATTTCTAAATATGGAATCCATTTTTCCTAATTCAAAACATAGAAGCAGTAGTAATTAATATAATATTATTTCTCGTTGTCAAAACTAAAAAGTGGGTTTTTTATGATGTAATTACTATAGAAATATTGACATGTGTTTATGTAAAATTTCAAAATAAAATTACTTCAAATCACCAAAATTGGATTAAATGATAATAATATATTTTAATTATACTTTAAACCCATTAAATAATATTATTTAACAATATAAATTATCTCGATGGAAGAAGTTTTTTTCCATTAAAATTTAGCGTATTTTTAAAATTCATCATTAAATTATAGTTATCATAAAAATATTGAAAATTTATCCAAAGTAAATTTTGATGTCTTGATTCTAAAGAAGAATTTAATTTTTTCAAATAGAATATATAAAGGTGTCAAAAATCTAAATTTAAAAAGCGTTCTCTAACAAAAGGCGGAAAAACTGCATTTTTATAAAAATACTTTTCCTATCCAAAAAATTGAATTTGATCTTATATCATATATAGAGAAAATATAACATTAATTTAAAATAGCACATTGAATATATAAAATATATTTTTCTTTAAATTAAAATCCATAAATTGTGATATGATTTTATAGACATGATTATTATCCTTTTAAATAGGTTTTCATAAGAACACATCCTTTATATTCAATTGGTTTTGATTTCCATTTATAGAAAAATTTGTAACCAATGAATCATTATTTAAACATGTGTAAACCTTATTTCAAAATTCAGTTGATACTATTGATTTTCTCTATTCCAACATCTATGCATTAACTACCATTTAAAATAATAATAAAATTATTGTATTATATTTTGGTATAATTAAAAGTTGTGTGCAATGTAAGATTTCAGAGAAATCCATTGTTGCGTGTGGAGTACAAAATCAGAGAAAAATCCCCTTTAATGTAAAATTAATATCATATTCATGAATTTTAATAATAATGAATAAGTATTATTATATAGATACGTGAGTCGTTACAATCCTTATCTCGTAGAAATGACCAGACAGGTAATCAAGCATCTCACAAACGCCTTTCTATAGGAACCTCAGATTTGGTGAAGGACCTTAGAAATTTCCATAAAATAAGATGAAAAGATACGTGACATATATTGTTTTTGAAAAGAAGGACAAATAACATTAATGAAGAAGATCAACCGACATACAAATGCAAAGCCATGAGGGGAAATTGTCCAGCCAGAGCCGGTTGACATCGAAGGGGCCTAAGGTCGCCAGCTGATGGGCCGCATTGTTTCCTTCCCTTTTGTTAAAGGAGAATGAGCATCGAGAAAAGCCTTGGCGAAGCGAGAAAATTCTTCTGATGATGATACCAAATGACTGCAGTTCTCTGTCATTGTGGTTAATAGAATTGATTACGGTGAGACAGTCGGACTCGATGATGATATCAACCCATCCATGTTCCATAGCGAGCATCATACCTGCCGGGATGAAAGAGGCCTCAGCAACAGCAGGTTCCCAGAAGGCATGATGTGATTCATGTTTTGCAGCAATGATTTTCTCTAGATGATTCTTGGCCAGGAGACCGAAAGCAACCAGCCCATCCTTGGGGAGAACTCCAGAATCCATATGTGACATGCCTACATGATGAAACATGTATTCTTTAATGGGTAATAATATGATAAAGGACACGTTCACAGAAGAGGCTCCTGGCCGCTAAAAATAAGGTGTCACACTCTGAACGACCCACAACAATGGCTTGTAAATCCGCCCATTGGTAGACCACTTCACAGACTCAAACATAGATCCATACAAGATACGTCACACAATTCAAAAAGAATCTGTGATGGGGGGGCCTATAAAGTACCCCTGCATCATGAAAAATGGACTGGATATTACACAAATGAAACTATTGAGAGAAAATGTCCCAAGAATCAGAGAGGACTTCTCAAATAAACTGATTGTGCGACAGGCCATCCTTCTATCGGGTAATATACCAAAATTTTTTCAAATAATTAAAGTACCAAATAATTTCTAATTTGAAAGATAATTTATATATCACATGAAGGGATGTTGGCATGGCGTGTAGAGAACATTCCACATCTCTTCCAGATCACACGTGACTCAAAATAAAATAACAATGAACAAACCTCAGGCATTCACAATACAAGGGCTAAAAACAAGGTCCAACATTGAAGACTTAAACAAAATAAATTCTCACTTGCCCAAATTATCTATGTGTGAGTGATACAAGGTAATGTAATAGTACCGGGATAAGTCACATAGATCTTGCGACATTCCTTCAGCATACTATTTAGGAGACATGAAGTCCTTTGAACATATCAATGAAAGTCACACAATACCCCTAGGTGCACCATGTTGGTCTCATGAAACCCTCTAGGTATATTACCCGAGCCTTGAAATGAAATTTAGATACACCAACTAGCACATATAATGACATTTCTTCAAACTAGTCATGTCTCGTTGTTTCATATAATCATGATAACCAAGAACTCACGACACCCTTCGGGAAAGTCACCTGAGATTCTTGATCCCTTCAGACATGTTATCCAGGTCTTATAATGACCTCTAAGGATCATAGATAATACACATGTCATCCTTGGAACCATGAAACACTGACTCTGGTGACATCCCCATATGTTTCAAGAAAGGTGATGTGATGGCTTCTTGGACAAGACAACTAGGTCATGCAAAGTCAATAGGGTCAAGTGACACCCTCTAGACAATATGGCCATGCCACAAGGGAATCTCGGGATTTGATATCCCTGTCCATACTTGGTTTCAAAACCCCATATTCAAGGGAAAACATAGTTTGTAATCCCGAAATAAATGGAAGTGTGGTGAATCTAATTCCTTCCATATTTAGGATACATAGGACACTACATCCAGGTTTGAGTTCAATATTGATTATCCAGGGTGATTTCAGTATCCAATACCTTTTCTAAAGTAATGAAATTGATCAAATTATAACTCATATATCTTACAATGAGAGTTACACACCTGATCTTAGAGAGTTGAACTTATCATGGCACTTGTACTATACACCATATGGTTATAAGGGAAACCTCAATTCATTAGCCCCGACTACTGACATTATATAGTATGTACCGGATCAATAGGTAATCCATATTGGTATAAACCCATAGGATTCTATAATCCTCAAGGATGGTTATGGTGTCTTATAGTGTCATCCTCAAACTTATCCTATTATCTGGTTACGAGATAAATGAACTTTGAAAAATACAATTCTGGTTATAATCAGGATAAGTAGGACACCTTTCCAAGTTCGGAAATCTATACCAAATATACCAAGGACCATCCTAGCATACAAGTCCCATATATATATTCCATGATATTGATCATCTATACCCCCTTGTTTCTCACATCGATCATAGATCACGTGGTCTTAAAGAGAGGAAATGAACATCTCATTGGACACCATGAATCTCTACTCACTAGGGAAATCCTTATATGCAATCCCCGATGAGTGGTAGGGTATGAACACCTCTCATAATAGGGTATGTACCTTGGGGCCAGTCTAGAGGGATTAATTGAACTATAATTAATCAAAGTCCTATAAAAGTTAGGATATGTAGGACGCCTCCATGAGACCAGAGTTCAAATTTTTTCTGTCACAGAATCCAAATATATATCCTCTTTGCATGATACTAAACTGAATAGGATTGATGAAATATTTGTGTTTTGATTACTACAATAACCATGATACGTTAGATGCCTCATAATGGCCTAATCCCCTTTACAAGATATTAACCCACTTCTCAAGTGGCATCACATTCCAAGGAATTTGGTCATACATCATCAGCACATAAACCATTTATTCTCCATTATGGGGAAGGACGAAGAACCTCAGATACATATAGATGAATTCATTAATGAGACCACACTCCCATCAGTTCATCAATGTTACTCCATTTCTTTTTCATAACGTGAGAACTAACCAATGAATCTTTTGGTCAAGTTATCCATTACCATATCAGGATTAGGAAGAGATACTCGAACATAACATAAATCAATAAGAGAGTCCCATATTAGGAAAATATTCTCTCCAAAATGGGTGTTATGAGCTCAACCTCCCATCATCTCGACCAATGTGAGCCCATAAGAGTAGCTAGGCCTGAAAATCTAAATGACCACAATCCTTTGTAATGTAGGTCTATACCCAGATATAGAGGGGTGAACCATTGGGATTTTCTGGGAAAAGTGGAGATGGTAGCCCAATGAGAGAAAAATATTCCACGCCTCAATAACATGAGGAATCAAAAATAGTGAACCCATCATGAATCTCTCCAATAAAAAATGATCAGTTATTATTTGTATGGCCATTTCATTTTATCATATATGCAGGAAAAATTAAAAAACCGAGGGAAATATATGTAATAACATAATGAATGATTTATAATATGACATGCCACTTTGTTTTACAAACCCTATACAAATAAATAAGTAATACCAAAATGATGTGATAAATGATCCTCTGTAAATATGGTTCACATGACATAAGTCCATCCTCATTTTGACAATTCCAAACAAGAAGAATGGCTGAATTATGGAATGTTTGGAAAATTGTTTTAATAATGAATATCTAATTGAGAACATTATTACTATGATATTACACTAATAGGTAACCTTGTTTCTTATTTTCTGGATGACTTTAGATATTGAAATCATCTTGATTCAAGACAATGTCTTCATCATACAACATTCTCTATAGAAAATAATCTACGACTGTAACCTCTACGGATCACTAGGTAATACCACCTACTCAAAAACTCCAATGAAAGATGGAAAATATAATGGTATGGGTGAACCAATGATATGGTACAATCCCAACCATTGAATTTTCTCATGAAGTTCTCCTGGCATGATGACCAGTGAGTTCCCATCACCCAAGAAAGGTTGTTGCTAAGTCAGTGTCTCTCATCACCATGACTAGCAGCTTCAGGGGATTATCCCTAGAGTGATACAGCCTCCATCATATATATCTGATGGAGGTGGACCAGGAGTCCATATAAGGCTCCCTTTCAGTTCATGTCCCATCAAGGAGGTACCCATCAACTGTTGTCCCCAACACCATCCTGTGGGTACCAATCTATTGTATGACGGGGGTACCATATAATAGACAACCACATTTGATTCCCATTAATGAGATATAGTGAAGACTCATCAAAGGAATAAGGTGTTGGATATCTAGGAGAGAGATTATATCAACACTATTTTCAATGATGATTGCAATCAAATTCAGGTAGGAACCTACAAGTAGTCCTATATCCCTGCTTGTTTAGAATAAGTGTAGGGTATATCGAAACAACATAGTTGGGGGAGGCTCAAACTCCAACCCCCCATTATTTAAGACCATATTAATATTATGATGGCACAAGGAGGATAGAAGTTGTCACATATACCTTCTTCAGTTGAATAAATCTTCCAGTTTATCATGGAGAAAGAAAATGTGTTGGCTCATATCCCTCCAAAAACATTGATAAAATGCCAATATATTCTATAAATAGATAAATAAATATATAGGAATATTCTAGGACTATTGAAGATAAAGGGACATGATCATACGTTTATACCAAAAGCCATGTTAACTCAACACTCTGATCGTCACGAACAAGAGGATGTACCAAAGAAAGTATAAATTCATGCTACTGCCCGGGAGGATTTTCTGCATATTCTGATGAAGGGAGAGGCATCAGAATAGGATCGTATTCCTAATTCAACCAGGGATCACCTAGTGAGAGTGGAACATGCCCTAGGATATGGGAACATTCCTATAGAATATGTCTGACAGTATATTCCAAACACCTAGTATCAGGCTCATATCCTCATTTTGACCAGGTCTCACGACATAAGAGGGAAAAAGCCTCGGGATAGGCTCATATTCATGTCAAATAAATCTAGTGGCATACTCTAAATGACCAAAATTAGGAACATATTCCCATTATGGTCGTGGATAACCAATTGAGAATGGAAAATGCCTCCGAACAGGCTCACTTTATAGTTAGTGAATTTGTTCAGCATATTCCGACAGATGACAGAATCTAGATGCATATTACTACTTCCTCCAAAGATTGATTGAACCAATATCATTCCAGGGATACATAGGCTTATATTCATTCAAACATTCTAGTGGTCCATCAGCATATTTTAATGGGGAATTCATATTCAGTCTAGGGTCATATTCCTGATCCAACTGGGGACACCAAGTGAGAGAGGCAATGCCTTGGGGTAGGCTCATATTTTTTCAAAGAAATACTAGTGGTATATTCAAAAGGATTTGGGCCAAGATCTTATTCCAATCCTGACCAATGTTCACAACGTAATAATGGAACACACATTGATACATGATCACATTGTTGTCAATAATAACATAGATCATCGACATATCCCAGAAGCTTCTCAACATTATGCTCATTCTCCCACAATACTAAAAGATTATATAAAAGTTCTGGCAACCATCATATAGTATTATCATACCCCAAAAATCCCAAAAGGGGGGCTATAATATCCCAACCACAATTAAAAACATGGAAAATACTCTTAATCATCTCAATTCTAGTGTCCTTGAGGCTGTTTTAGACACATTTTCTACACCAATAGGGTCTGTCAACTCTTCTCTAAAAATGAAAGTACAAGAAGTTCATTACTACGATAATTATCCTCGGCGTAGTGTGGAGATGGATCGATGATACGTTAATTATGACATCCAACATGGTCAACCTCTCTATAGTGATATCCCCCATGGGATAGAAAATTCACCCTTTTTCCAAAGACTTTTGTAAAAGGGTGGGGAACAAAAATTCAACACCTTCATATAGAGAGGTGATCAAATTTTCTAGTTCAACTTTATATGGATCCCCATCAACTTCCAGCAACACTTCACTCTTGTCAGTAGGTGACCATCAGATCCATCTTCTATGGTCTGACCAGATGGAGGCAGGTAAGTCTAATGAGGAGGAGGCAGACATTGAAACATGGATGGAGTTAGCAAGAAAAAATCATCCCATAATGTCCTCGCCCCTCTATATTTCATTATATGAGATCCCAGATCATCTAGAAAACGAGTTCATACCTTACCTACCCCAAAATACTTTGTCTATTCATCAGCAATTGAAGGATTGATATCTCCCATATCCAAGAGATGAGTGTGGCCTTCAGACCAACAATATAATATTTTGTCTCCTAAACATGGTCATTATCCCCATCTACTGGTATCTAAAACTATAAAATCCTAGTACAAATCAACCACATGATTTCCACCATGGAATTAAAAATCTTTAGTAGTTGATCTATAAATCTATTCCATTCATCCATATTTTAGGATTGGGATAGGATGGAGTATTACACTTTGTTAATCCCCTATAATAATAAAACCCCTCATAAATCCTACAATGTTATAGCCTCTGAGAAAATCCATGGACCGTGTAATGCTTAGACAAGCTGGTCACTACAACAGAATGCCCCCGCTTCAGTGGTATCTAGGAACCATTTATGGGGAGAGAGGATAGAAAAAAATATTTCAAATTGGGAACCTCAATAAATTAGAAGGAAATTACAAACAAGGATACTGAAGATGTGATCACTTGGAAAACATATTGTATGGAATGGTTCTCACCATGGGTTGTCATTGAACCCATATATCATGCGAGCACAGCTGCAGCGCATCACATATACTGTAGTAATAGATTCCATAGTAGCTGTCCAAGAGAAGAATCGACCCCATGGGCCACGAGAATATCTAACACTAAATCCACCCCTTAAACTGTAAATTCCCAAAAGGATTCAGGACATACCCTAAAAAACCATAAGATAACACTAACCCACTAGGATGGGGGCATTTATATCTCAATCAACATCTCTAGGTTCATTGTCCTCTAAGAGGACCCCAGAGACTTCAACGATGATTCTAGATTTCCCTAACCCCACTATGATGGGGGTATTTATATATTCATGTCCTTCCTAAGAATCATTAAGTCCCCTACTGGAGTCATTGTATTTTAAACAATACGACTTGTCAATTCCAATGGCGGACCCATATGACTCCACCCACTGAACTAGGTGCATTTTCATCATCTTCACTACATATGGAATAATATTTCTCTAGATTTGGAGGACAAAATCAATAATCGACATCTAACCATATACTCCCACTAGAAGAAAAACCCCTAATGGTTGGGGCATGATCGACAACCATGATCAGGAACTCCCTCCAAGTCACTATTCATTGAACAAAATGGAAGGAACATATGGAAAATAAAATCAGATCCTGCTGGGTTCGCAATCCAAAATGGCCTAACATGGGCCATGGTTTGAATAATAACCCTAATGAAGATAGTTCAGAATCATCCTATTGGTTCTAGAGTAAGGGAACAACCACCATTTCTGGTTATGACTATGTAAACATTTTCACTATCAACATGGAAGATATTGATCAAGACATAAGTGGAAAATGCCATGTCACTAAAAACATCCCTTGGGAGGAAGGTGACTTGGATGCACAAATTGAGGCTACACGCACTAGGAACTAAATATGGATCCAAAACATGGCACCCTCAAATATTGAGTTACGACCTCCATGTCCGAAATCACAAAGTGGAAGGGTTCAGCCACATCCTAATCATCTCCAAGAATAAACAAGGTTCACTCCCTAGAGGAACGATTTTCATAATATAAGAGTTAAAAAAACTCCCCAACAACTCAATGAGGAGTTAATCAGAGGAAATATCCCCACATGGTATCATCTTAAGGCAGAGATAATTGTTCTCCCTCTAATGGAAGATTCTCTAGTAAGAGCGGTATCAAGGCATAATATTAGATCTAGGTATATAAAGCTAGTACACATAAATGAGGATGTCGAAAGTCTTCATGACATTCCTCCATTGTGGCAGCAGCGTAACCCTCTCTAGGAAAACTATTAAATCATGGGATGATTAAAAAATAAGCAGAGAAAAAAGTGGGGCCACTTCGTCAACCCCCACTTGATCCCTATATATGGTATAAAAATTATTAAATGGTTCCTCCAAATATCCTTAATGTCATCAAGTCATTGACTACTCAAATTGAAGCCATGTAAGGGTGACACACACCTGTATAACTAGAGAGGAAGACATATCACGACTAGGTGTATGATAATTTTCCTCCACCCAATTTTAGATGTACTACCTTCTCTACCTTTGATGTTTCAGGAGGCCCTGAACAACATATCATGCACTCTATATCCTGATTTGGTCCTATGATGTTCCCTCTTGATTAGTAGGAGGATTCAAAGATGAGGTGTTTTGTACAGACACTGATAGGGCCAGGCATTGTTTGGTTTAGCAGTCTGCCAGTAGGATTCGTTTTAGGATGGGAATACCTTATTCATTAAGTCCTTTATCAATTCAGTTCTACCCTGAGGAAGATGATGATTTTATACCTAAAAACTGCAAACAATGTTAGAATGAGAGGGTGTATAACTTCATAGAAATAAGGATGGCTTCAACCTAATCACTCAGAAAACCTCTATCAGAAGATATAGTATAAGAACTCTCTCCTCCAAATCATAGGGATATGTTGTAGATTCCTATAATTACAATGAAATATCTAGTTAGATTCTGTGATTTTACCAAAATGGAACAATGTTTAGAAGAAACAATTTAGAGGACCCAATCCAAAACTTGAATCATGCAAAAAAAAGGAAAAGGTCCACATAGAGTAAAAGCTATATCTATCACTCTCAAGCTAGTATAAATCCCTATCCATGTTCATAAGAAGGCCCCAAACCACCCAGAACCTTATTTCTATTGACAAAAACCATATAATCACTCGTGACCAGATGCATATAAAAATCAGGGTTACCTTATATTTGAGGAATGGGTGAAAAAAGTCTACTACTTCCAAAATGAACAATTCCATGATAATTTCTTGGAATCCATGGATAATAACCTCCTCACACTCCAATAAACTAGGAGTCTTGATGAATTCAACTTCACCAACTATCCTAATTACTACCCATTCCATAGAATGATGGGTCATAATATCCATAACTGATTTGTCTTCACATAAATCCTTCAAGGCCTGGTATAATCTCGAAAAGTGATTCTAGAAAACTCCCCAGAGTAGGTGTCTTTCATAACCATCATCTATTCAGTAAAATAGGGTGGTTGGAAGAATTTCCCAACCATATATACAAAAAAAATCAATAGATGGATGGCTTAAAAAGAAATTGATTGATCCCACACCACACTGAAATTATAGTTGTGTGGAACTGTGATAGCTCCACCACCCAAGGGGGTAACATCAAATGTTACTCCTAAAGGTGTGTTTGACTAATAGAAGTAGAAAGAAACAGAAGATAATAGTCATATTCCCCTCTAAATTATTCCTTAACATGCACCAATTTATTTCCTACAACATCAAAGGAACATGAACCCCCCCCCCCCACCAAATGGAATTCTCATCAGAAGAAGCATTCATATTTGGTTCTACCAATACAATAAACTTGTCATACACCTTCTATGATGATCAGTTTGACCCATATCATGAGTTTCCCACATATAAATGAGGAAAAAGTGGCCATATTCACTAGAGAAGAAGATTTAGGGGACATTTCAGACATGGTCGAACCCAATATTCTGGTCATGTCCCTATGGAAAATTCTTATGTAGCTGAGACTCATGGGAAAAAACTCCAGAAAGAATAGGAAGCAAATAGAGGAATATCAAAACATTTCATCATCCATTCAAACTCAATTGTCTTACATGACTTCCAAGAGGGGGTGCAATCTGATGAACTTAAGCAACCAAGAAGGCTGGCACAAACTGCACCCTTGGTAGCAGATACTCCCCCAACCTCTACACAAGCACCATTTTCATCCATCCCAAATGCATCAACTCCTCATCCGCATGTCCAAGAGCTTTTATCAAGTTTGATTAAAATTTTACAACAATGAATAGGGATAATTTGAGTGTGACCATGCAAAAAGAAAGGATTCATGTGAGTTTTATGAAGCGGGGGAGGGTAGAGAATGAAGAGAAGAAGATAGGTGTCCATTCATGGTATTGACATTTGATGGTGTCCACACACTATATATATTTTTCTTTCATGTTTCCTTCTTTTTAAAACAAACTTTTTCTCCTATTAAAGATTTATTTACCTGCTAAACATAATCAAAACACAAATCCATAGGAAAACAAGATTTACGAGGTTTACAACATAACAAGGGTAGCTACATCCATGGTATGGTATAGAAACAATCCAGTACCACACAATCCACTACAAAACAATCCTTTGATGTGGAATAAAATGAGTAGGATATACCCTTACACCCATGTAGCACTTGAAAAAAAATCCGCAATCACGTGTGCACCAACTTTTCGAAATGTGGGTATATTAATGTTTCTGTTCTTCTTGATAAACATTCACAAATTTCATCTCTTAAAACAATTATTATCTTTCCTACATAGAATATGGTATAAAATTCATGGACTTTACAATGACACATAGTCTTATAAACTTTTCATATATTGATTCACTTATAACATACTTCCCAATTAAATTGGGTGATCAAAAATTCAACTCAAAGAACTCCTTCACAAAGCTCCCAAAATTGAAGAGAAATCAAGTTCACAGAGATCACTAGTTCATAGAGCTCACTGTTTCGTAGAGCTCAGGTTAACCTTTGTGAAGTACACATCTTTTGCAAAGCTCAATGGCTCATCGCAAAGCTCTTTCCTTTCGCAGAGCTCATTGCCTTCACAGAGCTCACTGCATTTGTGAAGATTCTTCATGATTCAAGAGTTATTGTAGTTTTGTTGAGTCTCGCTTCTATTCTCAAGGGGGTAGGGGACTATTTTTAGGTGTTTCTTACAAAATCTATAACCTTATTGTCACCTTATTACTATGTCAGCACCAAATTGTAGATATCTAAAATTTCAGCTAAAATTCACTATTTTTTCGTGAATCCCCATGCCAATTTTCCCATATCACAAAACCCATCATAATTTCATATCATTTTGAAAAAAATCTTTTTTTGCTTCCACAATGATCCTTCTTCATTTAAGCCACCTCAATTCTCTTCACCTTCACCCCCACAATGCTCACCCACTATTCTCCTTTCTTCTACCATTCACGAAGCTCATCGTACTCACGGAGCTCACCATCAGAATCCATTAATCCTTTACAATTGATTCTTCATAAATTCTATCATCATTAAATTCAAGACCTTTACAATTTTTTGATGAGACCTGCATAGAAATTTACTTTTCACAATGCTCACTAAACTCCACATTTTTTATCCCAGAAATTTGGCAAATACTAGAAAACTGTGCCACTGTAGACACCTAGTTCAACAAATCCAAACTTGCTGACTGAAAACAACTTTTCTCCCCCTTTACTTCACAAATATTGTATAATAAGTTCTTTAAACTACTTATGATATTTTTGAAATACAGACCTGCAATGAATCATTAGATTTACCATTGAAAGTATTGTATCTTCCCTATATTCCATCAACCACTTATACAAAGGGAAGTGATTTTATTTATTCTCAAACATTCTTCGCAACAAAATAAAATACCTAAAAATAGAAAACTTATTACTTTATTTCCCATCCAATATGGTCCCAACTATCCATGTTTTAAAATAACTTAGGGAGGCATGTGTTTAATCCTTCCAGAGGCCATAGGAGTTCGAGACAGAAGTCTATATTGATGAGGTCTATTAAGTCGAGACCACATGATCAAAATGTCACATTTACATCTCATTCACTAATCAATATAATGAACAACCCCTTCATGGAAAAATCCAACCCCTATATGTCTCAGGTACAATCAATAAGGTCAATGTGAAAATGACACTAATTTATAATGGTTTGGGAATTAATATTATCCATGTCTGAACCATATGAAGTTTGGGGTATTGATAAGGGGGTTTCTCTCCCACAATGTTAACCATCCAAGGTTATGATAAGTGTGAGAAAAGGACTCGTGGTAAAATCAACCTTGAAGCCCAGTTTGGGGATCCTACATTAGTCATTGAGTTTATGGTAATACATAAAGACACCAGGTATAACATCCTAATCTTAATGCCATAGCTCAAAAGCCTCCTAGGGATACCTTCAACATTCCACTAGTTCCTGTAGTATCATCAGCATACAACATGGCGATAGTTCTCCTTTAAAGACATGTGGGTGCACATATGCTGGAGAAGACTTCTATAAAATCGGAGGAAGACAACCAGTGGTGGATGATGATATACAGGTTGCATCTCCCAATGTCTTAGGGACCTCCCCTATGAATTCCTAGAGTATTCTCGATTGAGACTATGTGATCCCCATTAACCAGGTTGAGGTCATAGATTTCATACTAGAGATCGAAGCTCCTCTTTCCCTAGTGACAACATCGAGGACTATTAGCTCTGACATCTTTCTTCAAAAACATAGTCAACAAGGGATTATAATTTTTCTTCCCAAAGCCACTTTCACTATAATAATGACAGTAAATCCCACTAATTTATATCTCCATCTAAAAATTCCTCTATTGACTAATATATGTAAGAATATGAGGTTGAACTTTTGAACACCCATCCATCATTTGAGGAAGGTGCATCCACATCCATCAATGAACTTAGGAAGATAAATCTGGGAATAGAGGTAGACCCAAAACCAATAATAATTACTGCCCCCATGCCCCTTAAAGAGAAAAAAATGTAAATAAAATTTCTGAAGAAGCACTTAAATGTGTTCACATGGAACTACATCGAAATTCCTAGACTAAACCCATATATGTCTACTCATCATCTCGGGCTACCATATGAGTATTGGGGATTCAAGTAAGAATCTAGGAGGACACATCCCTCTCATACCACCAATATAGAGGAAGAGGTCAACAAGTTGATTGAAGATGTCTTTTTTCAAGAAGTGCAATACCCCACATGGAATTCCAACATCGTCCATATCAATAAAAATAATAGAAAAATTAGGGTCTTCATAGGATTCATAAGCCTTAATTATCATTACCAAAAGGATTATTTTCTAATGTCAATAACATAGATCATTATCGATGTTACTAATAGTCTCCAAGACCATTTATTTATCGATGGATACTCAGGGTACAATCAGATAAATATGACCCCCATAGATGATAAACCCACTTACTTCATAACACCTCAGGTGATCTTTTTTCTATCAGGTAATTCCATTTGTTTTGAATAATGTTGGACAACATATTGACATGTAATGGAAAATATCTTTATGTTGTTTTTAGTAAATATAATCAAATGGTATGTCTATGAACTGGTTGTTAAATATCAAAGGTGATGCGATCACTTCACGGACCTTCAAATAATTTTTGAAAAGATTTTCCAATATAGTCTAATGATGAATCCACTAAAATGTGATTTTGTGGTAAAATGAAGGAAATTACTTGGTTTTGTGGTATCCCATAGTTACATTGAGTTTGAACTATATAAGAATAGTTATTTCATTGTATTATGACACACATAAATCATAGATAATTGAGTGGAATCCAAGGGAACCTTTCTTGCATTCGACAGTTCATTACCAACCTGGCCGGAAAAGTTCTCCCCTTCATTTGGATAATGAAGTAGGGAACTGCCTATCAATGTTATAATGACATCTATAAATCCTTCAAATTTTTCAAGAATAAACTACATCACCCACTGATTCTGACTACTCTAGTGGAAGGGAGGCCACTCATAATATATGTGGAGCCCAGGAACACTCATTGGAATCCCTCCTCGGACCAAAGAATGATGTTGAAAGAAAAACTAGTCTCAATTACCTTAGCCAAAATATGAAAGGTACCGATACCTAATACAATGATGTCGAGAAGAACTTACTTTCATTCATCTTCATAGATAAATATTAGAGCCATTAATTACAACCCCACGAAGTCCAGTTAATCTCTCCCATTGATCCAATCAAGTAAAATATTCATCGTTCGATGTTGACTAGGAACTTGGCCCCATCAGAGGTCATTCTTTAGTAATATGACATTTAGTTTGTGTCACAGAATTTAGTGAAAGGACAAGCCCTACCTAATTTACTCATAGCACTTCCCGCCCTGATGAATATACCGGGGGACACTGAGATTCTAGAAAAGAGGTCTTCTGTGCCCATGAAACTCCCCATACATGGGAGATTTATTTAGTGGAACCTCACATAGTAATATTAGGAAAAGGATAGAAATCCCAAAGATTAAATGGGTTGGCCTAGTGATTGTATTTTTCTCTCCTAGAAGAGAGGTTTTTCTATACTCTTTCTAACTTTCTAAATGTAGCACAAATAACAAGGTAGAATACCAAACCACCATCACTGTCTTGGAATTGGCCCAACATATCCTACCTAAACATAAAAGAAGAATAAAAGTTAATAATAAAGCATGTTAATGGTGAATATTCCATAATAAAGGAAGAAATGGCCCCTCTAACTGGCTATGTCAGGGGACTAATGACACAATTCCCTTTCAAACCCACATTACATAATGTTCCCCGATCAAAGAATGATTGTGCTGATGCATTGGCCAATGTGGACACTATCTTAGCCAATCATAATCCGTAAGATATAGTATTTCACTTTACATATCAGTGAATTGTCCCAAAAATTGTCATCTGGGATACAGAAGAGATCATTTAGGTCAACATGACCCCGTTGAGTGATGCACCAATAGTCACCCCTAGATGGATGGATTTCATAATCATCTATCTACAAGATGATACTCTCTTATTGGATAGAGCTAGAGGGGAATAGATTCGGAACTGTGCATAAAAATTTACCCTAAAAGATATCTCTAATGAGAATAAAACCCTCAATAAGTTTGGATTTGATGGGATCATCCTCAGATGCATAACATAAGTAGAGATTTCTTCCTTCATGGAAGAATTCCATGTGGTCTCTTCCAGCACCCATCCATCCTCCAATAGGCTCTCCCATTAGATCATGATGTTAGGATATTACTAGAAAACCATGACAGATGACTATGAGGAATTCACCAAGAAATTTCATCCATGAAAAATCTATTAAATATTTATCCACTAACCTCTATAATTTCTACATGTAGATAAATATTTATGGATGTTTTCTATTTGGGGATAGATGTCGTTTGGCCACATCCCCTGACCACAACTAAGCATTTCTAGTACATCTTTACTACTATCAAATTATTTTCCAAATGGGCTATGTTCACAACCATCATTGAGGTTAGGAAGAAGAATATAATAAACTTCATAATTTCCCATATCATTACTAGGTTTGGAGTCACTCACAAAATATTAAAGGACAGCAACCCCAGATTCTATTACACAGAGTTGAAGAAGTAGTACCAGGAGTACAACATCGAGTTGAATAACTCATCTTGCAATCATCGAATGGAAATTGGATATATAGAATCCATCAATATGACTCTATATAATATACCACATATGATATTGAACAAGGATAAGTAGTCTTGTCCAGAAAAACTCCTCCATGTTGTATGGTCCTACCGTACCACCACATGTATTTCTACACAAAAAATTCCATAATTGTTGGTGTAAAAGACTAAGGTAGTTATACCCATATGATTATAGATTCCATAACTCCAAATTACCATTTGTGAAAAACACTTATATAATGAAAAATCAAAAAAGTAGCTGGACAAGTTGGAATGACTAGATTAAAAGAGGTTATGCACACTGCACAATATGGAAATTCATCAGAATAGGATAGATCATGCCTTTAATAAAAATATTCTCCAACATTAATTCCTTCAATGAGATCTAATTTTTTCATTGAGAACCCCCAATGATTCTGGGAAATAATCCCTTTATATTGGAGCCCATGTGGGATGGACCTTACGTAATACATGAGGTTTATCATAATGGAACCTATTCGTTGTCCACCATGGATGGGAGAATTTAAAATCTCCCATCAATGTTAGGTTTCCCATGAAATACATTTCATAAGTTGTTATCTTGTTCATCCACATAAGAGTAAGTCATGTTATTCATCCAGACCACATGATGTTGAACTGTATGGATTTCATCCTTACCACAAGATGTTAAATTGAGAGGTTTCATAAGAAAGACACATGGTTTAATTTCTATCATCACATGATATTTAGTGAATCCTAAAACACTATTCTTGGGCCCATCTATATGATACTTTTCATATCATGATGGGTGATCCAATTTCTTTACCACATGATGTAAAACGACATGGACCCAAAAAATCCCCCTTCATGATGAGAATGTCTTTACACATGATGTAGAACTACACAGATCCATTATATCCATCTCTATTGATGTGGAGTCACCTCAATCCTTACCACATGACATTAAACTGTCTGGTTCTTCTAGAACTATGTATGGATTGATTTCCATTTGCGATGAGATATGTGGGGAAAACTTGATCCTTTATATCAGTCTATCCACTACATGATACAAAATACCATTTTCATACCCCCTTATGTCTCTGAATTATAGGGAAACTCATTCCATTATTTTTTTTCTCACACTAGGCATAGCTCATGTGAGCTTATGAATTGCATCAAGGTATTACCATCAAAATCAAGGCATAAAGGTACAAAATAAGTCTATTATGATTCCTCACCACATGACGTGAAATTGCACCAATTTCCATGAAATTTGTGTAGTTTGATTATTATTTCATCAGATACGTTGTGATGCCTGAAATTAAACAATTGTGACCCCCAAAAATGTTCCCATCAGTTCAATTCAGTTTGCCTCTGTCCTCCCCACATGATTTTAAACTGCATGGAGATTCTTGAACTACACATGGATTGATTCTCATCATTTATGAGATATGTAGTGACCCCTGAACATCCATTATTGGGACCATCCACAAAATTTCCATTTATTCATGTCATCCCACCTTCATCCTTGCCACACGACATTAAACAGTAAGGAATATCAACAACTATGTGTAACTTGATTCCTATCATCAAAAGAAATGTAGTGATGTCGTGTTCTCCAATCCTGTGCCCAGTTGCAATGGTTAATGGATGTAATAAACACCTCCATATATGGGTCTAACATGCGTAGAGTATTTCACTTTCAAAAAATATGTTTGACTTGATTCCCACCCCATTGGATACATAGTGATTCCTGAATTTCCAACACTAATCTCAGTCATATCAAAAAATATAAAAATTCCCCTTCATGTGAACGGGCCCATCCTACATAGGAGACATCATTTAGAACTATATGTAGCTTGATTCTCATCTTAATTAAGTTTGTAGTGACATCTGAGTCTCTATATTTGGGACAAGTCAAAACTTCTCCACACTTTCATGACGGTTAACATATCCTTACATCATGATGTTAAACTGCATGGAAGTACATCCTTACCCCATGACATTAAACTTCTTGGAAGTAAATCCCTACCACATGATTTTAAACTTCATGGAAGTACATATTTACATCATGAAGTTAAACTACATGGGACTATCTCCTTACCAAATGATGTCAAAAGTTTATAAAGGCAAGAACGTACCCACTACATGGTGTTAAACTGGTAACACCATCACCCATTTTTCAGCCCTTATCAAAGGACAACAAGAGAATTACCCAAGCTGACCATAGAATGGGGTGCTTACACTATATTTTAAGGAACTTCAATTCATAAGACACACCCCATGCCTCATAGGTGTTAGATAGCCACAGACTTACAGGGACCATGGAAAGGATATCCACCTTCTATGACCCTTTCATAACTATTCATACATGCCCATGTCTCCTGCATATGTGCCTACAGTTGTCAACCAAACGTGTCACTCTGAAAAAGGTATTTCCAATACTCATTAGCCCTAATATCATTGTGACGACACTCAACACCTCGTAACTACTTAACTAATCCTTGTATGACTATCTCATATCATTACTCATGACCCGAGAACCTCGATCCATGATTTACAACATTTCCATCCCCCACTCAGAAGGATGTTGTGGTGCTCTTGATCCCAGGTATCCTAATAAGTCCCTTGTGTAACAGCTCCTATATTAGGTCCATGTAATACAAGGCCCTAAAATTTCTATACATCGGCCAAAGCTATAAGACCTTGAAACACTATTATATAGTGGTCCCAGTTGCAAGACCTAAAAATTCTAATGAACATGACACAAAATTTTTCAGTTTAAAAACCCGCAATCGAAATCCAGAGAAAAAGTCAAGTAACCACCCACTAAACCTCTCATTCTAAAAGTTTAGGAAAAAACTAGGGAATAAATAGATAAGGAATAACAACTCAAAGGGTCTACCCAATGACCCCAATAAAATCCATGTTAAGCTCAATGGACACCCGGGTCCCATAAAAATTTAGTTTATTGGGTTGTCACATCTCTTTTCCATGAGAGTACGTTCATTGGGTAGGGGATGAACATTTAGGGTACTCAAAACCTCATTGGATTTTACACTTTCCATATATTAAACATCATGAGTTGCAATATCTCAGATCCTCCCAACCTTCTAGGGCCCTTGGAGAGGATATCCAACATCAATGATACTTTTATTGACTATTCATACATGCCTATGGCTCTGACATATGTTCCTATGACCATCAACCAAATGCATTACTCTATAAAAGGAAATTCTGATCCTCGTGAGCATGACATCATAGTGTCAAAAATAAATACCTCAGTGTGTCTCAAATGCTCACTGTCTGACTTTCCCATATCAACCTCATGACATGAGATTTACGGGTCATGATTTAAAATCATCACACAAAACTATCCAAGCTGATTTGATATCCTCTATGTTACGTCACCATGTTTTAAACCCTTTCTCAAAGACAGACTATGATACTTTATTCCCTATCCTTTGATAGCCCACTCCTAATGATGAAAAACCATACAGAATAGGGCTTAATCTTCAGGATTTAAGATCTAATTTACCTAGGGTGCCAGAACCCTTACTCGATATCCTTTTTTCCATATCCAACTTCATCACCTGGATGTTTTATTCTTCCCCAACTATTGATGGCCCTCAGAGATAAGTGTTGATCATGAATTACTTGGTATGATTACAATGTTTAAGGCCCTTAACCCACCAACTAAAGGCTTATTTTGATTTTCATAAAGGATCTTTCAATCCTTGGGATCCTAAGGAACACTATGACAAAACCTAGCATCTCCAAATGTATTGGGACATACTCGACATGTCTATAACATTTCATATTAATGGTCTTCAACTTGCGGGTTATGATTTACATCACCCATATTCCAAAAATCCTTGTGGGTCAATATTCCCTAATATTTCTTCATCAACCAATATCACCTCAATGAATCTTCCATATCTCATGGAAAATATACCCAACTTTATGTTACCTTTTTCATGACTATGAATTCATGCCTATGTCTTCTGTATATGCACCTATGGTCTTAAACCAAATGTGTCACATTGAAAAAAGGGATTTCCAATCCTTGTGAGCCTCAATAAGACCATAGTACAACCCAACACCTTAGTGTGTTTTAGGTCATTCTTGGCATGTTTGAACCATACCCCATTATCGACATTAATTTCGTGCTAAATGACCCTAATATAAAAGAGATATAAGGTCCAAGATAAAATAACCTAAACTAAAATTAATATTTGGTCTAAGGTAAAAACTGTAAAATAAAATAAATATAAGGACCGAGCTAAAAGACCCAAAATTAAAAGAAATATTAGTTATGAGAAAGAAGACCATAAACAAATGCGATATAATGTTCAAATTAAAAGGCCTTAAAGTAATGTAATTTCAGGTCTAATCTAAAATACCTTAAACTAAATCGATAGAGGGTCCAAGCTAAAAGGCCTTGAAGTAAAGCTAAATTAGTTCCAAGATAAATGATCTTAAACTAAATTAATATTTGGTCTGATCTAAAATACCTTAAACTAATGAAGTATTAGGTCTGAGCTAAAAACCATAAACTAGAGAAATATTAGGTATGAGCTAAGAGACATTAAAATAAATCAATATTAGGTATGAGTTAAAAGACCTTAAATGTAACACCCCAAGCTTCCACTGTACGTTTCCCTTCGAATAATGCAATAGTGTGTGTTGTACGCAACCTCGAGCTCTAACACACACCACAACTAATTAAACTAGCCGTTGTGAATAGTAATACCTACTTTTTGAAATTTTATAAATTTTATTTATCAAAATGGACTTCATTTTTGGATTCGGAATATTGAAATTAGCCTATGTTGAATTTTTGGTATTTTTCTGAGAACTTCTAAATTTTTATGAATAGTGAAAAATACTTAAAAACAAATTTTTTAATCAAAATAATTTATAGTGATAAATTATAATATTTAGTGGTTTTAAAGTATAATTAGAATATATTTTTACCATTTTATCTAATGGTGGTCATTAGAATTAATTTAACATTGAAATTGGACATAAACAATTGCCAATCTTTTGATATAAATTGTTTCTTAAAAACACGCTATTTGGTGTAACAGCGGGAATTAATTATAAAATTAATTAATACAACTTATATGTTTGGAATTTTGTAAAATAGACATCATTTTTGAATTCAGAATATCAATTATAGCTTAGGGTGAAATTTTGGCCTTATTCTGAAAAACTTCAATTTTTGATGAATAGTGAAACCACTAAGTGGTTGTTAAAAACTGATTTTTCGTTAAAATGAAATATTACCACTTCTGTGATTTGATTTTAAAAAATCCGACATACATGGTTGTCATTAAGAAGTAAAATGTGGTTCAATGAGATTAAAATAATTTTTTTTTTTGAATAGTAACTTTTAAGTTCTTAATCGCGATTAGAGGTAATTAGTGTACTTTAAGGTAAAAATAATGTTTTAATAATATGAGATGAGCTTGACACTTGTCCTACTCCTATTGGATGAGTCATGGCCGACCAAGACAACCCATGGGTCAACTTGGGGACCCCATGGAGCCACTTTAGTTGGAAAATGACATTAATATATATTTATTTAATGTTCAAATTAAATTGACACAAACATGAGTTGTTTTACTAAAAAAGTTTTTAAGTGGGGTTACATAGATCCAAATTTTGACTATAAATATTCATTAGAAATATAAAAAGATTTCCTACATCATAGTATTTTTTTATAATTTTTAGACATTAAATAAATTAAATTATTTATGACATCATTATGATGCAGCGATGACCTCATTATTTAACGATTTAAATAAAATGAGAAGATAATGCAAACTCCAAGGCTTACACTTGTCCAAAGCCTATTGGATGAGGAGATTTAGAACCCTTATCACCTTATACACGAATTATATAAGTGTGGGACCTTTAGAATCCGAAAAGAATTGTATAATAATGTAACATTTCAATCTTTCCAAAAGAGCCCCTCCTCTCCTCTTATAAAAGGCCCCCACCTCTACCACCTTATTCACACTTACAAGCCTTTTGGTTCGGCCACCTCTACCCAAATACTCTCCCAACTTCTATCCCTTAATCCTAGAAGCTTTACTTTAGTCAGAAAGCCATCCTAAGGAGTCCTTTTGATCAAATCAAAAGGAAGAACCCGAAGAAGAGGTAACACTTTCATCACCCTCTTTCAAGTTTCTTTCTTCTTCCACTCCCTCTTTGTTTATTATTTAAATTCTAAAATTATAACTCCAGTATCTTCTATATACTGTGATGTTGTTATAAATATTGAACAACCATATTCAGTATTCTACCCATCATTTGAATGACATGTCACCATACGTGTGTACGTACGGCTTACCGTCTCCACGTCGTGGTGTAATTGTTATTCAATATATTATTATTTAGATGGGTATAATAATGATATTTAATTCATGTAAATAATAAATATAACATGATAATGATTCTGTATATATGATATACTATCCAATTATATATTATTTTAATATCAAAATAATGATATTGTCGCTCGTGCGTACGTACGGACTACCGTCTCCACGAACGCAATGAGATTCATTCTCCGTCGTATCCATTCAAGTATAATTATCATTTGATGATTTAAAAATAATGTTTAAGGACATGATATCATTCTGTATATGAATAAGATACAACCTATCCATGAAAAACACGACTTACGTAACAAAACATATAAAATAAAATGAGTAAGTTAACACCCGAAACAACGATAAATCTAAGATATTGTTAACAAAGCAATGTTAAAAGATCATATATGATATCATATGAATGTATATGATTCTTCTATAATTTAATAAAAATTATTTCACCATTATACAGGAGGTTAACCTACCCCAACCAAGGAAAAGTACAAGGTAAGGGTTTACTTCACAACCTCTTCATTATCCAAGGTTGTTTATACATAATTATCTACTGGGACCTCGTTATCATCCACATCCATGTTTCTTAAAAATGTCTTTCAAAACATTTTTACTATTAAATGGAAAATGGATTAAAGTCATTTATACCCTTATACGTTTTTGAAAGGAATCTTACCGTCGTTTTCCAAACAATGTACTTTTTGACCTTTTTGACAAATTTAAGGTAAGAATGTTTTTTTACTTATACGGCGGGTGCGGCTATTTTCCGCCATTATAACTTCGTCGAAGCTTCCCTAACAAGCTTATAAGAATATTTTCAAAGTAAATGTATTATTTTATAATTATGGGACTTTTAAATGATTTCAAAAAGGAGAGATATTTCTCTCAAATAGCTTTGATTTCATCCATGTCAACATCCTTTGATGGGTTTTAAGTTTAATTGAAATTGATTTATGATACAAAACTTCCATTGAACATTTTGTAAAATATTTGACTGTGGATGTGTTATTTTATACCATCCATAGTTTATGGAGAAATTGTTGACATTTCGTATGCTAGTTTTAATACGAATATTTATGTTATGTTTAAACCTATTCATATGAGGAATGTATTGGACTTAATATGTGACGGGTGGAGCCCGCTATAGCTCTTCGATGCATCGGTAGGTCTCATGAGACAACTAGACGTGGAATTGGCCGAGGCCCTTTCCCAATTTGATTTATGGTTTTGGCCGAGGCCTTAATCATTTTAGACGTCTTGGCCAAGGCCTTGACAAAATGTTTCAGAATGTCTGGCATTATACATTCCCTCATTATGAAAGTGGTTATTGATATTTCATGTGATTATTCGTCTAGTAGAATATCCATGTGAGTAAGTAATGGCATTATCTTATTTTACTTTTGACATATTATGCTGAAGTTCAAGTTCAATAAGGCTTTTGTTTTAGTTATACATTGCCTTAAATGCTTATGTTTTCTTATAAAAGCTTCTGCAATATTGTCATCCTTACTGAGCATCTAAGCTCACCCCTTTCAATGTTTTAATATTTTCCAGGATGTGAAGAAGTGTATTATGACTGACTTGCAAGAATAGTCAGTGAGGATATGAGTGTGGACTATGAAGACCATGTTATTGTAGTTTGTTTACTTTTTGATGTAATGAAAGACTTATGAATGTATCTAGTGTTTCCAAGGCTACTAAACTAATCGGTCTTTCGAGACTTGATCTTTTGTGATCATGCCAATGTTACGAAGTAATGCACCGACTCTGGGTAGCTGGGGTCGGGGCGTTACAGTTGGTATCAGAGGAAGTTTAGTACTAACCTTGGAAGCTATATTTAGATAAACTCTGATTAGAGCACATATCCCAAAGATAGACTTTGAGGATTAGTATAGAAGAACTTCCTAGAATTTTGGTATTGTAGAGATGTTGTGAGTTTTCCGAGGAATACATCCCTGTCTGGATACGAGCAGGTAGAGGCGGCTCTGGCACAGATGTACCTAGGGGTAAAACCTGAAAACACCGCTTTGAGCTAGACTCGAATGGGAACTGGTGCACGACAACGGGCCTTGCTGCACTCTTGGTTACGACACTCCCGGGGGATATGCTTTGGATAATTCCCATTTTCTTTACAAACCACTATGAAGGGTTACGAGTATATACTTCCTCAAATAAAACATTTTTATAATTATGGATTATATCCATGATTAGTTCAATTTATGTTAAGTGTTTTACAAGTATGGAATTATGTATTTTAATTCATGAACTAATCTAGTTTATGCCATTATTTAGAAATGGCGCCTAGTGGAAGGAATGGAAACCGTATCAATGCATGCACTCCATGTAGGGATTTCCCTCCTGATCAGGATAATTATGGTGGAGCTAGTGATACAACTGGTGCTGATCAGCTTCTCACCGTACTGGGATAACTCACGCAGGTTATGAATAACAACCTTACTCGTATGGAGCACCCTGATCCGCAACGTGGAGGATCAATGCTAGACCGTTTCATGAGGCAACAACTGCCAACCTTCAATGGGAGTACAAATCCTATAGTAACTGAGCAATGGATAAATTCCTTAGAGAAAATATTCCATGCCTTGGGGAGTAGTGAAAGGGAGAATGTTGTCATGGCAGTTTACCGCCTCACTGGTGATGCCGATCAATGGTGGTCACTAATTCAAAACACAAAGGAAGATGATTAATTAACAAACATGGAATGACAGGAGTTCAAAGAGCTGTTCTTAGAAAAATACTTTCCTCGAGAAAATCGAGCGGATATGGAAAGGCAATTTCTGAGTCTGAGGCAGAAGGAGGATGAGAATGTCGCAAAGTATGAGGATAACTTTACAAGGTTAGCAAGGTATGCTGCAGATTACATACGTAACCCAATAAGTAATACTGATCGTTTCTTTGATGGGTTGAAACCATTTCTCCATCGAGCTTTAGTATCACAAACCTTCTCTTCATACGAAGGTATTGTCTCGTGCGCTATCAAGACGGAAAAGGAATTCTCTAAGTCTTATGACTTTAAATCAAAGCAAGATAAGAAGAGATCCACTGAAAACTCTGGGAAAGGAAATAAGGAAACAGGGAAGAAGGGTAGAAATGAATTTCCACCCTGTGATAATTGTGGTAGGAAGCACCCTGGTGCCTGTCTAAAAGGAAAAGGAGTATGTTACAAGTGTGGTGAAAAAGGCCACCAAGCTCATGAATGCAAGGGAAAGAAAGCGGCTGTCAACGTGGAATGTTATAATTGTAGAGAGAAGGTACATTATGCAAATGAATGTCCTAAGCGTCAGGGGAACTTACCTCAGAAGAGGCCAAGGGATCAAGGCCAGGCTTATGCTATCACTACTGCTGAGGTGGAAGCTCCGAAAGACATGGTGGCAGGTATTTTAATGGTTTCCTCAAGTTTAGAAAATGAATTATTTGATTCTGGATCATCGCATTGTTTCATATCTTCCCAGTTTGCTAAGAAAATTAGATATTTCCAATTTGATTTAACAAGGGAGTTGTCGGTCAAAACCCCTAAGGGAAGTATTGTTGCAACAAAGTTTTGTCGATTAGTTCCCATTAGAGCACCTAAATGTTCTTTACCTACTGATCTCATCGTCATACCCATGATTGAATTTGATATAATCCTCGGTATGGATTGGCTTTCGGACCATGATGCAAAAATTTATTGTAAGAGGAAAGAGGTTACAATTCTTGATGATGATGATAAGGAACACCTTATCTTTAGAGCAGAATCGTCGCCACATAATTCTTATCTAGATCCACCCCCAGTAGCTCAACTAAATTCAATTATTGGGGACGAAGAGAAGGAAATTACTGAGGATGTGGAAAGGAATATTCAAATAGGGGATGTACCTATTGTGAGAGAATATGTTGATGTGTTTCCGGAAGATTTACCTGGACATCCTCCAGAACGAGAAGTTGAGTTTTCCATTAATTTAATTCCTGGATCAAGGCCCATATCGAAGACCCCTTATAGAATGGCCACTGTGGAATTAGTTGAACTAAATAAACAACTAGAGGAATTGAGTAATAAGGGATTTATTCGCCCTAGTGTTTCTCCTTGGGGAGTCCCTGTTCTTTTTGTTAAGAAGAAAGATGGATCTATGAGGTTTTGCATTGATTATAGGGAGATCAATGCTATAACAATAAAGAATAAGTATCCCCTACCTCGCATTGATGATTTGTTTGACCAACTGCATGGAGCTCAATACTTTTCAAAGATTGACCTTCGGTCTGGATACCATCAGTTGTGTGTGAAGAAGGAAGACGTTCCAAAGACAGCATTTCGAACAAGGTACGGGCATTACGAGTTTACAGTAATGCCTTTTGGATTGACTAATGCACCTTCTGTTTTCATGGATCTAATGAATAGAGTTTTCAAGGAATATCTTGATGACTTTGTAGTGGTATTTATTGATGATATCTTGGTATACTCCAAAAGCCACGAAGATCATGAAAATCACTTACGCATTATCCTGAAGACTCTTAGAAGACATGAATTATATGGGAAATTTAGCAAGTGTGAATTCTGGCTTCATGAGATTTCTTTTCTTGGCCATATTGTCTCTAAGGATGGAATTTCCGTTGATCCTTCTAAAACCAAGGCAATCCAAGAATGGCCAGCACCGACAAGTATAACTGAGGTACGCAGTTTTATTGGTTTAGCAGGTTATTATCGACGTTTCGTCCAGAATTTTGCCAGATTGGCTAACCCATTGACAAAGCTCACACGTAAAGGGATTAAATTTTTCTGGACAAAAGAGTGTGAAGAATGTTTTGAAGAACTAAAGAGAAGATTAGTCAATGCCCCTGTATTGACTCTACCATCGGGGAATGATGGGTTTGTTATTTATAGTGATGCATCGAAGAAAGGACTCGGTTGTGTCCTTATGCAGAATGATAAGGTCATTGCCTATGCATCACGACAGCTAAAAATTCATGAGCAAAACTATCCTACTCATGATCTTGAGTTAGCAGTTGTGATCTTTGCTTTAAAGATATGGAGACATTACCTCTATGGTGAAAAATGTGAGATTTATACTGATCACAAGAGTTTGAAGTATATTTTCACACAAAAAGAACTCAACATGAGGCAAAGGCGATGGCTTGAACTACTCAAGGATTATGATTGCACGATACATTACCACCCGGGGAAGGCAAACAAGGTGGCAGATGCTTTGAGTAGAAAAGACCATGGAGTTTTGAATGTGATGAGAATTGAAAGGGATCCAAATTTCTTGGATCTAGTGAAGATGGACATGGGAATAACTAGGGAAGGTGAAACATCAATGCTTTTTCAAATGGTTGCCAAACCATCATTACTAGAAAGGATTAAGAGTTCTCAGACCAATGATGAAGAATTTCAGAAGAAGATTAAAGGTGTGAATGATGGAAGATTGAGGGACTTTGTGTATAAGGATGGAATTTTGAAATTCGGGAAGAGACTTTGTGTTCCCGATATACCTGATCTAAAAAGGGAATTGCTGGATGATTCTCATAGTTCCAACTTCTCTATACACCCTGGGAGCACCAAAATGTATAGAGATTTGAAGGAACATTTTTGGTGGGACAATATGAAGAGGGAGATTGCTGATTTTGTGTCGAGGTGTATGGTTTGTCAACAAGTGAAAGCTGGAAGGAAACATCCTGGTGGAGTATTGCAACCTCTTCCCATACCTGAGTGGAAATGGGATAATATTACTATGGACTTTGTCATGGGACTACCAAAGACTCCTAGAAGGAATGATGCAATATGGGTCATTGTTGATCGACTTACTAAGTCAGCACATTTTCTGGCTATACGGGAGGATCTACCACTTGAACGTCTAGAAAGACTATATATTAATGAAGTTGTAAGACTTCATGGAGTACCCCTATCGATTGTTTCTGATCGTGATCCTCATTTTACTTCAAGATTCTGGAAAAGTCTTCAAAAGGCCTTGGATACTGAAATTCGTTTGAGCACTGCCTATCACCCTCAAACAGATGGACAATCAGAACGGACTATTCAAACCTTAGAAGACATGTTGGGATCATTCTCTCTTGACTTTCAGGGTATGTGGGATCAATATTTACCACTGGTAGAATTTTCCTATAACAATAGCTTCCATTTGAGTATTCAGATGGCACCATATGAAGCGTTATACGGAAAGAGATGTCGTACACAAACCTGTTGGGATGACGTTGGTGAAAGAAAACTTGTAGGCCCAGAACTGGGGGAGGAAACGGTGGAAAAGTTGAAAGTAATCCAAAATCACATCAAAGCAGCTCAAAGTAGGCAGAAGAGCTATGCCGATAATCGAAGGAAGGATTTGGAATTTCAAGTCGGTGATCATGTTTTCCTGAAGGTATCTCCCTGGAAGGGAGTCATATGTTTTGGTAAGAAAGGTAAATCGAGTCCCAGGCACATCGGACCTTTCGAAATTCTAGAACGAATTGGGGTTGTAGCTTACCGATTGGAAATGCCACCAATTATCTCCAAAGTTCACGATGTGTTCCACGTATCTCTGTTGAGGAAATACATGCCTAACCCAACGCATGTACTCACCTATGAGGAATTAGAACTGGAACCCGATCTTTCCTATTGTGAAGATCCCATCAAGATTCTTGATGTGAGGGAGCAGGTGCTGAGAAACCGGACGACTCGTCTGGTGAAGGTTTTGTGGAGAAATCATAAAATGGAAGAGGCAACGTGGGAACCTGAGGAATTTATGATGAAAAACCACCCGAGTCTTTTTATAATACCCTAGAAATTGCGAGGACGCAATTATTTGAAGGAGGGGAGAATGTAACACCCCAAGCTTCCACTGTACGTTTCCCTTCGAATAATGCAATAGCGTGTGTTGTATGCAACCTCGAGCTCTAACACACACCACAACTAATTAAACTAGATGTTGTGAATAGTAATACCTACTTTTTGAAATTTTATAAATTTTATTTATCAAAATGGACTTTATTTTTGGATTCGGAATATTGAAATTAGCCTATGTTGAATTTTTGGTATTTTTCTGAGAACTTCTAAATTTTTATGAATAGTGAAAAATACTTAAAAACAACTTTTTTAATCAAAATAATTTATAGTGATAAATTATAATATTTAGTGGTTTTAAAGTATAATTAGAATATATTTTTACCATTTTATCCAATGGTGGTCATTATAATTAATTTAACATTGAAATTGGACATAAACAATTGCAAATCTTTTGATATAAATTGTTTCTTAAAAACACGCTATTTGTTGTAACAACGGGAATTAATTATAAAATTAATTAATACAACATATATGTTTGGAATTTTTTAAAATAGACATCATTTTTTAATTCAGAATATCAATTATAGCTTAGGGTGAAATTTTGGCCTTATTCTGAAAAACTTCAATTTTTGATGAATAGTGAAACCACTAAGTGGTTGTTAAAAACTGATTTTTCGTTAAAATGAAATATTACCACTTCTGTGATTTGATTTTCAAAAATCCGACATACATGGTTGTCATTAAGAAGTAAAATGTGGTTCAATGAGATTTAAAATAATTTTTTGGTGAATAGTAACTTTTAAGTTCTTAATCGCGATTAGAGGTAATTAGTGTAGTTTAAGGTAAAAATAATGTTTTAATAATATGAGATGAGCTTGACACTTGTCATACTCCTATTGGATGAGTCATGGCCGACCAAGACAACTCATGTGTCAACTTGGGGACCCCATGGAGCCACTTTAGTTGGAAAATGACATTAATATATATTTATTTAATGTTAAAATTAAATTGACACAAACATGAGTTGTTTTACTAAAACAGTTTTTAAGTGGGGTTACACAGATCCAAATTTTGACTATAAATATTCATTAGAAAGCTAAAAAGATTTCCTACATCATAGTATTTTTTTATAATTTTTAGACATTAAATAAATTAAATTATTTATGACATCATTATGATGCAGCGATGACCTCATTATTTAACGATTTAAATAAAATGAGAAGATAATGCAAAATCCAAGGCTTACACTTGTCCAAAGCCTATTGGATGAGGATATTTCGAACCCTTATCACCTTATCCACGAATTATATAAGTGTGGGACCTTTAAAATCCGAAAAGAATTGTATAATAATGTAACATTTCAATCTTTCCAAAAGAGCCCCTCCTCTCCTCTTATAAAAGGCCCCCACCTCTACCACCTTATTCACACTTCCAAGCCTTTTGGTTCGGCCAAACTCTGCCCAAATACTCTCCCAACTTCTCTCCCTTCATCCTAGAAGCATTAATTTAGTCAGAAAGCCATCCTATGGAGTCCTTTTGATCAAATCAAAAGGAAGAACCCGAAAAAGAGGTAACACTTTCATCACCCTCTTTCAAGTTTCTTTCTTCTTCCACTCCCTCTTTGTTTATTATTTCAATTATAAAATTATAACTCCAGTATCTTCTATATACTGTGATGTTATTATAAATATGGAACAACCATATTTAGTATTCTACCCATCATTTGAATGACATGTCACCATATGTGGGTACGTACGGCTTACCGTCTCCACGTCGTGGTGTAATTGTTATTCAATATATTATTATTTAGATGGGTATAATAATGATATGTAATTCATGTAAATAATAAATATAACATGATAATGATTCTGTATATATGATATACTATCCAATTATATATTATTTTAATATCAAAATAATGATATTGTCGCTCGTGCGTACGTACGGACTACCGTCTCCACGAACGCAATGAGATTCATTCTCCGTCGTATCCATTCAAGTATAATTATCATTTGATGATTTAAAAATAATGTTTAAGGACATGATATCATTATGGATATTAATAATATACAACCTATCCATGAAAAACACGACTTACATAACAAAACATATAAAAGAAAACGAGTAAGTTAACACCTGAAACAACGATAAATCTAAGATATTGTTAACAAAGCAATGTTAAAAGATAATATATGATATCATATGAATGTATATGATTCTTGTATAATTTAATAACAATTATTTCACCATTATACAGGAGGTTAACCTACCCCAACCAAGGAAAAGTACAAGGTAAGGGTTTACTTCACAGCCTCTTCATTATCCAAGGTTGTTTATACATAATTATCTACTGGGACCTCGTTATCATCCACATCCATGTTTCTTAAAAATGTCTTTCAAAACATTTTTACTATTAAATGGAAAATGGGTTAAAGTCATTTATACCCTTATACGTTTTTGAAATTAATCTTACCGTCATTTTCCAAACAATGTACTTTTTGACCTTTTTGACAAATTTAAGGTAAGAATGTTTTTTTACTTATACGGCGGGTGCGGCTATTTTCCGCCATTATAACTTCGTCGAAGCTTCCCTAACAAGCTTATAAGAATATTTTCAAAGTAAATGTA
Source organism: Viscum album (assembly GCA_963277665.1). Classification (NCBI taxonomy): domain Eukaryota; kingdom Viridiplantae; phylum Streptophyta; class Magnoliopsida; order Santalales; family Viscaceae; genus Viscum; species Viscum album. The sequence continues at coordinate 31,966,224 of OY728163.1, forward strand.
TTATTTTATAATTATGGGACTTTTAAATGATTTCAAAAAGGAGAGATATTTCTTTCAAATAGCTTTGATTTCATCCATGTCAACATCCTTTGATGGGTTTTAAGTTTAATTGAAATTGATTTATGATACAAAACTTCCATTGAAAATTTTATGAAATATTTGACTGTGGATGTGTTATTTTATACCATCCATAGTTTATGGAGAAATTGTTGACATTTCGTATGCTAGTTTTAATACGAATATTTATGTTATGTTTAAACCTATTCATATGAGGAATGTATTGGACTTAATATGTGACGGGTGGAGCCCGCTATAGCTGCTCGATGCATCGGTAGGTCTCATGAGACAACTAGACGTTGAATTGGCTGAGGCCCTTTCCCAATTTGATTTATGGTTTTGGCCGAGGCCTTAATCATTTTAGACGTCTTGGCTGAGGCCTTGACAAAATGTTTCAGAATGTCTGGCATTATACATTCCCTCATTATGAAAGTGGTTATTGATATTTCATGTGATTATTCGTCTAGTAGAATATCCATGTGAGTAAGTAATGGCATTATCTTATTTTACTTTTGCCATATTATGCTGAAGTTCAAGTTCAATAAGGCTTTTTTTTAGTTATACATTGCCTTAAGTGCTTATGTTTTCTTATAAAATCTTCCGCAATATTGTTATCCTTACTGAGCATCTAAGCTCACCCCTTTCAATGTTTTAATATTTTCCAGGATGTGAAGAAGTGTATTATGACTGACTTGAAAGAATAGTCAGTGAGGATATGAGTGTGGACTATGAAGACCATGTTATTGTAGTTTGTTTACTTTGTGATGTAATGAAAGGCTTATGAATGTATCTAGTGTTTCCAAGGCTACTAAACTAATCGGTCTTTCGAGACTTGATCTTTTTTGATGATGCCAATGTTACGAAGTAATGCACCGACTCTGGGTAGCTGGGGTCGGGGCGTTACAGTTGGTATCAGAGGCAGTTTAGTACTAACCTTGGAAGCTAGATTTAGATAAACTCTGATTAGAGCACATATCCCGAAGATAGACTTTGAGGATTAGTATAGAAGAACTTCCTAGAATTTTGGTATTGTAGAGATGTTGTGAGTTTTCCGAGCAATGCATCCCTGTCTGGATACGAGCAGGTAGAGGCGGCTCTGGCACAGATGTACCTAGGGGTAAAACCTGAAAACACCGCTTTGAGCTAGACTCGAACGGGAACTGGTGCACGACAATGGGCCTTGCTGCACTCTTGGTTACGACACTCCCGGGGGATATGCTTTGGATAATTCCCATTTTCTTTACAAACCACTATGAAGGGTTACGAGTATATACTTCCTCAAAGAAAACATTTTTATAATTATGGATTATATCCATGATTAGTTCAATTTAGGTTAAGTGTTTTACAGGTATGGAATTATGTATTTTGATTCATGAACTAATCTAGTTTATGCCATTATTTAGAAATGGCGCCTAGTGGAAGGAATGGAAACCGTATCAATGCACGCACTCCGTGTAAGGATTTCCCTCCTGCTCAGGATAATTATGGTGGAGCTAGTGATACAACTGGTGCTGATCAGCTTCTCACCGTACTGGGACAACTCACGCAGGTTATGAATAACAACCTTACTCGTATGGAGCACCCTGATCCGCAGCGTGGAGGATCAATGCTAGACCGTTTCATGAGGCAAAAACCGCCAACCTTCAATGGGAGTACAAATCCTATAGTAGCTGAGCAATGGATAAATTCCTTAGAGAAAATATTCCATGCCTTGGGGAGTAGTGAAAGGGAGAATGTTGTCATGGCAGTTTACCGCCTCACTGGTGATGCCGATCAATGGTGGTCACTAATTCAAAACACAGAGGAAGATGATGAATTAACAAACATGGAATGGCAGGAGTTCAAAGATCTGCTCTTAGAAAAATACTTTCCTCGAGACCATCGAGCGGATATGGAAAGGCAATTTCTGAGTCTAAGGAAGAAGGAGGATGAGAATGTCGCAAAGTATGAGGCTAACTTTACAAGGTTAGCAAGGTATGCTGCAGATTACATACGTAACCCAAGAAGTAAGACTGATCGTTTCTTTGATGGGTTGAAACCATTTCTCCTCGAGCTTTAGTATCACAAACCTTCTCTTCATACAAAGGTATTGTCTCGTGCGCTATCAAGACGGAAAAGGAATTCTCTAAGTCTTATGACTTTAAATCAAAGAAAGATAAGAAGAGATCCGCTGAAAACTCTGGGAAAGGAAATAAGGAAACAGGGAAGAAGGGTAGAAATGAATTTCCACCCTGTGATAATTGTGGTAGGAAGCACCCTGGTGCCTGTCTAAAAGGAAAAGGAGTATGTGACAAGTGTGGTGAAAAAGGCCACCAAGCTCATGAATGCAAGGGAAAGAAAGCGGCTGTCAACGTGGAATGTTATAATTGTAGAGAGAAGGGACATTATGCAAATGAATGTCCTAAGCATCAGATGAACTTACCTCAGAAGAGGCCAAGGGATCAAGTCCAGGCTTATGCTATCACTACTGCTGAGGTGGAAGCTCCGAAAGACATGGTGGCAGGTAATTTAATGGTTTCCTCAAGTTTAGCAAATGCATTATTTGATTCTGGATCATCGCATTGTTTCATATCTTCCCTGTTTGCTAAGAAAATTAGATATTTCCAATTTGATTTAACAAGGGATTTGTCGGTCAAAACCCCTAAGGGAAGTATTGTTGCAACAATGTTTTGTCGATTAGTTCCCATTAGAGCACCTAAATGTTCTTTACCTGCTGATCTCATCGTCATACCCATGATTGAATTTGATATAATCCTTGGTATGGGTTGGCTTTCGGACCATGATGTAAAAATTTATTGTAAGAGGAAAGAGGTTACGATTCTTGATGATGATGATAAGGAACGCCATATATTTAGAGCAGAATCGTCGCCACATAATTCTTATCTAGATCTACCCCCAGTAGCTCAACTAAATTCAATTATTGGGGAGGAAGAGAAGGAAATTACTGAGGATGAGGAAAGGAATATTCAAATAGGGGATGTACCTATTGTGAGAGAATATGTTGATGTGTTTCCGGAAGATTTACCTGGACATCCTCCAGAACGAGAAGTTGAGTTTTCCATTGATTTAATTCCTGGATCAAGGCCCATATGGAAGACCCCTTATAGAATGGCCACTGTGGAATTAGTTGAACTAAAGAAACAAATAGAGGAATTGAGTAATAAGGGATTTATTCTCCCTAGTGTTTCTCCTTGGGGAGCCCCTGTTCTTTTCGTTAAGAAGAAAGATGGATCTATGAGGTTGTGCATTGATTATAGGGAGATCAATGCTATAACAATAAAGAATAAGTATCCCCTACCTCGCATTGATGATTTGTTTTACCAACTGCATGGAGCTCAATACTTTTCAAAGATTGACCTTCGGTCTGGATACCATCAGTTGTGTGTGAAGAAGGAAGACGTTCCAAAGACATCATTTCGAACAAGGTACGGGCATTACGAGTTTACAGTAATGCCTTTTGGATTGACTGATGCACCTTCTGTTTTCATGGATCTAATGAATAGAGTTTTCAAGGAATATCTTGATGACTTTGTAGTGGTATTTATTGATGATATCTTGGTATACTCCAAAAGCCACGAAGATCATGAAAATCACTTACGCATTATCCTAAAGACTCTTAGAAGACATGAATTATATGGGAAATTTAGCAAGTGTGAATTCTGGCTTCATGAGATTTCTTTTCTTGGCCATATTGTCTCTAAGGATGGAATTTCCGTTGATCCTTCTAAAACCAAGGCAATCCAAGAATGGCCAGCACCGACAAGTATAACTGAGGTACGCAGTTTTATTTGTTTAGCAGGTTATTATCGAAGTTTCGTCCAGAATTTTGCCAGATTGGCTAACCCATTGACAAAGCTCACACGTAAAGGGATTAAATTTGTCTGGACAAAAGAGTGTGAAGAATGTTTTGAATAACTAAAGAGAAGATAAGTCAATGCCCCTGTATTGAATCTACCATCGGGGAATGATGGATTTGTTATTTATAGTGATGCATCGAAGAAAGGACTCGGTTGTGTCCTTATGCAGAATGATAAGGTCATTGCCTATGAATCACGACAGCTAAAAATTCATGAGCAAAACAATCCTACTCATGATCTTGAGTTAGCAGCTGTGATCTTTGCTTTAAAGATATGGAGACATTACCTCTATGGTGAAAAATGTGAGATTTATACTGATCACAAGAGTTTGAAGTATATTTTCACACAAAAAGAACTCAACATGAGGCAAAGGCGATGGCTTGAACTACTCAAGTATTATGATTGCACGATACATTACCACCCGGGGAAGGCAAACAAGGTGGCAGATGCTTTGAGTAGAAAAGACCATGGAGTTTTGAATGTGATGAGAATTGAAAGGGATCCAATTTTCTTGGATCTAGTGAACATGGACATGGGAATAACTAGGGAAGGTGAAACATCAATGCTTTTTCAAATGGTTGCCAAACCATCATTACTAGAAAGGATTAAGAGTTCTCAGACCAATGATGAAGAATTTCAAAAGAAGATTAAAGGTGTGAATGATGGAAGATTGAGGGACTTTGTGTATAAGGATGGAATTTTGAAATTCGGGAAGAGACTTTGTGTTCCCGATATACCTGATCTAAAAAGGGAATTGCTGGATGATTCTCATAGTTCCAACTTCTCTATACACCCTGGGAGCACCAAAATGTATAGATATTTGAAGTAACATTTTTGGTGGGACAATATGAAGAGGGAGATTGCTGATTTTGTGTCGAGGTTTATGGTTTGTTAACAAGTGAAAGCTGGAAGGCAACATCCTGGTGGAGTATTGCAACCTCTTCCCATACCTGAGTGGAAATGGGATAATATTACGATGGACTTTGTCATGGGACTACCAAAGACTCCTAGATGGAATGATGTAATACGGGTCATTGTTGATCGACTTACTAAGTCAGCACATTTTCTGGCTATATGGGAGGATCTACCACTTGAACGTCTAGCAAGACTATATATTAATGAAGTTGTAAGACTTCATGGAGTACCCCTATCGATTGTTTCTGATCGTGATCCTCGTTTTACTTCAAGATTCTGGAAAAGTCTTCAAAAGGCCTTGGATACTGAACTTCGTTTGAGCACTGCCTATCACCCTCAAACAGATGGACAATCAGAACGGACTATTCAAACCTTAGAAGACATGTTGAGATCATGCTCTCTTGACTTTCAGGGTATGTGGGATCAATATTTACCACTGGTAGAATTTTCCTATAACAATAGCTTCCATTCGAGTATTCAGATGGCACCATATGAAGCGTTATACGGAAAGAGATGTCGTACACCAACCTGTTGGGATGACGTTGGTGAAAGAAAACTTGTAGGCCCAGAACTGGTGGAGGAAACGGTGGAAAAGGTGAAAGTAATCCAAAATCACATCAAAGCAGCTCAAAGTAGGCAGAAGAGCTATGCCGATAATCGAAGGAAGGATTTGGAATTTCAAGTCGTTGATCATGTTTTCCTGAAGGTATCTCCATGGAAGGGAGTCATACGTTTTGGTAAGAAAGGTAAATTGAGTCCCAGGTACATCGGACCTTTCGAAATTCTAGAACGAATTGGGGTTGTAGCTTACCGATTGGCAATGCCGCCAAGTCTCTCCAAAGTTCACGATGTGTTCCACGTATCTCTGTTGAGGAAATACATGCCTGACCCAACGCATGTACTCACCTAGGAGGAATTAGAACTGGAACCCGATATTTCCTATTGTGAAGAGCCCATCGGGATTCTTGATGTGAGGGAGCAGGTGCTGAGAAACCGGACGACTCGTCTGGTGAAGGTTTTGTGGAGAAATCATAAAATGGAAGAGGCAATGTGGGAACCTAAGGAATTTATGATGAAAAACCACCCGAGTCTTTTTATAATACCCTAGAAATTGCGAGGACGCAATTATTTGAAGGAGGGGGTAATGTAACACCCCAAGCTTCCACTGTACGTTTCCCTTCGAATAATGCAATAGCGTGTGTTTTACGCAACCTCGAGCTCTAACACACACCACAACTAATTAAACTAGCCGTTGTGAATAGTAATACCTACTTTTTGAAATTTTATAAATTTTATTTATCAAAAGGGACTTCATTTTTGGATTCGGAATATTGAAATTAGCCTATGTTGAATTTTTGGTATTTTTCTGAGAACTTCTAAATTTTTATGAATAGTGAAAAATACTTAAAAACAACTTTTTTAATCAAAATAAATTATAGTGATAAATTATAATATTTTGTGGTTTTAAAGTATAATTAGAATATATTTTTATCATTTTATCCAATGGTGGTCATTAGAATTAATTTAACATTGAAATTGGACATAAACAATTGCCAATCTTTTGATATAAATTGTTTCTTAAAAACACGCTATTTGTTGTAACAGCCGGAATTAATTATAAAATTAATTAATACAACTTATATGTTTGGAATTTTTTAAAATAGACATCATTTTTGAATTTAGAATATCAATTATAGCTTAGGGTGGAATTTTGGCCTTATTCTGAAAAACTTCAATTTTTGATGAATAGTGAAACCACTTAGTGGTTGTTAAAAACTGATTTTTCGTTAAAATGAAATATTACCACTTCTGTGATTTGCTTTTCAAAAATCCGACATACATGGTTGTCATTAAGAAGTAAAATGTGGTTCAATGAGATTAAAATAATTTTTTGGTGAATAGTAACTTTTAAGTTCTTAATCGCGATTAGAGGTAATTAGTGTAGTTTAAGGTAAAAATAATGTTTTAATAATATGAGATGAGCTTGACACTTGTCCTACTCCTATTGGATGAGTCATGGCCGACCAAGACAACCCATGGGTCAACTTGGGGACTGCATGGATCCACTTTAGTTGGAAAATGACATTAATATATATTTATTTAATGTTAAAATTAAATTGACACAAACATGAGTTGTTTTACTAAAACAGTTTTTAAGTGGGGTTACACAGATCCATATTTTGACTATAAATATTCATTAGAAAGATAAAAAGATTTCCTACATCATAGTATTTTTTTATAATTTTTAGACATTAAATAAATTAAATTATTTATGACATCATTATGATGCAGCGATGACCTCATTATTTAACGATTTAAATAAAATGAGAAGATAATGCAAAATCCAAGGATTAAACTTGTCCAAAGCCTATTGGATGAGGAGATTTCGAACCCTTATCACCTTATCCACGAATTATATAAGTTTGGGACCTTTAGAATCCGAAAAGCATTGTATAATAATGTAACATTTCAATCTTTCCAAAAGAGCCCCTCCTCTCCTCTTATAAAAGGCCCCCACCTCTACCACCTTATTCACACTTCCAAGCCTTTTGGTTCGGCCAACATCTGCCCAAATACTCTCCCAACTTCTCTCCCTTCATCCTAGAAGCTTTACTTTAGTCATAAAGCCATCCTAAGGAGTCCTTTTGATCAAATCAAAAGGAAGAACCCAAAGAAGAGGTAACACTTTCATCACCCTCTTTCAAGTTTCTTTCTTCTTCCACTCCCTCTTTGTTTATTATTTCAATTCTAAAATTATAACTCCAGTATCTTCTATATACTGTGATGTTATTATAAATATGGAACAACCATATTCAGTATTTTACCCATCATTTGAAAGACATGTCACCATACGTGCGTACGTACGGCTTACCGTCTCCACGTCGTGGTGTAATTATTATTCAATATATTATTATTTAGATGGGTATAATAATGATATGTAATTCATGTAAATAATAAATATAACATGATAATGATTCTGTATATATTATATAATATCCAATTATATATTATTTTAATATCAAAATAATGATATTGTCGCTCGTGCGTACGTACGGACTACCGTCTCCACGAACGCGATGAGATTCATTCTCTGTCGTATCCATTCAAGTATAATTATCATTTGATGATTTAAAAATAATGTTTAAGGACATGATATCATTCTGGATATGAATAAGATACAACCTATCCATGAAAAACAAGACTTACGTAACAAAACATATAAAAGAAAACGAGTAAGTTAACACCCGAAACAACGATAAATCTGAGATATTGTTAACAAAGCAATGTTAAATGATCATATATGATATCATATGAATGTATATGATTCTTGTATAATTTAATAACAATTATTTCACCATTATATAGGAGGTTAACCTACCCCAACCAAGGAAAAGTACAAGGTAAGGGTTTACTTCACAACCTCTTCATTATCCAAGGTTGTTTATACATAATTATCTACTGGGACCTCGTTATCATCCACATCCATGTTTCTTAAAAATGTCTTTGAAAACATTTTTACTATTAAATGGAAAATGGGTTATCATTTATACCCTTATACGTTTTTGAAAGGAATCTTACCGTCGTTTTCCAAACAATGTACTTTTTGACCTTTTTGACAAATTTAAGGTAAGAATGTTTTTTTACTTATACGGCGGTTGCGGCTATTTTCCGCCATTATAACTTCGTCGAAGCTTCCCTAACAAGCTTATAAGAATATTTTCAAAGTAAATGTATTATTTTATAATTATGGGACTTTTAAATGATTTCAAAAAGGAGAGATATTTCTCTAAAATAGCTTTTATTTCATCCATGTCAACATCCTTTGATGGGTTTTAAGTTTAATTGAAATTGATTTATGATACAAAACTTCCATTGAACATTTTGTGAAATATTTGACTGTGGATGTGTTATTTTATACCATCCATAGTTTATGGAGAAATTGTTGACATTTCATATGCTAGTTTTAATAAGAATATTTATGTTATGTTTAAACCTATTCATATGAGGAATGTATTGGACTTAATATGTGACGGGTGGAGCCCGCTATAGCTCCTCGATGCATCGGTAGGTCTCATGAGACAACTAGACGTGGAATTGGCCGAGGCCCTTTCCCAATTTGATTTATGGTTTTGGCCGAGGCCTTAATCATTTTAGACGTCTTGGCCGAGGCCTTGACAAAATGTTTCAGAATGTCTGGCATTATACATTCCCTCATTATGAAAGTGGTTATTGATATTTCATTTGATTATTCGTCTAGTAGAATATCCATGTGAGTAAGTAATGGCATTATCTTATTTTACTTTTTCCATATTATGCTGAAGTTCAAGTTCAATAAGGCTTTTGTTTTAGTTATACATTGCCTTAAATGCTTATGTTTTCTTATAAAAGCTTCCGCAATATTGTTATCCTTACTGAGCATCTGAGCTCACCCCTTTCAATGTTTTAATATTTTCCAGGATGTGAAGAAGTGTATTATGACTGACTTGCAAGAATAGTCAGTAAGGATATGAGTGTGGACTATGAAGACCATGTTATTTTAGTTTGTTTACTTTTTGATGTAATGAAAGACTTATGAATGTATCTAGTGTTTCCAAGGCTACTAAACTAATCGGTCTTTCGAGACTTGATCTTTTGTGATCATGCCAATGTTACGATGTAATGCACCGACTCTGGGTAGCTGGGGTCGGGCGTTACATTAAACTAAAGAAATATTAGGTCTGAGATAAAATCCCCTAAACTAGATAAATATTCGGTCCGAGCTAAAAGACTATAAACTAAAAAAAATATTAGGTTCTAGCTAAAAGGCATTAAACAAAAGCAATATTAGGTTGGAGCTAAAAGAAATTAAACTAAGTCCCAATGACATTCCAATCTTCAAGGGGTTGTAAGACTCTCCTTATGGCCTTTCCAAAATAATGCTTTGATCTCCATGCCTATTAGGTTTGGAAAATAATGGAGCAATCTCAATCCAAGACATATATTTTACATTGAAAGGGAAATAGATTCTTTGGTAAGGGATGGCATGATAATGGGAACTCCTAAGCGTTTCCCAAACAAATATCAAAATTGAAACATTATCATTTTCTTAACATTATGAAAAGGGCACATGAGCCTCTGCCCGGTTGGCGAGGACTCGGTTGGTGCATCCAAGAGACCCGAGACCAAATATGGGTGGTGGCATATTTCTGGGTACTGTAGAAGTGTTGTAGGAGGTACTGTTTGGTACTATAGTATCTAGAACTATTCATCCATCTGGGCCTTTGGGCCACCAGTTTGGTCCTTAGGTCCTGCAAGTCTTTCGGGCCACCCAAGGCCTTCAAGATGCATTAAATGTAGATGTACCTATTAGACTACACAGAAAAAGGATTTAGAGGATGATTCAAAGAATGCACATTCAATAGAGTAGAGATAACCAGAATTGGAAGAATTAGAGGGTATGGATTTGCCATTGGTACTAGGCATGTACAGATTTGCATAGGATAGCTAGCTGACTAGCCCTGCGAAGGTGGCGTGCTGATATCATGACATATGATGGGGAGGAGTAGTTCCAGGGGGTCTTGCCTGGCTGATTCCCTCTAAGACCTACTGGTCATGTAATTGTCTCTAAGCCTTCAAGACTTGTAAGGGTTCCACCTCACCCCTTGAAATGTGGATTATCAAAAATAAGACTAAAAAATGATGGCCTTTGGGCCATACCGAGCGACTTTCTAAAAATGATGGATACCATTGATTATTATCCAAATACCAGAACAATGGAAACATCATACACATCATGGAAAATGAGAATCTATATAGAAAAAATTTATATTTTAGAACATCCATTTCTATTGTAAAGAAATTATGGGAGGAATATCCACATTTTAGAGTCTTTCCAAATATTCAAACGAAATGGTATGCATTAAAAAAGTGAAACCATGAAAAAATACGATTGCCTATTCCAACTAGGCCAGAAAGAGTCTAATGAGAAGCATCAATTTAATGACAGAGTGCCACTCTCTCTGCTTCTTCGACCTCCCCTCTAGGTCAAAGAGTCTCGACCAAGGTAGTCATCTCTTAAACCCTCTTAAGAGTGGAAACAAATGATGATGAGTTTGTCGAAAGAACAGACTTCAAACAAGTAATGATTTCCTCATACATCTATGTCTGAATGGTCCACACATCCAAATGAGTCCATAATTCGGATATCTGTTGAAGGCCCAACTCCAATGCCTCTGACGTCTCCCTCATATTACTTGTATGGGGAGCCTCATCTAAAAAATCATTCATATCCATTTCATTCATATCCAGATATCCCCAATTCCAAACAATTTTCTTACTAATTTTATATAAAGGCTGACAATCAAAACCATTAGCTCCCAATTCATGAAAAAATTGGTGAAGGCGTTCCCCTTGGAAATATGCTTCCGGGGGGGTTTAGAGATCATGTCATGAATTTGTTGTCAGGGTAGCCTACTGCTTCCTTTGTTCCCTATCACCAATGGTGTGGGTAGGATGGATGGTTCACTAATTATCCAAACCAATGAAAAAGTTGGATATGAGGTCCCATCATCTCTTACCTCAAAGAGAGTATCACTCAATGTGTGTCCATAAACACTACTCTTGGTAGGAATATCATCTATGGATTGTACTGGATGAATGATTTCTTCAACCAAATCTTATCCACTATAAAAATAAATATCATTAGAGATGGTTCTCCATCTTGACAAATTTCCAGGGACTTTAATCAATTCTATCAATGACACAGATAATGGAGTTGGTGATGCAAAAGGCACATCCACATGAAAGACCAAATGGCCTGACACACCATTATGATAGGCTATTACCCAAGCCTGGGCATAATCATGGGAAAGGAAAGTGAAATCATTAATAGGTTAAAGCATGATCTCAGCCATAGTATATTCATGTGGTAGTGTCATTCTAATTGACGAATGGATCTAGTATGTCATTCTCCTCCTACATTAACCAAATGGATGGGTTAAACTCTCTAAACATAAAAAAGTATCGAGAAAATATATACGGTGTGTATGGATCATAGGTGACCAGATCGTCCACCATGGATGCAAGAACCCCATCCCAAAGAGAGATCATATAAGATCTTTCTCTAAGAAAATTGTAGCCCTCATTGAAGAAGTTTGAGAAGTTACTGATTTATGATTCACAAATGGAGTGGAAAAAATATAAACAAGAGAAAATCCCCTAGGAGAGATATGATGAGAGAGACTTGTGGAAATTACTCATGAATAAGTCTTGTGATAAGGGTTTTCTATAATGTCTCATGATGGAGGCACTCAACGGAGGTAAAAACAAGAGTGCTTTTGGAATGGGTGACCAGCAGAATGAATTTTACTCCTCCCCCATTATATAGTAAATTTCACAAAATACCAAACATCAAATGGTAGAAAAAACATCACCAAACACACCAATTCATGAAACATTCAAAGGCTAATTTGGGCATTAGTTTTCCTCAGTGATGTGTCCGCCTCATCTCATGACGTCCCATTTACATGTCAGTCTCACTAAACATAATTACTCAGGTATATCCAAGAAACACCGCACTTACCCTTTGTTACACCAAAGAAAAATTAGATATATTTTTCCAAAAACATTCTCACACACCCTAATATGAAATATATTGGTCATGCAAGGAATCATAAAAAAATAGAGAAAATATCCTAGAACTTACTCATGAAAACACCTGAGATCCCAAAAACATTGTAGAATAAAACAATGGAGATAAAAGGGAAAGAGGTGAGAGGTACTCACAGTCACTAAAGGACATCAGACATGGCCCCATCTATCCAGAGGGTGCTTCATGTACCCAGAGATATGTACGCCTCATCTGAAAAATCCCCTTGGACTTTTCATCCTCACCTCATGGAAGTCCTCGGGTATGTCTTGGATACTCCGAAAATCCCCTTCAGTGCTTAAATTAAAAAAATATACATTTTTCCACAAAAATGATCATACACCATAATATAAACCATATCGGTCAGGAGATTCATCACCATGAAAATAGAGTAATTGTCATTGACATTGCTTATGAAATCTCGCACGACTCTCAAACTTTTTCACATAGAACACATGAAATAAAATTGGGAAGAGTCATAAGGTACTCACGGTCAGTAAAAAACATGTGATGTACTGAGTAAGTCTATATTGTGGTCCTATAAGACCCCCCCCCCCCCCCCCCACAAATCATCTCATACAAATCCCCTAACAAGTCAGGAAGCATCTCACAAATGCCTTTAAACATGCACCATGGATCTCAGAAAGGCCCTTGGGTATTTCCATATTACAAGATGAAATGTACTATGAAATTCCCACATGATCAAAAAAGTTTGCATTAATCATCAATAATTTGATAAAAGAAGCATTCATGGAAGAGACTCGTGACCACTAAAAATACAAAGAAAGAATTAGAACAAACTAGGATAAAGGCTCACGAAACCGAATAGCCCCATCATACTTATTATACTCCAACTTGGATCCATACTAGATATGATACACAAATCGGCGAGCATCCAGGGTGGTGAGTCCTATAAATTCCACACCCTAGCATGAAAAATGGACCAACTACTATGCGAGGGAAACCATTTTGTACAAATGTACCAAGAATTAGAGTGGACTTCTTAGAACAACCAAACAAGCGACCAACCATCCTTCCATCTTGTAATATACTAGAATATGTATAGATCAATCATGTTCCATAAATTAGGGACTTTGGGTGATCATTCATAGAACATGCCTGAGGCTGCTGGTAAGGCATGCAGAAAACATGATGCATGTCTTCCAAATCATAGAAGACTCAAAATAAACTAATACTAAACAATCCTAATGCATTCACAATACAAGAGCTAGATCTTGGGTCAAAAGTGGAAGACTTAAACAAAAGACATTGTTTATGGCCCTCATGCACTTCGTGTGAGTCATAAAAGGACACATGAGAGAACTAGGACACATTACATATATCTCATGACATTAATTCATCAAACTATTTGGGTGATGATAAGTCATTTTTAAATGTCAAATAATGTTACACGACCCCCTGAGGTTCACCACCTTGGTCTCATGAAACCCTATGGTTCTATAACCCGAGCCTTCCGATGACTTTCAGACATGCCGGTCAGGTTTCGCGATGAACTCCAGGGATGTTGGTTAAGACATGTGACATCCATTTAATTTGGTATCATTGACTCTTACGACACCCCAATATGTTTCAATAGAGGTCATGTGATGGCTTCCAAGAAATTCCAACCATGTCATTCGATGTCCCCTAGACAAGTCAACAGGGTCATGAAACACCCTCTAGACAAGCATTCCAGGACACAAGGGCATCCATGGATTTAATAGCCCTATAAATCCTCGGTGTGTAAACCACAGATAAAGGGGAAACCTTAGTGTGTAATCCCCAATATAAAGGGAAATATGAAGAATGTGAATCTACCATATTCATGATGCGTAGGCCATCTATTCAAGGTTTGATCTCTATATTGATTATCCAAGATTATCCTAGTATCTAGGCAATTATCCAAAGCAATGAGATCGATCACTTTATAACCATTATTTCTCATAATGAGCATAGCTCACATGATCTTAGGGAGTTTCCCTGATCATGAAATATGTAATATACACCCTAGTATTACCAGGGCAGCATCAATGTAGAAGCCCAAACTACAAACATCATATGGTATGTCCCCGATTGATAGGGCAAGCATCTGGGTATGAACCCCTAGAATTACAAAAACATAGAGGATGATCATAATTTATTTAAGTGTGATAAACCACCTTATCCTATCAATAGTTTATGGGATAAATGAACTATAATAACTTTGATTCCTACCATAACTGGAATAGAAAGGAATCCTTTCCGGGGCTTGATCTCTATACCATACATCCCAAAGAGTATCCCAGCATACAATTTATATATATATATATATATATATATATATATATATTTGATGATACTAATAATCTATACCCCTTTTTTATCATATATATAATAACTCACATGTTCTTAGAGAGATTCAATGAACATCTCATTAGACATCATGAATCTTCACTCACTAGGGAAATCCCATTATGTAAGATTTGATGAGTGTTATGGTATGAACACCCCTCATATAAGGGTATATAACATGGGGCCAGTCCCAAGGGAATAATTGAACTACAATGACTCTAATTCATGTCTTATTCATGATACGTAGGACGTCTCTGTGAGGCATGATCTAAAATATTTGGTGTTTTAGTGCCAAAAAAAAATTCCTCTCTGCATATCAAAATATTGTATGGGATTGATGAACTATGTGGTTTTTTTATTCATGTAATAACTGGGATTTCTAGGATGCATAATAATGGAAAAATCCCCTCCTCAGGTTGTTAACAACATCCCCACATTACAACATATTTTGAGGTATTTATGGATAAAACTTCAATAGATAAACTAGTTATTATTCATTAAGGGGATGGATAAAGAACCTAGTATACATATAGAAGGATTCACCATTGAGACTGCAATCCCATTAGTTCATCCGTGACACTCCCTTTCTTTGTTTAATGATAGAACTAACCAATGAATCAACTTTTCACGGTAACCAGTCTTGTATTAGTATTAGGAAGAGATACATGAACATATATCAAATCTATAAGAGAGTCCTGGAGTAGGAAACAATTATCCCTAAAAGGGTGAGATGAGCCTGACCTCCCATCATCTCAACTAATTTGAGTCCCCAAGAGTTAAGGGGTCTGAAAACCTAGATGACCTCTGGCCATTGGAAAGCAGGTCTATACCCAACTATAGAATGGGGAATCATTGGGTGTTTCGAGGATAATTGGAAATGGTAGGACCAATATAGACACCCATTCGTCACCTCAAAAACCCAATGAGACAACATCATAAACTAGATATTTCAAATTTGAGAGGATTTACTCAATACATAAATAAATCATTGAAACATTTACACATTATAAGAATCATTTGGAACATCCACGTATTTGGGTTATATAATACACACATCCTTGTCTGAATTCCAATAAAGGAAATTTATTTTAAAATCCATTTTATATATCTCAAAATCATAATGAGTTTTTATGTAAATAAATATCCAAATAGACTTTATTATCACCCCTAGTGAATCATTCTTTTTATAATCAATAGAATGATTTTTTCTGTAAACCTTCTCAACAAAGAATGGTTTATCTATGTCATATTGCTTGTAGGAAACACACTTTATCCCTATGGGTGGAATCCCTTCAATTAATCCACATCATTTCAAACATGAATAGTGTATGTGGAGTCCATTTTAGATTCCAGTTTTTATCCAACTATTGAAATAAAGACTCTTAATGGCCTGTCAATTATTAGTATGTTAATTACATATGAACATTCCTTCATCACCATTTTCTATAATAAATTCACACATATCAATCTCATATTGAATACGACTATACCTTATAGATTTATATGTTACTTGAGACAATTTGTCTTCTAAAAATACTCATGCAACTGGCTCAACTTACATATCAAGAACACTTCATGATTATTAGATTTGAAATTCATGGAGTTCAAATCTCCTTCGACTAAATTATAGACTTATGTAATCATTCTCATGGAATACATGATATCTGGATAAAAATACATTTTGTGTAGTAGGAATAAAAAAGTAATATATCAAAGTCTTTTTTGGATAACCAATATATAATAGTTTCTCTTATTTAGGGACGAGTTTAGAAAAATATAGATTTCATACATATTCTTCACAACCCCAAATCCAACAAAAATATATTGAGAAGTTTCATATTCAATATGTGATATTTGTTATGTATGGATGCTTTAGATGGATCATAATGATGTTGGAATGAAATCGTTTCATGTTTATATCACCAAAATTAATTAGAAATGTCACATTTACTCGTCATAAATCAAACCTTGTTCAAAAGGGAACAATTTATCCTCTCAAACACATCATGTAATTATGGAGTTCTAGGAGGAGTTAGTTGTAGAACAATTCCCCAATCTCTATAATGGTTGGTGAATTCCTCTTTCAATTATTCATAACCATAATTAATTCATAAAAACTTAATACTTTTTATGAGCTGATATTTAATTTTATTTTTAAACTCCTTAAAATTTTGGAAAGTTCCATAATTGTGTCTCATAAAAAGAACATAACCATACCAACTAATTCCATTAGTTAATTTTATTAGCTACTCAAACCCATAATTTGTTGATTACACATTGGTCTATATACATTACATTGTATAAGATCCAATTGTACCATTTTCCTTTTACATTTTTTAAAAAATTGTTCTTGGGGAATTTTAAAAAATAAAAATATTTCACACTCATGACATGATTCATAATTGAATTATTCAAAAAATCCATGTCTATGGATCCCATGAACACATTTTCCATTTATATTTAGAAGGAGACAATGAAAAGGGAAAGTGTGATTAAATTCTACCCTGACTTAATTAGTATGAATTTTATAAAGAGTATTAGCCCTATCATGAATTTATTATACATTTACTATATTATTAATTCCCTAAAAACATTCATTCATATACCTAAAAAAGATCTTGTAATTAATAATAAATGATTGTACCATGTTTTCCAAATAGGATATATAAATTAAATTTCAATTAATTTTGTGAACATAATGTTATTTATCCTATTCTATAAACAATATACTTGGTAGACTTATATTATAAGTGTTGACCTCCAGTATAGAAACCATTTATCTATAGACAATATATATATCTAACCCACCCTTTTTCTATTTCATCATATCTCAGAGATTATGTTTATCAACACAAATTTGTGTTGTACACCCTATATCTAATACCCATGTAGAAATGATCGATAAAATGATCTCTATAACATTTAAATTTAGATGATTAGAATTATTCTTTTTGAGAAAAAATATCAAACTTCGATACTAATCAATTGTAGTTTTATAGAACATACTTATTAGAGACCTCAAAAATTATAATCATGATATATTCAATAATCTAAATTAAATAAATTTTTATTGGTGGGTATCATGTTTTATGACTTTTCATGAAGGGTTTTAAATGAAAAGTACTCCAACATAAAATAATTAACCAAAACATCATATCAATTTTGTGATCCCAGGTCTATATTTCATTGTGAATTAAACTAGTTAAGCATGTATAGAATCCATGAATATATCATATTTTTTTAGTTTTATCATATATGATTCTTGAATAACTAAGGGGATAAATCATTACAAAAATCAATCATATAGATTCAAGAAAATATATTCCTATGGTATATTAATAGTTAGGGTTTCCTAGTTAAGTGTACCCGATATTAAATGCCAAGAACACAGAACCTAACAGTTACAGTCACCTTATTACATGATTGACATGTACAAAATAAATCATGGGAACCTAAATTTAATGCTGAGCTATTATAAATGATCAAATTATTGATATGTTACTATTTTGAAAGAATATCACAATTAGTACATGATGGGTTTTATTTCAAAATCACAAATATTTAATATATATAATATCTGTCATAATCTTATAACTATTGAATCATATAAATATTTATTATCTAATATTTTATTTTTATATGTATGCATGTTTCTAAACAAATGTTTGGAATACATATTATGTAGAACATATTAATATGTTCAAAATATATTATTGTGTAAATCATGACACAAGCCACATTTGGTGTTAATCACCCAAAAATTGAATAAAAAATATTTACACATATTCAAATACATCCTATGAATAAGGTATCTGAAGAGATAATCATATTCACCATAACTCTAAAGAATAATATGTATAAACAATATTCAACAACTAAATTCAAGATCATAAAATTAATTATATACCAAGGTCGAGGTAGATGAAAAACTAGATCATATATTATCATACAATTCATGTAATTCATGGATTGATAATTTATAAGAATAATTTAATCACATAAATTAATCATACCCAATGTTCAAATTTCATAAATAAATTATAAAAATTATTATTGAAAAATTAATAAAAACTAAATAAAAATTTTTTATCATCAAAACATGATATATTTATATGAAAATTTTTATATTTTATTTTTGAATTAAAATAATATCTTTATAATGCCTAAAATTTATCATTTATAAATTATTTATAAACTACAATTATTTTTATACAAAATATAAATTTTCCATATTTATTGACAAAATTGAATTATATGGTTGATAAAGGGTTATATTCAATATTAATCTATAGTTGATATCAATACTCATGATATGAACCTTCGTAAAGGTGCATGCAGTATTTGATGATATACACTTTATCAAAATTATTACTCAATGATTTTTTTTTTTAATACATAATTGAAGGATATATTATTATATAATATATGTTGTGTCACTAACATAAGTGAAATAATCTTATGAAATAATCTTTGTTACTCCAAACGAGGCTATATTATCTCATAATGTAACATTAAGGATTATAATATAGACTATGTCATAGAATAATGTAATTTTAGGGTCTCTATTTAGATGAAGTTGTTATATAACATAATATTGAGGTAACTATTGAGATTATGTTGTCATATAACATAATTTCTGGTAGTTGATAAATATATTATGTTATCCTATAATGTAATATAATGAAAAGAAATCCAATTACTTATAAGAAGCCACTACATTTCATATTCTACTATAAAACTTCAAACATATTATGATATGCATATTACCGTTGAAATAATTATAAGAACATATTGATTTATATTTTCATTCAGCTACATTCCACTTTTGGGTTTATGAGAATCATAAAATGACCAAATTAATAGAAGAAACCAATAAAAATTAATGATCTTTCATTTAAAGAAAAAATAAAATTTGAAGAACACAAATATAAATAGATATACCTAATAGGTCGTAAGATCCATATACATAAAAATTGATGTATTTTTCCATATTTTAGTAAAATAGTGAAAGACAATAGACACTCTCATTTACATGCATACCAATTACCACTAAAATCCTTATTTGTAATTAGAGGACCCTATAATCTCCATAAATGTGGAATAAATTTTTCTATGAAAATAATATGAGGACTAAGAAAAAGAGAGTTTCAAATAGTGATTATGAGTTTCACAAAACAACATGGGGGCATCATTCCCTTATACATGATCCCTTCATTTACTCAAGGGATTTGAGTGTTTATTGATAATACATGATAGATGGCATATATTAATGGATTTTCATGATATAAATTTATCAACCAAAAGATTCATATTTGTAGATATTTTTCATAGAATATGTGGTAGTATCAAGGAACTCATATCTAATCCCTTCATGCAACATTATAGAGGATAACAGTGGAATCATGATTCCTATTATGATATAGATGTATCAATTTCCATGATACATATCACATGTATATGTTATTCTATGACTCAAGGGATATCATAAAATATGATACCACTATTTTAGTTAATTTCCAAAAAAATTCTTACACTGGCTTCCTAATATATATCCCACCTATATCATCAATAGATTAGGTCTCCCTGATATGTAAAAAATATCCCCTTTTTTCAATTAATTGATACTAACCAAAACATTATATGTTACATGAGGTGACCTCAATGTTCCTATTAGAAAATACATTATCACATTAAACTATTTATATTCAGGACAAGGTTGTTGATTCCTAAACTCAGTGTATCATTTTTTTTGAAAATCACATAGAACAAATGTTTTTAATTAATTTTATCTTGAATTTTTCTATTTTTTTATGTTTTTGATTTACAAAATGAAAATTTGGCATCCTTATCTCTTGATGATTTTGGTATTAAATTATAGAGGGACATGTTTGATGTCTATATATTTTTCACAAGATTTAAAATATGACACTCTCAATCCAATAACCCTTAAATGAGTATTATTTTAGTAAATTTTCCCATGATATAAGGGTTAAAATAAAAAATAATTGAATAATTTACTATTCTTGAGAGACTAGATACATATTTAATTCCCAAATTTCATTTGAATGTATAAAATACTACTTCAAAATTATTATGATTACTTTATTGGTTGTTATATAAAATCACTAAATTCATTTATGGATCCCTTCTTGGTATCGTTACAAAATTAATACATAATAAAGTTTGATCTTAGATGCTTAATAAAGGGAAGCATACAACAAAAAAAATCAAAGAATAAATAAATCAATGATAATATTACAATGATAAAAAATAATCAAATATTCCATATAACTAATATAATAGATGGTTAATATATACATGTACAACATAACAAAAAAACAATCTCATATATAATAATAATTGATTTAATAACTAAGGAATTCATAATTTCAGACATCATTAGCATAGAATCAAGGCCTTGTATAAAAATATCACAAGCATATCATCAAGGCCTCATTGTAATACATCATAAATAATTGGGAAGAAATAAACCAAATACCAAGGATAGATTTTCTCATGAGACATACAAATGAGTCAATCATATATATATTTTAACCCCGCCCAGTCACTTACTAATTCCTAATAATTCATAATATGAAATGAATGAATAATAAATTAATACATTATAAACCTAAACACTCATATTGAATAATTAACATGAAAAATGTAAATATTTTCCCCATTCAATCACTATAACAACATTATAATTATCCATATATAGTATTATGGTTGATGTTATCATTAATTCTATTCCCAATAAATTATAAGAATCTCCAAAGGATGTTGACATAAAAATACTCTTAAAAGATCAATGAAACTTTTATTAATGAAAATATAATTTTATATTAAATGTGCATATTTAAAATCCAAAAATATCCAAAATAATTGGAAAAATATTTTCTTTGAAAATAAAAACTGAAACATGCAATGGGATCTTCAAACAAATGAGTATTCCAGATGATGGGAAAATTCATTCATGTTTTGTGCCTTAAAACAATTATTAGTATCATCATTATATATCATTATTGAAAATAGGAAATACAAAAAAAACCCAGAGAAAAACGGGCCCGAAGCGCCCAAAATGACAATCCTAGGGAAGCCAAAAGTAGTGGAGGCCTAGGGAATCCCCCTGAACCAAGTTGACCCCCTCTGGCTTCATAGTGACGGTAGTATAGAAACAGAAATGGGATGGGCTGAGGACTTCGAGAGAAGCAAGGTGGTCCGCTACCTTATTCCCCTCATGCCAAGTGAGGGTTACACTGATGTTGCTATTGATCATACCTCTGCATGCCCGCGTAATGTAATGGATATACCATGGAATGGAACCAAATCCTTACAATGAATTGTGGAGGATTTGGGAATCAGTTTCGACCTCCGATAAGATGACCCCTTTTTGGCGACAAAGAGAGAGGCCCAACAACATCGCCTTTTCCTCTGCTTGGAGAGAAGAGCCACGCCCCAAAAGCCCATAGAAATCCACAATAACCAACCTGAAATGGTTTCATACCACCCCTCCTCCACGAATCACCCCCATGTTGCATGACCCGTCAGAGTTTAGTTTGAGCCCTCTGCTGGGCGGTGACCACCCAACCTAGTTTCCTCTACTGTTTCTGCTACCCGGAGAGGCACTATCCGTACAAGTCTGAAGTCCTTGAAGAGTGAGCGCCCCCTTCCATTTGATAAAGTATCTAATCAGGTCCAGGAGTAGGAACTTTGTACGGAGTACAATTCCATGACCGGAGGCGATAGTCCCTTCGTGTCGCGCCTTGTTCCACGCTTGCCAGATCGACCAGCATCCACCCTCGAGAACCATGGTTTGTGTCGTCTGCTCCGGGCCCCTCTCCACCGCATCGTGAAACCATTTATCTAGAAAAGGCATGTCGGCCATTCGATTAACAGAGATTGCTGTGAACTCACCAAAATAATGCCATAGCACCCTCCCCCATTCTCCTTCAAAGAACAGGTGATCTGTGCTATATTCCCTGTGCTCCGAACAGCAGTGACACCTCGAAGCCAACGGATTGCCGCAACGCCTAATGATTTCATCTGTGGGAATGGCCTTGTGGCGCAGCCTCTAGGTAGAAAAATTCTGTTTGATCGGAGATTCTTTGGCCCCGAGAATCGCGTTCCATGAAGCGATTTGATCAGTGGGGGACATAGATCGTCAGAAGTCCCTAAAAGAGAAAGAACCCGATGCAGAGGGAGAGAAGAAGCATCTGTCTAGTTCAGAGTTGATGTCGATAAGGTTGAAAGTATCATGCTGGTCATCGTCCAGGACTGCATCAATGAAGGTCGGGTGAGCACTAGCCTCTTTGAAGGTGAGAAGAGTGCCTGGGCACCCCAGAAAGCCAAGGACGGCCCCGACCTAGTTTTGATGCCAAAAAAGGATTTCCCCCTTCCCACAATCCATCTGGAGTGAGGTTCCAATGCATCGATAAACGGAGAAATTAAAGACCAGAAATGGGAAACCTTTCCAGCTTCCCCGAGCTCAGATCCTGCATGGGAGTTGTGCATGGTAATTCCCCATAGCGTGCATTTTTATAGAACCTCCCAGGCTATCCTTGCATGCTTTCACATTATCGTATCTTTGAGTCGGTGGACATTGATGTCGCCTTCCCTAACTGGCCTCACCACCCTGTCCCATGAGACCCAGCGACGCCTTCCCTCCAAGCGTGGATCCCAGATAAAACCAGTGAGAATTTTATCCATCCTATGAATGATGCTCTTGGGGACTTTGATCGATGAGAGAGAGTGGATGGGGGTGGCAAGAAGGACACTATTAACCAGTGTTATCCATCCCCCAAATGAAAGGAAGATGTTCTTCCAGTTGAGGATTTTGTCTGTAATCTTGTTGAAAATGGCGTCGAAGTCTCTTACACGAAGTCTCCCTGAAGAGATTGGGGCACCCAGGTATTCCATGGTAAAAGACCCTCTGTGCATATCCAGGCCTTGCTGAATAACATGGGTCCGAGAAGCGCCGCATCCATCGGGAATGAAGAAGTTTCTTTTGGCCTTATTGATAACCAGCCCGCTCCAAAAACAATATTCCTGCATGACCCTATTGAGGCCATTAATGTACCACTGACTGGCATTCGTGAAGATGAATGTGTCATCCGCGAACATAAAATGAGAAACAAGAGGAGCTCTCCTTCTTCAATGGTAAGCCACGACCTCCCCTCTATTTGTGCCCCTTTGTAGGTTTCGACTGAGGACATCCAGGGAAAGAATGAAAAGGATCAAGGACAATGGGTCACCCTTCCTCAGCATGCGAGTAGCCTGAAGAAACCCATAACCTTTCCCTAGGAAAGTGACGGCCAAACAGGAGGAGCTGAAGCACCTGAAAATGATGTCGACGTTCCACGGGGAGATCCCCCTTTTGCTAGCACCTTGTTGATAAACCCCCACTGAACTCAATCATAAGCATTACTCATGTCATGCTTAATAGCCATATTGGAACCACAAGTCTTGAAGTTTATGTCTCTGATAATCTCTTGTGCAAGAGCAATGACCCCCTGGATAGACCTTCCCTTCACTAAGTCGTGTTGTTCCATGGACACACACTGGGGAATATGAGCGGATACTCTTGCATTAATCAGGCTAGCCAGGATCTTATAAGTAACGTTTCATAGGCTTACTGGCCGGTAGTGAGATATAGAGGACGGGTTTTTGATCTTAGGCAGGAAAACGATGGTCGTGGAACAAGCGGCCCTGGAGCGCTTTCAGGATTGAGCCTCATCATAGCTCCTTGAATTTCTCTATCATCCGAAATGGCGCTCATGTCGGCATTTTCCTGGGCTGAAAGTTGGTTGGTGATCACATCTAAATAACCCCCTTCCTCTCCTGGGTAGCCATTGGGTAGGCAGGGATTGGGACCGACAAGGAGATCTTTCAAGGAGGCCAAAGCCATAGCACCTATAGTGTCTCTGTCGTCGGAGTACCTACCATCATCCAGTAAGATGTTGGGAGTCACCATGCGCCTCTGTTCCTTGATACAGGCATGGAAGAAGCCAGTGTTCATATCACCCTCCCTAAGCCACTTGACCCTCGACTCCTCCCTCGCCTGGCATTCTTGCTTGAGGAGCATATCCGCCTGAACATTCTTCTTGTTGGACAGATCGTCGAACACCCTATCGTTCCACTCGACCTCTAGGTTCTCCTCCAGGCAGTCCACATCCTCTATAGTGGCCATAATCTCATTATCTGTAGGGGATTGAGCTCTTGACCATTCTTGAAGCCTTGCCTTGAGCCTTAGGAGCTTGTTATGGAGGACCATCCGTGAATGTCCCAGAGTGGGCTCTCCCCAAGTGTTGCTAACCAGGTCATGGAAACCCGGGAGGCTATTCTAGTGATGGTAATATCAGAATCTTGCATATTTCTCCTGTCCCGAGGAAAGAGAAACTAGAAGGGGGGAGTTATCAGAATGTCCTCGAACAAGATGCCTTAACTTGGTGTCGGAGAACGTGGAGATGACATGCATGTTGGCGAGGAAACGGTCCAGACGACTCCATGAGCGGTTCCTCCCCTTCTGGTTGTTGCACCATGTGAAACGGTCTCCCGAGAAGCCGAGATCAAAGAGCCCATTCCCGACCATGAACTAAATGAAGTCCAAGCTTGTATTCCTCTGAAACGGACCTCATCATTTCCTCTCTTCCGCATTAGCGACCACGTTGAAATCCCCTCGACAAACCGAGGTGTGTTTTCTGGATCAAAAGAGTTGAGATCGCTCCATAGGTTTCTCCTTTGGGTTGCATCGCAGCTCCATAGATGAAGGATATGAAGATAGTCATGCTTCCATACCCCACTCTGGTAGTGATGAACTAGGCATTGGCCTGCACCAGATCCACCGAGACGTTCTTGTGCCATAGCACCACTACTAGAAAAGGGGCAGTGGAGGCCCCCTGACTCTGGCGACCGCCATTGGCGGTCGCTATAGCCCACCATTAGCGACCGCCATTGGCGGTCGCTAACCTCCCTAAAAATATTCGGGGGGTTTCTGCGCCCCCCCCCCCCCCCCCCCCGCGCCCTCTCGATCTCGCCCTAACCCGATCGCCGCCCTCCCTCACGCCGCCCTCCCCTCCCCCGCCGCCCGACCTCCCCCGCCGCCCGGCCTCCCCGCCGCCCGGCCTCCCCGCCGCCCGGCCTCCCCCGCCTCCCGGCCTCCCCCTCCGCCCGCCCTCCCCCGCCGCCCGCCCTCCCCCGCCGCCCGCCCTCCCCCGCCGCCCGCCCTCCCCCGCCGCCTGCCTTCCGGCCTCCGGCCGCCGCCCTCCGCCTTCGGCCTCCGGCCGCCACCCCTCCGGCCTCTCAGCCCTCCCCCCCCCCCCCACCCCGGACGGCACCCGCACCCCGGACAGCCCCGGCGCGCACTCCGGACCGCCCCCGCACCCCGGACGCTCCCCCGCACCCCGGACAGCACCCCCCCCCCCCCCCCCCGCGCACTTCGGACCGCCCCCCACACCCCGGACACCTCCCCGCACCCCCGGACAGCACCCCCCGCGCACTCCGGACCGCCCCCCCGCACCCCGGACGGCCTCCCCGCACCCCGGACAGCCCCCCCCT
The DNA here is from genome assembly GCA_963277665.1 of Viscum album. Taxonomy (NCBI): domain Eukaryota; kingdom Viridiplantae; phylum Streptophyta; class Magnoliopsida; order Santalales; family Viscaceae; genus Viscum; species Viscum album. The sequence goes on from OY728163.1 coordinate 31,992,567, forward strand.
GCACTCGGACACCCCCCTCCGAACCCGGACAGCCCCCCCGCACCCCGGACAGTTCCCCCCCCCCCCCCCCCCGCACTCGGACCACCCCCCCTCTGAACCCGGACAGCCCCCCCGCACCCCGGACAGGCCCCCCCGCACCCCGGACACCCCACCCCGCACCCCCGACAGCCCCCCTGCACCCCAGACAGCCCCCCCTCCCCCGCACCTCGGACACCCCCGCACCCCGAACACCCCTGCCCGCACCCCTGACAGGCCCCCGACACCCCGGACACCCCTCCCCGCACCTCGACAAGCCCCCCCCCCCGACCTCGGACACCCCCCCCCCCTCGCTGCCCGTCCCCCGTCCCCTCACCGCCTCCTCTCCTCCAGCTCCCCGCCGCCGCCGCCGCCCGTCCCCTCCCTTGCCGCACCGCCTTTGGCTCCGGCTCCCCTTCGCTGCTCCTCTCCCTCGCAGCACCGCCTTCGGCTCCCTCCCTTTCAGGTTTGTAGCTCAATCAGGTAACATGAGCTTTCAGTTACATTATTATTTTATCAATGGTTCATAAACAAATGATTAATATTTATTTTGAATATAGTTGATTTGAAAAATTTAAATGTAATAAGTATTGTGTAAATGTTTGTTATACAGATATTATTATGGATAAGAGTTGGATTGATCTTCCAAATCGAACGTCTAGAGAATATTTCAATGGCATTATGCAGTTTATTGACTTCACGAGAGGATTTGAAAGTGACTATATTAGTTGTCCATGTAGAAAATGTGCTAACAGATATCAATTCACACGAGATACTGTGAGGGAGCACCTTTTCTTTAATGGATTTCTGAAAAATTATAAGAGTTGGACTCGTCATGGAGAAGAATATGTTCGTTGTCAAAATACAGATGCAGCTCAGATGGATGTTGATGCAAGGATGACTGATCCAATGCATGAAATGCTTACTGAAATGGTACGTGGGTTTGATCCTGAAGGCATTGACATCCAGAATCTTGAGACCGGTGAGATAAATCTTCGCTCTGTGCAGATCCGTGATTCGAGGAGGTTTTATGAAGTACCTTGATGATGCGAAAACAGAATTATATCCTGGATGTACTTCTTACAATAAACTGTCGTTCATCGTGGAGTTGGTTGCATTGAAGACTTTGAACAATTGGTCAGACACATCATTCGACATGCTTTTGGTTTATTGAAAAAAGTTCTTCCTGTCGACACTAAGATTCCTGAGTCGTATTACTATGCTCGTAAGTTGACAGAGAACTTAGGTTTTACATATGAGACTATAGATGCATGTGCAAACAACTGTATGTGTTTAGAAATGAAACTGCTCATTTGGATATCTGTACGGTTTGTGGCGCTTCCAGGTGGAAGAGAACAGGGGAAATAAGACTCATCAAAGTCAGATTGCGATACAGGGAAACCGATTGCCGTAAAGCAAATGCGTTACTTTCCCCTTAAACCGAGGTTGAAAAGATTTTTTATGTCATCTAAAGTTTCTAATTTAATGAGATGGCATGCAGAAAGAGTTCATGAAAGTGACATGTTAACCCACCCGGCAGACTCTCATGCATGGAAGGATTTTGATAAGAGACATCCCGACTTTGCTAAAGATGTTCGTAATGTCCGATTGGGATTGCAGCAGATGGTTTCAATCCATTCAAGTCTATGGTTGGTGCAACTCATAACACATGGCCCGTGGTGTTGGTTCCATATAATCTTCCTCTGTGGCTTTGTATGAAGCAACAATTTATATTACTTTCCACTCTTATTGATGGACCTAAAAGTCCGGGGAATAAGATTGATGTTTACCTTCAGCCATTGATTGATGAGTTGAATGAATTTTGGGGCGATGGTGTGATGACTTATGACTGCGAAACGAATGAAATGTTCAAACTGCATGCAGCTTTATTGTGGACAATCAATGACTTCCCAGCTTATGCAAATTTATCAGGCTGGAGTACGAAAGGGGAATTTGCTTGCCCTTGTTGCAATAAAAGTAAAAAATCTGTATGGCTTAAAACATTCCAAAAAATGGGCATACATGGGTCACATGCGTTTTCTCCCTCCCCAGCACAGGTTCATAAAGGACAGAGTGGCATTTGATGGTTCTAGAGAGTTCAGCCAGCACCAAAGATCATGACAGGAGTCGAAATGTTATCGCAGATTGAGGAAGAAAACATCCGCACGGTATATGAAATTCAGGATTTGGTGGCTCCTCCAGTACGTAATATTCGTGCTGCGGGTAGGCAGCGCAGTCACAATTGGAAAAGAAAAGTATTTTTTATAGTCTTCCGTATTGGAAAAACTAACATGTTGAGGCATAATTTGGATGTCATGCACATTGAAAAAAATGTTGTGATAACATATTGTGGACCATTTTAGGTGTCAGTGGAAAGTCAAAGGACCATGTTAATGCACGCCGTGATTTGGAAGAAATGGGTTTAAGGAAACAGTTGCATTTACAGTTAGCTGAGGGAAACAAGGCATATATGCCTGCTGCACAGTATTCGATGACTACAGAGGAGAAAGAGACATTTCTTTCCATTTTGAAGATGGTCAAGGTGCCTGATGGTTACTCTTCTAATATTTCAAAGTGTGTGAATCTGACGAGCAAGACATTGCAAGGGTTGAAAAGTCATGACAATCACATATTACTTCAGCAGTTGATTCCAATCGCAATTTGTGATTGTTTATCCCCCAATGTTGTTCAGCCCTTGATTGAGATGAGTAATTTTTTTAGACAGCTTTGTTTAAGAAATCAACGAATGAGTGATTTAAAAAGTTTGCAGGACCGAATTGTACTTACGCTTTGTCACTTTGAGAAACTTTCCCCCCCCTCATTTTTCGATGTTATGGTCCACTTAACAGTGCACCTAACTGATGAAGTAATGGCTGCTGGTCCAGTGCAATTCAGGTGGATGTATCCTATTGAACGGTATTTGAGTACATTGAAAAGATTTGTACGCAACAGAGCTCGTCCAGAGGCATCAATAGCCAATGGTTATTTGATGGACGAGTGTACTACCTTTTGTGCAGAATATCTTACGGATGTTGAAACAAAATTAGATAAGCCCTCTCGGATTCATGATGGTCCAGTTGGAGAAGGAACCACATTTGATATGGACAACATCGAGTGGATACAAGCACATCGATATATCTTGTTCAATACTCCATCAGTTGCACCATTAATGCAGTAAGTATCTTATCAATGTGCTTGTATAACTTTTACATGTTTTCTTTGCATAAGTTGATCTTTTAAACATCGCGTAATCATTTGCAGGAAACACATTAATGAGATAAAAGAAGAGATGCATCGTGCGACTGAGTTGCAAATTCAACAATCTCATTATGCGGCATTTCATGATTGGTTCAAGGATTATGTATGTATAAATTGATTTTCATTATGAGTGAAGTATTAAACTAATTCTTTCCGCATATATCAGTATTGATTTTTATAAATTATGTAGGTTCGTAAGCTAAGGGAGTTAGGGGACCCCACGTTACCTGAAGTATTTATCCAACTGGCTGAGGGTCCATCTATAACCGCTCTTCGTTATAAAGCTATTGATGCTAATGGTTTTCGATTTCGCATTAAAGATGTTGATGACAAACGAGCAACACAAAACAGTGGAATCGGTTGTCCCTTTGTCGATTCTGGTTATTACTATGGTCAATTGATAGACATCATTGAAGTTGTATACACACACGGTTTGAAGTACATATTGTTAAAGTGTAATTGGGTTGATCCAGTGCGTGGATGTAAAGTCGATCAATATCAGTTTTCATTGGTGAATTTTAACTACATGTTATACAGAAATAATGAACGAGTTGAGAATGAACCTTTCATCTTGACATCACAAGCGGAACAAGTATTCTTCGTTACTTTGCCTTCGGATCCAAGTTGGCAAGTTGTTGTCAAAATGTCTCGGCGAGGAGTGTTTTTATTTGAAGAAGATGAACCCGAGACTGTTCCGTTTGTTTACCAACAACTTGATCAACATACCGTAGTTCAACGTGAAGAAGATATTTATTGGGTCAGAGCGGCTGTTGAAGGAGAAACGGTCGATTTGCATGCTTAATGAAAGGTATAATTGTTTTCTCGCTATTCAGTAGAATGTCCTAGGATATCATAAATTATCTAATCATTTTATAAATCCTTATAAGTTTTAATCCTCACTTTTGTAAGTTAATTCAGTCATAAATATTTAGGTTGATTAACTTTCTGATTTTTTAAAATTCATTCACAACTAATTATTCAATCCATTTTTTGTTTGATTAACAGTTGTACAAGTTTGATTTATTAAGAACAATCCAATTTATCTTTTAAACACTTTGGACTCATTACTGATATTTTGTATGATTGCAAACATGTCAGGGGAAGAGGCAGAAAATCCACATCATCCATCTGAGGCATCTACGTCTCAGGGTCGAGGTATGTTTGACAGTCATTATCTATATTATTTATGTAATTAACATATATATATATATATATAACATTTGTCAATTTATATATAAAATTGTTTTCAACAGGATCAGACTCGGCTGCTTCTTCCTCTCGCAGGAGAGGCCCTGGTCGTGGCATATTAGCATGGAATTCCGACACGACGATAGATGTTTCATTTGATGAGGTATTTCATCCCGTGGGACCGAATGCCCCGGCATTTATTCGTCAGCTGGGTCATATCATACGTGATCCACATCGATTTCCATTGACCACGCGTGATTGGGCTTCTATCCCTCAGGACACATTAGATCGTCTATGGAGGGAGGTTCAGGTAAGAAAATAATTTTACTTTATTTTCTATTTATAAATAATACTAATATGTTTGATTATTTTCATTATAGCAAAATTTGAAAGTATGCCCTGAAGAGTTTCGGCCCGTGTGTATGAGCAAATGCCGTAAGCTGTGGAAAGATTATAAAGGCAAAGTGAAGAGGGACCACTGGGTACCAAATGTGGGTGCCCCTGACATTTTGGAAAAAGTCCTGAGAGGTGTCCTCCCGGCTCAGTGGCGTGACTTGGTTGCATATTGGTCTACTGAGGGTGTTGCGGTTTGTATATTAATTATTTTGCTGTATATATATTTTCAAGAATATGTGATTTGTTTGAAATTTGAATGAATTGAATGTAGGAGGTGTCAACACGCCATTCGGAGAATCGAGCGTTGCAGGGACCAGCTCACAGGCTCGGGACTCGTCACGTGTCTCAGATCCGACATGAGGTATATATTATTCACTTTTTAATTAATTAATTAATATGGTTTTGTGTTTATATTCTTTTAATATACAGTTGCGAGGGCAAGGTGCAGCAACTGATAAAATGTCGGTGTGGATAAGGACTCATGATCGCAATGATCCAGAGGTTGCAGCATTGATAGTAAGTGTCTGTACTTACCAATAATTACATAAATCTTTATATTAACATATATATATTTATATATATTTAAATATTTCACAGGATCAATTTGAAGCTGAGTTAGAACATCTGCCAGAGGACCAGCGACAGCTTCCCATGCGACGGGATGAGATCTTTCATCGCATTATTGGTCGGGACGGGCATGGCTATAGTTTGACCGATGGAGCAGGGATTCCTCGTTCTGTAGTGTCACGCGCTGCGGTTGTCGGTCCTGCTGTTGCTCATATGACACAGCAGATGTCAGATTTTGAGGCACGGCTGCGCGCTTCCGAGGAGACAAATGCGCAATTGACAGCTGAGGTAAGAGCACTGCGGGAATATGTGCGTCGAGCTGATGGTACAGGGGATCATACGACGCAGGTATATACTGTATTTATTTATTTAATTTAAATTATTTTTGTTATTAAAATATTTATAATGTTTATTTGTTGTAGGCACCTGGTCCACCAGAAGGAGGTAACAGTGATGGCAACGCGTGACGCACCATATATTCACGAGATATGTTTTTTGTTTTTACTGGTAGGGTTGATGTACTGTATTTATTCATTTAAGTAATGCATTATTACCATCCATGGTGGTCTTTTAAATATTTTATACACATATTGAGTTTTTGATCAGATAATCTTGAATGATTCTACATTTGAAAAAGTCGAAGAACTAATTCCAACAGATCAATAAATCTGATATCATAGATTATGTATTATCCAATATATTTTTTATAAATTTTTGTATGGTATCGATAAAAGAAATATGTATTAATTAGATGTTATCACTTTTATTTTTCACTTTTGTAATCAATGGGATGACCTTTGCACCCCCGGAGAGCCCCCCGCACCGCCGTACAGCCCCCCGCACCCCCATACAGCCACCCGCGCACCCCTGTACAGCCCCCCGCACCCCCGTACAGCCCCCCCGCACCCCCGTACAGCCCCCCCGCACCCACGTACAGCCCCCCGCCACCCCCGTACAACCCCCCGAACCCCCGTACTGCCCCCCGCCACCCCCGTACAGCCCCCCCCCCCCCCCCCCCGCACCCCCGTACAGCCCCCCGCACCCCCGTACAGCCCCCCCGCACCCCCGTACAACCCCCCGCACCCCCGTACTGCCCCCCGCCACCCCCGTACAGGCCCCCGCCACCCCCGTACAGGCCCCCACACCCCCGTACAGCCCCCCGCACCCCCCGTACAGCCCCCCCGCACCCCCGTACAACCCCCCGCACCCCCGTACTGCCCCCCGCCACCCCCGTACAGGCCCCCGCCACCCCCGTACAGGCCCCCGCACCCCCGTACAGCCCCCCGCACCCCCGTACAGCCCCCCCGCACCCCCGTACAGCCCCCCGCCACCCCCGTACAGCCCCCCGCACCCCCGTACAGCCCCCCCCCCCCCCCCCGCACCCCCGTACAGCCCCCCGAACCCCCGTACAGCCCCCCGCCACCCCCGGAGAGCCCCCCCGCCACCCCCCCTACAGCCCCCCGCCACCCCCGTACAGCCCCCCGCCACCCCCGTACAGCCACCCGCGCACCCCCGTACAGCCACCCGCGCACCCCCGTACAGCCCCCCGCACCCCCGTACAGCCCCCCCGCACCCCCGTACAACCCCCCGAACCCCCGTACTGCCCCCCGCCACCCCCGTACAGCCCCCCCCCCCCCCCCCCCCCGCACCCCCGTACAGCCCCCCGCACCCCCGTAAAACCCCCCGCACCCCCGTACTGCCCCCCGCCACCCCCGTACAGGCCCCCGCCACCCCCGTACAGGCCCCCGCACCCCCGTACAGCCCCCCCGCACCCCCGTACAGCCCCCCCGCACCCCCGTACAGCCCCCCGCCACCCCCGTACAGCCCCCCGCACCCCCGTACAGCCCCCCGAACCCCCGTACAGCCCCCCGCCACCCCCGTACAGCCCCCCCGCCACCCCCGGAGAGCCCCCCCGCCACCCCCGTACAGCCCCCCGCCACCCCCGTACAGCCCCCCGCCACCCCCGTACAGCCCCCCGCACCCCCGTACAGCCCCCCGCGAACCCCCGTACAGCCCCCCGCACCCCCGTACAGCCCCCCGCACCCCCGTACAGCCCCCCCGCACCCCCGTACAGCCCCCCGCACCCCCGTACAGCCCCCCGAACCCCCGTACTGCCCCCCGCCACCCCCGTACAGCCCCCCCCCCCCCCCCCGTACAGCCCCCCCCCCCCCCCCCGTACAGCCCCCCGCACCCCCGTACAGCCCCCCCCCCCCCCCCGTACAGCCCCCCGCACCCCCGTACAGCCCCCCCGCACCCCCGTACAACCCCCCGCACCCCCGTACTGCCCCCCGCCACCCCCGTACAGGCCCCCGCCACCCCCGTACAGGCCCCCGCACCCCCGTACAGCCCCCCCGCACCCCCGTACAGCCCCCCGCCACCACCGTACAGCCCCCCGCACCCCCGTACAGCCCCCCCCCCCCCCCCCCCGCACCCCCGTACAGCCCCCCGAACCCCCGTACAGCCCCCCGCCACCCCCGTACAGCCCCCCGCCACCCCCGGGGAGCCCCCCCGCCACCCCCCTACAGCCCCCCGCCACCCCCGTACAGCCCCCCGCCACCCCCGTACAGCCCCCCGCACCCCCGTACAGCCACCCGCGCACCCCCGTACAGCCCCCCGCACCCCCGTACAGCCCCCCGCACCCCCGTACAGCCCCCCCGCACCCCCGTACAGCCCCCCGCACCCCCGTACAACCCCCCGAACCCCCGTACTGCCCCCCGCCACCCCCGTACAGCCCCCAAAACGGCGTGCGGCGGTCCGATTCGGAGCAAACGTGCTCCGAACGACCTGAAACCGCACGGGGACGACATGAATATTATTCCTGAGATGCAGGAGGAGGCCGCACGTCCATCGGACGTGCGGTGCGCGCGGCACGCCCGATTGTGTCGTTTTCAGCAGCGCGTCGCGCGCTGAAATGGCGCGTTGGGGGGTCAAAACCACCCGAACGACCTCCGAATGCCACGAAACCGTACGACAACATCCGGGGCGTCAATTGTGAAATGGTCGGCCAGACGGCACCACATTCGGAGGTGCCGTGCGACCGCGGCGGCCGGAAACGCGTTTCCGGCGCCGTTAAACACCAAAACGGCGTGCGGCGGTCCGATTCGGAGCAAACATGCTCCGAACGACCTGAAACCGCACGGGGACGACAGGAATATTATTCCTGAGATGCAGGAGGAGGCCGCACGTCCATCGGACGTGCCGTGCGCGCGGCACGCCCGATTGTGTCGTTTTCAGCAGCGCGTCGCGCGCTGAAATGGCGCGTTGGGGGGTCAAAACCACCCGAACGACCTCCGAATGCCACGAAACCGTACGACAACATCCGGGGCGTCAATTGTGAAATGGTCGGCTAGACGGCACCTCATTCGGAGGTGCCGTGCGACCCGCGGCGGCCGGAAACGCGTTTCCGGCGCCGTTAAACACCAAAACGGCGTGCGGCGGTCCGATTCGGAGCAAACGTGCTCCGAACGACCTGAAACCGCACGGGGACGACAGGAATATTATTCCTGAGATGCAGGAGGAGGCCGCACGTCCATCGGACGTGCGGTGCGCGCGGCACGCCTGATTGTGTCGTTTTCAGCAGCGCGTCGCGCGCTGAAATGGCGCGTTGGGGGGTCAAAACCACCCGAACGACCTCCGAATGCCACGAAACCGTACGACAACATCCGGGGCGTCAATTGTGAAATGGTCGGCCAGACGGCACCTCATTCGGAGGTGCCGTGCGACCGCGGCGGCCGGAAACGCGTTTCCGGCGCCGTTAAACACCAAAACGGCGTGCGGCGGTCCGATTCGGAGCAAACGTGCTCCGAACGACCTGAAACCGCACGGGGACGACAGGAATATTATTCCTGAGATGCAGGAGGAGGCCGCACGTCCATTGGACGTGCGGTGCGCGCGGCACGCACGATTGTGTCGTTTTCAGCAGCGCGGCGCGCGCTGAAATGGCGCGTTGGGGGGTCAAAACCACCCAAACGACCTCCGAATGCCACGAAACCGTACGACAACATCCGGGGCGTCAATTGTGAAATGGTCGGCCAGACGGCACCTCATTCGGAGGTGCCGTGCGACCGCGGAGGCCGGAAACGCGTTTCCGGCGCCGTTAAACACCAAAACGGCGTGCGGCGGTCCGATTCGGAGCAAACGTGCTCCGAACGACCTGAAACCGCACGGGGACGACAGGAATATTATTCCTGAGATGCAGGAGGCCGCACGTCCATCGGACGTGCGGTGCGCGCGGCACGCCTGATTGTGTCGTTTTCAGCAGCGCGTCGCGCGCTGAAATGGCGCGTTGGGGGGTCAAAACCACCCGAACGACCTCCGAATGCCACGAAACCGTACGACAACATCCGGGGCGTCAATTGTGAAATGGTCGGCCAGACGGCACCTCATTCGGAGGTGCCGTGCGACCGCGGCGGCCGGAAACGCGTTTCCGGCGCCGTTAAACACCAAAACGGCGTGCGGCGGTCCGATTCGGAGCAAACGTGCTCCGAACGACCTGAAACCGCACGGGGACGACAGGAATATTATTCCTGAGATGCAGGAGGAGGCCGCACGTCCATCGGACGTGCGGTGCGCGCGGCACGCCCGATTGTGTCGTTTTCAGCAGCGCGGCGCGCGCTGAAATGGCGCGTTGGGGGGTCAAAACCCCCCGAACGACCTCCGAATGCCACGAAACCGTACGACAACATCCGGGGCGTCAATTGTGAAATGGTCGGCCAGACGGCACCTCATTCGGAGGTGCCGTGCGACCGCGGCGGCCGGAAACGCGTTTCCGGCGCCGTTAAACACCAAAACGGCGTGCGGCGGTCCGATTCGGAGCAAACGTGCTCCGAACGACCTGAAACCGCACGGGGACGACAGGAATATTATTCCTGAGATGCAGGAGGAGGCCGCACGTCCATCGGACGTGCGGTGCGCGCGGCACGCCCGATTGTGTCGTTTTCAGCAGCGCGTCGCGCGCTGAAATGGCGCGTTGGGGGGTCAAAACCACCCGAACGACCTCCGAATGCCACGAAACCGTACGACAACATCCGGGGCGTCAATTGTGAAATGGTCGGCCAGACGACACCTCATTCGGAGGTGCCGTGCGACCGCGGCGGCCGGAAACGCGTTTCTGGCGCCGTTAAACACCAAAACGGCGTGCGGCGGTCCGATTCGGAGCAAACGTGCTCCGAACGACCTGAAACCGCACGGGGACGACAGGAATATTATTCCTGAGATGCAGGAGGAGGCCGCACGTCCATCGGACGTGCGGTGCGCGCGGCACGCCCGATTGTGTCGTTTTCAGCAGCGCGGCGCGCGCTGAAATGGCGCGTTGGGGGGTCAAAACCACCCGAACGACCTCCGAATGCCACGAAACCGTACGACAACATCCGGGGCGTCAATTGTGAAATGGTCGGCCAGACGGCACCTCATTCGGAGGTGCCGTGCGACCGCGGCGGCCGGAAACGCGTTTCCGGCGCCGTTAAACACCAAAACGGCGTGCGGCGGTCCGATTCGGAGCAAACGTGCTCCGAACGACCTGAAACCGCACGGGGACGACAGGAATATTATTCCTGAGATGCAGGAGGAGGCCGCACGTCCATCGGACGTGCCGTGCGCGCGGCACGCCCGATTGTGTCGTTTTCAGCAGCGCGTCGCGCGCTGAAATGGCGCGTTGGGGGGTCAAAACCACCCGAACGACCTCCGAATGCCACGAAACCGTACGACAACATCCGGGGCGTCAATTGTGAAATGGTCGGCCAGACGGCACCTCATTCGGAGGTGCCGTGCGACCGCGGCGGCCGGAAACGCGTTTCCGGCGCCGTTAAACACCAAAACGGCGTGCGGCGGTCCGATTCGGAGCAAACGTGCTCCGAACGACCTGAAACCGCACGGGGACGACAGGAATATTATTCCTGAGATGCAGGAGGAGGCCGCACGTCCATCGAACGTGCGGTGCGCGCGGCACGCCCGATTGTGTCGTTTTCAGCAGCGCGGCGCGCGCTGAAATGGCGCGTTGGGGGGTCAAAACCACCCGAACGACCTCCGAATGCCACGAAACCGTACGACAACATCCGGGGCGTCAATTGTGAAATGGTCGGGCAGACGGCACCTCATTCGGAGGTGCCGTGCGACCGCGGCGGCCGGAAACGCGTTTCCGGCGCCGTTAAACACCAAAACGGCGTGCGGCGGTCCGATTCGGAGCAAACGTGCTCCGAACGACCTGAAACCGCACGGGGACGACAGGAATATTATTCCTGAGATGCAGGAGGAGGCCGCACGTCCATCGGACGTGCCGTGCGCGCGGCACGCCCGATTGTGTCGTTTTCAGCAGCGCGTCGCGCGCTGAAATGGCGCGTTGGGGGGTCAAAACCACCCGAACGACCTCCGAATGCCACGAAACCGTACGACAACATCCGGGGCGTCAATTGTGAAATGGTCGGCCAGACGGCACCTCATTCGGAGGTGCCGTGCGACCGCGGCGGCCGGAAACGCGTTTCCGGCGCCGTTAAACACCAAAACGGCGTGCGGCGGTCCGATTCGGAGCAAACGTGCTCCGAACGACCTGAAACCGCACGGGGACGACAGGAATATTATTCCTGAGATGCAGGAGGACCGCACGTCCATCGGACGTGCCGTGCGCGCGGCACGCCCGATTGTGTCGTTTTCAGCAGGGCGTCGCGCGCTGAAATGGCGCGTTGGGGGGTCAAAACCACCCGAACGACCTCCGAATGCCACGAAACCGTACGACAACATCCGGGGCGTCAATTGTGAAATGGTCGGCCAGACGGCACCTCATTCGGAGGTGCCGTGCGACCGCGGCGGCCGGAAACGCGTTTCCGGCGCCGTTAAACACCAAAACGGCGTGCGGCGGTCCGATTCGGAGCAAACGTGCTCCGAACGACCTGAAACCGCACGGGGACGACAGGAATATTATTCCTGAGATGCAGGAGGAGGCCGCACGTCCATCGGACGTGCCGTGCGCGCGGCACGCCCGATTGTGTCGTTTTCAGCAGCGCGTCGCGCGCTGAAATGGCGCGTTGGGGGGTCAAAACCACCCGAACGACCTCCGAATGCCACGAAACCGTACGACAACATCCGGGGCGTCAATTGTGAAATGGTCGGCCAGACGGCACCTCATTCGGAGGTGCCGTGCGACCGCGGCGGCCGGAAACGCGTTTCCGGCACCGTTAAACACCAAAACGGCGTGCGGCGGTCCGATTCGGAGCAAACGTGCTCCGAACGACCTGAAACCGCACGGGGACGACAGGAATATTATTCCTGAGATGCAGGAGGAGGCCGCACGTCCATCGGACGTGCGGTGCGCGCGGCACGCACGATTGTGTCGTTTTCAGCAGCGCGACGCGCGCTGAAATGGCGCGTTGGGGGGTCAAAACCACCCGAACGACCTCCGAATGCCACGAAACCGTACGACAACATCCGGGGCGTCAATTGTGAAATGGTCGGCCAGACGGCACCTCATTCGGAGGTGCCGTGCGACCGCGGAGGCCGGAAACGCGTTTCCGGCGCCGTTAAACACCAAAACGGCGTGCGGCGGTCCGATTCGGAGCAAACGTGCTCCGAACGACCTGAAACCGCACGGGGACGACAGAAATATTATTCCTGAGATGCAGGAGGAGGCCGCACGTCCATCGGACGTGCGGTGCGCGCGGCACGCCTGATTGTGTCGTTTTCAGCAGCGCGTCGCGCGCTGAAATGGCGCGTTGGGGGGTCAAAACCACCCCGAACAACCTCCGAATGCCACGAAACCGTACGACAACATCCGGGGCGTCAATTGTGAAATGGTCGGCCAGACGGCACCTCATTCGGAGGTGCCGTGCGACCGCGGCGGCCGGAAACGCGTTTCCGGCGCCGTTAAACACCAAAACGGCGTGCGGCGGTCCGATTCGGAGCAAACGTGCTCCGAACGACCTGAAACCGCACGGGGACGACAGGAATATTATTCCTGAGATGCAGGAGGAGGCCGCACGTCCATCGGACGTGCGGTGCGCGCGGCACGCCCGATTGTGTCGTTTTCAGCAGCGCGGCGCGCGCTGAAATGACGCGTTGGGGGGTCAAAACCACCCGAACGACCTCCGAATGCCACGAAACCGTACGACAACATCCGGGGCGTCAATTGTGAAATGGTCGGCCAGACGGCACCTCATTCGGAGGTGCCGTGCGACCGCGGCGGCCGGAAACGCGTTTCCGGCGCCGTTAAACACCAAAACGGCGTGCGGCGGTCCGATTCGGAGCAAACGTGCTCCGAACGACCTGAAACCGCACGGGGACGACAGGAATATTATTCCTGAGATGCAGGAGGAGGCCGCACGTCCATCGGACGTGCGGTGCGCGCGGCACGCCCGATTGTGTCGTTTTCAGCAGCGCGTCGCGCGCTGAAATGGCGCGTTGGGGGGTCAAAACCACTCGAACGACCTCCGAATGCCACGAAACCGTACGACAACATCCGGGGCGTCAATTGTGAAATGGTCGGCCAGACGACACCTCATTCGGAGGTGCCGTGCGACCGCGGCGGCCGGAAACGCGTTTCCGGCGCCGTTAAACACCAAAACGGCGTGCGGCGGTCCGATTCGGAGCAAACGTGCTCCGAACAACCTGAAACCGCACGGGGACGACAGGAATATTATTCCTGAGATGCAGGAGGAGGCCGCACGTCCATCGGACGTGCGGTGCGCGCGGCACGCCCGATTGTGTCGTTTTCAGCAGCGCGGCGCGCGCTGAAATGGCGCGTTGGGGGGTCAAAACCACCCGAACGACCTCCGAATGCCACGAAACCGTACGACAACATCCGGGGCGTCAATTGTGAAATGGTCGGCCAGACGGCACCTCATTCGGAGGTGCCGTGCGACCGCGGCGGCCGGAAACGCGTTTCCGGCGCCGTTAAACACCAAAACGGCGTGCGGCGGTCCGATTCGGAGCAAACGTGCTCCGAACGACCTGAAACCGCACGGGGACGACAGGAATATTATTCCTGAGATGCAGGAGGAGGCCGCACGTCCATCGGACGTGCCGTGCGCGCGGCACGCCCGATTGTGTCGTTTTCAGCAGCGCGTCGCGCGCTGAAATGGCGCGTTGGGGGGTCAAAACCACCCGAACGACCTCCGAATGCCACGAAACCGTACGACAACATCCGGGGCGTCAATTGTGAAATGGTCGGCCAGACGGCACCTCATTCGGAGGTGCCGTGCGACCGCGGCGGCCGGAAACGCGTTTCCGGCGCTGTTAAACACCAAAACGGCGTGCGGCGGTCCGATTCGGAGCAAACGTGCTCCGAACGACCTGAAACAGCACGGGGACGACAGGAATATTATTCCTGAGATGCAGGAGGAGGCCGCACGTCCATCGAACGAGCGGTGCGCGCGGCACGCCCGATTGTGTCGTTTTCAGCAGCGCGGCGCGCGCTGAAATGGCGCGTTGGGGGGTCAAAACCACCCGAACGACCTCCGAATGCCACGAAACCGTACGACAACATCCGAGGCGTCAATTGTGAAATGGTCGGGCAGACGGCACCTCATTCGGAGGTGCCGTGCGACCGCGGCGGCCGGAAACGCGTTTCCGGCGCCGTTAAACACCAAAACGGCGTGCGGCGGTCCGATTCGGAGCAAACGTGCTCCGAACGATCTGAAACCGCACGGGGACGACAGGAATATTATTCCTGAGATGCAGGAGGAGGCCGCACGTCCATCAGACGTGCCGTGCGCGCGGCACGCCCGATTGTGTCGTTTTCAGCAGCGCGGCGCGCGCTGAAATGGCGCGTTGGGGGGTCAAAACCACCCGAACGACCTCCGAATGCCACGAAACCGTACGACAACATCCGGGGCGTCAATTGTGAAATGGTCGGCCAGACGGCACCTCATTCGGAGGTGCCGTGCGACCGCGGCGGCCGGAAACGCGTTTCCGGCGCCGTTAAACACCAAAACGGCGTGCGGCGGTCCGATTCGGAGCAAACGTGCTCCGAACGACCTGAAACCGCACGGGGACGACAGGAATATTATTCCTGAGATGCAGGAGGAGGCCGCACGTCCATCGGACGTGCCGTGCGCGCGGCACGCCCGATTGTGTCGTTTTCAGCAGCGCGTCGCGCGCTGAAATGGCGCGTTGGGGGGTCAAAACCACCCGAACGACCTCCGAATGCCACGAAACCGTACGACAACATCCGGGGCGTCAATTGTGAAATGGTCGGCCAGACGGCACCTCATTCGGAGGTGCCGTGCGACCGCGGCGGCCGGAAACGCGTTTCCGGCGCCGTTAAACACCAAAACGGCGTGCGGCGGTCCGATTCGGAGCAAACGTGCTCCGAACGACCTGAAACCGCACGGGGACGACAGGAATATTATTCCTGAGATGCAGGAGGAGGCCGCACGTCCATCGGACGTGCCGTGCGCGCGGCACGCCCGATTGTGTCGTTTTCAGCAGCGCGTCGCGCGCTGAAATGGCGCGTTGGGGGGTCAAAACCACCCGAACGACCTCCGAATGCCACGAAACCGTACGACAACATCCGGGGCGTCAATTGTGAAATGGTCGGCCAGACGGCACCTCATTCGGAGGTGCCGTGCGACCGCGGCGGCCGGAAACGCGTTTCCGGCGCCGTTAAACACCAAAACGGCGTGCGGCGGTCCGATTCGGAGCAAACGTGCTCCGAACGACCTGAAACCGCACGGGGACGACAGGAATATTATTCCTGAGATGCAGGAGGAGGCCGCACGTCCATCGGACGTGCGGTACGCGCGGCACGCCCGATTGTGTCGTTTTCAGCAGCGCGGCGCGCGCTGAAATGGCGCGTTGGGGGGTCAAAACCACCCGAACGACCTCCGAATGCCACGAAACCGTACGACAACATCCGGGGCGTCAATTTTGAAATGGTCGGCCAGACGGCACCTCATTCGGAGGTGCCGTGCGACCGCGGCGGCCGGAAACGCGTTTCCGGCGCCGTTAAACACCAAAACGGCGTGCGGCGGTCCGATTCGGAGCAAACGTGCTCCGAACGACCTGAAACCGCACGGGGACGACAGGAATATTATTCCTGAGATGCAGGAGGAGGCCGCACGTCCATCGGACGTGCCGTGCGCGCGGCACGCCCGATTGTGTCGTTTTCAGCAGCGCGGCGCGCGCTGAAATGGCGCGTTGGGGGGTCAAAACCACCCGAACGACCTCCGAATGCCACGAAACCGTACGAAAACATCCGGGGCGTCAATTGTGAAATGGTCGGCCAGACGGCACCTCATTCGGAGGTGCCGTGCGACCGCGGCGGCCGGAAACGCGTTTCTGGCGCCGTTAAACACCAAAACGGCGTGCGGCGGTCCGATTCGGAGCAAACGTGCTCCGAACGACCTGAAACAGCACGGGGACGACAGGAATATTATTCCTGAGATGCAAGAGGAGGCCGCACGTCCATCGGACGTGCCGTACGCGCGGCACGCCCGATTGTGTCGTTTTCAGCAGCGCGTCGGGCGCTGAAATGGCGCGTTGGGGGGTCAAAACCACCCGAACGACCTCCGAATGCCACGAAACCGTACGACAACATCCGGGGCGTCAATTGTGAAATGGTCGGCCAGACGGCACCTCATTCGGAGGTGCCGTGCGACCGCGGCGGCCGGAAACGCGTTTCCGGCGCCGTTAAACACCAAAACGGCGTGCGGCGGTCCGATTCGGAGCAAACGTGCTCCGAACCACCTGAAACCGCACGGGGACGACAGGAATATTATTCCTGAGATGCAGGAGGAGGCCGCACGTCCATCGGACGTGCCGTGCGCGCGGCACGCCCGATTGTGTCGTTTTCAGCAGCGCGTCGCGCGCTGAAATGGCGCGTTGGGGGGTCAAAACCACCCGAACGACCTCCGAATGCCACGAAACCGTACGACAACATCCGGGGCGTCAATTGTGAAATGGTCGGTCAGACGGCACCTCATTCGGAGGTGCCGTGCGATTGCGGCGGCCGGAAACGCGTTTCCGGCGCCGTTAAACACCAAAACGGCGTGCGGCGGTCCGATTCGGAGCAAACGTGCTCCGAACGACCTGAAACCGCACGGGGACGACAGGAATATTATTCCTGAGATGCAGGAGGAGGCCGCACGTCCATCGGACGTGCGGTGCGCGCGGCACGCCCGATTGTGTCGTTTTCAGCAGCGCGGCGCGCGCTGAAATGGCGCGTTGGGGGGTCAAAACCACCCGAACGACCTCTGAATGCCACGAAACCGTACGACAACATCCGGGACGTCAATTGTGAAATGGTCGGCCAGACGGCACCTCTTTCGGAGGTGCCGTGCGACCGCGGCGGCCGGAAACGCGTTTCCGGCGCCGTTAAACACCAAAACGGCGTGCGGCGGTCCGATTCGGAGCAAACGTGCTCCGAACGACCTGAAATGAGATTATTTCTTGAATCGAAGTTTTTAAATTATTATAGCACAATGATTTGATATTATATATATATTAAATATATATTAAATATATATTAAATATATATTAAATATATATTAAAACATTTAAAATATATTATATATATATATATATATATTTAAAATATTGTATTTAATTGTATATATATATATATATTTATAGCACAATGATTTGTATTTAAAATATTGTATTTAATAGTATATATATATTATAGCACAATGATTTGTATTTAAAATATTGTATTTAATAGTATATATATATTATAGCACAATGATTTGATAGTATATATATATTAAATATATATTAAAACATTTAAAATATATTATATATATATATATATATTTATATTTATATTCAATTCAATAAAAAAAATTTTAAAATTTTTTTTTTTTTAGAATAGCGACCGCCTATGGCGGTCGCTATAGGGGACCGGGCAGAGGGCCTTCAGCGACCGCCAAGCGGTCGCTGAAGGCCGACCTGCGGGGCACCTATAGCGACCGCCATTGGCGGTCGCTGCGCGGCCGCTAAAGCCCTTTAGCGACCGCCAATGGCGGTCGCTAATGGCCTTATATTTAGTAGTGCACCCATATATGACTATTAGAAGGGTCGGCGTGTAACCATCCATGCATATTGATTTTCCGGGAGAGAGCATTGATTTGGGCAGGAGACTGTTTGTGCTCTAGAATTGCTACAATAGAGGCCTTGTGACTTCTAATTTCTCTGGTGAGGAAGTCCACCTTAACCAGGGCTCCGATGCCGCGGGCATTCCAGATAATTACTGGATTCATTTATCAAACAGTATCCTGGCATTGATCCTAGAATTCATGGCCTTATCGAAGTGATAGGAACAATAATCTTTTTGGTTCGTCGATCTAGAGTGGGTACAAACTCCTGCTGACCTTGGCTCCAACAGAGGAGCCGGAGATTGAGCTTGCCTCGGGCCATCGGGGGGGATGGCCTCTTGCACTGGACGGGGACTGGAGTGCCCACCCTTGATGCATGGGAATTTGGCATGTGGAAACTGCCTCCGAAATCCACATGGTTTTTGGAACAGTCGAGGCTGACCGCCTCCCAGAGTGGGTATCCTGGGAACAGACCGAATATGTGTCTGTCCACCCCCAGGTAGTGGCTTCCTGAGAGAGGTAGACCGAAACCGTCAAGGAATGAGCCTCTGAAGGGCGAGCAAATTCCAGGGAACATGTCGGAGCCAGAGACGCAGGGCCGGGGAGGCTGGTCATCCTGTATGAGAGCCGACCCCCTAAAAGCGGACCCTGGGATAACCAGAAATGGAGCATCGTAGTGGTAATGGCGCCATCCAGAGTTAAGGCCTTGTCTCCAGGAAGGAGAATAGCCAACTCCAGGCCCGATAAAAATTGTCAAGTTGACGATGGGATCAAAGCCGCCTAAGAGCCTGGTGTGGCGTCGCAGGAGGTCACCTCTAGCCTGGAAGGGGAAACTGCAACGGAACGCTCTTCGAGTTGGGTACCAGGGGTCGGGGTATGTTTATGGGGTCGACCCACTGACTGGCATCTAGACATCGAGTGCCGGTGGCGTCTACAAACCTGTATGGAGTGCCCCTAGAGCAAGCTGAAGGGGAATTACCAAGGGAAGACCAGGTAGGAGATGACCTGGTCCCATACCAGCCCATCTTGCACCTCAAGAGAGAGCCTTTCCGGGATGGGTTGGGAGAGATCCATCTCGACACATACGCGAGCCGATGACGCATCTACACCGCATGTCGTCTTGTGATCAGCACAGAGGAAACCCCCCAAGGCATCACCAATCGTTTTGAGAAAACCCCCATTCTTGAAAGGCAGCGGCAGCCCAGGAAGGTTAATCCATACAGCCGTACTCGGGCTCTCTTTGCCCCTGTGGGCTTCCATGGACCATCGTGATAGGCTGAACTGCCAGCGGCCGAAAGACCTAGGAGCTTTGCACCAAGCGGACAAGAAATCCTCTCACGATGCTAGAGAAATGCAGAACGAGCTACGGTGCACAGGCGAGATCCGCACTGGAGACTGGAGACCCCAAGCGGCGACAAACCACTGGAAAACAGCAAGAGGAGGTTTCTCGGCACCGAAGGGCGCCACAAGGGTCCATTTAAGGCCCGCCTCCGCCACCGAGAAAGCCGTCGCAGGGAAAACTAGAGATATGTAGGAACCAGCGATCGAAACGACCGTGGCCACCAGGAATACCTCCGGGAAGCAGGGATCCGGTGAGGCCCCACACGGCCCGCTTAGCGCATCACTGTAAGATCCTGGACGGTGGGCCTCGGGGGGAGCTGTCGCCGGAAGCGAAGGAGCACCTGGAGACGCGGGGGCCTGAGCGGATAGCGAGCATGTAGGCCAGGGAAAATAACCGAATGATATCACCAGAGAAGCGGCGGCGGAGAGAAGACGGGGTGCGGCGGGGCCGCTGTTACGGCCGGGCACTGAGGGCGGAGGATCCGGAGGCCTGGCCGGCGGGGTCACAACGGGCAGAAAATTTGAGACCGCAAGCCGCGCGTGGGGCACGTTCTCTTGGGCTGCGCGATCCATTTATTGACTTGTTCAAAAATATAAAAACAATTATTCCATTAAAATATTTTGTTAAAAGTACATCATTTTTAAAACGAAAATATGATAATTTCAAAATTGGTAAAAAATAAATAATCAATGATTAAAAAATTACCCAAAATTTTTGATGTTATTTTATAGAAAATAAGAAAATGGATGGAAAAATATTACTAGCCAAATAAAAGAATAATGTTAGTTTTATATAAAAACATTCTGAAACAATTTGAATTACATAAAGTGTGGAAAATGAAAGGAATACATTTTATATCTAAAAATTACTAGAGGGGAAGAAAATTTATAACATTTACGAGTTATAGATCATATAACTTCATCATCATAAATTTAATCATAAAAAATATTAGTAAAAGAGATATTGTAATGTATAAACCTCACAACTTCGGTAATATTTGAATCTAAAGTTCATGTATGTGATAAAATTTTATGTATGTGTAAACCCACATAGATTACATGTAAATAATCAAAAAATATATTCATGGGAATCATATACAAGAATCCCTTCCTATATTGATAGCATTCGAATCGAGACCCCTTGGATGAAATAGTTTATTTATCATATCATTAAATACTATAAATTAATAATTTTAATTGGTATATAATCAAAAAGTGTTAGTATATAATCCTCATAATCCTAAATAAGTTCCCAAGGTCAAACATACTCAATAAAATAATACTAAGAGAAATAACCATTACATTATGACTGAATTTATTTGAAATAGATTTATCCTCATGTATAATAATTTAAAATTCATATTAATTCTATATAATAACAACTTACAAAATTATAATATCATATATTATATATTTATATCATTTCAACATCTCAATATTAATAATTATTTAATGAAATCCTTTTTTATGGCTGATAATTGTTTAGTTTTTCATGTATGTTTCATTTCGACAATTATAATCCTTTAACATAAATCATGGTTCAATCTTGTAAAATTTTTAATCATCATATAAATATCATATATATTCATTAGATTCATATTTATAGTCATCCATGAAATAAGTACAGTCATAATGAACCATAGGTGGTAGTCCACACATACAAATGAGAGATGTTATAAACTTTTAAGGTGTGAAAGCGTAAGAAGGTAAATAATATATTATATTTATAAAGTCAAAATTATTTCATAAATAAAATATTTATTAATTATTTCCACATTAATAACCATCCATGTAAATTGGTGATGAAAAACAAAGTGCATCGCTATGTGGAGATGATAGGCCTTACGAAGCACAAGCGATTTTTAAATTTCCACAGCATAGAAAATAGGTGGAAAATGGTTGTTACATTCTCATAAGAACACATATATATATCTTGATTATAATGGTTTAATTATTTTATTTTGGATACAATATATTTAGATGATGTAGAAAAAAAAATAAACATTAAATGAGTTGGGTAAGAAAATTACTTCTTCTCTCATAGACCTAATTTACCTTACACTACAAGCCTTTATAGGATGGTATAAAGAGATGAAAGGAAGATAAATAATTAATTAATTGAAAATGTAAAGGTATTAGTGACGGTATTGGCATAAATATAGTTCTCAAATGTTTTGAGTAAGGTAGAAGAGGAGGTTCCCTTCTACATGTGAGGGGAGGGACACACATGGAATTACAAAAACAAATTCAGTAATATAAAGGAAATTTCATGTTAAATTGGATTAAAATGAATAATAATTTTATTTTTGGATAATATATAGACTAAATATATTTATCCAATAATAAGTATATGAATTTATGTTTCATTCTTACTCTTATCTCTTAGTTTAACCCCAATAAACCTTTTTTTAACCTTAACTGTGGTAGCAAAATGTTACAAATTTTTCTAGTTATTATAACCAAGGATTATGATGAACCCAATAAATTATAGTAATTATAATTATTATAAATATAGAATCAATTTTAAAATATTAAAAATCTATAATAGTAAGAAACTTACTTTAAAATAAATAAAAAATACAAAGAGAAGCCTTTTTTGAAAAATACATTTTTAAGAAAAAACCTGAATTTAATTTCCTTAATTTTTCTGTAAAAACTTTTATATGAATATTAAAATATTTTATTGATTACATATGATATAAATTTTATTTAAATTATCATTTAATGGTGATTATTTTTGACACCCCATGATTTCATAGTACGTTATCTCTTTAATGTAATTTAATAGGTTGCGCTACTCGCAATACCGAGTTTGAATGAACCACGACTTACCAAACAAGCTATTTAAAAAGTGGTTATGAATAGTATTGACTAAATTTTTAATAATCCATATCATTTTTACACCCATATTACGTGTTTCTTATAAATAATATAAGAACAAATTCAATTATTTATATAAAAGAAGTATTTTTCAAAAAAACATCAATGTTACCGCCTATTAATGGAGAACCCTTTTTTTAATCCTATTCTTTACAATTTAATATATTAAATTTTCCCAAATAAACATATTCTTTAGAATAAGGACATAAAAATTTATTTTGGATAAATTTTTGTTGTTTTTCTAATAAATTTCGTATTTTGATGAATAATGAAAAATACAAAATTTTAATTGAAAGAAACACTTCTAATAAAAATAATTTATAGTGTTAAATAATACATTTGAATATTTTTAAGTATAATTAGAGAATATTTTTATCATTTGATCCAATTATGGTCATTAGATGTAATTTTACATTTAAATTGGATATAATCACATATCAATCTTTTAATAGTTGTTACTTCTCAAAAACCCACTTTCTAGTTTTGACATTGAGATTACATTTTAAATTAATCAATGAAAATTTTATGTTTTGAATTTAGTAAAATAGACATAATTTTTTAATTCATAATATCAATATTATCCTATAGTGAATATTTTTAATTTTTCTGAAAACATTCATTTTTTGATGAATAGTGAAAAACATTGCGTTATTGTTTAAAACTGACTTTTATTTAAATTTATTTTAATGATAAAATACATACATAGTACCTATATTAGTTCAATTTATTTCAATAGATTAATTTTATAATAATAATAGATGTATAAAATTTTATTGATTTTTTTTAACGTCTTTTACCCACCATTTAGGCACATTTGCAAATTTGCATAAAATGTAATTTTACAGCTTCTGTGAATTGAATTTCAAAAAATTGAGATACATGGTTGACATAATTAATTAAAATTTGGTTCAATAAGATGATTTTTTGGGTGATTAGTAACTTATGAATTTTATTTACCACGTTTAAAAGTAAATAGGGTAATTAAAGGTAAAAATAATATTATAGTTACCCCAACACAAGACCTAATTCTATTGGATAAGTGTATGTCGACCAAAATCAACCTTAAAACTAAAAAAATATCCTTCTTATCTATTTGGATAAGACTGGGAGAATTATTATATTTAATTTAAAGAAGAGTTAAAAGTGTTAAATTCAAAGTTTAATAATTGAAGCATTTTTAATATAGGTTTAGACATAAGATAAATTAGACTATAAATATTAATTATAAATAAAAAATTATTTTATACATCATTGTATTTTATTTATAATTTTTATACAATAAAGAATAAAATTTATTTATTACACAATGATGATGTAGTAATTACCTTATTAATGAAAGATTAAAATAAATGAAAATATAAATATTAAAATAAATTTACATTGAGAATTTTGGTGCCATCAACGAATTTTCAAGGAGAAAATGACATGTGAGGGTTGATTTAATGTATTTTTCTTATGTAATCATCTTGTTATGACTTACAAAAACCAAATACCAAGTAGTGTCAAAATTGACATAACTATGTTTTAAGACAAATAATATATTATTAAATGAAATAATATTTATAAAGATAAACAGTTTTTTCAAAAGACTTATATAGGGAAATATATGTCATTAATGAACCACTTAAGGATATATTGGCATTTAATAGTATGTTTATTAACCATGTAATATAAAAATACTAGAAAACATGGTAAAAGTTAAACTATTTAACTAAGAGTTAAATCTAAATTATAAGATTAATATGGTGTCCTAAAATTTTATAAAACGTATTGGTTGATGGTTTTTAGAACCAGACCCACCTTATCCTCAAAATAAATCCATTTTTAGCGATTATAAACCAAAAATTATTTTATAATAAAATAATATTTCAAGCTTTTCCTAAAGTGACCCTTCCCTTTCTTATAAAAGGGCACTTCCCCTTCTATTAGATTCCCACCTCCAAAGCCATGTGGCTCATAAAACCCCTACTCAAATATTCTCCTAACTACCCTCTATTTATCCTAGAGGCTTTACTTTAATCAGAAGATAATTTAACGATCCTTTTTGATCAAATCAAAAGATAGAACCCGAAGAAGAGGCAATTACTTCATCACCTCTTTCAAAGTTATTTTCTTCTTCCACATCCTATTTTTTTGTGGTTTCCATACTAAAATAATAATTCCAATACCTTCTATATAATTATGTGTTATTATAAATATGGTACAACCATATACATTATTCTATCCATCCCATTAATGACAAAGTCACCATACGTGCGTATATACGGCTTACAGTCTCCACATCATGGTGTAGTTTGTTATTCAACACTTCATTATTTGGATGGGTATAATAATGAGTATAATTGATGTAAATAATAAATAAAATATGTTAATTATTCTTTATATATGATATACCATCAAATTACCTACAATTTAACCATCAATAAAATGATATCATCACTCGTGCATATGTACGACTTATTGTCTCCACGTCACGATGAGATTCATTTCCACGTTCACCATTCGACGATAATTATAAATATATATATTATTAAAAATTATGTAATATATGACATAATAATGATACTGTAAATATATATATATATATATATGTATATTTATGTATGTATTTACATATATCTCATTCACTTACTTCCGTTCAATAGGATATGAAAATAGAAATGACGTTTATGTGTACGTACAACGTACCATCTCCCAAAATGGTGTTTTCCATTTCATATATAAATCTATTATACATACTTATATTATGAATATATATGATACATAAATAATTTTTTTATATTTTGGAATCAATTACATTATTATATAAGTTATATGATCGAAAATAAAAAGTTAAAACACATATGATAAAGAAAGCGATTATTACTCGAAATGTTATTTTGACATAGAAATTATAATTAAATGAGTAGTATAAAGTCATAAATGAATCAATTATGTTATCATAAATATGAATATGGTTCTGTTATAATTTAATAACATACTATGGTCATTATACAAGAGGTTAAACATACCCTCTACCAAAGGAAAGTACAAGGTAAGGGTTAATTCCTCAATCTAATTATTATCGGAGACTCTTTATGTGTACGTATTTACTGGGACATTTTTATCATCCATGTCCATGTTTCATAAAACAAAATTAAAAAAATATATTGTTTTGTGGAAGGGAATCTTTATCAAGATCATCATTTTAAAATTTTTTAGTGATATATTTTTTTAAGTCATTTTAATTAATGTCCATGTTTAAAAAATGATTTTAAGGATTTATTTCTATGGACATGAATTTTTTAAAATGTTAATTCCTTTCAAAAGATTCAAAGTGGTATGGGAAAATTCGATTAAAAAATCTCTTTTAAATGAATTCCTTTATAAATATGGGACTTTAAAATGATTTCAAAAAAGGGATATTTTTCTCAAAGAGTTTTACTGATCATTTTCAACTATGTCAACATCCTTTACTGTATATGATTATTGATTGAGTTTGATTTATTATAAAATATTATTTTATCTTGTATTGAATGATTTATGATATGTTTGACTGTGGATGTGCCATTTTTATACCATTCATGGTTTATTGTTAAAGTATTGACATTTCGTATGCTAGTTTTAATACGAATGTTTTTGTTATGTTTTAACATTTTCATAGGTGGAATGCATTGGACATATTAAGTGATAGGTGGAGCCCGCTATAGCTTCTTGATGCATTGGTAGGTCTCATGGGAAACACTAGTGTCTTGGCACAAGTCCTTGAAAAAAATGTTATTTTTAGTCTTAGCACGGGGACATGAATATGTGGTTTTGATGTCCAACATTATGTATTCCATCGTTTTGAAATTAGTTATTACATGTGATTATTCGACTAGTAGAATATCTATGTGCATGTTTATATGGTAATGTATGATTTATTTTTGCCATATTATGTTCATGTTTATGTTTGAATGGATTTTGTTTTTATTACACATCTTTCCTAAAATTTTTATAGCTCCCACTAAATTATTTATCCTTACTGAGCATCTAAGATCACCGCTTTCTTATGTTTTATTTTCCCAGGATTCCATGTAGTGTATTGTGATTGATATACAGGGTTAATATAGGGGAATAATGGTGTTATAAAAGGATTATTTATGTTGTGTTTTTTTTGAATATGTAATGTAACGTTCATGTATGTAATATATTTTACAAGACTACTAAACTAATCGGTCCTTCAGGACTTGATTCCTTGTAATCATGCTAATGTTATGTAATAATACATCGACTCTGGGTAACTAGGGTTGTGGCCTTATAGTTGGTATCAGTGGAAGTTTAGCAACAAACTTGGAAATAGATTTAGATAAACTGTGATTAGGAAACATTACCCTAAGATAGGCTATAAGGGTTAGTATAGAAGAACATCCTAGAATTTTGGTAATGTAGTTATTTTGTAAATTTTCCAAGAAATACATCCCCGTATGGATACGAGAAGGTAGAGGCGGCTCTGGCACATATGTATCTAGGGGTAAAACCCCAAAACACCACATTGAACTAGACTTAAATGGGAACTAGTGAATGAAAACATGCCTTACTGCACTCTTTTTTAAGACACTCCTGAGGGATATACTTACGTTAATTCACATTTTCTTTATAAGCCATTATAAAGGATTTATGAGTAAATATGTCAGCAAAGAAACCAGTTTTATGATTTTGAGACTATATATTCAATTAATGTTGAGAAGTTTTCTAGTTTTTGGATTATACATTTTGATGTGATCTAACATAGTGTATTTTATTATTTATAAATGGCGCCTATTATATGGGATGAGAAATCCATCAATACGCATGATCCAAAGTGTAATAAGGATCATATACTTCATGGTATAAAGCCAACATTTCGAAGGGAAATAGTCTCCCATGTATTCTCATCATATGATGAAATAGTATTGTGTGTTAATAAGATATGTCAGGAATTCTATGAGTCATATGGATTTGAATGGAAGCCAGAGAAGAAGAGGATTGTAGAGAAAATGATGGATAATGGGAATATGGGGATGAAGAATTTTCCCAAATGTGATAATTGGGGAAAGAATCACCCTGGGAAGTGCTTGAAAGGAATGTGAGTTTGTTATAAGTGTAGAGAATCTGGACACAATGTTAGTGATTTAAAGTGTAAGAAAATGGTTTCAAATGTACAATGCTTCATCTATAAGGAGTTGGGACACTACGTGAATCAATGTCCCAATCATCAGAGCATACCCCAAATGATGCTATTGGATAATAATCAAGTTATGATACTACCACATATGAAGAGTAATGATTAGTGTTCTTTAGTTGTTATTAAAGAATAGTTTCATTTGAGTACATGTTATAAGAATTATAAAGTACATAAGGATTTTACTATAGTATATTTTCATTAAGGATTTTAGATTTTATGGTACCATATAAATTGACACGGTTTCAAGTTAAACATTTTGGAAAATATATGGTTGGGGGAAATATAACCCTTAATATGTTTCTGAAACTAGGATGATGATTTCATAATAATATATAATTGATTTAGATAATTTATATTGGATATTATTTATTACCTTGGAACTAATTAATTGTTTTTTATTCCATCATTTTTGGAGTTTACAACAATTTTGGATTTAAGGAGTATATCCAGTATTCTGTAAGGAATAAGGGAGAATGAACGTATTTACTAAGGTTTTATTATAATTCATGGTGTTACCATGTTTTAATAAAATACATGACGAAGTTATTCACATTTTGATCTTAAATATGTTATGTTGACCTTCATTATAATTTTTTGCACTGTGATTTTGGACACTAGTATTCTGGATAAGTCTAAAGGTTGGAATTGAGTAAGTTGAACACTTGATTTTTTTTGTATGAGGTTAAAGTATAATTTTTTGGATACTTTAAACTAACCTTTAGGTTTTCAGTAAACATTTAGAGGATTAAGGTAACATTTTTGGACCATATGGTTTATTGAATGTGCTTCAGGCGTAAAAGAAAATTCAGGTTTGAACATTCATTTCCTAATGTAAGGGATGAATTGAAAATATATCTATGCACAACCAAATGATGAGAATATGAGTATGATAGGTAATTAAATATAATATGTTTTCTTTAGTTCATAAATGGATATTAAATTAATCCCTACTCTTCAAAAAAAGTATCTAAAAATGTGTCATCTTAATATATTATATTTTATTGAACATATGATATTTTAAATAATCATAGATTTATGCTTTGAGGCCCTCAATTTATTCCCTTAATTGTTCAATAATTTGTGATTAATGACATCGATCAGTCCCTATAAATATTTATATTTTTACTCCAATTATGTTTCTTTAATTTCCACCAATGATATCCTATTAGAAACCCTAATTTGGTGGTGACCTTTAAATTTTCCTTTCCCTATTATTAAGACTAAACTATAGTAACCCTATTTCTAATGTGGATTTCCCATAAAGGTATTTTATATTTTAAACCTATTATTTTCGAAGAACAATTTCAAATTGGAAAGACTCAATTTATTAAATGAGTTGAGAGTGTAAAATCGCTAGAATTCACAGTATGTTATCTCTTTAAAGTAATTTAATAGTTTACACTACACGTAACACTAAGTTTGAGTGAACCTCGACTAACCAAGCTCACTATTCAAAAAGTGATTTTGAATTGTATTAAATACATTTTTAATACTCCATATAAATTTAAAATCAATATTATGTGTTTCTTATACATAATATAAGAACAAATTCAATTTTTCAGATAAAAGAAGTAGTTTTCAAAAAATGAAATTTTACCGCTTGTTAATGGATAACTCTTTTTTTAAATCCAATATTTGAAACTTTTATATGTTTAATTTGACCAAATAAACATGTTTTCTATAATTGGGACATAAAAATTTAGTTTGGATAAATTTTTTGTGTTTTTATGATAACTTTCATATTTTGATTAATAATGAAAAATACTAAATTTTAATTAAAAACAACTTTTTTAATATAAATAATTTATAGTGTTAAATTATACATATGGATAGTTTTGTAGTATAATTAGAATATATTTTTATCATTTAATATAATTATGGTAATCATAAGTAATTTTGCATTTAAATTGAACATAAACACATATCAATCTTTTGATAGTTTTTAATTCTCAAAAACCTGCTTTCTGGTTTTGACATCATGAATTAATTTAATATTAATTAATGCAACTTATTTGTTTTGAATTTGGTAAAATATAAAAAAATTAATTCAGAATATAAAAATTAGATTAGGGTGATGTTTTGGCATTTTTCTGAAATAATTCAATTTTTGATAAATGGTGAAAACACTGCGTTATTGTTTAAAACAAACTTTTATTTAAATAATAATAATAATTATTTAAATTTATTTTAAATTCAAAATAGTTAAATAATACATATATTAGATCAATTTAATTCATTAGATTCATTTAATAATAAGATTAGATGTATAAAATTTCAATGAATTTTTTAACGACTTTTACCCACGTTCTAGGGACATTTGAAAATTTGTATAAAATGTAATTTTACCACTTCTGTAAATTGAATTTCCAAAATATGAGAGCCACAGTTGAAATCATTAATTAAAATTTAGTTCAACAAGATGAAAATAATATTTGTTGAATAATAACTTTTGAATTTTATTTACCACGGTTAAAAATAAATAGGGTAATTAATAGTACAAATAATAATAAAATTACCCCACAACATGTCCTAATTATATTGGAAAAGTGTATTTCAACCAAAATCAACCTTATGAAAAAAATATTCTTTTGATCCATTTGGGTTAGATTAGGACATTTATTATATTTAATTTAAAGAAGAGATAAAAGTGTTAAATTCAAATTTTAACAAGTGAACCATTTTTCATATAGGGATACACATAAGATATGTTCGACTATAAATATTCATTAGAAAGATAAAACTATTGCCTAAATCATGGAATTTTATATATAATTTTTATAAATTAAACAATTAAATTTATTTATGATACAATGATGATGCAACAATTTCCATATTAATGAAATATTAAAATAATTTATATTTTAAATATCCAAATAAATTTAAATTGAGTCTTTCGATCCCATCCATGAATTTTATAGGTGAATATGAAATTTTATGGTTTATTTAATGTATTTATTTTAAAGTAAACAAATTTCTATGGCTTTTACAAAAACCAAATACAAAATAGTGTCAAAATTGACATAAATGAGTTTTTAAAACAAATACAATATTATTAAATGATATAATAATCCTAAAAATATAAAGTTCATCCAAAGGACTTATATAATGATATAAATGTTCTTAATGAACCAGTTGAGGTTCTCTTGTCATTTTATAGTATGTTTGTTAACCCTGAAATATAAAAATACAAGAAGGCATGGTAAAAGTTAAAACTATTTTACAAAGAGTTAAATCTAAAAGATAAAGTTAATATGATGACCTAAACTTGTCTAAAACCTATTGGTTGAGGTATTTGCAACCCAAAACTACTTTATCCTAGAACTAAATCTGTTTTAAGCCATTATAAACTTAAAATTATTTTATAATAAAATAATATTTCAATTTTTCTCGAATGTGACACTCACCTCTCTTATAAAAGACTACTTCCCCTTTCTCTTAAATTCACACCTCCAAATCCCTTTGGCTCGGCCAAACCCTGATCAAATATTCTCCAAACTATCCCCACATTAACCTAAGGGACATAAATTTATCAGAATCCAACCTATGGACCCATTTTGATCAAATCAAAATGAAGAACCCGAAGAAGAGGTAATTACTTCATCACCTCTTTCAAAGTTCTTTTCATCTTCCACTTACTCATTCTTTGTTGTTTCCATACTAAAATAATAACTCCAGTAAAATCTATATACTGAGAAGTTATTATAAATAGGGTACAAAAATATTAATTTTTCTATCCATCATATTAATGACAAAGTCACCGTACGTGCGTACGTATGGCTTACCGTCTCCACGTTATGGTGTAGTTCTGTATTCCACACTTCATTATTTGGATGGGTATAATAATGAGTATAATTGATGTAAATAATAAATATAAAATTTTAGTGATTATTTATATATGATATACCATACAATTACATAAAAATTCACCATCAATAGAATGAATTTATCCCTCATGCATACATATGGCTTACAGTCTCCACAACACGATGAGATTCATTTCCACATTCACTGTTCAATGATAATTATATATATATATTTATATTTAATAAGTATTTAATAAATTACATAATAACTCTATTTTAAATATATATATATATATATATATATTTATGTATGTATTTACATATATCTCATTCACTTCTATTCAATACAATATGAAAACGGAAACGACGTTTATGCGTACGTACGACTTACTGTCTCTATAAACGTTGTCTTCCATTTCATTTATAAATCTATTATACATACTTATATTCTGAATATATATGATACATAAATAATGTTTTATATTCTAAAATCAATTAAATCATTATATAAGTTATATGATCAAGAATAACAAGTTAAAACGCATATGACAAAGAAAGCGATTATTACCCGAAATGTTATTTTAACATAGAAATTATTATTAAATGAGTAGTATAAAGCCATATATGAATCATGTATGATGTCATAAATATGAACATGGTTATTTTATAATTTAATAACATACTATGGTCATTATAAATGAGGTTAAACGTACCCTTGACCAATGTAAAGTACAAGGTAAGTGTTAATTCCCCAATCTCATTATTATCTGATATTGTTTATGTGGAAGTATTTACTAGGACATTTTTATCATACCTATCTATGTTTCATAAAAAAATTGAAAATATTTTATTGTTTTTTTGGAAGGGACACTTTATCAAGATCCTCATTTTAAATGTTTTAATGAATTATTTTACAAAATCTTTTTAATTTTAGTCTGTGTTCTAAAAAATATTTTGGGGATTTATTTAAATGGACATGATTGTTTGAAAATGTAAATTACTTTAAAAAGTTTCAAAGTGGTTTGGGACACTTTGATTCAAAAATATCATTTAAATTAATTACTTTATAAATGCGTGACTTTTAAATGATTTAAAAAAAGGATATTTCTCTCAAATAATGTTACTGATCATTTTCAACTATTTCAACATCCATTACTGGATATGATTCTTTATTGAGGTTGATTTATTATAATACAATCTTCCATATTGTATTGAATGAGTTATGATATGTATGACTGTGGATGTGATATTCTTATACCATTCATGGTTTATGGTTAAAGTAATGACATTTCCTTTGCTCGTTTTAATGCGAATGTTTATGTTATGTTTCATAATTTTTATACAAGGAATGCATTGGACTTAGTAAGTGATGGGTGGAGCCCGCTATAGCTCCTTGATGCATAGGTAGGTCTCATGAGACAAAATAGTGTATTGGCACAAGGCCTTGAAAAAATATTTATTTGTAGTCTTGGCATGAGGCCTTGACTATGTGGTTATGATGTCCAAAATTATGAATTCCCTCCGTATAAAATTAGTAATTACATGTGATTATTCAACTAGTAAAATATAATTGTTTATGTTTATATGGTAATGTATGATTTATTTTTTCCATATTATGTTCATGTTTATGTTTAAAATGATTTTTTATTACACATCTTTCCTTAAAGTTTATTGCTTCCTCTAAATTGTTTACCCTTACTGAGCAAATGAGGTCACAAATTTCTTATGTTTTATTTTCAAAGTATTCCAAGAAGTGTATTGTGATTGATATGTAGGGTTAAGATAGAGGAATAATGGTGTTATAAAAAGATTATTTATATTGTTTATTATGTTTGAATGTGTAATGTAACGTTCATGTATGTAATCTATTTTCCAAGACTGTTCAACTAATCGGTCCTTCGAGACTTGATTCCTTGTAATAATTCCAATGTTATTTAATAAGGAACTGACTCTGGGTAACTTTGGTCAGGGCCTTACATTATATGTTATGACAAAAGAACATTGCACAAAAAAATAGTTATCAGATAAATGCGATTTACGCCCCAAAATGAACTTATCTAAAAATAATGTATAATAATAAATAATAAGGGATTACTTGGGTTATTTATAATTATATTTTACCTATTTATATTTCAAAATAAAAAAATATTAATTGAAAATTTCATATACTTTTTTTAGCGAGAATAATTTTTTTTATCTTAATAAATTCATTACATGGAGTTTTTAAAAGTTAAACATAGATTTCTATGTCAAAATTATATTATAATATGAATTATATTCCATTATATATATATTATGTATAGTTTTTTTTCATAAACATTAGTTTTATTCTTATATCACTATAATGTATTATAGGTGATATTATCTATAAAATCAATATTTTTTGTAGGTCACCGACAAATAAGATATTTTAGAAAAGTCACAAATATTCACCGTAATAAAATTTTTAAGTACTTTATTTGAAAATGATTTTTTTTCAAATAAAATTTCAATAAATTGTATAAAATAATTATAATTATTCTCACCTAAAATACATAAAAACCAATTTTAGGAAGAATGTATTCTTATAGCAGAAAATGAAGTTATGTTTATACAATTCCTAGTAACAATAATTAGATGAATATAATTTTTAGAGTGAATTAATTATATGAAATAAGGAAACAATTTCTATATATAATTTGTAACTCAATTAATACTATACATAGCTATAGTAAATCCTCATGCTGAGTGCCACTAATCCAATTCCTCAAGTTAGGTCATTATGTTTCCTCAAGCATTCCTGCCCATATACAAGTGGCTACCAACTAGAATTAAGGGTCTAAAGATGAATGTGGGGAGACTATACCATTTTAATCAATTTAAAACCACAAAATAAGTAATTTTTATAGATAACACTTTCAAAATAAATAATAAATGAATATACATATGAAACGTTCCAACCATAACCAATGTAAAACATTATATAACAATTACATGTACACTTTACATATCTTGAAGTCATACAATAAAACCCATGATACTAAAAATAAGAAAACCCCAAACAAAGTCTTGTGTTCAAACCTGGTCCTTACATCCCATGCTCTGACCTATCTTCCCAAGCATAAACCAAAGTTAGGGACAATACCCTGAAATTTTACTTGAAATAAGTAACATCTTCTCATGTACCCAAGTTCCAGAGAGGGCCGAATAGGGTGTGGGTACCACTTAGTAAGCTACCTCCAATGGTTTCTAAAGTAATTACTAGTCTAAAGAACATAGTATGTAGATGACCAATGGAGAGAGAAGACATGACATTAATAGAATCACATTACAAAAAACATGTATTAATTAGCGATTTAGACACTTAGGTTCCATTGTTTTAGTCTACAAACGAAACTAACTATTTCCATGCTGGATTCCAGAATTAGAATCATAAAGATTAAATTTTGAAAATAAAATAGGGAATTCATTTAATATTTCAAATCATGGTGCTAAAGAGAGTTGATCCAATTTCCAATACCATATCATATAATTTTAGTTCCTAGATCACCATACTGACAATCTAGCCAATAATAAGGAGCTCTATGTCTGTCATATCAAGTCATGGATGCTAACAGTCATTTATAGCCATCCTATATCAAGGATAAGGAGTGGAATGTCCAATATTCTTACCCATGGGTTTGAAATGTCATTTCCATTCTCTTTAACCATTTCATCATCTAAAAAATTCAAAGTACCAACACATGTGACATTTTAATCAAGGTTGAATCTATTTAAACATTCACACATTCCAATGGTATCATATACCCAACCTATTTTGACAAATTAAAAACATAAACCATTCATTCATTTAACTCAACACTTGAATTCTATTAAAACCATTTAATAAGATGAACATTCCCATTTTCCTATTTAACATTTCTCTTCTTCATCATATCATTACACTTTAAATTTTTTATGTTAATCAAAAGGACACATTTTGAAATTATAACTTGTCAATGTATGTGAAAAACATGTATAGTCTAATAAACCATTTATTTAATCATTTACCATTTTCATGACATACCGTTAAAACTGAAATATGACTAAAATAAAACTCATGCCCTTTTCAAATACAAAAACCAAATAGCATTGTTAAATATTTGAAATAAAACTTTCTTTATAAATTGCTCTTCCTTTTTGGAAAACCAAAAATGTCCTGAGACATTCTTTTCCATTAAATCCCATTAAAAGGATCCACTAAGGAATTTTCACTAATAGGGAAGCACACCCTAATTTCAAATCAACATTTTAAACCCATTAAAACCCCATTTAAAATGAAACTGAATTCAACACCCGATTTTAAAACATTATCCTGGAAAAAATATATTTCCCCCCAATTGAAAACCAGAATTGGATCAATATTGAAAGCACATCACATAAATAATTCCAAAATCCTCCTATTAATTTCATCAAAATCATAACATATTAAATTTCAAATAATTATCTCATCATGAAATAAAAACTCATCCCCAAATTATAAAAAATATCCCTTTAACCACATCAATGTACCAAATGACTATTTAAACATGTTTACTATTATATGTTCTCTTTATCAACATTTAAAATTTCATCACATTTCATTAAAAGGATTTTAATACCCTATGCATATCCCTATGATTTTATCATATCATCAATTGATCTGATGAGGTCCCTAAAGGTTCAAATACACTAACATAGTCCTAAAGTACATTCCCCTATCAAGGAAATATAAACCCAAAAAAACATCATTTTTTGAACCAAATAAACATGAAAAAATAAATATTATGGGTAAATTATTAAAGGAAAACTACCTATTTCACAAGAAAACCACTCATCTATCCACAATCTGTGAATTGATTTAAAAAGACCTCAATCAATAAGGCAAAAAACATCATGGAAATAGGGTTCATAAGATTTGGATAAAAGGAAATAACAAAGGAAATCCCCTTCCAAAAAATAGAGAAAAAAAAAGTTTGAGACATACCCAAATATTTAATGAGGCAGATGGTTTTTGAAACCATGCCCCAATTATGAGACCACCTCACTATAAAGATAAATTAAGTCACATAGTTTCTTTGGTCACTAACATGGTTTGGAAAACCATGCAGACACTATATGTTACTCTTTTTCTAAATGGTTCTTCATGTTTTATGGTCTCCTAGTCCACCTTTCATAGTTTGTAAACCCCTCTACCTCCTCTTACTAGATGCATGGTCATGGTGAGAGGTTAACACTAACCGTGCACCAACCATGTACTGAGAAATTTCAGAACAATTTTCCCACTTTTCAAGTCCTAATACCCTAGGATACTCTTTATGTCTTCAATACTCCCATGAAACATTTCGTTAACCTTTTAAAATGTGTTCAACAATACACCAAAAGACTAAAAATATTTAAAAGGGGTTGGAACTTAAAACCTCCCCACCACAACACTTATCATCTATTAGAATCCTTAATAGTCATATATCCACAACATCCATCCTAAACCAGTCAACAACTATATTCAAAACCTACTTTATCTTCTTAAATCCTAAATCAGAACTCAGGAACAACCTTTTACTCAAGGTTCTCATCCAGGCTAAACCGAAGCTAAATCCCATCATTAAAACCACGACCCAAGATGGAAAATACATAATCCCATCTAACTGAAAGGTTATGTATATCATTATATTACCACCTGCTGATTATATGGTCACCATCCTATAGATTCAACCTTACCACCACTAATTTCAAATGCTTGAAACATATTGTATCAAAATTCTATGACGTAAAATCAAAATCACACTCACAAAATGCACCTGGCATGGTTCCCAAATTACTATGGAAAAACACCCATGTGTATACATATCATAATTCAAAGCTATCATTGTAGTAAAAAACAAACTGAAAAGGATTCATATCTATCATACATGCATGAACTATGAAACAATTGTCTTTTCTATAAAACCCTGATTCAATTTCTAAAAAATTCACATATAGTTCCCAAAAAACCCATCATATATGACTCACAACTTTCCCCATCTGATCCTAGATAGAACTTATGTTAAATTATGCCCAGCTAACCTGGATCCAACTTCCATCATGTCACTTCCACATCTAATAATGATGACATAATGACCAGAGGCATTCCATGATCACCCAAATGAACTCACTAGAATCCCCACCTAATGCTCAAAGAGATTCAACATTCAGTTCCTCCAATGACTTAAATATGTCATAAATCCCTACAACACCACTAACATACCTCCTAAAAAAAACATGGAACTAATTTGTACAACCTTCTCAATCCAAAATACATATTGTGACTCAATAATCCGCCATAAATTATTTCCCAGCATAACTCCTTATACAATGCAAGCATACACCTCATAGGCTCCTTTACAACATCACTATTCCACCCCGACCGATCCATTACTAGTTCTACACCCTGGACGCCCTTCCAGCATGAGGGTTATTTCTCAATGGCCAACACATCCCTCCCCACCATATAAGTTTCTTTGTCACTGCCTCACCCAAGGAAAGTAAAATTCCATGGCCCATGTTCTATTCGCTGATAACCATGTAATTGGGTGTGGATGTCTCAATATCACATAAGTGGGAAAATGAAGAATCAACTATCACTATTTTCCAATATCCAGGAATGAGACCCATGAAATTCATCGACATCTAGTTCATCCCAAGGAAGTTACTCATAGATTAATTATGTCACACATCCCACCATATCACCTCACATACATGACTCAATGACTGAAATATACAAAGAGAAACTTCATTAAAATATTATTTACACATAAATATCTTGTAATATATTCAATTATCCCTCAAAAAATTCAATATGATTTCATGATATTTTTCATGAATGTATCTAGACTAGGATTTCACTAAGATGTCAATGAAAAATACCACCACAACCTTATCAATATCTGATTACACCCATAGCTGTAGGGAGACATGAAATCCCCAAACAAGACCATGGGACTAGATTCTCAAAAAATTATCAT
This sequence comes from Viscum album, assembly GCA_963277665.1. NCBI lineage: Eukaryota > Viridiplantae > Streptophyta > Magnoliopsida > Santalales > Viscaceae > Viscum > Viscum album. The sequence goes on from OY728163.1 coordinate 32,031,220, forward strand.
AAACCCCTGACCACCATGATTCAAGTGGGTGACGTTGAACAACGCTCACTACCATATCAGATATCTCTTCTAATTAGGCATACAATAATGTTCTTCATTGCACTATCGACTCCAAACTCCTCGAGTTCTTCCACCCCAACTCGAATGTTTCTAAACAAAAATGAAAAGGGTCCATTATAACAATAAAATACAAAACCATCCCATGTATAACTAGTACAAATCACAATTATTTCACAAAAAATGTCATGTTATTCCTCTCGATCCACCTTTTCACATATCCCAAATTACATGATGCACCACAATCATGTGAATTCCATCCTAAACACACCACAAACACTGGGGAAACACACATTCCTATAACCATTCAGTAAACCTAACTCAAAATACCATGATTCATACATACACATGACTTGGATCAAATAACCACTAAAACAACTAACCATTAATCCTATCTCATTATACTTATCGGGCTTGAGGAATCCTAAAAATTTCCGTCCAATGAACAATACATTTTCACAAATCAGCGCCAACCACAAGACCACATATCACCCTAGGTGTAATTTTCATATTAGAAGCATCTAACCTTGATCTAGGCACCATTCTCTCATCCATAAATGGTCAACACTGATCATCGCATGAAATAATTTCAAAACCATAGGGATTGGATTCTGAATGATCCTGCCCTTTCAAAACTGGCCTTAAATACAACCACAATCCCTTAAGGGGATATACTTAAATAAAAAACCATGTCAGGACCATGCCTTCTAAAAGAATCTTGATGGAACATACCGTGCATCTATTACACCCTCAAAGAACCCACCAATGCTTCATATTGCAAAGCATCTTCAATATTGAGTCAACCTTACTCTAAACATCCATCTATTATCCAAATACACCAACTTATGGCCACCACCTGACTCATGCACCCCAAGAAACTAGCTCCCCAACTGATATATACATGTAAAACATTACAAAAATCACTACTCACGAGTATCAATCCTTCTCCTATTTTGAACCACACAACATCTATCACACAAAAATTAACCACTTAATCATGGTCCCACACCCATAGATACACAACCTCTACTAAAAACACCACAATCTAATACACACATTTCAGGGTCCAACACACAACCCATATAGTCACAACCCTTTGAGTTCACCATATCCTTGTTATCAAACAACACCTCAGGGCCTCATTGTCACAACATAACCATTGGGAGAACTAGTAACATCTCACTACATAATACTTCTAAACCCATCAATGTTTTATAAATCATGATAAAGGGTGTCAAAACTAAGGAACTCTAATTGACTAAAATTCCCATACCCAAATAAATTTAAAAATAGACGGTATTCCTATTTCCAATATCCCTAAAGATTCCATAATTCCACTTTTCCATTTAATTAAACTTTAAATGTTTAAATCCATGGGTTCACATTTCAAAACATATTAATTACCAAAACCATCAATTTTTTTTTACCTTTATTCAATTTCAAAATTCCTGGGAATGGATATATATAGTGTCATTATTAATTATTAATGAGAATAACCCTTATAAGTTTCAGACTAACACATTTTTAAACAGAATAGTAATAGTACTAGTCATTTATACCTTCATATTACCCATAAGTCACCTGAGGAGTTGGTCAAGTGGAGTGACTCCATAATCATATATATATACCATATAAATGAGTGAATAAAAAATTAATACCAATCCCCTATAATTAATTTACAACCATAGGTATATATGAATAACTAATAGACATATACAACAAATAGAAAATACACTACCATATAATGAATCATAGGGAACTATCAACCCTAGGCTGTAAACAACGGGTCTATCAATCCAAAGTTTCTAGAATGATTCATAAATGAATACCCTCTCTTAACATACAAGGGTAAGATATAAAAACAACCTAAATTAATAAAATCACATTCAAATCACCTTATCAGGTTGGAAAAATTAGTCATGGTAAAAGCACAAAGTAAGAACATAGATATCCAACCCCCAACAAAATGGTTTTACCCATTCATAGGTTTGTGGGCACCAAGAAAAAAATATCACTACCAAACTATAAAAATATCACTGTGTCCTATAAACCATACAACAATATTATGAAAAAATACAACTATTTTGACACCACATTGCAATTTCCCATCCCATGAGCCAGTAAATGAGTACCATGAGTCGATTCATTATGTGACCTCAAGCGCCTCTCCGTATATGCTAAAGGATGATGACTGTTGGGGAGTGTATAAAGTGTAATGTGGGGAGACTATAAACACTTTAACATAGTAGAACCACTATATAAATACCACTAAAATATACTAAAATTAGAATAAAAATTAAATGAAAGAACATATATAATGTGTCAACAATAACCCATGTAGAACACGATTTAACAATGACATGTACATCTAAATATCAGGCATTCATACAATAAAATCCGAAATAATGAAACAATTAAAAACCTAAAACTTTGTCCTAAGTCAAAAAATGGTCCAAAAATCCCATGCTTCAAATTATTAGCCCATGCATAAACCAAAATCTAGGTCACTATCTTGAATATATACCTGAAACATGTAGCATCTGCTTGGGCCTCAATGTGGCTTGGCAATCTGAGTTGGTTAGGGTAAAACATAGTAGGAAACCATCAATGGTTTCCAAAGAAATAATCATTATGAAAAATAGTTTTAGTAGAAGACCATATGAGAAAATATAAAATTAAATAAAATATGATTATTTCAAAACAACATGTATCAGTTATACATTTTGAATATTAGGTTCTATCTTGTTTCCAACCAACCTAACTTTCATCATTAATGATAAAATATCCAATATAAATCATATTGGTTAAACATTATAAATAATAAATAGAATTTACTTATAATTTAAAATCAAGGTGCTAAAAGGGTGTTATGAAAATTACCAGTACCATATCACATGTTATTTGTTGTTGATTTTCCATACATACACCCTAGTTATGAATAAAAAGCTTCATGTCCATCATATCAGATCAAGTATGCCGAGATTCATATCTATCCATATTGTATCATGTTTAATGTGTGGCATGTACAATATCTATACCCATGGGTTAGAAACATCATGTCCATATACTTTAATGATTTCATAATCTTCTGATTTACAAGATCAAACATACATGACATTTTCATCAAGGTTTCACCCATTTCAACATTCATATATTCCCATGGTGTAATATACTCAAACTATTTTGGCCAATTACACACATATCACATTTATTCATTTAAATAAACACTTGAGTGTTATTCAAAACATTTGATAATATATATATACACCGTTTTCTATTTCCCATTTCAATTTTTATCATATAATTTCACTTTAGATTTAACAAGTTAATCAAAACATCCCATTTTCACATGCCAAAAATTCAAACTAGAAGAAAAAAAGTTTAGTCTCACAAAACCAATATTTAATCATTTAATAAGGTCTTAATAGACCTTTAAAACTGAATCATAAATCAAATAAAACTTGTGAACTTTTCACACATCATAAAATTCTAAAACCAAACACCCTTGTTAAACATATGAAAGAAACACTTTTTTAAGAAATGTGTATTCCATTTTGAAAAAAAATGAGTCTCGAGATCTTATTATTCATTAAATCCCATTAAAAGATCTAATATGGAATTTTTCCTAAAGGGGAACCAACCCATCATTTTAAATAATCATTTGAAACCCCTGAAAACCCCCATGAAAGTCACTATAAGGAAAAAAAACTTCTATTCAAAACAATATCATATTTTAAACATAGGTTTTCCCAATTAAGAACTACAACTAAATCAAAATACAATGTATATAATTTAAACCATTTAAAGACTATCTGGGTTATTTCAAAAAAATATTAGCAGATAAAATATCTCATTTCTTCCACAAAACATGGAATAAATAGTTATACAAAGATTATACAAAGATGACCTTTAACCATGATAACATACTAAATAAAAATCTAAAATAGTTTACTCTCATAAGTTCTTTATCTCAACATTTACGATTTTAATACATATATTTTAAGGGATTGACATACCCCATGAGGTTTCCCTAGGTTTGGTCTCAAATCACTAACAGTCTCAATGGGGCCTGTGAAGTGTCACACACACCAAAATATGAATATATTACATTTATTAGTCATTTAAATTAAATAGCACCACAAGGAAGCTCATTGGAACAACTACATACACAAGAACAACTTCAAGATTATAGGTAAAATCTTCTAGGCCACATACCTTGTGATTATAGACAATCAATCATCCAACCAAGACACCTATTTTGAGCTAAAATCACCTCAATCACTAAGGTGTTGAAATATTTTTAAATAGTGTATATAATATTATAATAAAGAGGAATAAAAATGGAAATAATCCTCCATAAAATATTTGGAAACAGAGTTGGAGACTCAAATTGACCTTTGATTCATAATTAATGGCACCTGAAATTCCTATGAATTTTAGTAGAATTATACATATAAGAGTTGGGTTCCATTTTTTTTCACTCAAATATAGTGGAGGAAAAATGAGGAGGATAATCGAGTGAAATTGTATATGGTTTGGGAGGGAGAAAATCTAATTATCCTACTTTTAATAGCCACATAGTTTGGCAAAATGATTTTCCAAAACATCCACCAACCATGCAGTACCATCAATCTAAAGAGAAATTTAGTTTCATGGAATCTGTGGACACTAACACACTTGGTAAAATAGTGATATTACTAGGAAATCACCAATTTATAAAGGGTTCATCAAGACACACAGTCTCTTAGGATACCTCGCAAGATATTCAAACCACACTCTCTTCTCTTGAAGGACAAATAGTTATGGTGAATTGTTGGAACTAACCATGTGACATCTTTGGGCCATGTACTGTAAGTGAAAATTTTCCCCTTTTCAATTACTTGAACCCCTGTAACACTCCTGGTGTATTTTCCACTCATAATATAAATTTCATTACACATTTATTGTTAGATTTAAAAAACATCAAAGAAATTAGTCCTTGTCAAAAGTGACATAATCTTACACCTACCAAACTAACAGATAGTTTTCAACAAGCATATTTATATAATATTATTTCATTATTCATTTAATCAAGGGATATAATTTGGGGAAAACTATTTAACAGAGTATATTTTAAAAAAAACTTAAATATTAGTGTGTTGGATTCTATTATCCATAATGAAATTTCAACCATGGATTTTTAATTCATTTTGATCATATCATGACATTTTAATAGATTTATTAGAAATTTTTATTTATATGTTAATACAAGGTAAATTATTTCATCCTAAATTTTTAATATATATACACTTATAAGATTTCCACTTGTGAATATATTTTGATAAGATTATCTTAATAATTAATTAATACTTTTCTTAAAAAACATGATTGATTTGTAATCAATATGTTGAGTTTGAGAAATTATAAGAATATTGTTTCTGACGCTTTCACCGGGGCACATGCATCCATCTGTGGGGACGAACAACTGTTGTCCCGCATTCCCGCTTTCCAAAGGCATGCGACATTCGCTCCTTATTCAGGGACGTCTGCTCCTTGATCGAAACAGGATGATGGGATGTCGGTTCTTCCTTCCGTGGATTCCTCCTCGGAACTCATCACCTAGTCAGGGTCTCCCTCATAGATTTATTACGTTGTTCGTGAATCTCATTCCCAGTGCCATATCTTCGTGGACACCAGTTAATTACACTACTTCTATCAAGACATTCCATGGGATCTTGACATTGTAGTGACCTTCGGTCAGAGTAGATGACAACATCAGGCATGTCGGAGCATCTCTGGGTGAGTGGACATTGGGGAACCTGTATTCTTCCTCATAAGAGGGCATCTCAAGGGTGCATAACCTGAGTCATCCCATGTCGAATTCAGGGAATCATATTCCATAAGCATGTATATGGGGTTTTCCTTAGCTTCCCGTGCTTAACATAGGGTATGCTGTAAGATTAACATCTAGAAGAGACGGTTGCGCCATAGGCGCGTCTTCTGAGGTTTTCCTCAGGAATCTCATGTTTAACACGAGGTAGGCCTCAAATTTAACATCTTGCAGAGATGGTTACCGGTGATCAGAACGTCCCATGGAGACGGATCATATTTGTACATCCAAAGGAGGGAACACCCGAAAGACGAATGGATCAGAATGCCCAATGAGGACTGATCCGAGTTGGTGTGCCCCATAGGGGGGAGATGTCACACCGTAATGGATGATCTGAACACCACTGAGGGCGGATCAGGGAGAGTGCACCCTAGGATTGGAGACACCATAGTTTACTATTGGCTGGGATTGAACCTCAGGGAGGCTTCGTACGTACCCTATGTAGGAAACAGGGATCAAAACCCATGTAGTTCGAAGGGGTGATGAATCAGGGTGTACACAGAGGACAACGACCCGGAGACATGTTGGGGGCTTACACGTGGATAGTGGCCGAAGTACTGCTAGGATTAGTGAAGAAATGGATGACATGATCCCACCGGGATGTGGTGGCCCGGGTGAGAATCAGGATGGATGATGGAGAGCGGAATGAAGTGATGGGGGAATGAAATGGGACCATCGCAAGGGCGATGGTGAAGTTGGTCCTGAGACTCGAAGAGACATCCTACATATCCCTGTGGCAGGGAATCAATGTCCGCGTAGTTCGGTGGGATGATGGGACACCTGAGGAGGCGGCCCGGGTGAATGGACACATGGATGAGACCTAGAGGAAGGGGAGCCTCTGGGTTGGGAAATGACCTTCCCGATACAAATAGGCTCAAGGGAGAGATCAGGATGAGACATGAGTGATGGGCTTGAGCCTTAGGGAGGCTTCTTACGTATCCTTGTGGCAGGGAATCAAATTCCGCGTAGTTCAGATGGTTATAGTTTAACGTCATGCGGGACGGGGGTGAACCGATGTGAAGGGGTTAAGAATGATCGAGTGATGGTATTGAACCTCGTGGAGGCTTCCTACGTACCATGCCTTGACATGGATCAATGGCCATATAGTTCAGAAGATGGGTGTGGGTGTCGGCGAAACGACGTGAAGAAGGACCTTGGTCCGATGAATGATGGTCTTGAACCTTGGGGGGGCTTCCTACGCACCATGCCTTGACATGGATCAAATTCCTCATAGTTCTGGTAGGGCTTCGTCAGCGAACCGACATGAAGGTGAACCCGGGGGTCCATTGGTGTTGGGCTTGAACCTCGTGAGGCTTCCTACGTACCATGCCTTAACATGGATCAAAGTCCACATAGTTCATATGGCTTCGTCAATGAACCGACATGAAGGTGAACCTGGGGGTCCACTGGTGGTGGGCTAGAACCTCATGAGGCTTCCTACGTAACATGCCTTGACATGGATCAAAGTCCATGTTGTTCAGGATAGTCACAACAGCTACCGCTGGACTGGAATGCAGTTTAATGTCGTGCGGGACGAGGGTGTAACCTGACGTGATGAAACGACGAGCGGTGGGATTGAACCTCATGGAGGATTCCTACGTACCATGAATTGACATGGATCAATGACCTCGTAGTTCAAAGATATGTACAGTTTAATGTCATGTAGGACAACCTACAGTTAAACGTCATGCTGGACAAGGGCATACAGTTTAACGTCATGTTGGACGGGGGCATACAGTTTAACATCATGCTGGACGAGGGCATACAGTTTAATGTCATGCTGGATGGGGGCATATAGTTTAACATCATGCTAGATGAGGGCATTGTCATGTTCAATGCTTACTCTAAGACCACGTGAGTCGTGCTCGGTGTGAGAAACAAGAGGCAACAGAGACTTGACAACCACGTCGCTAAGGGTGCATCCATGAGAAGCGAAGAGGGGCTTATGCGTTAGACGTCCCATGGTGCTGCGACTTACTCTAGGGTGGAGGAACAATGAAAAGGATGGTGATGGTTTCAGGCTTGAGCCTTGAAGAGGCTTCCTACGTATCCCTGTGGCAGGGAATCAAAGTCTATGTAGTTCTTCTGATGACGGCTTACCGCTGATTGGGGGTTTCAACGGCTTACTGCTGGATTGGGTTATAACGGCTTACCACTGAATAGGGGCACAATGGATTACCGCTGGATAAGGATGTCAATGGCTTACTGCAACATAAGATCACAATGGATTACCGCTGGATAATGATGTCAATGGCTTACCGCTGTAAAGGATCACAATAGTGAATGGGGCTTACGCGAGGAAGCTACCCGGGTGCCGCTAAGAAGCGACAATGGTGAATGGGGCTTACATTAGGAAGCTGCTCGGGTACCGCTATGGAGCGGCAATGGTGAATGGGGATTACGCAAGGAAGATGCCTATAATGTATTTATCATGTCTGGCCATGAGGGCATCCCAACCCACTGGTGGGTTGAGGTTTATGATTCTACACCTATGCACTAGTGCACAAGCGGGATAACACCAAGGGGTGTTGGAATTATGCCACTTTAATCATGGAATTAGGTGTCTTATGCTTTGATGATAAAGAATCTCTTGTTTAGTGCAAGAGGAATCCTATGTTGGGAACATAGGGAGATCACTACAGTTTATAGTCAAGTAGATATGACTGTTGGCATCTCATGCTTGGAGCATGAGGCATCTCTTATTTGGAGGAAGAGGCATCCTATGTTTGGCTCATAGGGTGTACTACAGTTTAGAGTCATGTAGATAGGACTATTGGAATCTCATGCTAGGAGCATAAGGCATCAATCGTATTGGGCAAGAGGCATCCTATGTTAAGAACATAGGGTGTACTACAATTTAGAGTCTTTTAGAGAGGACTATTGGCATCTCATGCTTGGAGCACAAGTCATCTCTCGTATAGGGAAAGAGGCATCCTATGTTTGAAACATAGGGAGTACTACAGTTTATAGTAATGTAGGTAGGACTGTTGGAATCTCACACTTGGAGCATAAGGAATCTTTTATTTGGAGGAAGAGGCATCCTATGTTTGACTCATGTGGTGTACTACAGTTTAGAGTCATGTTGATAGGACTATTGGCATCTCATGCTAGGAGCATAAGGCATCTCTCGTATAGTATAAGAGGCATCCTATGATTGAAAAATAAGGCCTACTAAAGTTTAAAGTCATATAGAGAGCACTACTGGTAATCTCATTCTTGGAGCACAATGCATCTCTCGTATAGTGCAAGAGGCATCCTATGTTTGAAACATAGGGAGTACTACAGTTTATAGTCGTGTTGGTAGGACTGTTGGAATCTCCTGCTAGGAGCATGAGGCATCTCTTATTTGGAAGAAGAGGCATCCTATGATTGGAACATAGGGAGAACTGCAGTTTATAGTCATGTAGAGAGGACTATTGGGAATAAGGTACCTAACAATGGACGGTGTTGGGTCTTACACAAGGGCAGCCCTTTCTGGTTCAACCTGGCATAGGAGCCAAGTGATGGGGTTTGGAAGAGTTGCCTGAGGAATGGTTTGACTCAAGGTACTTGGGGAATTGATGATGAGGATCTCAAATCACGACATGTGAAAGGGAATGAGAGGAATATGTCAACTCAAGGAGCTTCATGGTGTGTAGAGGAGTCTCTCTAATCATGGTAGTCCATAAGTGGAAGGAGGCTGCACATAAGGGCGCAATGGAAAATCCTGACGTCCCCGCCCGAAACGTTCACGGTGCGACTCTCCATATTTCATGGGGGTCTGTGCCAGCCACAGACCTCGCGGTATGGACCGGTGGGTGCGAAGGTAGGATCTTTGAAAAGGATAGGTCTTCACGAAGTAGCTTCGCGGAGCAAAGGTCTCGTGGAGCAGAGGGATCTCACGGAGAAAAGGCGGCTTGCGGAGCAGAGGTCTCTCGCGGAGTACTCGCGGAGCATGGACTCGTAGAGCAGCATCGCAGAGTATCGGCTCGTGGAGCATAGAATCATGGATCAGCATCATGGAGCATTTCCCCACAGAGCATGGACTCACAGAGCATCACTTCGTGGAGTAGTAACGTGAAGGAAGCTACTCGAGGAGCACAGCCTCGTGGAGCTGCAAAGCGGAGCTGCACGGACCAGGTGATCGGCCGCCCAAGGGGCAAAGTGGCCGGGGGAATCCTCTGGAGAATGGGGCTGAGCTTGGTATTTATAGGAAAGGGAGCACCGCGAAGCAGAGCTCACGTGGCACGAAGGGGGCTTCGGTGCTTCACGGCGAGTTGCAAACGTCAACTGGATTCGCGGAGAGGTACCACCTCCTCCGCTTCGTGGAGGGCTCGCGAACGTCGGAGTGTTTGCAGAGCTTCCCGCCTCTGCTGCTTCGCGGTGGGTCTTCGTGGCACGTCATGAATGTCAGACAGGTTCACGGAGCATCTCACATCATTACTTCGCGGCGGCGCTCCGCGATCACGGAGGGGGCTTCACGAATGGGCTTCACGAACCAGTTTTCCAGCCTAGCTTAAAATGTCCATAACTCCTAATCCGTTGCTCCGTTTGGGCCCTACGACCTACCAAATCGAATCTTGCGAAAACTTCTACGATCTTGGATCGTGTATGGAAGTACTTGGAAAATTTTGGGGACGCATTTTCTAGGGTCTAAAAATATATACTTACTTGGTTCCTTCTAACATCCTAAGTGAAATTTATTCCATATTGGTGATAATTTTAATCATAAAACAGTTATGATTATAACGAGGAGTGTCTAAGAGTATATTTTCATGCATGAGTCCCAAAAATAAACATTTAATTGATCATAAGATCTATAAAAGACTGAAAACATATTTCATCTATCTAAAAATATGATTAAAATAAGTTATGATAATAATAACTGTAAATATACTTTCATGTGAATAATTAATTTTATAATTCCTAAAACTTCAATAATAACACTGATATGACTTTTATAATACATTAACCTTTAAATAACAATATCACTAATTCAAAATATATTATATCAAGATTCATATAAAAATTAAAAAATCATTATTATTAATTAAACCCCAAAAATAACGATTATTTCAATTCTATATATAGGTATAACAACCATTTTTTCAACTTGTGAATAAATGTTATTCTTAACAAAAGACGCATTATATATTCTCATAATAACAATATCCCACTATCATTCCTTATTGAAATTTATTTCTTTAGAGTGTCATGTAATGATTTAACATCCATTAAAAATAAAAAAGAGTGTGAAAATATAGAATATAATAAAGCATGTGTTTATCATAAAGTACATATTATCACAACTTATGAAATTTCAACTTTATTTGTAGTAATTTCCTATGCTTTTCCTGTTTACCTTATAGTTTTCTGATGAAAATTGTATTTATTCTTGGGGTAATCATTTTCGTAGTGCCCCATTTCCATATAGTATAAGAACTATAAATTTGAGACTTCTTTCTACCATTAAATTCATGTGATTTATGGCCTTTCCTTACACACATGATGAAATCACAGATTAACATCAAGAAACTAATAGGTTGTTTCTGTCCACAATTATTAAATTTTGTAAATTCCACTCCTCCCTTTTTTCACTTATCATAATTTTCAATTACATAGGGATCAAATTTCTCTTTTTCTCTTAAATTCCGTTGAAAATATATGACATGGGTAATTATTTATTTACCTTTAGAACACATGATACCATACCATCATATGTTAAAAAGGTTAAAAGATTTACACACTTTGAAGTATTTGGTTTATGACACTAAAGAAATAATCAATCTTGATCTATAGTTTATGTATATAGTCTGAAACATGCCTTGATAATATTATAGTGTTTGATTTATACATAGAAACCATTTTCTCTTCTATTTTTCATAAATTTAAAAACTACCTTTCCAAATTCACCTATTCTTCATAAGGAATTTATTATTTAATGAATATTATCTTAAATGATTCACATTCCCTACCCTATATTTCCTGAACCTCCTCTATGAATTGAATCAATGGAAACAATTTATTAATATCTCTAATTAAACAAATCAGTTCCAAAATAAAATATATCCTTTCATTATATCCCAAATCATAAAATATATTTTTAATGGACTTGTTCCATCATATAGCTCCAAAAAACTAGCATCTCCATTAAAGGATGGAGGGTTCTGATGTTTGATGTAGTCCAACATTACTGTTACATACGGTAAAGAAATAGGTTTCTCTATATATCCTAAATTACTAGTCATAACATTCCTTGATATTTTTATAATATTATTTGATCTAACTTTTTCCATATAGAAATTTATAGATGGGTAATCCTCTTATAGATTATAGGCATTGATAAGTTTTCCATTTCGGCCCTTAGGATCCATTTCTAAAAAATGGAATGAACTAGATTAGCTCATATCATTTTGAATTATAATGTATAATTCTAAATATAGTTCAATTTAAGGATTGCAAAACTAAGATTTATAAGATTAGTATCTTTAGGAATATTCTTATATCATAAAAATATTTTCAATTATTTTATAATATTTCTTAAATAGAATGTAAAACCACCAAATAATATCCATTGGGAGTGTCTATCAAGATAACCAGTCTTAGGATCACTCATCATACATAGAAGATGATTAAGTTAATATTAAATATTCTCGACTCAGAGTTGTTACCCCTCGGTGAATCCTTTCCATAACCACAAACACTTTCCATTATCTATACATGGATGCATTTTCTAGAAAAAGAACAAAAAATATACTTTACTGAAACATTATTATATTATCCTATACATATATTTATAGCCAGAGTCTATCACAATGACATTTTTTATATTCTATAATTTACGAAATCTTGTTCCTTAGGTTTAAACTATAATCCCTTTGATAGAAACAGTAACTCACCAGACTCCTATTAACCAATGTTGGTGGTTATTTGAATTGATTGGAACAAGATACTAGGGATTACATATCGAAGGATCAAAGAGTTTAGTAGTATTTGTTTACTATATATATACATTATTCTCATATTACATATGAAAACATTAAATGCAACATAAAAATTCTAATGAAAAGATTGATATTTCTTCTATTAAATACCTGAAACCATTCATATATCCCATATTGGCATTCTTATGAAATGAAAACATAATAAAGGGTGATATCAGATGCCTAGTAAGATAAAACATATAATAAATGTTATCATAGAATAAACGAAGCATGAATAATATAGGTGAGATAAAAATTATAAAACATTCCATATAACTAATATCATAAAAAGGGAATATATCAATGGATGATATAAGAAAATAAATAACCACATGGATAAAAATAATTATTTTATTATTATGGAATGAATAATGTAATAAATCATAACCATTACATCAAGGCCTTCTTCTATGAAATCATAAACATTTCACGAAGGCCTCTTGTCAATGCATCATAAACAATTGGGCTGACAAACACCAAATACCCATGCTAGTTTTTTCTCAAGAGACCAACTAGTGCATCAGAGAACTATCTCTAGTGAGTCTCACCCATTCACTTACATTATCTAATTCATTCATTATAACAAATTAATGATTAAAAATAGAAAATAGAATCACCAAAAACATTCGTATTGAAAAAATAGAAAAAAATTTATTATTTTCCCAGGAAATCACTAGATCAATGTGACAATAATCCATCCAGAGTAACATGGTCAACTTTATCATTAAATTATATCCCTTTAAAATCATAATATTTATTAGAGTATATGGACATAGATGAAAAACATTTAAAACATCACTAGATCATTTAATGAGAAAAATACCCTTTTTATTTTGAAATCAATTATATAAAATCTAAAAATTTAAGGAATATTAGAAGAAATTTCATTGAAAATATACCTATAAAATTATAAAGGTGTCTTCTCGACAATTATTAGTCATGGTGATGGGAAAATATGTTCATGTGGTGTATATTAAAAAATATTTTGTTCACATATTTGTATAAAGCACCTCTTTTATTAAATGATAAAAAGTTTAATTTTAAACCATTTTATAGAAATTTAAACATGTGTGAAAATTAATTGAATAAATAACCATTTCTTAGTAAAATCAATCTTGAAATTTGTTTATATAAAACATGTGCATGGGAAAAAAATATTCTCAGTCTAAGAGATAAATAAAGTTGGTTTTACTTAAAAAAATTATTTCATACTTTTAAATACAATGAGAGAGGTAAGAAACAAAAATTTATAATTAAAAAATAAAAAATGGATATAAAAATTGATTATATTTGTTATATATATATCATATAACTTTATTATTATAAATTTATACATAAATAATCTTATTAAAAATATAATGCAAATTTAAAACCCTTAAAATTTTTAAATCAATAAACTAAAACCTCATGAATTAGATAAAACTATATGATTATTAAATCCAAATAATTTATATTAAAATCATCATAAAATATATTTATGGGTTTTATATACACCACACAAAGGAATCAAGTGGTGAATATTGAATATTTCTTACAAAAATAAAAGTGATATAAGAATCTCTTACCACTTTGGTGACATTAAATTAGAACCTGTTAAATGAAATAGTATGAAGTGTAATATTAAATAATATGAATTAAGACATACCCATGATATACATTTTCAATGGGTATGTATATAAAACTTATAGATAGAAATAAGTGTATAACATTAACCATTCATCATTGAAACAATATTAAGATTAATAACCCTTACTTTATGTCCAATTTGATTCATAAGTGCTCTAGACTTTTCTATAATAAATTATGATTTATAAATATTATATAATAGAACCACTTACAGACTTATAATATCATATTTTATCCCATTATAACATTTTATCACCCATTTCTTAATAATTATTTTTTGAAATCATCGTTTCAGAGTAGAAACTGTTTTATTTTTCATGTGTGACTCAATTTATAAGCTATAGTCCTTGTAGTTTGATCATTCTTCTATAATATATATAATTTCAATAATTTATATATAATAATATAAATATTATATAAATATTTATAATTATCCATGAAATGAAGACATAAAAAAAGAATCACATCACTTCGTGTAGGTGGTAGTCAACATGTTCGCATGGGCGACATTATCATTTTTAACCAGTTGAAGGGTAAGAAGGAAGTTCATATATTATATTTTAAGTTTCATAATTATTAAATTAATATAACCTACAATCATTATTTCTATATTTATAACCATCCATGAAAACTGGTGGTGAAAAACTAAGTAGAATGCTACTTGGAGACTATAGATATAATGTATCCTCAAGCAGTTGAAGGGTAAGTAGGAAGATCATATATTATATTTTCAGTTTCATAATTATTAAATTAATATAATATATAATAATTATTTCTATATTTATAACCATCCATGAAAATTGATGGTGAAAAACTAAGTAGAATGCAACTTGGAGACTATAGATATCATGTATCCACAAGCGATGTTTCATTTTCCATGGAATGGAAAGGATGTGTAAAATGGTTTTACCATAATAATAATTACATATAAGTGTATTTTTAAAACTATTGAAATTATTTTATTATATATTCATTAAATTTATAGGAACTAAAAGAAGAAATGAACTTCGAAAGAGTCAGTTGAGACAATTACCCATTATTTGATAGACCTCCTTTGGCTTACACCATAAGCCTTATTTGGATGGTATTATGAGAATAATATAATTTAAATAAATAATATAAATATTATAGGAAGGTTATTATGTTGTGATTTTTTATCTAGTTTTCTTAAACATTATAAAAAAAATAAAAGAGGAGTAACCTTTTAACAAGTGAACAGAGGGACCAACATGAAATTACCTAAAAGATTTCAATAGTATAAGGTTAATTTATTATTAAAGTAGATAGAAATGGAAAATAATTTGATTTGAGGATATTATAAGGTATTAATATCCACAATGAATAATAATTCGACAACGTTATGTTTCAGTATTACCATTATCGTTTAGTTGAATCCTTGGTAATCAAATTTTAACCTTAATAATGGAAAATAAATTTCACTATTTTTAATATTAATTATGAATAAAAATTAAGTTTATAATATTAAATTATTATAATTATTCTAATTATAAATATTTTATCCATTTATAGGATTCAAATTATATAGTTTATATTAATTGACTTTAAAATAATTTCAAAAAATGCAATGAATATAGATTTTAGAACAATGTATTTTTAAGAATTAAACTGAATTTATTTTCATTATTTGTTTATAAAAACTATTAGATAAATATGAAAATATTTATCTCAACACATAATCTATACAATTAATTAAAATTATATGAAAATAGTAAATTAATTATTATTTTAAGATAAAAACCAATTGCACACAAAAAAACATTTTTTTAGAAAAAATCTTTTTTATTCCCAAAAAATAACCCATACCAAAATAAAGTATAATGATAATCACAATGTGATGAATTTTATTATTTATAATTAGTAGAGAAATATTTTTCTTTATAATCAAAACATTACCAATGGGAACCATATATATACTTTATTCATAGAGAAAAAATAAAATGGAGCTTTTTATTTTAATATAAACATTACATAGATTTCTATAATGTTAAACATATATTTCTATGTTTAGAATTATATTTTTTTACTAAATATATTAGAATATATATATATTCAATAATTGTTTTTCTATAATTAAAATTTATTCTTATCTCATAATAATTTCATAAAAGTGATCATATTTATAAAATAAAAATATTTAACTATTAAACCAAAAATAATATTCTTCTGAATAATATAAAAAATTCAACAAATTTAATTTGTAAATGATAATTTAAAAATTAAGTTCATTTTTTAAAATAAAAGTTTGAAAATATTAGGAATTAATTCTGATTATTTGAACATAAAATACATAAATACAGTTTTACGCAGAATGTATTCTTGTGACAAAAAATTAATTTATTATTACAATTTTTCTCAAAACCAAAAGTCAACACATGTAAATTTTATTCATTGAACTAATAATTTTTATTAAGGAGATACTGCCTATATTTATTTAATATATTTTTATTTCTATTCATACCCTTTAACCATAAGAGTATATTGTAGTAGTCATATTTAAATAATAATTTTTTGTTTGGCTCAAGCTTGGGGTTGGATGTGGTGCGTAATATCAAATTTAGTATTCATTTAAAAGAAAATAAAATATCGGGGTGTTAAATTTTAGAACATTAGGGGAAAATTTTAAATATATAAGTTGATATAAAATAATGTTGAGTTCATAAGAGGATGATGGATTATCTTCTGATGTAGTTACAACTGATCCCAAAGAACACAAAATCTAGTTGTTAAAATATTCATATAAATAGAACCACAACATCAAGCACAATAAGAAGTGTAAACAATAAAAAAATGAATAAATCATTATAAATTAGTTGATTTTATATCTTTAAAACATTTCACAACTTGTTTTAGAAAGATATTTTGATCAAAATAGATTTTTATTCTATCTGTTTTACAACTAACATTCTTGTGAGGACTTTAATGTAATGCTCTTAATTTTTTTTATATATTCAATGAGTTTTAGATCATATGAGATTGAGGGATTATATGTTGGAATACATAACAAGGATTACAGGTTTTAGAAGCGGACTAATACATTCCGGCATTTTTAGACGAGGTATTTGTATAGATTAAAATAAATAACATTCGATAGATTAAAGTCAAGGATACCTTGAATTTTATTTTAAATTCATCTTGTTGTTTGAGAAAAAATTGTGATTAATTTTATCCTTTATGGTTTTCTTTATTTTTAAATCAGTACTCTATATATTATTTAATTCTACAATGACTACATGTTTTATAATTTTTTTAGATTTCTACAATGAATTATTATTTATCAGAACTACATTAAGATATAAGATATTTATTTTTAATACACTTATTTTTTTAATCTAATAATTTTGCTGTGTTGAACATAAGTTTATATATTTCAATTTTTTACCCATGATGTGGATAGAAATTAAATGTAAAATTTCGGTTTATAAGTGACTTCCTATTGTTTTTTACATGCAATGATAACATCGAACAAAATGTGGTATCAAATCAGGTCTCTATATTTGATAATGAGATGATATTACTTAATTTTTTTAGATATGTTAGTTTATTTAACATTCATATCTTTTTCCTTCCACAAAAAATGCGGAAGAGGAAAAAATTCATTATAATGGTAGGAATACATGTGAGTTCCATCAAAAGGTTGAATCCATAAGGCCCCTAATATTTTATAGTAATGATAATGAGTATTATAGTGATAAGACCAAAATATGTATTTATCAATAATGGTTTATAATATTAAATAATAGTCAGTGCATGTTATAATGTTATAGATAAATAAATAAAATATTTTTTTATAGAGTAAAAATTTGAATTAAAATTAAAATTTTGTATTCATAACACTTTTCCATATCCAATTCAGAGGAATATATACAACCACGATTCTTCATTTAGAACTTCCTGTAGCATAGGAAATAAATTATTTTTTACACATTTGTTAAAATAAATATCTTTTGATACAAAGAGAGCTATTCTCTGAGATAACTAAGAATAATTTTTTATAGCTAGAGGAAGAAATTAACAAATTAATTAGAGGATAATTAAAGTCATTAACAACTTATAATCACTCCGAGAGAAGGATTTATCAAATTAATGACTTATTGAGAATCTAATTGATATTTTACCAAAGGAGTATGAATATAAAATAATTTCTATTAATTATATAATGAATATCCCAAAGTTAACAGTTTTTTATTTCATATCAACATTAATACAGGTTCAATGTCTCTTAAAGAGAGATAAAAATATAGAAAAGATGAAAACAAGGGTTTATTTTACATCATGTTCTAGAAATATAAATTATAAAGATAACACTAAGAGTGGTAATGTAAAAGGATATGAAGATGATAATTTTTTTTGGAGATCACTAAGGATGATTTTTCATATATACAAAGGAAAATATTTAGAAGTTGAAATTTTAGTTGGGATTTCAATAATAGAAAATAGAGAAAATTGATAATAAAGAATCATCATAAAAAACTTTATATGAATGTAGAAAAAATACACACATTAGAATTTACTATCAAAAATTCAATAGAAGAGATTACAATTACCATACCAATCCTTTCCAAAGTAAAATGAAGATAATTTTAAAATAAATAGACACATAGAGTGCTAGAAATAGATATAATATATAAGACATTTCATCTAATGAATATAATGATTGAGAGGGGATTAAATATTTCTA
The DNA here is from genome assembly GCA_963277665.1 of Viscum album. Taxonomy (NCBI): domain Eukaryota; kingdom Viridiplantae; phylum Streptophyta; class Magnoliopsida; order Santalales; family Viscaceae; genus Viscum; species Viscum album. The sequence continues at coordinate 32,050,433 of OY728163.1, forward strand.
TTCAAATAAAAATATATCAATAAATTTTAAATTTTAAATGATAATGTTATAAAATATTTAATGTTCATCCAAATATTCCCTAAATAATACAATATATGATTTATCTATTGAATATAGTGATGGTGGAGAGTGAAATTGTTTTGATGATGATATAAAAATTTAAAACTAGATTGGAACTATAATATTTTATTATTTAAGTTGAGGAAACATATAAGAGGCTATGCAAGATTTACTTTTGAAAAATGTTAAGGATTCTGAGCATTTTTTAAACAATAACAAGTTATTTTAAAATTTCTAGGATTGGATTTATTTTAAAACATAAATTATGGTATGCCCATTACCCAATTCATCAGAAGATCATGTGAAATTAATTATCCTTGAAGAATATAAATGAAAATTTTAAATCAAAATCATAAATAATATGATTTAAATTGGAAACATGTTTCACTCATCATCAACAATTGTTTCTCGGGTGATCTAAACAAGGAATCCAATAGATATACTTACATTTTGGAACCTCGATCAAGCTTCAACATATGATATACAAATTAAAGTATGAATACAAAAATTGTATTAAAAAACTTCATGTTCATGGGATATCAAAATATTGATCCTCAAAACTACATCAGAAAATTATTTATATTCCCACAACATTATCTCTATATGACTTGATAGAGAGGAGAAGAGGATATCTGATTCATAAAAATACTTCTCTACCTTATTTTAGTTCTTAAATATTCATAAATACTTTGGTTATATGTTCCATATATTTCATGTTAATCTTTATTTTTATTTAACCATTTAAATGTATAAAAAAAATCTAAACAAGTCATAAAACTTATAAAATACTTTATGTATATTTTAGCACATATTTGTATCATTTAAATGATATTAAGTTATAAAATATGAGTCATTAACTTTACTGTCACCCCCATAAAATACTAAATGAACCTTGAGTATTTATTATTAAATAATTTATATTAATTTGAATTTATTTTTCATTTAATTCACTATGCAACTTGTGAATATAATAAGTAATTAAAATCAACTTTTTATTTCTAAAATCTAATAATATTGAATTTATTTATTTAAATTGTTATCTAATAAACTTGGACATTACCTGACAACTTTCATAAGTCCCACCATTACCTAAACTCAAAATCTCTTGAATTTTCTATTCTTCTAAATAAAATTTATGTGTTACCCTCAATGACCATATCTCAATATTATTTTGTGATAATATCATACTAGGAGAAGAGTATAGAAACCCATCAAGCACCCTAAGGATATAATGTTTATTTATGGTAATGAAAACCTCCAATGAACACACGATATGTAATATATTATATTTTTCTCATGATATATCATAATGTAGGACACACACTTCCAGTCATCGTACTTTATTTCTTTATATATTAATGGACTTACTAGATAAAATTAACATTATTCTCCATTTATATGGATTTAATAAATGCACTACAATCCTAGTTAACTTGGACTGATATATATCATCATTTCTTAAGCAACACAATATTTCTTGAACATTCAACCAATGTCATACAATCAATTACATATCCAATGGAATCTACCTCTCCATAACATAAATCTCATGGTTTTCATCTTGAATAAAATAAAATGATCAAATGATATAAGATTTTAATAACATTAAGTCTTGATACCAATTTATGATCATATAAATATGAAGAACAAATGGTACATGAAACCTGTGAGGTTCTTGTTGGTGGTTAGTCCTCATAATATACACATATAAAGATCACCAAATGTGAAATACATGAGATGAAGTCTCAATTATTATGATCCCCCAACACATTATATTCATATTTCATATTTATGAAATCATTATAATGTATCTAGAAAATAGGAAATATTTTTAGTATTAATGTCATATAATATCAAGATTTACATTATAACTTGGAACTACTAAAAAATATTAACAAAAGTAATAATTCAATTAAATAAACATGTAAAAAATTCAAAAACAGATACAATAATCTTTTGGTAAGTATATACCATGCAAAATTATTTGTACACATGATTTATAAATAAAAAAATACTTTTCATTTGGGGTACATGCAACCCACTTTTACAACACTCCCACTTATACTAGATAAAACATGCTAACAATGAACCTATTATCTCTCACATGAAAATATAATTCTTCTACTGAGTTATTGATTTAGTCATTGGGACTTCTATGTTCTCTTACATGGATAATATATTATCTAAAAATTTATCTCATGGTGTAATACTTCGCATGATATGATACACCCAAGTATAACCTTTTCATTCTCTATCATAATTTTGGAATCTTGGTTAGTAACTTTGGGATGACTCTATAAACTAAAAAAAATCACATTTTATACTTATTTAGCTGAATACAAATCCCAAACATATATAGTATTTCTAGATATGACTAAAAATGGATGGAATGAGCTTATCTTTCTCATTTCCCTATACAAAATATGATATTTGATTATATTTATCTAGCAATATACTAGTTTTCTCCACTTTAAACAGGTGTTCCAATATCTCATATTACTAGGAAGATATCCCCTGTACTTTATTAAGTACTTATAAGATATCTCATATAGTACAAGGAAGAATATATTTTATAGATACATTTATTTTTTTAGGATTTCAAATCACCATTTTAATCTACTCCTATGGCCTATACACGTATTTTTGTAAATATTTAAGAGATGTGACATTGGTCATAATTTTCTCTTGAATTTTTCTAACTATTATTTTAAAAAGATGTCATTTTATATACTTTGACTTAGTCTGCATAACCATTAGATCTACCTCATTAGATATTATTATCTAGAACATAGGCCACTACTTTAATTCAATTTTTATAGAGTTACTATCAATCCAATATTATGTAACAGAAGGACTAATATTAGTTTTAGATAGATTTTACAACACATTTCACTTAGAAAAATTTGGTTCTCCAACTAACATCCTTCAGATAGAATTAGTTCAGATAGAATATTATTTGACAAAAATGACTACACAAATCCATAAATGGATCACTAAAATTTAATTTCATATTATAATTGGAATTTTTCACTAACCCTTTCTAGTTTTATTGTATTGAAACCTTCATGGAATGGTATTATTGACATAAAATTCCCAATATGATGATCTTACAAACATTTTAAAGCAAGTATAAATCTAATGTACTTAATAATAATGACACTGTATAACCAATGGATAATTTTGGTGATTTTCTTGTACCACTAATGTATATTTTATATTGAATACCTAACAAAGGATTTAGATAAATTTGAGAAACTTCCAAAATGTAGACATTATTTTGGTACATGATATCAATTATATAAATTCATATGGACTTCATTCGAAAAAAATTTCTATATATCACATCCCTGTAGGATTCATTATAATTATTGAATAATATATTACCCACCATGGTGAATATAAAATCCATATTATTGTTTAAACATTTCTATGCAGTATGTGTGTCTAGAATTTTTTCTTACCATGATATCATTTATATCTCTAGTATTTATATAATATTCTATTTAATCTTTATGATAATAAAATTGATTTCGTTTGTGTTTTTCCTTGATGCATATAAGTTTAGTTTCTTTTCCATAACATACAGTTATCATCTAAAAAATGATATTATGACATAATGGAGTTTAATCATATTATAAATCATATAATATCCAATTTTTGTTATACTTTTAGTATGGTCATGGGTTCACACAATTAGTTGTGATGCATGTCTCAAAAGATAATGGAAGATTTTGCAATTCCTATAAGTCCCAACATTGATTATCATTTTACTAACACAATGAATATTATTTTTATTTATAAATTTTATTTTTGGAATTGTTCCATGACACATTATATTGACAAAAAATATCCATGCAAGACTCATCATCGATCGTCATTTTACTAACATCCATGCTCTGATTTGTGTGAGGGAATGTGATTTTAGGAATAAATACACTCTACATCTTTAATTATTGATGAATGTGTTGGGCGGAGAAAGAAAGGAGTGATGGCAAAAGGGGGGGTGAATTGCATTTTAAAAAATAATAACAATTTAAAATCAAAGTTAAAGTGCTGCGGAAATAAAAGAGGCAAGACACACAACTTGATAACGGAGTTCGGCTTAAACCCAAGCCTACGTCTCCGCTCCCAACTCAGCCGTTGAGAGATTTACTACCGCTTGTTTTTTAATGGTTTTAGCAAGAAACCCACTAGACTTTAAGGTTAGTCTAGAACATATTACAGCTTGCTTTTAATGGTTATGCAAAAACCCACTTGCTTTCAATGGTTGAGCAAGAACCCACTAGCCTTCTTACAGGTGAAGGCTAGCTCACCTTTGTCTCAAGCCTTTTAAAGGAAAGGCTTGACCAACCTCTTCACACCTTGAAGGTGGTGTGAGAACCCAAAAGAGGAGATGAGAGAAAGAGATGGGGGTTTGTAGGCACAAACCCAAAATGATGCTCAAAATGATAAAAGCAATGAAAAACCGTAATGGGGAAGTCTTGGGCGCCAATGGATTGATGGAGCTGATGAAGGGCGCTCCCAAGCTTCTTTGGTGGTGCTCCTTGGATGTGGAAGTGTGTTGGACCAAGTGGGGTTCCCTTGGAGCAATCCGCCGAAGGTTTTCCAAATGATGAGAAATGTGTCCCGTGGGCTTCCGTATATTTTGCTTGTGTTCCGGGGCTTCCTAGTCCTTTATTTATATAGGGGGAACCCTCAAATGGCCTTTGGGAGGCTTCAGAGCCGTTGGAGAGGTCTTCGGAGCCGTTGGGAGTCAAGTGGACAAGCCTGGTCAAAGCCCAATGGCTAGTTTGACTGGCTCCACCGGCTGACCGGTGCTAGGCCACCGGTTGGCCGGTGCTTGCAAAAAGGAGGAGGGCTTCTGTCCAGGCGCCACCGGCTGGCCGGTGAGGAGGCCACCGGTTGGCCGGTGCTGAGGCAGTAGAAAACACTATTCTGCTGGGTGCCACCGGCTGGCCGCTGGTGAGGCACCGGTGGGCCGGTGGTCTGGACAGAAAGATGCCTTCTGTCCAGGCCTCCATCGGCTGGCCGGTGGTCTTCCACCGGTTGGCCGGTGGACTGAATTTCAGTCCACTTTTCTTCCTTTTCCACTGCTTTCTCCTGAAATCATGCCTATTTAACAAAAACACTTGAAAACAAGATTAGTAAAATAAGAGAGTGATTGTGATCATGAAAATTAAACCACGAGGGGTTCGGGAGGTACAACAATCTCCCCCTATTTTGATGATCACAATCACCAAAACAAACAATGTAAAAATGAAATGAAAGGCATGATTTAAAAGATTTTTCCCCCAATCAATCAAGAATTTCTCCCCCTTTGTGATTATCAAAATAGCACGGGGCATAAAACTTGATTGAGGGAAACGTTTGAAAAACAAGAAAGAGATTTTAAACCAATTAAAATTTTTGAGATTTGAATTGAAAGTTTTGAATTGAAATTTTTGAATTGAAAGTTTTGAATTGAAAATTTTGAATTGAAAATTTTGAAAATAAATTTTGAATTGATGGTTTTGAATTGAAAGACGCAAAAAAGCTTAAACAATCCTAACTCCCCCCAAATAAAAACAAAAAATCACCGGGGAGAGGCTTTTGAAACCGTGACAAATTTTGGTCCGGTGAGACTCGCTAGAAGGGATTTTTCAATCCACACTTGCCTAGTGGCGGGTCTTCTCCTATAAAATTCATCATTAAAAGAAATGGATTTAGGCCTTCCATACTAGGCATTTTTGCAATCGCACTCATAAATTAAGTGCCCGAGTTTTTTGCAATAATTACAAAATTTAAATTGAGAGTTCCCCCTTACAAAAATAGTTGGAGCATGGGAAGAGGAAGCTTGCTTGGAATAGCCAAGCCCTTCGGTGGTTCTAGAGATGCGTTGGGAACCAAGTAATTTGGTTAAATTTTGTTCCCCTTGAGTGAACTTAGCTAGGGATTCCCTTAGATCTTTGATTGTTGATTCCATGGAATCAACATCGGGAAGGTTTTGGATTTTGAGGGTCAACTCTTCCTTCTCTTTGAGAAGTTGTTTTTTTTCGGAAGGGAGTTTTTTGAAATTCTTTTTTAAAGCAACAAATTTGGAAGAATGTTTGTGAAAACCTTCCTCCAATTGATCTCTAGCATGTTGGAGATCCTCATAAGATAGATGATTAAAAGAATTGGAAGAACAAGAGGATGAGGAGTCGGAAGATGTTACCTCATGAAATGCCATTAGGCATTTTTTACCGTTGTCGCTTGAGGAGGAGGAGGAGGATGTGGAGCTATCACTCCATGTGGCCTTGAAAGCCTTCTTCTTTTCCTTTTGCTTGGCCTTTTTCTTGTGGGATGGGCAATCGGGCTTATCATCGCCTTTAGTACCTTCATGGGTTACTTCTAAAAGTTTCCAAATTTCATAAGAAGATGAGCAAGTAGAAATACGATTAAATTCATTACTGTCTAACCCACAATAAAGAGCATTCATGGATTTGCCATCAAGCTCAAAATTTGCAATGTCTTCGGGGGTCCATTTGGATTCATCGGGAGAAGAGAGAGAGTAACCATGCATGATAATTTTAAAAATAGGATAACCAATGCTTCTAAGAAAAGTGGTCATGCGGGTTTTCCAATAATTATAGTCGGTTCCATCAAAGAATGGAGCACGACCCAAAGAATAACCTTCGGGGGTGAAAGAAGTTGAAGCCATCACAATGGATCTTAAATTTGAAACCGGTGAAGGTATTACTCAAATTTTCCTTTGATACCAATTGTTGGGCGGAGAAAGAAAGGAGTGATGGCAAGAGGGGGGGTGAATTGCCTTTTAAAAAATAATAACAATTTAAAATCAAAGTTAAAGTGCTGCGGAAATAAAAGAGGCAAGACACGCAACTTGATAACGGAGTTCGGCTTAAACCCAAGCCTACGTCTCCGCTCCCAACTCAACCGTTGAGAGATTTACTACCGCTTGCTTTTTAATGGTTTTAGCAAGAAACCCACTAGACTTTAAGGTTAGTCTAGAACCTATTACAGCTTGCTTTTAATGGTTATGCAAGAACCCACTTGCTTTCAATGGTTGAGCAAGAACCCACTAGCCTTCTTACAGGTGAAGGCTAGCTCACCTTTGTCTCAAGCCTTTTAAAGGAAAGGCTTGACCAACCTCTTCACACCTTGAAGGTGGTGTGAGAACCCAAAAGAGGAGATGAGAGAAAGAGATGGGGGTTTTTAGGCACAAACCCAAAATGATGCTCAAAATGATAAAAGCAATGAAAAACCGTAATGGGGAAGTCTTGGGCGCCAATGGATTGATGGAGCCGATGAAGGGCGCTCCCAAGCTTCTTTGGTGGTGCTCCTTAGATGTGGAAGTGTGTTGGAGCAAGTGGGGTTCCCTTGGAGCAATCCGCCGGAGGTTTGCCAAATGATGAGAAATGTGTCCCGTGGGCTTCCGTATATTTCGCTTGTGTTCCGGGGCTTCCTAGTCCTTTATTTATAGAGGGGGAACCCTCAAATGGACTTTGGGAGGCTTCAAAGCCGTTGGAGAGGTCTTCGGAGCCGTTGGGAGTCAAGTGGACAAGCCTGGTCAAAGCCCAACGGCTAGTTTGACTGGCTCCACCGGCTGACCGGTGCTAGGCCACCGGTTGGCCGGTGCTTGCAAAAAAGAGGAGGGCTTCTGTCCAGGCGCCACCGGCTGGCCGGTAAGGAGGCCACCGGTTGGCCGGTGCTGAGGCAGTAGCAAACACTATTCTGCTGGGTGCCACCGGCTGGCCGCTGGTGAGGCACCGGTTGGCCGGTGGTCTGGACAGAAAGATGCCTTCTGTCCAGGCCTCCATCGGCTGGCCGATGGTCTTCCACCGGTTGGCCGGTGGACTGAATTTCAGTCCACTTTTCTTCCTTTTCCACTGCTTTCTCCCGAAATCATGCCTATTTAACAAAAACACTTGAAAACAAGATTAGTAAAATAAGAGAGTGATTGTGATCATGAAAATTAAACCACGAGGGGTTCGAGAGGTACAACAGAATGAATGGGTGATATATTATTTTGATCATAGGCCTAATGAAAATAATATCTTCTAAACAATCATATTTTTTACATATATTTTACATTCCTTAAAATACTTAATGGAATATCATGATATCTATGAATTTACCTCTATCTTCACCGTGGAATAGTTCACCCTCTCCAGCTAAACCAATTCTGAAATTTTTTTTTGGACTGCCTTTCTTTTCATGGTTTATTTTTTGAAAAACTAGATAATTGAATGTGTCTATAATAATTATGGTATTTATCTTTAAAGAGTATAAATACCACACTAGGTATATCCTTTCCAAAAAAAATTAGTTTTACTAGACCAAGAATCTCCACTCCATAATTGGGGATTTAATTCTTATATTTTATATTGACATGATATTTGTAATGATTCAACCATTATTGAACCATTAGTTGAGATTTAGACACAATAAATAGTATTAAGTGTAAAATGGAATAATTTATCCTTATATTCAATGAAAACATGTTATTAACATTTTGGTAATACCTAATAAAAGTGTAATTATAGTCAATAAGATTAGCATGTAAAAGTTGTTTACATCTCACTACTAACAAAGGAATCACCCATTATCATCTTCTTAGAGAAGTCACATTACTTATTATAAAATTTATATACTTATGTGGTTATTATATTCAGATAAACACTTTTATAAACTAATGCCCAGTAATTAAATGAAGAACATCAAATAAAATATTGAATATACACTAAGTTGATGACTCTACATTATTCTACATCAATTTAATTTATTTTATCTTCCATAGAATTTTTTTGTTATATGAAATGAAATTATCATTTGGTATGATTATTTCACTATTTAAATTAAATAATGTTGTGATGGTGAATTTGGAATCAAATATTCTGTGTAACTATCACCTTATTCACCATAATAACTTTAGATTAATATTTATACTAGTTATTATATTCTTAGTGAACCTTACCTAAAAGGTAATGAAACATTCCCTATATAATCATCATTTTATAATAGTAAATGAAACTAGAATAATTGGATGATAATGATAAATAACAGGATATATTGAAATTTTATGATATATATTTCAATTTACAATTGTTTTGTGTAATCACTTACTCATTAATTTCTCATTCTACCTTTTCCTTATAGACTTCTTAGTGACGAGACAATATGTGAAACAATCGATATATTAATATTGTTGTATGAATAAAGTAGACATTGATGATAATATTTTTATGTAAACATAAAATTAATCATTCAGGTGTCTCATTTAAGCTTCATCCTCACCGTCCCTTCCTAAAGTAGCTCAATTGGATGTGGGGAATCGAGCACAAAGAATTTCATTTCATATAATAATCCCATTCACATGTGCATGTACTGACCTTGGATGTTCAAGATATGTATGACATGTTTTTATCTATAATTGATCCTAATGAATTTTTAGTTTCACTACCCATTCATCTGAAAAATAAAACATATGGAGATTAGTAATTTTATCTTGATTACCACTTATTTGGAAGTATAGATTTTATTACCCATAAATCCTCACACTATTTTTAACAAATCATTGTAGTCTAAAACTACTATATTAATAAGACTCAATTTTTTTGAGTATTATAGTGTTAAGAATAAATTAAAAACTTAACCTTATAGTCAATGTTATCGAAATTTCACTATATCGAGAGTTTCAAGGTTGGATTTAATCAGTCCAACTACATTAACTCATGTACCCTTAATATGTTGAATGGAGTCCCATCTCATGAAATAGATCACATTTCATTACATAACACTTTGAAAATAAAGTGAAACAAGATATCTATAAATTTTCAACCCTTCCAACATTAGTTAAGTAATCCCACCACTCTCATGTAAATTCCTTAGTAGTATGAGGAACCCTCAAATGGGGATGATGATCATGTCATATATATTGTTTTGTCCATATTTATGAAATATATCGAATTTAAGGAGATAATATTATATATTTGGTATTTTATTTTTTCTAGGAGAATGTAATCTATTTCAATTTACACTTTCTTGTTTTATTTAACAATAGTAACATATTTATAATTATATAAATAAAATACAATTACCATGGACGATTATTTTTATTTTTGCATTCTTATTTATTAGCGAATGTTATCACATATATTGACACATGCACAAAAACTCTAAAATAGGAACAAATAAAATTAAATGACATTATCATGAATGAATTGTAATAAATGATCTGTTAAGTGAATAATAGATTAGCCTATGACCTAGGGGAAACTCCTTGACTCGTGACACATACTACTCGAGTTACATTGATCACCTCATCCAGTTTCTCACCAAGTCTCATTGGGAAATTCTTTACCATTAATCATTGTAACATTACAATAATACTCACACATATGAAAAATGATCTTAGGTACACAGGATACAAATAATTTTATTTATTTTGGATATATATACCCTTCTATGTTATTACATAAGAGGTGATGCATATATCACCATTTATTTAATAATTATTGCAATGATAGAAAATTAAATTAAATAGTTAATTAATCAATATAACAGGACATGCATTGGTCAGTCTATGGATCATGGTTAGTTATTAAAGAAAAACTCATTTAAATAAATTAAAGTTGTGATAAATTCAACCTGAGAGTATTTATAATGAATTAATATAAATTTTTATTTTTTATTTATAAAACACTTTTATCATGTTCCAAAATTTAATTAATAAAATTTAAAAAAAATTAAATATTTTCAAAACATTTCTATATTTACTCATGCTCTCAATAATTTTTAATCCCCTTATAGGGGTTTCAAATAGTGATGAAATAATTGGATGGTTCGAAGAGAAACTCTTCCACCTTGGCAGTGGTTAGGATGACTAGATAGGGGTGATTGGTTAGTGGTGTGAAAACACCCAGACACCATTTTCAAGGGAATGGAGGAAGGAACTGCTCAAGGAGTTACACACACATAGACACACACACACACATGTTTTTTTATAAAATTTTGCACATTTGGAGCTATAATTTATCCCACACTAATGGGGGGATTCCTCCTTACATGGGGTTGACTAAAACATCCCCAGATCCTATTTTTTTTACTTTATATAGTATCCAAAAATGGTTTCTAATTTTTCTCCCCCACAATTTGAGGGGTTATACTCCACTTAAGGGGTGACTTATCCACCATAAAGGGGGTTTCATATTTAAAAAGTACAATTTTATTTGATTTATTTATTTATAGAGATGTCTGGGAGGAATATTATCACCCAATTTAACATCTAAATTATACATATATATTTATTTAAATTAGTTTTTAAATTAGTTCTCATTGCCTCAAAACACCACGATATTGAATCTAATCCTTTCATATCCTGCACTGGTAGAATTCAGAATATTGCTTCGAACAAGATGTCACTATTCATTAGTAGTGTAATAACCAATCCTACCATGAAATGAAAATAGTCACATAACCCATTAGTTTCTTATAATAACTTGATTTCATTCCTATTATACCCAAATAAATTACCCATAGGGGTTACTAATCAGAAAAATGACCGCCCCCATAGGGAAACACCTATTCCTTCAGTTATCTTTTGCCCCATTCACACACTCCCAAGGAAACATCCCAAGAGGTAAACCATCCTAGAATTACTTTATCCTCACTATAAAATAGAATTATGATTTGGTAGGCAATTGAAAATAAGGTTACACTATATTGACACGTGTTTTGAAATTTAGTATTTTAAACCTTAATTTTTTATGGATGTTACTTTATCTACCCACATATTAAATAATATAATCCAAAATGTATACCCCAAACCTCAAACCTAGAAATTTACACTTCACTTATGGATGTGCATTGAATCAGGTACTATATTTCATGACTTGAAGAACCCATGCAATGAACCTAGTCACCTTACCCCATGTGTCTTTGATAATACTTTGGTTACCTCTCCAGAAAACCAGATGTTATTACAATCATGGTCATTTATAAGAATAGAAACATTCCCTATATCACAACACATTTTCTATTAGTATGATTTTACTCACTCTCACACAACCACGTAAATTTTATTAGAGGTCACCAATCATGAAACTACTCCAAGACGAAACATGAATATCAATGGAGTTTAAATCACGTGGGATTCTAAAAATATGGGTTCTTATTTTTGAAAAAGGTTGTAACATTTAGGATTTTATGGTTGACATTTCATGGGGTGTTATAGTAAAAATAATATCATACTAGAGAAATATATATCAAAATATATCTATTCTTTGAGCTTGAACAATTTTAATTTCTATCTCTAGATGACCATAACTCTATCATCGTAACTCTAATCCATTTTCGTTTTATGGAAATAATACCATGACAATGAATTATTTTAAATAAATTAAAATTTAATTTTTTTAATAAAATTTAATTAAATTCATTCTCACTATCAACTCAATTAATGGATCCCAGGGATTTACAGATGTATAGAAAATGTATTTTTAATTTTTATGTCTATATTTATGTTGAATAATAAAATATTCCATACAAAATCCTAGATTCATCCATAGATCAAGTGAAAAATAATTAATCAAGAAGAATAAAAACTAATAATTTAATGAAAAATTATACCTAATATGATTTCGACAAGAAACAAGTTCTCCTTGTCGTCGGTGATCATCACTTGAAGGAAAAAAATCTTGATCACTCTAGATTATCCATAAGTAATTATAAACCATGATGTATCATAATCATTTGAAATTTAGATATGATAATGAATAATTGAATTCTCTTAAATTTTATCACGATCTTGTGATATCAAATTAATGATCCTTGAAGTTGGATCAAATGATTCATGATCTCCCCTTCATTTTACCCTTGAATGACATTTGAGAGGTTTGGAGAGAATATATAATTTGAGAAAAACATTATCTACATTATTTTTGGACATAAAAATTATTATATAATTAGGTTGTGACATCAATAAAATCCATTCATGTTATTATGAATGCTAACCCTTTAACCATACAAAAAAATAACATAAACGATGCTTAAAACATAAAAATAATGCCATGGATATTTTATTACATGCCTGTAACACCTAAACTATATTACATGATAAAATATGGGTCCTCAAATTGAATAAAATCTCTTATAAATATTAAATTATCATTAAATATTTAATATTTAATGTTCATTCAAAAAATATTTTTCACTATATTCACAATAGAACCTATGAATATAATATATTAATAAATTCAATGGTTTTTATTATAAATATGAATTATATTTAATATATTTATTTAACATTTTATGATATAAATTTGGATATTAACCAACCAAGATCACATGGACCACCATGTCCTAATCTACAATTCTACAAAATTGTGAAATCGTTTGAATATGATTTGTGTGTAACCCTTTAGAACCTTATCTCGATATTAGTGAGTTATACTCATAGACTAGTATTAGTGTTTAGAAACCCATCAAGGACCATAAGAAGATAAATTTAATGAAAATCAATGAAAGAATCCTATAAAAACATGTTGTGTAATATATTATCATTATCTTGTGATATCTCAAAATATAGGTCACACACATTATGTCATCATCCTTTGGAGATTTATTTACTTGATACATTACTAGATATACTTAAATTTATTCACAATGGACATGGATTTAACAATTTTACTACTTTCCAGTTCAACATGGATTGATACATGTCATCTTTTCATAAGCTACACCAGTATTCTTGAACATTCAATGAATAGCATACCATTAATGATAAACCCAACACAATCCATATGACTACAATATAAATTTCATGTTCTTTCCTTGAAACAATGCACATGATCAGATGAAATTTATTTATTATGATCTCAAGTCTAGAGACAAAAACCTGTGATCATAAATAGGAATAAACAATGACACATGAAATGTTTAATGTTACTATTGGAGGTTTAATCCTCACAATCTCATGTACATGTGATCACCAAGTGGGAAGTTCTTGAGAATAAGTCTCAATGACTAAAACAACGAGTCACTTAATAGTCATACACAATATGTCTCTGATCAGTATGAAATATCTAGATTGTATGAAATTTGTTTAATATTATTTTCGTAATATTTCAAGGTTTATATTATATCTCCTAACTGCTATAATATATTGACATGATAAATAATATAAGGAAATTACCATGTAAATAATGCATGTAAAAGTGCCAAAACTATTATGGTAAGTACAAATCATAATCAAATATCTATATAAATAATTTTTAATCAAAATATACTTTATAATTTGCGTATAGAGTCCCTACTTTTAGAACATAAAGACCAAGATTTACAAAAATCAAACTGAATTGATTAAATTAATGAATGATATTTCAATTTTATCATCTGAATTATATGATAAGAATTAATAATACTCAAAATATAATGGTGATGTTCCTAAAATCTTATTGAAATTGAAATAGATAAGTATTTCTTATAACTTTCATAGAATAAAGTTTTTATAAGACTTTTTTATTTTAATTAAATGAAATAAAATATTGAAAATATTAAAAATTATAATTTGAAACATATATATGAGTTAGATATGTGTAAAGAGAATATTTCAATGTTCTGTAATGAGTTGAAATGTAATGGAGTTATTAAATACTAATAAAATCAATCAAGAATCGATGATTATAAGTTGAGGAAGTCGTAAAATGAGTTGAAATATATTCAATATTAAAATTGAATTTTTCAATTAATGAAATAGAATGAATGTTTGAAAAAATAATTTAATATAATTTCCACTTGAAGGAAAAGAAATTAAAATATTTGTGTGTAGGTAGAACCCAAAAGATCTATATCTGGAGTTAGAAGTAAATCCATCAAATGTTTTCTGTATCAGTCAATATATATGTCGAAAAATTGATAGGCTTTTTCCAATGATCCAAAGTGGATTCCATTGGAGGAAAAAATACCCCCTCAATAAATTTCAGTTTTTGGAAGAAAATTAATTTTTATTTTAATGGTGATAGCTAATTATGAGAACTAGAATATCAAAAAAAATATTTCCAAAGAATACATTCAGAAATACTATTTTCATAAAGAACGTCTATTTTCATAAGACCTAAATTCCAAAGACATGAAATATCTACATAACGGAATTTGAATAGATTTCACAAGTATATTGTAGCTATTTTTTATCTTTACAATAATTTAATTTGGCCTTTATATTTTGAATATTTAATGTTTGGGTTGAAGGACCCCGGGACACCCTAAGAGGGTAGGGGTGAATCAGGGTGTCAAATTTTTCTTTTAAAGTTATGGATCTTGTTCCCATGTTGGTAGGAACTTGTTAAACCTATATGATGGAAATGAACAGAAAGAAAGCATTCACATGAAGAGAGACTACACAACATTTTTTACTTGGTTCACCACTAAGGGCTATGTCCAAGGAGCATACACAGACAGGTTTTCAGTCATACCAAATTCCACTAAACTTCACTAGCTGTGGATTAAAATGGTTAGGGCACAGTCACTATGTCCCAAGCTCCCTACCTTTACAAAAGGTTCAGGGAAAGCTCACAACGTCCCTTGGGTCACTCCCGTTGACTCCCCCTAGCTCACTTCCCTTGGTGATGTCACAATCAGTTTATAGACATGAAGGTCTCTTCATCATTACAAGAGAATGCATCTTCTGTTGTGTGTAGATGCTCTGTTGAAGTCTAACTTTCAATCATTGACTAATCTCAGTTTGCACCAAAGATATCGGGAAATCTTCCAACTTTCGTACAGCTCCAAAAAGATCAGCATACTCCAACCTCTCCGGGAACACTTCTCCAAGACCGGCGCACAAGTTTCACAAATGGTGCACAAGTCACTTACACGGTATAAATTCGGCATGCAGGTGACACCAACCCACTTGCATGACACTGCCTCTTTCAACTCCAAACTTGCGCGATGCTGTGCCTTTAACTCCCAAACCACCTTGGTCGTGCAGCCAACAACCGGTACGTACCCTCTACTTGCGCAACCCAACTACCACTTGTGAGACTCAACCACTTGCACGATGAGAGCTCGAAAAATCTCTAAGTCTTGAACTTAATTACAAATTAGTAGGGGTGGTCCTCTATTTATAGGCAAAACTGGACCCCCTGCGTGGTGGTGCTCAAGTATCCTCATGCCGCACAGGTCATAGTGCGCGACTCCAATAAACCTAGCCGCTGTCATGTAACTCACATGCGCAACCAAACCAATACTTTCGCAACCCTCTTTCCTTTTCCATATTTTGAACTTCTGATCATGTAGAACAATAGGCGCGCAAGTTTCTAGACCTCCTAGGAACCAGCGCGCAAGTCCCTTCTCGGTGCACAGGTCACTTGCGCGACCCAACCAATACTTGTGTGACCTATATCCCTTTTCCATTTTCCACGTTCTTATCTTGAAAAAATATAGGCGCAAAATCTCCCTCTCCTTCAAGTACATAGCGCGTAAGCCTTATATCCAAAATCACTTGTCTCCATTTGTTGATTTTCAGGCCCAAAAATTTGGCAAACACTGGGAAACGACGCCACCTTCAATACTGTTGTCTGCTTGAACTATATGATCATGTTTCTTGTACACATTCTGAACTTCTACCTAGGATTGTCAACAAACACAAACCATACTCCAATTCAAGAATAGAAGACCATGGTTCCAACATGGTTTTATATGTTTCATTGATTTCATCTTATATAATGAATATTTTTTATTTTTTGCTTGGATAACTATCTAAATAGTTAGAAATCAAATTTTCAGTGATCTTTTTTATTTGGTTTTTATTTTCAAAAAACATGTTCTATGGATGAAGAACAATAATTTACACTAGAGGATAACACTAAGAAAAAATACATTTTTAACATATGAATTTATGAATTAATTGATTATTTTTAATGGAATTTCATATTATCTTTAACATAATTAGATGTTTAATTCATAATGTTTATTAAATTGAAAAATTACTTTCTCAAAGAGTAGAAACATTATTTATTATTGTTGGATATATTTCAGACCATATGATCAAGTATGATCATTGAGTATAATGAATTACCCCTAATATATATATATAAATGGTTCAATAAGAATATATGTTAGAAGATAAAAGAAAACACATTGATAAATAAAAATACAAGATTATAAAAACTCAAAAATAAATATTTTAATTTCAATTTCTGATCATAGTATTTAAAATTAGAAATACCAATTATTTAAAAATGTGAATTACATTAATGAATAATGTTTTTATTCATATTTTATTTATTTATTATTATTATTTTATGAAGGGTGTATTTTTTCAAATATAATGGTATTTACAAATAATATTTATTTAAAAGGAGTTTCATTTTAAGATTACTTTAGTAAATGATATTCAATAACATGTAGTTATTTATCACTTTAGGGTTTTAGTATTGATGATTGGATGTTTTTTAGTAGAAAAAATATTTTCTTATTTTTAGATATTTTAATGATTTTCACCTTTAATGATCCCAATTTTTTTATAGGATATAATATATGAATCTAAGAGGGAATAAATTCTATGAAACATATATAATTTTTAAAATTAAGTTTTTTATTATTGTTTATAGAAATAATTTTTTAGTGGTGAAGTATTTCAAAAAAAATCATCTCTTTTTTTATTTCATTTGGAAATCACAATGGAGAGAAATCTAAAAATTTGATATAATATGATGATTTATAGATTTTATAAGTATTTTATAAAATGGGGTTAAAAATAAAATTATATAAACAAATAAAGTTCAAAATTTCATTATTATTTTACTAAGGGGGAATAAAATGCATTTTTTATAAATGGGAGAAAATTAGGGGAAAATTCCTTATCATATTTTTATGAAATTGAAAATTTTTAAGAGATTAATAATTTTTTGAAAGAGTAAAATAAAAAAATGGAATGTTGGTATTTAAAATATTTCATTCATATTTGTGCTTTTCTAAAATGGTGATATTATTGAGTCATTGAATCAGTTTTTTACATTGTTTTCAAAATCACATATTATTATTGTTTTTAATTCATTCTTGATTGATTTTTAAGTGTTTTTTTATTATGAAATGAAAATTCAATAACAGTTATTCTAGAGTATTTTAGTATGAAAAAAAGTGGGCTCAATTTTATGTCCAGTCTATTTTTAACTAGATTAATGAAAGCAGTAGCTATGATGGTTGACTAAATTAAAATAAAAAATGTAACGTTGAGTTTATCAGAGGATGATGATGTTTCTCCCATTAGAGTCACAACTGATCCAAAAGAATATCGAATCTTACCATTTAGTGGTTTATTATAAATAGGACCACAATATCAAGGAACATGAAAATTATTGAATAATAGAAGTAAAAACCTCACTTAAGAATGATATTTTAATGATTTCTTGATTTTGAGAAACCAATTGTTTCCGAGAGAGCTTCAAATCACTATACTTTTTTAATTTTGATATTTTTTCTTAAACCATGATTTAGAGGATCACATTTAAAATTTCATGGAATTTTAGTTATATTAATTGAGTGTCCAATCATTCAAGAACAATGGATTATGTGTTGGATGATAGAGCCATAATTTTAATTTATAGAAATAATTTTATATACTGATCGAGTTGATCAAGGGATTTCTATAGGATGATAGTTTGAATCTTCTGGGTTGTAGAAGAAGAATAAAAGAATCTAACATATTTACTAAATGGATTCCAATGTACTGTATGTAAACCATTCTAATAGGTTAACATTTTGGATACCCCGAATAAGTGTTAATATTCTCTTTAATCATTCAATTAAAAGATTTATTTATAATATCCTTTAAGGAATACTTGGTTTGTAATTAAATAATCCTTGTTTTGTCTAATTCTGTTATTATTACCTATTTTATATTATTTTTATATTTCTACCATGCATTTTTTGTTTCATGTATGTCTATTAATATATGAAAGAATTAATTTCTCAAAGATTATATATTTATTAAGATAAATATTTATGGGTTGAACATATGTTCATATCTTGGGATAATTTTACTCTTGATAAGGGAAACAATATATCATATTTTAGACTATATTTAACCCCCACAATTATGGTTTACCAACCTTGATAAACTCATAAAATCATGATACAATAATTAAAAGTCTTATGTGATACTGATGATCAACCTTACCCACTAATATTTCTAACTGATATCATGATACATCTAGGTAATACTTATATGATCAACCATTTTAATAAAATGTCATAAATGTCCATATTGATAACATTTCTACCAAAAACCTAAAGTATCCCATCATAATCCTTGAAAAAAATTGGAAATATTTATTCACAACATATAGTACCATTTATATGGGATTAATCTATGTTACAAAATTGACTCTTATAGAGTTGGTAAGAGGTAATACTTAGATCCACAATTGTAACTACCCCACGATACTCATTTTTATTAAGGTGTATCTTAGTTGAGAGGACCTTCATCTATATCTCTATTCAAGAAACTTTAACAAATTTTCCTTGATTTTTCCTAGTCAAAACATTATCCACAATTTTACATTTCCTAGGGGTCAATTCCATCTTTAAGTCAAAATACTTCAATTAAATAACCCTCCTTCCCTATTTATGGGTCATTTCATATTATGAAAAGATATATATATAAGGCTATTACTATCACTATAAACCATATATATCTTCTCCAACATGTAGTTATTCTTACATCAAAATGTATTCACTACCACAATCTACTGAATATCATCAGTCATGTATTTTAAATCGTATGGTCCTAGAATCCTAGACCCATAAGTGACGACTAACCTATCAAGAATTGAAAATATTTTGATATAAACCCCTAAGGATTCACAATATAGATTATATTAATTAATCATATCATGAAATATCATGATAGGTTCTGACATAAAATTTCTCTACAGATCTAGGAGGGTCATATCAAAGGATCATGCCACTCAAAATTCACCACTTTCTTGGTAAGGGCAGTCATAGGCATTTCCAACCGAGAGACGTTCGGAATGAATATCTTTTAGTACCATTCCAATCATAGGAAGATAAATTATCAAATATAGTATTGGGTTTCTCTCAATAAACTATGATTTTGACTTACTTAGAATATAATGATATTCCAACCACTGATATTGCATCTTATAAAATAGAACCTCTCTAATTTAGGAAAGAAACATTGAGAGATTGGTAAAAATAAAATTCTCTCTGTGTAGTGCATAGATTTTTTTGATAATTGGGGGGGGGGGGTTTGAATAAATCATATCTATTTTTTATAATTATAATATTTAATTAAATTTATGTCATTAGTTATGATCTATATTCTATAAATTTGTTTCTCACAACTTCACCTAGATATTGTAAAATTAATAGTCATAGGATACAACTATTTTAACAAGGTTTGACCTTGATGTTAGTACCTAATCATTTATGTGATGGGTTAAAACCCCCAAAAATATATTATCCACTATAGATACATGTGGTTACAAAAGAAATATTTCCAATCCCATGAGTATAGTTTCACACTATAACCCTTCCAAATTCTACTCATAGTAAATAACACTTCTCAATAATTTGAATAAGTCATAAAGTTATAGAATTGTTCCTCCTTTGAAATAATAAGTATGGCTTCAATTTATCCATTTTCATGTTTTTTAATCTTTTAATCCTTGATTTTTCTTATCATTTTACTTCAGAAGTATTCTCTTAGTATATTTCACTATCACAGTTCATAATAATGATCCTACTTATCACTTTCTCTTCAAGATTCAACACAGTATTATCAAATTTGTTCTTCCTCCTCATTCTATTGAATATTTGATATCATCATGTATTCTTCTTCCATTCATTGAATAAAAACAATTAGTCTTCATATCTCATCTATTTAGTATAGAAAATTATCATCTTCTTATAATTATTCATAAATAGTTTTGAATTTTCCTAGGGGTTTTCAAGAGTGGAAAATTTTTCCACTTATATATCCTATTTTATTTCTTGTTATCCCTTTATTTTATTTTCACATAATTCTTAATATAATTTGCTCACTCAAAATATAGAATTTTTTAAAATAGAGGTTGAATGAGATATTTGTATTAGAATATTTTGGGTATATTTTAATTATTAATCAATATCTAAATCTTAAAAAATATATGAAAAATATCTCCTTTCAAATATCAGTAATTATTAGGTTATTTTAATAATTTAAATATCCATAAAATCAATAAAATCCAAAAAAACAATTTCAAATTTGATTTATATATACATGTAAATATGAATAATTTCCATGTTCATCACATCTTTGTGAATGGAAATACACTAATCACAAACTTTTGGATCATAATCCGAATAATCATGATGCTTATTTCAACTCAATTTAAGAACATGAATCATCTGACTATGAAACATTAATTATTCTAAATATTAATTATTAATACCATTTATTATTTAATCTCTCACCACTTTCAAATTGTTTTAAGTAAATTACTCATAAGGAGTATTAAATCACTCATACATAGTTTCATTGAATCATACTCAATATTTGAATGAAACATACCATGTTTCAGATGATAGATACATAGTTCAATTGTACGCAGGTATAAATGAATCATATATAAGTCTTGAACGACTTGTACATGGTCCAATGAATTATAATGAAACAACACATGTCTCAAAAGAAGTACATATTAACTCATACATAGATAGAATTCTTCTTATCATTTAATCATAAAGAGTCATAAATGAATCCTACATTGAGTTTGAATGTTTCATACAAAATTTTTTCAATGTCATGACTTTGTGACATTTTATCTTTAACTCAAAACATCTTTCTTGCTTCAAATTATTCTATAAAAACCATAATAAATCTTAGATCCTTCTCAAAACATTCATAAACCACTTCAAAAACTGCAAATGAGTTTATAAATATATCAACCCCTTTTCAAATATCTTTATAATTATTCCTAAAGATTTATAACATATTTAATGCTAATTTTAGATTATTTCAGTTACCCTTGCTAAATTTTGTATTTCACCATGAATAATTCAATATTAGTCCTTAAATATCCATATTTACTAGATTTTCATCATTCATAATATTATTTAAGTTATATATTTTTATCCAACAAAACATTTCTTTGATTTATTTGAAATTATGCTTTACAATCATCACATGTTGGGGGTTAAGATTATGAATATATATTTTAAATTATTCTATGTAGTAGCAAAAAATCATTTTTCCATTTATATATGAGAATTATCATCGTATTACCGTCCATAATAAGTAAATCCTCTTGAGTAATATATTGAAAAATCCATAATTTCTCTATCATACGAATATAATTTCCACTCATACATATTGACAAAAAAATATCTTTTTCTATCCAAATCCATTTAGTTACTTCAATGTATCTGTTGGGATTTTTTATCAATTATCATCCCCTTATAATCCAATTTTATTTTCACTACTTATTAAAAATAAATTCCAAGGATTATATTTAAAGTTATTATCATATCATTTATCTTTTTTCTTAGTATTTTCAAAATAGTTCTTATTTTTTCTTTTTTATTCGGAATCACATCCTAATAAACATATTGAGAGAAGAATGGTACCAAAAATCCATTATTAATAATACATTGTTTCATAAGATTTATATCTTTTGGGTATAACCAATTTTATTAAAAATGAATGAATAACATATATAAGAGAAGTTTTCTATACAAAATTATGCCTATGATGAAAACTCTAATAACATACTTTAGGGGTTGTACAGTAGATGTTTCATGATATGTTTCACCTTCAATCAACATAGAAAGCCCATAAAATGCCAAAAGAGTTAAAATTTCCCCCCAAATTAACATATATTTTCCATTAACTTCCACTCATCCTTAATAGAAAAACAATAACAGCCAGATTTAGGGAAATAATGTGATTAGAGAACCTCTTATCAACATTGCTTCTAAATCTATCAATTTCCAAGATTTTCATGAAGTAACTCAATTTTAAAGCTTCTTATTTCATTATAATCTTTAGGGGTTTCAATCCATTATATCTTCATCTTGGGAATTAAATTTTTAGATAATGGATAAAATTTCCTTATTTTTCAACTATCACAACACTCTCCAAATACCCCTTAATTTATCTCCTATAATTTCAAAAATGTTAGTATAATATAACATATAGATGAAGGAATAATGAAGAAACTGTTAGTTTTGTAGTTAAAATGAGAAGTTTAGAGTTTCCTATAAACAATGATCCCCCATTCCTGATAATATCATCACGGGAAGTATCCCTCATGATTCCTTTCCTATCACAACTTTTCATAGATCTCATTGAAATTTTATTCCCTTATTTTTTTTTAATTTTGCAGAGTAGTATTTATATCATTTTGTATCCAAGAAAATTTATTACCTAGAAGATTCATCATATTTTCATTAATTATTCTAATGAATGTAGAATAGTTATACATTCCTTCAAACTATGCCTAATTTTGTCACATCTTTCACAAATATTTTATAAAATCATTGGGTTTTCACTTTTAGATATCCTCTCATGGACTTATATGTGATCATGTGAATACACATTCATCCCATTAGTACCAGAACTTATTTTTTATTTATCAATATTTTTATGAATTTCTAGTAGTGATGGGAAATCACTATAGAACATTTATTAGGGTGGTCAGCTTCTCTTGGGTTTTCAGAAGACTTTTTTGGAAACCTTTGAAAGACATGGCCTTCAATTTTTCCTCACAAAATTCAATCCCTTTTAAATAATAAGGAATATCTCTATGTAATAAATTTACAAATTCCCCATCTCAATTAACATACTAGTCACATATTTCAAAAGTTTCTTCTAACCATTCAAATCTATTTTGGGATATAAGATTTAATAAAATCCTAGTCAATAGTCGCATCCTTTAATAATATGATCTCATTTTTTTGAGTATATCCCCCTTGGTTCAGGCACACTAATTAGTAAAAACAGATTAAACATGAAATATTATGCTTTATTTTAAAAAACTAGAAAAATCCAACATAAATTCTGATACATTGGTCTTCAATATTAATGATAAATCTATCAATGATACAAGTTGAATCTGGCTTTGTCTTGTGAAATTGGTCTACCTATCATATTAATCTCTTCATTTCATGTGGAATAACATGTATCACTTATCTAATTAGTTCAAATATGTTCAGATCAATTTTCATAATCGTCAATATGAGAAATAATAGGATTATTTTGAAACTAATTATGTACCAATTTAACATATTGGGACTCTACTTCTCATTAGTTTGAGAACACATAGCTTTAACTTCATATGAATTATTGAAGGCATATCTAATGATTTCAATTAAATCTGAGCATCTAGACAAATTTATTTTCACTTAAATAGCTTTTATTCTTTCCAAAATAGTTTAAACTCAAAATTTCTTATAATATTTTCTTGATCATCCAATTTCAATTTATATTTCATTATCTCATCAAAGTATAAATATTATTTCTTTATATATTCATATTTCCCTTTATTTATCTTTTATTTTTCATTTTTTAAAAATCACTTATACCTTATAAGTTGTGTTTTTTACTCATGAAATGGTTATAACTCATTCTTCTATATGTATTCTTATACAATTGGTTATTGTACATCAACACCCCTTTAATCTATATCAAATCTAGTTTTAATCTGATTCATAAAAATAAACTCATCTTCTAACAATATACTTGATGATGATCCAACCAGTTCCTTCATAATCATCACATTTATTCTCTTGTATCTATAATTTTAATATTAATTTTTCCACATTTTTATTCATGATGTTTTTAATTCTCTTCATATGATTGAAATTTTGATACATTATTCGTTATAAAATTTATGGAAAAGTTTATAATTCCACTGTAGTTGTAGATCCTTGGTAGTTTCATCCATTTAACTTTCCTCTTAACATGTTTTAACTTATTTGATGGAATAAATAAAAATATTTTGATGTCCCTCTCAACTTCCTCATTATTATAATCAATTATTTCTTTATCTTCATCATATTGGATCTAAAACTTACTTGTAGCCTTGAAGGCAGTCTAATCATTAACTAATTTCTTTAAATCTGGGTGCTTCCTATTTTTATAAGCTATGAAAATGTTTATAACTCATCCATTGAGAGGTTTTATCAGTACACTAATTATAGTTTCTTCAATTAATCCCATCTATAAAGTTTTTCTTTTTCTTTTTAACAATAATAGAATCATACAGCTTCTCCCAAGTCCATAAGATATTACTGATAATTTCATTGACTCTTGTAAAGTAGTCATGAATATTTTTATCTTAAACAATTTTAATATAATCAAAATTTCATCTCCAAATTTTTATTATGGCCTCCTTGACATTAACATTCTTTCATAAATTCCATCTAATTAATCCAAAATTTCTTTTGTAGTTTAAATTCCTATGACCATTTTGTTCCATTATTTTGAAAGAGACATAATAATGGGTTTTTTATTTTCCTTCAAATTCCATATATTTTTACTATAAAGGTATATAAGATAATTCTCAACAAGAGGTGTACACCGCACTATTGTTGTATCTCATACTTTTGGTCCAAGGGATATAATAATGAGCAATATATTATTCCTCTATCTATAGTAGTTATTTCCATCAAAATTAGGGACAACTATTATATTTTTAGAATACAAATTCTCCATACATAGTAACTTCTTCGATATTTTATGGATAATATTTCTCTCCACCTCCAATGACACGAATGAATTAATTGTTTTATTGATTTTTGATAATCCACCTTTCAAGGGGTGATGTGGAGCCCTTATAAATCCCGTAGATGTATGTATTACATGGCCCGTAGGCCATAGAGTAATTCATTGCCCATAGGCTTGAAACATTACATACAACCCAGACTAACTAATTGGAACTAATCCTACCCAACATCTTCATTGTTAAATCAACTCTCCAACATCACACGGATGTTTGGCTCGGCTTTCCCATGCATGCATAGGCTTGTCCCAATGGAAGGTGTCATACCATCTCCTTCTTGCAATCTATTTACCTTCTGCTATGGTTAATGTTATTTGCTCCTCCTCCTTCTGAAGCTCGTTCCTTGTAGGTTGTATGGTTTCATCTGCACTTATAGTGTCCCGAAGTCTTGAGGTGGCCCATAGGCCTTACTGACCCGAAGGCCTGGGTGGCCCGATGGCCTTAAAGGACTCGGGGAACAAATCGGTGGCCCGAAGCCCTAAACGGGGGAATATTCCTATTTGCTATAGTTCTAAATAGTGCCTTCTACAGTTTCCAATGTAGTACCTGCTACAATTATGCACAATACCTACTATGGTACCTGCTACAGTACTGCTAAGGGGTGGGGGTGATCAGTAATATTTATTCAATTAAGATTTCATCATTTTAACTCAACCACTATGATTAGTTATGATCTATATTCACTCTCTTTGTGTATCACGTATCCTTAACTGAATAACATATAATGTAAAAGTTATAATACATGATGATTTTTATAAGGATAGGCCTTTTTGTGATATAATATTCCTTGTTGTGGTTGGTTAAACCCCTAACCATAAATTATTTACTATAAAAGCAAGTGGTTATATAGGGAATATTCTTGGTCCCATCAATATAGAGTCATATAATCATTTATCTAGAGTTCAATTGAAACTATATATTCTCACTACTTTGACTACCTCACAAAATCCTTGAAGACTTCCTTATTTTAATAACCAAATTGGACTTCAACTTCAGTTTTTTATTGGTCTAGAAACATGTCATCCATTATATTTATTCTAGATTTTATTCTACATTATTCTCTAATGATATTAGAATATCATAGGGAATGATGTTACTCCTTCTTATCACTTTCTAATAAAGATTTAACAAAATAGTAACAACATTGTTATTCCTCCTCAATACATGAAACACTTGGTAAATGTAATTTTCATTCTTTTGGATAAATCCAAAATTTAGAATCAATCTCTATAATATTTAGTATAATAGAGTATGAAATTATTCAATTTCCACTTTGATTGTTTTTCAATTCACTAGAGTTCTCACGTGATGATGGATTTTTCACTCACATATCTTACTTTCTTTCTTCTTCTCCCTACTTTTCATATTCCCAAAATGATCAATATAATTTACCTAAGCAAAAAATGGGAAATCCTCAAATAGTGGTGATAGGTTATCTTATCATTCAAAATCAGAGGATATTTTATAGTTTTGAATAATTATTCAAATATTATAAAATATCAATCCAATATTTCCTTTTAAATATCACTCCAAGATTGAGTTTCATTTATATTTTAAATCTCCATGTAATCTATAACATCTAAATTCTAATTTTAAATTAATCCATGGGTGAATTAGAACATGTATATTTTCAATATAAATGTTATATTTATAACATGGAACTCATATCATCACAATATCTTGGGTCATGATCCACTTAAATGATCCTAATGTTTATTTCTACTAAAGTTCACACATGCATCATCTGACATAATTTTTTATTTTATTCATAATATTAATTTAATATATCTAGGATTATTTATTCTCTCAATGATCTCAATAATTTTTCCAAGTAAATGAATCAAGTGTAGTATTTAATAATTACTATGTAGTTCCATTGACTCATACGAAGTCTCTAAATGACTTGTATACAATGTTAGATGAAACATACATAGATGAGTCATACACATGTTTAGATGACTCATATACAGGTCTAAAATGACTCATATATAGTCCAACAGTGAATATAGTAACATGAAATGAACCATATAATGTTCTTACTGATTAATACATAGATATACATTTATTTATAATTTTTTCATCAAAATCCTTGAATGAATCATATATTGAGTCCGAATGAATCATACAAAAATGTGCCTTAGTCAGGACATTTTCAAATTTCAACATCTATTGAAAAGCTATAACTATATTTAAATAATTTTATAACTACCATAATTAGTCTCATATCTTTTTCAAAACATTATAAAAATACTTCAAAACTTCCTATGATTTTAGAACTATATCAACCCTTTTTAAGCATCATTAACACTATTCCAAAATTATTGCAGCATATAGAATTCCCATTTTAGATAATTTAAAATACCCTCACTATCTTATTAATTTCACCATCAACCCTTCAATATCAAACCTTATATCTCACCACATACAATATTCTCAACTATCACAAAACCGTTTTAGATAGTGATTTTCATCAAGCAACACATGTCCATGATTTTTTGTCGATTAGCTATACGATCATCACATGTTGATGGATGCTGGAAATAATATTTATTTATAAATTTTAAAATTAGAAGTAGAAAATAATTTACCCATTTATATATAATAATCAACCATATTTGTTTCCATAATAAGTACATCATCAATAGTAATATAGTGAAAAAAACTATAATATAATCATCACATATTGAATCTTATTCACTCATCCATATTGAAAAAAATAACAAAATTATCTCCGTAAATCTACTTGGGAACATCACTATGTGTTCTGTATAAAAAATAAAATTTCAAAAAATATCTACCTATGTTTTTGAATATACCAAAATATCAATGAAAAATAAGAACATGATAATATCAAAATATGAATAAGAGAACCTATTAATTAGGGATTTAATCAGTGTTGGAATGTTCCTCAAACCAAATGACAACATAATAAACCCATTGAATCCATATATATTCTTGAAAATGGTTTGAGATATATTATATGTCCATTCATATAATTGATAATATCTAGATATCTTATCAATCATGGAAAATGACTTGTCTTCCATTAACCGATCAAATCAGTCTTCTACATGAAATAGAGGATACATAATCATAACCATAACTTACATCAACATTCAGTATTACACACATAATCATAATGAACCATCAACCTTCTATGTTAGTAAACATGTATCACCCCATGTGAAGATTCTGAAATAGGTGAAAACATTCTGACCCATCCCCCTATAGACCTTTAAGTCTATAATTTCTATAGGTGTCATCCTGTATAGAGGAATGAATATGGTCTCTTTATATAGAATCATACTAATTGTAAACTCAACAAATAAATTGAGTAAAACCCCAGACAATTTCTATAGAAAATCATTTTGGAATTAAATTAATGGAAATAATTGTTTTCACATCACCTCATCCCCCAAAATTACATTACTTAACCTGGAAGAATTCATTCTTGACCCCCAATGTTTGGGTTCGAAATGGACTACCTATAAAAATTCTCGACTCGGATCACCCTGATGGCTCTAATAAAGGTACTGGAACCTAACCTCATTTATTCCTCCCCATATTCTAGTGGATTCTAGCTATTACTTAAGGTCTAATGTATCATAATGGGGAGACACTACCCTTATATCATAGTAATAAAAATTTTAATAGAAATAAATAGATAACATTAGATACATAACTAATTAAAATAAAATGTGTTACATAAGAAAAATCAAATGAAATTTAATACAAGTATAAAAGAAGATGAATCATATTTTTATTACCCAAGAAATTATACAAGTAAATAAATATATTTTTAAGATAAAATATAAACTAAAAATCATTGGTACAGATTTATTAAAACCTATATAACTAATAATGGAAAATAGAACAAAATTAATAATCCACATATAATTTATATGTCTTATGACTCATATTCTCCAATAAATATCATTGTTATAACTAAAACTATACAAAATAAAAATTATAAAATCCATGGAATTGGAATAATAAAAGAAATAAAAATGATAGTTATTATTTATGTCATTGGTTTTAATGAATTGATACTATGTAATTTAGTCGTTATATAACCGTTGGGAATTGTTATTTTTAGAAATTATTATTATTGGGTATTATGACCATTGATGACATTACCACTATAATCTAAGAGTTACAATTGGTGTATAATTGAGGTAATTTAAAAGAGTTAATTTATAAAAATTATAGAAACCATGGCCTCAACCAACATGAACATCCCTCATGAAGCTCATGCATCTATGCATTATTAATAGGTGGAATCCGTGTGATTTTTTTGACTTAGACCAATGAGAAATTCATTAACTGAGGTTAGATTGGAATCATTAATGGTATAAGTTCACATTGGTAAATACCACTACCAAATTAATCATAGATGAACCAACACATGAAAGCACCACAATGTTTTACTATAACTTTAGGGTTATGGTGGTGTGATAAACACATATGCATCTAGAGGTTATATAGTTTTTATGTGTAAATTATTTTAAAAATTAAATGTTGTTTTATTGGATACCACATTTTTATAAAATGACCCAAATTTATATAAGAATTTATATTTACATTATTTGATGATAAATTAAAAAAACTGGATGTCATATTTAGAATCAATATTTTTAAATTATCAAATTTTAATTTTTCATAATTTTCTGAGAGAGTAGAAATTTTGTGTAAAAGTAAAATATTATATTGATATATGGTATGTTTATGGAATCATAATGACTAAAAAATGATATAATAAGTGTAATAAAAGATTTATTTAATAAATACTTTTTTATTCATTAAAATAATTCATTTTAATGAAAGAAAATTAATTTTCCAAACCCATTAAAAAAATTCAAATATTAAAGTATATTATGATATTTAAAAAAATTATTTTGAATAAGAATATTGTTATATACAAAATAATAAATTATAATGGTCTTCAGTTCATAAAAACAAAGAATCCAAAATCCAGCCCCAACATGTCAAATACCATGAGCTAAAATAATGGAAATTCATATGTTTTTACTTTTTACATAACCAATAGTCCAAGGCATATGTTCTTAAATTAATAAAAAAACCCTCCTCATTTATTTTAAATACCCACCCATACTCGAATTCATATGTACTGAAATATTAGTGAGAATTTTTTTCCTCTCATTTTTTCTATCAAGAGTGTCAATTTAGGAGTTTTTATATTTCTGTGGTACTCTCATTAATCATTAAGAAGCTATCTTTCAAGGTAAGAGTTCAGATTCTTCCTATTTTATTTTCAATTTTAATTTTTATATTTTAATTTCTATTAAAATTATTTTCATAAACTATCATGAATTTAATTTCATGGTATTAAAATCATATTGATATATTATTTATGATAAATTGCATATTTTTTATCATTATTGCCTTTTACTATGACATTATTATGTTGATGTAAGGTTTCCCATTCCCCTCTGACTTTTTCAATTTAAATCATTTTGTTATAACATCATTTTAAAATAATTTAATATATTAATATACTTTTAATACCTAAGTATTGTCATACAATTTATAATTAGATATTACTTATTTCCTCATTTTATCATTTTTCCAATCTATTATTATGCAACGTAAGGGTTCAAAACACCCTTTTAACCTTTATTAAGGAAGTCCTCACAAATTAGTTTTTATTTAAATGAGAATTTTTTAATTGTCCATTGTTATTTTTTTGTCAATTATATATCATTATTCCCTCTCATTATTATGCCTTCATAATGCATTATAATGATCCATAATTAGTGGAAACCAAGGGATAAATCTAAAACAACCCATAATTTTTATAATGTAAGGAGTACACCATTTCATAACAATGAAATCCATATTTCGGTACTCCATGAAGATTCAAGATCTATTGAAGTTTATCATTGGGGTAATAACCCTAAAATTGGTTGGTTTGGTATTAACTCGATCTTCCATTGGTACACAAACAATGAACCTAAAAACACAAATGGATTGATACACCTAGGGAATATGATTTTGATGTTTCACATGATCTTTATAAATATTAATAAAGGGTTTGAATCATTTCTTTAGTAACCTACCATTGAAAACTATTGAACTCAAATACTATTTTTAATTTATATCCATTTACCATTGAATTATATTATATTGATAAGTTACTTTCCTTTACATTGTGAGTATTTTGTAGTTTCTATATCTATTGTTGGATATTCAACTAGATATCGATATTATTTCAAAAATTGGGGAAATACTGACATTTTATATATATTTTATATCTATATGAATGTGTATTGATGTCTTTTATATTATTATATATGAGTTTACTTTGGTAAAAATTTGAAAAATATATATTTTATCCACTCTTATGATATTATTGATACATTAGACTTATTCTATAATGGGTGGCCCCTAGAATTATAAATCAACTGAATGCATTGGTATGTCTCATGAACATACTATTAGTGTATTTCTTATCTGTTTATATTTTTGTCTAGGTATGAATCCTTAATGGTATGTTCAAGATGTCTTACATTATATGTTCCATCACAGTGAACTCAGTTATAGTTATCCATGTGATGCTTTTTCCAATGCCATTTTATCTATAAATATTTAATTCTTAGGTTATCATTCATATAGAATTTATTTTATTATTTATTCCTTACATGTTATGTATTCCATGCTTATGCGTCATAAAATAAATTGTATACTACCCCTCACTGAGTGTCATAGATCAACCCTTTATATATATTTTCCATTCTCCTAGGAAACCATGAATATTACAACATGTAACTTGCAAAGTTTCATAGATAAATAATAAATTTTCAAGAATTTAGTTCATGTACGTTAAATTTTCATAGTAATGAATTATTAATATATATATATATATATATTCATGATACTAATAAACTAATGGGTCATCTATACTTTGATCTATATATTTTGTACCATTTTAATAAATTAACAACAAACTATGATTTTCAAGAGTTGGGGTATAACAGTTGTTTTCAGTGTAAGTTAATTAAAAATGATAGGAACTAAATTTAAATTAACTTAAATAGAGAACATAACCCATCAAAATCCATTAGGGCATTCTATTTTAATTTATAGAGTACACGAATTTAATTTTAAATAAATGAATTAGAATTATATACAATAATTTATAATTTATTTTTTCATTCACAAAATAATTAAGTATGAAACACTATTTTTAAAGAATACCAAATGAAAGGAATGAAACTCATATAATATCTTGTAATAAATCTAGGGATTGCCTACTAGAAAAACTAAATGAGGATGGAATATAATTTATTATTTTATAGGATGGAATTCATTTCCTGAGTCTTTCTTAGAACCACCTATAATGTATCATCTTAAAGAAATTATTAGATAAGGTGAATCAATTAATGAGAATGATATCTTTTGAGTAGTGTATGTATCTATTAAGAGGGTTTATTTTGATTTATTTTCAAAGGAAAAACTTGTATATCCCCCAAAACAAGATGTTTTATTCATTATTGACCATATCCCAGTTGAAAAACAGATATCTATGCCTCTCTATTGATGTATATAGTGGAATTTGAGTACTTAATGAAATTTTTGAATGAGTTATGTCATATAGGATACATATTTCAATTTATTTCATGTCGGGGATTATATGTCTTATTTTTGAAAAATAAGGATGGATTTTTTGGGTTGTGCATCGATTATAATGAAATCAATGTGATTAATATAAATTAAATGTATCCATTTCTTCACATTTATGTTCTATTTGATCACATTCAAGGAGATAAATACATCACAAAGAACAATGTTCAGTCTAGTTAACAAAGTATAATGCTATACCAAAGACAGATTTTCCAGAAACATATAGTAATTATGAGTTCTCAGTAATTCACTTTTGGTTAACAAATAAACCCTTTATGTTTATAGACCAAATAAATAGAGATTTCATGTATTATATTGATTTGTTTTTTGTTTTTTCCTTGATGATATCTTGATAAACCCTATTTACTATGAAAATAATGGAAACTCATTACAGATTTTCCTGAAGAATTTAAGAGTGAAGAAACTATATTCGAAATCAAGTAAGTTTGAATTTTTTATTCAAAATATTTTCCTTCAAGACAATGTTTTTTTCTAGGATGTAATATATTTTGACCACAGAAATACAAGTGATGTTAATGAATGACCTACAACAACAATTATTACTGAAATACATTGTTTTCTTTGCATATCTATTTAATAAATTTTATTTTTTGATTTTTTTCCAAAATAGCTAATCTGCAAACCATGTTTAGATATAAAGGTTTCAAATTCATTACATAAGGAATGTTTAGAAATAAATGATAAACCAATGAAGGGATTAATGAATTTACAAAATATTTACATTACAATGTAGATTTGATAGATTTTTTATATAAAATGATGAATTAAAAAGGAATTGGGATTTTCATTGTAAAAATGATAAATTTGTTTTTATGAATTGAGTACACTAATGACCAATGAAAATAATAATCCAAATCATGACACGGAGTTGGAAGATATAATATTTTTTATAAATATATGAGGATAATATCTTTTCGGTAAAATATGAGACATATATATGAATTAATAATGTTTTAATTATATATTCAAATTGAAAGATGAAAAAAATGATACAAAAGAGATGTATTGAACTAATCAAGGAATATTAATGTGCAATAAACTATAACCTTGGGTAGATAAAAAAGGTGGATGATTCATTGATTATATTGGATCATGGAGTTCCATCCATTATGAGGATAAACAAGTATGTAATATTTCTAGATTTAGTAATGCTAGATAGAGAAATTAATAGTGAAGGAGAAACATCATTCATTTTCCAAGAAATTTCCCAAACTTTTTTACTCAAGAGTATAAATAATTCTCAAAAATATGAAAAGGATTTACAAAAAAAGTTCATGGTCTTAAATAATGGGAGATTGGGAAATTTCATATATGTAAATAGAATGATGTTGTTTTCAAAGAGAGTATATATAAAATCCTTAGCAGAGATAAATATTAAAACAGTAAATCAATTTTATAGATAAAAACTACTCTATAAATATTATCAGTATAAATATATATAATGATCTATAATAACTCTGATAGTGTGAAAAATGATGTGGGAAATTGAAAATTATGTGTCAAGATGCGTGGTATTCCAAAATTTAATGAATTAAAGACTTCTTCCAAAAGGATTCATGAAACCAATAAATATATTGATGTTGATGTTAGATAATTACACAATGGCATTTTTTGTAGGGCTTCATATAGAATATACGAAGAATGATTCCCTATGGTTTATTATGGTTTGACATACCCTGTCTTTACATTTCTTAGAAACAATGGAGGATCTTACCCTTGAATGTATTTAGAAATATATATTAAGTAATATGTGATACTTAATGGTGTATCATTACAAAATTTATTTAATTTTGACACTTATTTCATATAAAAATTTTAGAGAATCTTTATAAGGAACGAGTCATTGTGATACATTAGAGTACATCCTGTCATCCACTAACTGATGGGTCGTATAAATGGATTATCATAACCTTAGAAGATATATTGAGGCCTTTCACACATGAAATCTTGGGAACATGAGATCCTAGAAAATAGATGATAAATAATTAACCTCATTTTTTTATAGATTTATGTACACCCCAAATTTCAGGGATGAAATTATTTATGGTGTGTAGAATGTAATACACAAGATACTCTTGTAATAAACTAAATTTTTTTATTACATAGGGTGAAATATATATTAAAGTTAAAAATTTATTAAAGCTTTTATAACTAATAATTGAAAATATAAATATATAAATATGGTCATTACATGAATATTGGTAATTATTAACTTTAGTGATTATGACCATTGGAAAAAATAGCCACTGGTAATATAATTGGTATAAAGTAACCATAATAGTTTATGTATAAAAAAGGTAACAATGAGAGTTAATTAATAAATAGGGGATAAAACATGGACACAACTGTTAGGAACATCTCTTATGAAGCTCGTTTATCATAGCTTGGTAATAATGTAACATTAGTGGGGTTTTCCCTTGAATAATCACAAAACAATTAATAACTAAGGTTGGTCATAATTATCTATCGGATAATACTAAGATAGTATAAATTAATATAGGGATGATATTACATGAACAACATAATGAAATCATAACCATTTTTACCTTATAAATATAGATTATTCTACTGTGAAAGGGGTTTAATTATCTAGGGGTCGATTAGTATAAAAGTGTAATTTTTTAGAAATAAAAGAGTGTTCACTGTGATACAAAATTTTTACCAAATATGTCACCAATACATAGGAGGTAAAATGTACATGATTATAGTATGAATTTAATAAAATGGTTTGAATATTTATAATTAGGATGTTTAAATTTTGTAATGGAATTCTTTTTATTTTCTAGTACTATAAAATTTTTCAAGAAAAAGTAAAATACGGTATAACATACAGTAAGTATTATGAAATCATAAGGGCATCAATATGATGTAATAACTAACATAGAGGATTTATTAACCAAAAATGAGTTTATTAATAAAAATATTATTTTTCATCATAATAAATTAATATTCCATACCTGTGAAGAATCTTCAATTACCAAAATTATATTTTAACATTTTAAAAAACAATTATTTTTTAATAATAATATTTTCCACATAAAAAATAATATATTTTAAAGGAATACTATTCTTAAATATTTAGAATTAAAAAATAGGCCCTAAATTTCATATACGTAGAGACAAAATAATTATAAGGATAATTTTATATTTTTTTGTTAACTCCAAGTCATTTCCCAATATTTGGAAATTGATATTGTTATTCCCATTATTTACTATTACTACCCAATAATCATCCCATTACTCATAACTCTAGAATTAGTAATCATGGTTATTGTCTCATTATCTCTCCTGAGATTTTCTCTAAGGAATTTATAAGGTTCACTTCGTAGCCTTTAAGAAGATGATTTTCAAGGTAAGGGTTCTCATTCCTTCTAATTCCTTTTTAATTACAGTCCATTTGTAATAACATTAATTAATTTTTTAATATACATAAAAGACAAAAATTCCCTGTTATTATCATCCCATTGATATAATTTTAATAAGTTACTACTTATTTACTACCATTATATTATTTTTCTATGTTGGTATTATACTAATATAATTGTTCCCATTCCCCTGATTCCTTATCAATTGAAACCATTTTGTTATAATTTCAATTAGTTTTTTTTCATACACTAAACATCATATAATTATATTTTATTATAATATAATCGATATATTATTAATGAGTAATTACATATTTACTATCCTTATAACCACTTCCTAAGTTGTTATTATGCTGATGTAGGGGTTCATAATCCATTTTTATATTCTTTTTTATGCAGTCATGTATAGATAATTTTCATTTAAATATGAAATTTTATTAATCTTAATTATTATAAATTCCATAGCATATTATCAATGAGGTACAACCATTACATATCATTATACTACATTCATAAGTTGTTATAATTCTCCAACATTAATGGAAACCCAAGGGATAAATCTAAAACACACTAAATGTTTAGTAATGTAAGGAGTATATAGTTTTGTTTTACTGAAATATGTATATGGAAACTATAATTAGATATATTTCCTTAACTGAAATTTAATTAGGGGTAATATCTTTGAAATTTTTTGGTTATGTGTGAACTTGATCATCACTTGGGGCACAAAATGGGTCTTATTGTACCCACGGTTTGATACTATTGGGGGATATGTTTTTGGTGATTCATATTCTTCTTATAACTGAAAATGAAGGATTTAAATAATTATTTGACATATTACCATTTAAAACTATTTAACAAAATGACTATTTTGTATTTCTATCCTTATACTATGAAATTACCATTCCATTGATAAAGTCACCTTCCATTACACTATAACAATATGATAGTTTCTATATCATTTTTTGGATATTGAACTTGATTTCTATAATATTTTATTTAATAGGGAAATATTTAGAATCCATATTTCATTTATTTATATATGGATACCTATTGATTACATAAACACGAATTTTTATGAGGTTCCATTGGGAGCATAGTGATTTTTTTTAATTATCTCCATATGATGAATGAAATAGACTTATTATGTGATTGGTGGGGCCCCGACTTATATAGACCCTTGATGAATTAGTATTTCTCCTAAGAAAAAATAGTTGGTTATTTGGTGTATTCCTTACCTTTTTATGTATGTTGCCTTGGAATGAATACTTGGTAGTATGTTTATAATGACATAATTTCTGCCTTTTATCACTATGAAATCAGTTCTAGTAATCCAAGATATTTATTTTCAACTTTTTTTATATCCATGGAAATTTTATGCTTAGGTTTGAAGTGCTTGGATCATTGATAATTACTGAGAGTGTCATAGGGTGAATCAATGAACCCTTTAAACTTTTTAAAAATTGATTATTTTTAAATAAACCTATTTGGCTGATTAAAGCATCGATCCACTCTTCTTGTGTCTTTCCGCCATACATTGAATGACGCTATAAATATAAAGGAACTGAACACTAGGATTTACAAGGCTTAGTTCAATGAATTACTCCTTGTTCTAAAAGTTATTATACCCAACATATATTCTCCACTATTATCTTATTTTCAATTGAAATGGTCAATACAGAGTCCCCCATGCATCTCTCCTGAGTCCCAAAGGAGGTTCTTTATACTTTTTCTCACAGTGTTACCATAGTTTCACTGACCAGCTCTATAGTCTCACTGAAGTCTTCTTCTCCTCTCTGAATCACACAAGTTTCTTCTAGCTCTCAAGTCACACGACTAGCTTCTTTATTTATTCACTCTTGATTCACTATAGATTTATCTTATGATCTTCCCACACAGGATTTTGGAATCACACTTTCATGTGTATCTCTTTATCAATCTTCAATAGCCTTTGGTAAGGTCTGTCGGCCTTTCTCAATAACTCTGATCACTTTTCTGATCAGTCTACAGTTTCACAACGCTTGGGAAATTCTTTCTTCTTTTGATGAAGACCCAACCCCACTTATATATGTGCCAATGGTGCAAACATCCACTTCAAGAATATTATATTCAAGAATTATCTTTCACAATATCACCAGTGTATCCCTTCTTAGATTCTCAAGCACGGATAACTCTGATATATGATCTTCTTTAATTCTATCTATATTTAGTCTCAATACAGATTCACTTCATGCATGGGTTATATGGAATTCAGTACCTGTTGTCTGGGGTATCTCATAGACTTCTCACATGTGCATGTGATGATGCATGATTGCATGAATGTATGATATGTAGCTTATCAACTTGAGCACACACTATTCCTTTGTAACAAGATTTTAGGTTCAATGTGTGTGGGTCATGAAATTACACATTAACTCTCCAATTAATCCTTCTTCTGTGCAAACCCAAATGGGTATCAATCTTTGAGCACACAGTACTCACTTTTTCTCTTTCCTTTATTTACTTTTGGTGGTTCTCTCACACACATTTTATTTTTATTTTATATTCAATGTAAGTGTATTATTATTGTGTTCTCTATAAACCCGAATGGGTGAAGTCAATTTTTTTGAATGTTATTGCACACCTAGGTGACTCAAATTATGCATATTATCTGCATATTCATCATGCATGAATTATCTTTTTTTCTTTCCACACATGCTCACTACATAATTTTCTCTTCTTCTTCTCTATACCACACAAATACCATGGATTCATTAAACAATTTGTGAGCTCTACGCTTGTATTACATTCTTCTTCTTCACAAAAACATAAACCCCTTCAAACAAAAACAATATATATATATATATATTTTGAAGCAAGAAGGGTGTTATTCTTTTGTATGTGAATCCAGGTGGTCAGGGTTCTCCTTCTTCATGAAAAAGGTGCAAAAGGATATCCTTCCTATAAAAGAGGGTGGTTCTTGGTTCTATATTCACAAATGCACAATAAGGGTGCATGTGAACCAGTTGTTTGTCTATGGTAACACTATCAAGAAGCACGATGAGGTTTTAGAAAACCTTGTCCCATGTTCATGGGTTTTATTCACATAGAGGTGTGGTTCTCCTTTGTGAGATGACTTTGAGAGTGTGTAGAAGATGTAAAAGGTATGTAGATCTCTTTTTATTATTCATATAGAATGTAGAACCAAGGAATGATCTATTTTAAAAATAGGAGCACTCGTGGTGGTGAAATTATGTATCCTGTTCACAAATTGGGCTCCAATTTTTATTGGTGAGGGCCAAAGCCTTCACCATGTCAAAATCCCCCGAGATATTACCTTTGAAGTCTCCCCATATAATAGCTGAGTATATTTGATTTTAAGTATTCAAATGTAGGATTAGAGATATCCATATCTTGGATTGAATCTGTTCAATGTAGGTTTATCATTTACAGGGAGGAAATCAAGTGTATGTGATGACGATCACATGAAAATCATCCTACCCGAGCTTCATTAATGAAAGAAGAGGCATTACAAGTTCATTTTATTTTTCCTCATTCGAACTTCATTGTTTCATTGCATGCATGAAACTTTTAATTCATGAATTATATTGTGGTCTTCCAATGATCATTTTTCACTAGTTTTCATTGTTAACAATGGATGGATTCTTGATCATAGTGTACTAGAAGTGGTGACGGTGCAATAGAGTTCACCAGGTGGCCGTAGCTTGAAGATGATCCTCTGCCAAGATCAGATAACTTCAATTTAATTAGGAGAGAAGTGGGATCAGATGAATAACGGCGGTTAGAAGCTTAGATTTGTATTGATATGTGTTGTTGAGATCGCACACGATATCTGACAGATGTCGAGGATTTCTTCTGCAGGTTAATATATTGTCCCACATTGAAACCATCACACGGTACACAACTACTTTATAATACAAGGCTCTAAAAACA
This sequence comes from Viscum album, assembly GCA_963277665.1. Taxonomy (NCBI): domain Eukaryota; kingdom Viridiplantae; phylum Streptophyta; class Magnoliopsida; order Santalales; family Viscaceae; genus Viscum; species Viscum album. The sequence goes on from OY728163.1 coordinate 32,091,216, forward strand.
TCATCTCAAAATTCTCCGCCTCCCATCACAGTACCTCCCCATACTGTGTTCACCCTAAGAACGTTCTCTGACCCCAATATCTGCTCTCACTGCATGGGTTCACCACTGTGTGCACACCTGCGGGCTTATACAAGGCATTCATTCACAATGCCACTTGTGGGGCTGGCCTTGAGGCTTCCCTTAGGTGTGGTTGACCCTCTGCCTTTTAGGTGCCTCAGGTTGAGGTCCTCAGATGGCCTTTCATGGTTAGAGAATTGTTTTAATGTAAGTCCATGATAAAATATACTTGGTTAAAAACCAAGTGTCTAGTACAAGAGTATTGCATGGACACCTTCTTCATTTAAATCCCATGCATGGGAAATTACCATAGTAGATTTCAAATAAACATACTAATACCAAGCATGCTTCCTTTATTATTCTTCATCTTCAAATATCATCCTTATTTTCTTTTTGAAATAACAAATCCATGTCCTTCAATATTATTTATTTATCCAACCATAGATAATGTATGGCTTCTTCTTCATTCCCCATTCATGGTATCATTGTGATGAACAATGTGTTCTCCAATAACACATGTATTCTTATTTGAAGACCAGTTCTATAAATCTTATTATTTGATTGACAACCTTAATCCAATTAGAATACATTGGATGGATATTCCACTTTTATCATGAAATAGAGTATTTCATGGGTTTCTTCAAATGTTGTAAGAATGTGTCATTCTTTGACACATTATTTGGAACTTAAGATAATTTCTACAATCGTCTGATTTGATCCGATATAGAAAATTTCCCTAGTGTGGCATCCAATGTAAAGATTTGAAATTTCCAGGTAATGTTTTTTTAATTATATGGAATTATTATGAGTCTACCAAAATTGAAGGCGTGTGACTAAGAGCCCCAGTGTGCCCGGAATGAATTATAAAATTTTTTAGGTACGTTTAGTAAACGCACAAGTGGTGTTTTCCAACATTTGATCTGGTGCTCGGATTATAAATCTAAGGGCACCATTGAATCTATAGTTCGGATATTCCATTAAGGGAGACCACACTTACACCGCATTAGGACTTGAGAAAAAGTTAGATTGTGGGACATTTTAAAAGAATAAATAAAATATCTTTGTTATTTAATTAATTTCTTTCTTTTACTCCAACAGACAAGCGACACCAGGGGTCCAGCGATGTGTCAAGCTATTAAATGGATTGACCCTTCAATCCTAAGTAACATAATCATTGGGAATTAGGAAGGTTACTATATAATGAACCCTCATAAATCCCATGAGCATTAGACACCCTCCCCCTATCCTATTTATATGGAGCATGGGGAGAGGTATCAACAATTATTCACCAAGAAACGAAGTGCTGAAAAAGTTCTGAGATTCCAAACATTTGGATGACGGAGCTAGTTCAAGAGGGAGGTTATGGGTGACACCAAACCACGGAAGGAAGGATGGTATATGAGTGGAGTCTTTGAAATCTTGTTGCGGGAAAGATGAATGCCGACACTTCCTCGATCATAGGAGTCCTCCATCATTCTTGAGTTAGGGATTCGTTTTTTGTTTAATCCAAGTGACTATTGAATCCATTAATCCTCACTCATGATTACAAGCTAACACCGAGGGTGAGGGCCTAACGAACCCAGCCCAGACCCTCCGTTACCTTGTTAACCTTGCGTTCTCCATGGAAGACCGCTGGCGCGATGGCACCAACCGGCTATGAAGGAGGCGATGCGCCATTGCGCACCAAAAGAGGAGGCCGAAACAATAAGCTGTGGTGGTTAGTAGAGTGTCCAATACTAGACAACCATCGAGGAGGTGCGACATGCCGTTGCACACTGCCGGGGAGCAAGAGGCCATGACTGAATCTGTGGCGGGTGAAGGAGGCAGCCGACACACCGACCGCCCGCTGAAGATGAGGGCGACGGTACCAGCGTGCCACCTGTGAGAGAGGGGATGCATCCAAATCCATAGAAAAGGAGTAACCCCTACCTCCAACGGGTTCCATGGAGACCAGGCGTCACCCTCATGGCGTCGCCACTTCACAAAAAAATAGCCTCCAGGGCGTTCGGGAGACCGGGGGTCTCCCCCCCCACCCCACGCGCTAGTTAGGGAGGACCCTACCATGGGCTAGACCCATGGGCTGCACCCTCTTGTAGGCTAAGACATCCCCTTATGGGATGATCCTTACGTGGCCTAGCTTATATTGGGTCGAGTCAGGTCAGTCCGATCGGGTCGGCCTGCAGCCGAGCGCAACAGGACCCAAAAACACATAAAGGGCCATATCTTGAGAACTGAACATCTGTTTGATGAATAGTCTATGGCACTGGTATCCTTGGATTGAGTAGTTACTTTTGGTATACTCCACTTGAGTTTTTGAAACAATTGGAGTATGACTGGGTTGGATCGAACCTGAATCCAACCGGGCCCTTGGAACTATAATGCTTATAACTCACAGACCAGGCATCTGATTGATGAACCTTCTATCGTGTTGGAACCCTTATAACATGGCGGTCCTTTGGGTTACTTATTTGTGGATCCTAGTTGTGGTTGAGGTATAAACGATAACATGAGGGGTAGATTCTATGGAACTTGAGCGCACCGGGTGCAAGGAATCCTGTTCCAGGCTATAATGTGAAGAAAGAACATCGATCATGTGTGGGTCATCATTTATCGATCCTATGTGGGTCAGATTATATCAAATCCTGTGTGGGTCAGTGCTCAGCGATCCTATGTGGGTCAGTTCATACCGATCCTGTGTGGGTCAGATCCTATGTGGGTCAGTGGGGGTTAGTACATATCGATCCTTTGTGGGTTAGAAGCAATGCTTCTTATTAGAATAAGATGATCTAGCCTTACGACTAATCATATGTACTTATGTACTTGAGTTAAACCTGGTGTGAGCCGGGTCTTTACCGTCGTGGTTTTATCTCCATGGCGTTACCTATGTGGTACTTCTATCTTCATGGTGTTACCTGTGTGGTACTTCTATCTTCTTGGTGTTACCTGTGTGGTACTTCTACATTTGTGGTGTTACTTTCATGATGATACCTTCGTGGTGTTATCTTCATTGTTTTATCCTCGTGGTGTTATCTTTGTGGTTTTATCTGTGCGGTACTTCTATCTTCGTGGTGTTATCTGTGTGGTACTTCTGCCTTTGTTGTATTATCTTTGTGGTATTCTTCCCTCATGTATGAGACAAGTATATCATGATAACTTAGTATATCTATGGGAATATACCTAAGTAGAGTTGATGTCTATTGCTTAGTGCTTGCGATTGAGGTCTTTATTTGTGGGTTTTCCATTTTGGAACTCTGGGAGACCTATGGGTGTCTTGGGGTCCCTAATGAGTATCGTTATACTCACCCCATCATGGGCTACGCCCGCACCTTGTTGTGTATTTTGCAGATGACAGACAAAATTGATCGAGGCTGAGGGAGCTAGGACTGGACGGTGCTTGGATGTGGAACATTTGGTGTGACGTGACACATGGACTACTAATTGTGAGATGTACCTACCCATCAGGTAGGATCCTTGGTGGATGATCTAGGAGTGGTTTCCCCATTTTCAGTTGTATTTTTACTTTTCAGATGTACTTGAACTTTTCAGTTGGGCGTGTATTCTGACCCCTTTACTTTCATCGCACTTTTACTATAACAAATTACTTCATGGCTGCTTCTTTTTGTGTTCTTGGACAGTGTATTTGTACAAGGTAAAAAGGAAAGGCATTCCCATTTTAGGGATATGCCTTTTCGGTGTTAGTCCCCAGCCCTTGGTCAATGGAAGGCATGATAGGGGTAGTCACGGCATGGGGCCTGGGGAACTAGTGACGAAAAAGTGGTATCAGAGGAGTTAGTTCTACCAAATAACTAGGGCTATGATCATTTCTATGTGGAAATAGTTTTAAGTGTTGGTAGTCTAGTTTTTAGTTTGGGGAATCTAGTGTTGGTGCGATGATCGACGTATCCATACACCAGGACCTGAACATCTGATTTCAGAGTCAGTGCACGAAAAAACTAATTGTGTGTGTTTTGAAAAGTTTTTCTTATTATCTATTTGAGTCAGCTCACCAAGTATAAATTACTAACTGTGGAACAACTGTCTTTTTTCTGGATTCTACCACATAGATAGCCCACAAGGATTCCCAAGAGGGTACCCGATTATGGACCATTGAGCAATGAGGCATCGGTGTAGGGAAATCTAATGGTGTTATCACCTTCTGGTGGTGTACCAACAACACCACTACCATTGGGTAGTAGTTTCCACCAGCCCCACCAGTAGAGGATGCACACCGACTGAGTGAATTTCATGAGTTTCAGCAGCAGAGGAAACCGAGGTTCTGAGGAGAGAAGAACCCGCAGGTGGCTGAGCACTGGCAAGATGTTGTAGTCAGAGTTTTTCACCTGGTTGGGGCTCCGGCTGAACTAATGGTGATCCTAGTAGCCAACCTTTTTCATGAAGCAATAGGGAGATGGTGGAGGTTGATTCTATAGATGCACGATGAGGTGACCCTCATCTAGGCATACTTTAAGAGACTTTTCTAGGTAGAGTTTGTGCCATAATATTTACACTCTGTGTGTATACAGGAGCTGCTGCAATTATAGTAGGGAAACATGACTATGTCACAGTACTCGGTGAGGTTCACTGATCTCTCCCACTACTCAACCGACATGGTAGGAGACCCTTTATTTAGGGTTCTGACCCTTGAGCAGGGTGTCCTATCAGATATCAAAGCATTGATGATATCACTTAGGATTTGGATGTAGGATGAGGTGCTAGAGAGAGAACTTTTGGTGGAGGGATTCATAGCTGAGCAGGTACCTACGACGAGAGCCACCACCAGACATCATGTAGTAGTGTCATCTGCAGTAGGTAGTAGACAGATGACGTAGGGTTCCATGTAGACCATGCCTTTTGGTGGGTGACCTCTGGATACAAGGTTGGTGGTGCGGGGCTCATGGTATAGAGTAGGACAACTGAGGAGTAGATAGTGCTACACATACAGTGTGCAGGGTCACATGACATGTGGCAACCCAACCCACTGTATGGATGACTAGCAGACAGTCGAGGGAACTCCATGGAAGAGGCAGAGATTCGATCAAGGAGCTTCGTAGGTAGTAGCCAGACATAGCAGAGCAGATGGCCATGCCGAAGGCAGTGGGTGGTGATTCGAGGTTCTACCACCAATACCTCTAGGTGGTCCACCCCAACCACATGGAGCAGGTGGACAGGAACAAGCTCAACACCATGTAGCTGAGGCCTACGAACATGGAACTTTAGTGATTATTAGAGGTATGATATGTGTCTACTCCACCTTAGATGTAGTACTTATACACACAGGTTCCAATAACTCTATTATTTCCACAACACTCATTCGGAGATCAGAGATTCCAGTGGAGCTGTTGGCTCAATCCGTAATGCTAAGGACTCCTACGGAAGGGGATTCGACAATTAAACACTGGTACTAGCAGTTTGAGATTACTCTATGTGGTGTGAGATTTGGTTGGGATCTTCTAGTAGCGGCATCGAGGCCTTACGATGTCATCTTGGGTATGGACTGGTTATCCATATTCCATGGCCAGATTGATTGTATTAGGCGCAAAGCACGGTGTGTCCATGAGGATGGGACCCATTTTTCCTTCACCAGTGGGAAGGGAACCTTTGCAGCACATGATGGAATTACTCGGAGGAGGGTGTAGGAAATCACACGTTAGTTGACTAGCCTTACCCTCAAATCAGTAGATGTTGAGAGTCTATGCTATCCTATAGTGGTGGACCAACTAGCTGATGCCTTTCCTGATGATGTTCTGGGACTACCATCACACAGAGAGGTATAATTTTACATCGACTTGTACACTGAGACAACACCGATATCTACACCAGCATATCAGATGGATCCCGTGGTGCTTCGTGAGTTACAGGTATAGTTGGACGACTTTCAGAGGAAGGGGTTCATATGGCCCAGTGTTTCCCCATGGGTAGCCCCAATTTATTCTGCCAAGAAGTTATATAGGTGTTTGAGACTCTGTGTGGACTATCTATGCCTGAACCAGAGGACCGTGAAGAACAATTATCCACTTACGTGTAATGGTGATCTTTTCGAATAGTTTAAGGGAGCTTATTGTTTTTCAATGATGGACCTCAGATCAGGCTATAATCAACTAAGGGTACAATATGAAGATGTGGATAAGATGACCTTCAGATGTCGGTATGGCCACTATGAGTTCTTGGTTATGCCATTTGGTGTAAACAATGCCCCAACAGTGTTCATGGGACTCATGAACAGGATCTTCCTGCCATAACTTGATCACCTTGTGGTGGTCGTCATCAATGAAATATTGATATACTCTGTGTTAGAGGGGGAGCATGCCTATTATCTACAGATAGTTCTAGATACACTCCAAGAGCACTAGATTTATGGTAAGATCTCAAAGTTCCAGTTCTAGAAACGATAGGTCCATTTTATAGGACACATTATCTCGGAGGCAAGATTTGTAGTGTATGTAGAGAAGGTAGAGGCTGTACTTTCTTGGGAGCCACCTAGGAGAGTGACCAAGGTGTGTAGTTTCTTATGGTTGGATAGATACTACATGAGATTCATGCATGACTTTTCCAGAGTTGCGGCACCCTTGTCAGCATTGAAGAGGAGGGGAAAACCCTTTTTATGGATTAAGATAGGCTAGAAGTGTTTTCAAAAGAAGTGGAAGAGACTGACGAGTGCCCCCATATTGAGGCTACCAGAATAGGGTGTTGGCTATGTAGTCTACTTTGATGCATTATAGACTGAACATGGATGTGTAATGATACAGGACAGAGAAGTGATCACTTATGGTTCGTGATATCTGAGACAACATCTATAGAACAATTCTAACCAAGACATGGAGTTATCATAAGTGGTGTTTTCCTTAAAGATGTGTCGACATTACTTGATGGGTGAACGTTTTATAGTCTACTCTGATCACAAGAGTCTTAGGTATATCTTCTCTTAGATGGATCTGATCCTAAGACAACGACGTTGGATAGAGTTCCTCTAGGACTATGAATTTTATATAGAGTATACTTATGGGAAGTGGAACATGATAGAAGATGAACTCAGTAGAAGGTCTGGTCTGTAGTTGCTGAGTGAGGTGACAGAGAAGATAGATGCGTTGTAGATATCCTTCCTAGATAGAGATGGAGAAACATACCTCTAGTGTATGACAGTCACTCCCCCACTCCTTTAGTGAGTCAGGGAGGCACATCTTGGGGTCATTGACAGTGAGGCTCGACGTGATCAGATATCCTCAGGACATGAACCGGATAGATTTTCTAAAGGTAGGGAGCACGTCATCCACTTCAAACGACATACCATGGAACCGATGTCACTATGGGATGAGGTTTTGAGGGAGTTCTATACGTCCCATCTAGCGGTACATCCTAGGGTGGTGAAGATGTACTAGGACCTCCGGTGTCAGAACTGGAGGCCAGGGATGATGAATGTAGTGGCAATGTTTATTTCATGATGCCTCACATGTCAGCAAGTGAATGTCAAGCATTAGGTTCTAGAAGGATTAACACAACCACTAGAGGTTCCAGAGTGGTAGTGGGATGGAATCTCTAGGGACTATGTGAGATTGCTTCCATGTACATCTAGGGAACATGATTCGATCTCGGTGATCATTGAATGACTCACCATGTCCACCCACATTCTACCTATCTGAGAGCTAGGACTAGCAGAGGGCTTGGGACGCCTCTACATATAGGAAATTGTGAGACTTCATGGGGTGCCATAGATGATCGTATTTGATCGCGACTCACATTTCACATCTCGGTTGAGGAAGCGATTACATGATTCATTCGAGACCAAGCTATGTTTGAGCACTGCCTTTCATCATCAGAAGTATTTTCTGACAGAGCGGACCATAAAGACACTAGGGGACATGCTTTGTGCTTACATCCATGATTTTGGCCATAGTTGGGATGTTCACTTTCCATTGGTGGAGTTCGCATACAACAACATCTATCACTCCACCATCGGTATGACACCATTCGAGGCCCTATATGGCCGACCTTGTAGATAACCTCTATGCTAGATAGATCGAGGGGATTCAACACTTATGGTTCCAAACATGGTACGGGCTGCCACTTAAAAGGTGCAGATCATCTAGGAGTGGATGAAGATTGGACAGAGCAGATAGAAGTCTTATGCTGACAGGAGGTGGAGACCTTTGGAGTTCAAAGAAGGAGACCATGTCTTCCTACGAGTCTCACCTCAATGAGGTTTACAAAGATTTGTCCAAGCTGATAATTTATCATTGAGGTTTATAAGACCATTATTAAAACTTTAGAGGATAAGAGAGGTGGCATACCCCATGGAACTTCACCACAGTTGGAGAGGGTGCATGACGTCTGCCATGTATCCCATCTTATCAGATACGTGCATGACTCATCTCACGTCATCGAGCATGGAAATCTAGAATTTGATGATGGGGAGACGTTTATGGAGGTTCCAATAGAGATTGAGGATCAACATGATTGGGTCCTTCGTGGATGATCTATACCTCTGGTGCAGGTTCACTGGCAGTATAGGAACCTCTAAGAGATCCCATGGGAGCAGGAGGCTCAAATTCATGCTCATTACTCCCATTTGTTTTCTTAGTATATATTATGGTTTTTGAGGACGAAAAACCCGAAGGTGGGGAGAATTTAAAGTCCTGGATTTTCCATTTAATTCTTTTAACTATATAGAATTATTAGGTGTCTACAAAAATTGTCAGTACGTGATTTCGAGCACCAGTCTTCCCAGAATGAATTTCAGATCTTTTTTTGGTACGTTCAGTAAACGCGTGAGCAGTGGTTTCTTAACTTTGAACCACTTCTCAGATTAAAAATATGAGGGAACCATTGAATCCATTGCACTGGGATTTTCTTATGGGAGACATCACTTCAACCGCATTAGGACTGGAGAAAAAGTTATATTTTGGTAGTTTTTTAAAAGAATAAATGAAATAACTTTATTGTTTGATTTATTTCATTCCATTCCTCCTACGGAAATGCAGAAATGTGGGACCAGCGATGTTTTAATCCATTAAATGGATTGACCCTTCAATCCAAAGTAACAACGTCATTGGGAATGAAGAAGGTTTCTAATTAATGAACCCTCATAAATCCCATGAGTTTTAGTTACCCTTCCCCACTACTATTTATATGGAGCTTGGGGAGATGTATCATCACTTATTCTCCAAGAAACAAAGTGCTGAAAAAGTTTCAAGATGCCAAAACCTTGGATGATAGAGCTGGTTCTAGCAGAAGGTGAAGGGTGACATTGAACAACGAACCAATGGACGATGTATGAGGGGAATCGTTGGAAGCTTGTTGCGAGAAAGACGAATTCCAACCCTTCCTCAATCACAGGAGTCCCCCATCGTTCTTGAGGTCGGGATTTATTTTTTTTGTTTAATCCAAGTGATTATTGAATCCTTTAACCCTCCCTCATGATTACAGGATAGCATGGAGGGAATAGGCCAAACGAACCTAGCTCGGACACTCCGCTACCTTTCTACCCTTGAGTTCTCTGTGGAAGATCACCGATGCGGCGGCACCGACCGGTTATGACGGAGCCAATGCACCATCGCACACCACAAGAGGAGACCGCGACACTAAGATGTGGCGGTCAGCAGTGGGGCCAGCATCAGCTGGCCGCGACGGAGGTGTGGTGCACTATCGTGCACTGACGATGAGAAAGGCGGTGCAGGCAAAGCTGCGGTGGGTGAAGGAGGCGGCCAACACACATACCGGCCATGGATGATGAGGGTGGTATGACTAGTGCTCCACTAGTGAGAAAGGGGCCTTGGATGATGTAACATCCCAGGTAAATAAAGAATATGAATTTTTCATATTTTTTAATTTTCTAATTAAATATTAATTTTACTTTAAAGGGTTTCTATGTTTGATAGTGTACCTGATACGCAACAACAGATTTCTTTGAAATCTTACATTGCACACTAATAATATATTATTATTTTAAACCATAGTTAACTACAAGCCACTGTATTGGCTGGAATTAACGAATCTAACTACAATATGATTATAAATGTTTGTTAAATGTATTTACATTTATCCAATAAAAATTAGAGGCTTAAAAAGTGAATGAATCTAATTTTAAGTATAATTTACATTAAAAGGCTGATTTATCGCCTTTTAATGGAGAACCCTTTTTAAATATAGTTTTAGTCACATTAATACATTCTATTTAACCAAATAAAATCCTTCTATATAATGGGGACATCAAAATTTACTTTGTGTAAATTTATGGAATTTTTCCGATAAAGTTCATTTTTTAATGAATAGTGAAAAATATTGTATTTTAATTCAAAAGTGCCATTTATTATAATTTATTTATATGGTTATATTATCCTTTTAATTGATTTTAAAGTTAAATTAAAATATATTTTTACCATTTAATCCAATGTTGGTCATTGGAATTAATTTCACTTTGAAATTGGACATAAAAAAGTCTCAATCTTTTGGTAGTTGTTGTTTCTTAAAAACATGCTATTTGTTTTGATAACGAGAATTAATTTTAAATTTAATTAATTCCACTTTTATGCTTTGAATTTTCAAAAATAGATATTATTTTTGACTTTGGAAAATCAAATATATCTTAGTTTGAATTTTTGGTATTTTTCTGAGAAACTTCAATTTTTGATGAATACTGAAACCACTTAGTGGAAGTTAAAAAAATTGACATTTTCATTTAAATAAAATTTTACCACTTTTGTGAATTGAATTTCAAAAATCCGACATACATGGTTGTTATCAAGAAGTAAAATGTTGTTCAATAAGATGAAAATAATTTTTGGTGAATAGTAACTTTTGACTTTTATTTACCGCGGTTAAAGGTAAATAGGGTAATTAATGGTTAAAAGGATATTCTAATATTTCAAAATTACCTTAACACATGTACAAAACTTATTGGATGAGTAGTGTCTGACCACTGGCATCCTTGGGTCAATTTTGGGACCCCATGGAGACACTTGGTAGTTATAATGGCAATTTGGATTAATTAATTTAATGTAAAGAAAAAAATGACATTAACAAAAATCTTTAAGTAATTATTTTTTATAAGGGGTAATATAAAATATTTTTTCGACTATAAATATTCATTAGAAATATAAAAATATTTCCTACATCATGATATGTTTTTTATAATATTTAGACATCAAATAAATTAAATTATATATGACACAATAATGATGCATTGTTTACATCATTAATAAATCATTTAAATAAATAGGATTATAAATATTAAAATATCATCCCAAACTTGTCCAATTTTTATTGGATGATTTTATTTCGAATACGAGTCATCTTATCTTCAACATTAATGATTTTTGGACTATTAGAAACCGAATATCCTTAAATAATAAAATAATGTTTTCACACTTTCCTAAAGAGCCCCTCATCTCCCTTATAAAAGGAGACCATTTCTATCCAATTTCTCACACCTCTCAAGTCATTTAGTTCGTGCAAACTCTTCCCAATTAAGATCCCTACATACCTCTCCTCCTCCTAGAATCCTTACCTTAGGTATAAGGCACTTCAAGAAGTCCTTTGGTTCAAACCAAAGGGAGTTACCCAAATTAAAGGTAACAGTTTATCTTAATTTGTTTTCTTTTATTTTAGTTCTCCAACACCTAACCTATTTTTATTCCTTTATTTTGTAACAAAAAAATTATCCTAAATATACTAGGATGTTTTTATGAGAATTATTATAACTACACTTACACACACGTCCATCTAATGGGAGAAGAACATAATGTTTCTGTGGATGGAAAACTAACGCCTCACCAAACGATGACTGTTCAATTACATCTTACCACCTCTAATGGTGGCCATTATGATGGTACTATATTTATATACGATATATATTATTTTTATGATTTTATTATGATTTTTTACTACCCAATTTATATCAAGCCTTTATGGTTTCCATAGTGGGTAAATACGATAATCTCCTTTGAGGAAGCGCGGACTACCGCCCCCTCAAAGTGATGTGACTCGTTAATGCCTTATTTTGGATGTATAAAGGATCGATTTTATGATATAATATATGATATTATACTGGAATTATAATATACCTATGTATAATTATGTTTTAATTCCATTAAAATAAGAAATAGAAATGAAAGTAGCGTTTATGCGTACATACGGCTTACCGTCTCCATGAACGGTGCGTTTCATTTATTACCTCTAAATGTTAGGTATTATAATAAATAAATGTATATAATGGATATATATGATATATATGATATCTAAATAATGAATATAATTATGGATATAATGAACCTTTGAACACATGAAGAACACGTAATTATAAGATGTCCATTTCTGACTCAAGTACCAAATATCTACAAAATGAACATTATTAAATTAAATGATTACATAATGTTTATAACATGGTAATAAGTGATATAAAGGAATAATAAACATGAATAAGGTTCTTAAGAAAGTATATATTAACTTTAGTTTATTATTCAGGAGATTAAAGAATGATCGAGTCAAGTCGAACATGAGGTAAGGGGTTTTCTTATCTCACTTTCAATTCCGTGAGATTTCCATTGTTTGCCACTAATTTATTGAATGTGGTGTATTGTGTACTGCCATTTGATATATATTATCATGATTCTCATTATATTCATGGTATTCTGTGATTAATTTGGTGGTTATTAATTTTTTTTTCATATAACTCAGTTGATTACAATGTGGTAAAGTGTTTCATCTCACTTCTTATTTCCGTGAGATTCATGCTATATTTTCCACTGTTTCCTTTTGTGTGGTGTATGTACTGCCCATGATTGTACTAGTTATTTAACATAATTTCATTTATGAGTATTTAAATCTTCATTTTATGAAACTTATTTTATGTGGCGTATGTTTGGTAAATTACCAAATCGGTAAGGGAACAATTTACCATCCTCTTTATAAAAGATTTATTTTTTTATGTCTTTAAATTTACATATTATTATGTTGGGATATGTTCTTATATATATTTATTGATGTAAAATTTATATCCAAGTTATGATATTCCCTTTTTTATCTTATCAACTCATTTTTTTTGAATTTTAATGTGACACCGATAGACTGTCAAATTTTTATAAGGAAACTTCTTAACCCAATTTCAATTCTTTGGGTTCAACTTGTACTTATTGAATATGTCAACCAATGAATATGTGTGAATGACCTTTGATTGTTTTTCACATAATATCCAATTATATTGGGTATATTTATATTTTTCACACATAATTATGAGATTTATTTATCTATAATTTAAGGATACCATCTTTATAAGGGATTTCATCTCAATTTACATTTCCATTGAGGCTTCATTATTGTTATGCACCAATTCACTCTTATGTGGTGTATATACTGTCCATTGGAATAATATATCATGAATAACCTTATTCTCATGATATTATAAATATTTGATTAAATTTTATTCCTCAATTATTTGTCTTTCAGTGTCTATCTTTTTGTTAAAAAACTCTTTAACTAAAATATCATTTTAAATATTTTAAATATTTATTATTCTAAATATTTTAGATTATTGTCCATGTTTTCAAAATGGGTTTTAGGATTAATTTATATGGACATTAATGTTTTCAAATGATAATTCATTTAAAATATTCAAAGTGGTAATGGACACTTTGATTCAAAAATATCTTTTTAAATGGGTTTGAAAATTATTTGATAAAACATTGTTTATTTAAATATCTTGATTTGATATATTGGAATGTGGAAATGTTATATTTCCTTTCTAAATGTGTTATCTGTTATTATTGTGTTATGGTTATTGGGTATTGTTTATGTATACAAGTGGTTCTGTGATAATCCTAGGTTGGGTGAGCCCGAGATAGCTATCCAATGCATTGGGTAACGTGACAGAGGTAAAGGTGATGTTTCTCCTAAGAGATTTAGGGAATATAGTATGATGAGTATTACAGGTGTAACTCCCTACATAGATATGATAGATACAATGTATGTTTTTTATGGATTCCATAAGAAAAATTTATGATTTATGACTTGTGCGTGTTATTCATAAATCTTATGATTTCATAAGGTATGTTATGATTGAAAAGTATGGTTTCATGGATTTGTATTTATTGTTGGGATAATGTTTTAATTCCTTATTTTATAACCTTTACTGATATTTTTATGCTCATCCCATGTTTTTAAAATGTTTTCCACAGGACTTAATGATGGATACGTTCAAGTATGGGATCAAGGAAAAGTCATGTTGTCTAAAACATGGAACTAGACATGTGCCTTTTTAAGAGTTTTTATTTTTTGAAAAAAATGGATACTGAGTAGTAGTATCTACTTGTAATATTCAAGTGTTATGTAATAGTTGTGGAATAATTATCTAAAACACTAAACCTGAAAAGATCCTAAATTTCAATTATCCATTTAATTCAATATTATGTAATGTTATAAGATCGGGTGCTTATAGTTGGTATCAGAGGTAGGTTTAGACAACTTTAGGGATTATTTTTTATCGTTAGACATATGGTTATTCCCTATCTATTATTTCATTTAAATCCTTTTTTTATAACGTTTTTAGATCAAGGAAATTCAGTTACAAATGGAAGGAGGAGGATTTCAAACAACATTCTTATCTCTTCCTGATGACATGCTTGCAATAATTATTACAAATTCATGTTAGGATGATTGTGAACGTTTTTCTAGAATACAACTCACTTGCAAGCAGTTGTTTGAGATATCAAACACCTCCACTATACCTCATTATCATCATGGATCATGGGTTGTATTTAGAAAAATCCTATTTTCACAATATTCTCATATTTTCAAGAAAGGTATATTTTATCCAGGCATTTTCAAATATTTTACCTTATCACAAGATTTTGAAGCATATTATGATTTTAAAAAAGGTGTTTAAGAAGGAGACCCTTGTACAACATATTTATATTTTATTTTAAAATATAGTCTCCCAGCACATAGTTATGTTATTTTAAATGGACCGTTAATTGAAAGTTTCAACTCAATTTCGGTTCGACTATTTTATAGAAATCATGTTTTATCAAATGTTTTGAAATTATATATCATACATGATTATTTTCCAAAACTATTTTTCTGTGAACACCCATATGACCCATGTTGTACAAGGTGTATTTGGATGGAGGAATAAAATGATTTTGAAGTATCTCTAAATCATTGTTGCAAGGCATGGACCTTCTACCTATATGAATAAGATGATGATGAAACTAAATGGACACCATGATCAAGGTATGATGTTCTTCATTTTGGGGATTGTTTTATATTATCATATGGTGGTGAAATAAGACTTCATGAATTAAGATGATGACATCCTAATGAATTTGGATGAAAATTATAGGTATAAGGAAACCTTTTAGGTTAAAACATGTTAGGGTTATTTTTTAGTTTTTTAAAAAGGACAACCCATAGGATGGGTGGCAACTCGTCGCATCCAGAAAGGCTGCAGGAATCGAACCCACAACTGAAGGGCGACAAGGGTGTATCGCCTACCACTAGCCTACTTGAAGTCCCTTGTTAGTATGAATTATTATTTTAGTAAAATTATTTTATAGAATAATAATATGTTGATTGTTGTAACTTATGTTTTATCAAATGGATATACTTAATATTGAAAAATGATTTAGTGATTAAGTGATAAAGGTGGTTGTGGAAGACGTTCTCGCTTTTGAGGAAACACTATATGCCTAAGGAAGATAGAATACTACGGGATTTCAATTGTGGAATAATGGTTGAAATTTTAGTTTGGAAGAATCTATGTTTTTATTATGGACACATTATGATTTTATTTATTTATGAAAATGATTAACATATCATGGAGAACATGTGATTAGGTTAATTAATTTTCAATATGATACTTTATGAGTAACTGGTGTTACTTGGAGATAAATGTTAAGATGTATCTTGGAAGTCTATGTAATTAAATCCTTATGAGATTTGGGTTACAATCAATGTTTGGATTACTTTTGAAGAATTTTAGGGACAACTATTTATTGAATGGTCTTTCTTGATCCTTGGTTTCTTTTTGTTGAATTTTTGAGATTAAGAGTAGTATTTATTTTTATAAAGGATTATCCTTTTGGTGATTATCCGATCTTGTACTAACAATTTTTGTTTTAGTTGATCTCTAAATACAAGGGAAATAGATAGTTCTACTTTTTTTGGAATATGTGATTCTATAGAAGATGAATCTTGTGATTTTTATGTGACCAAGTCTTTTTGAATGCTCATTGTTTTGAGAAATGATTAGTTTTGGTAGAAACTTATTAAAATATGAAAATCTACATGAAGGTAAGTATATTTTCTTATGTTTTTATTCTATGTAGAAGAAAAATTACTCAAAATTATGAAGCAGAACGTAAAACAAAAGCGTTGTTGGTTTATGTTTCCTACTGGGTAATCAAAGACCATTAAAACACATCATAAGTTTGTGATATTCTTGTTGTTAAATTTTTCAAAATCATGTTTCATATCACTCTCCTTTAGAACATGACCCTTGGTTTTCTCCTCCATATCCATGTTTTCATGAAATCATAGTATGGGTTAACTCGGGTGACCATTGTACTTCTCTTTCTTTCTTTTAAAGTGATAGTTTTACTGACTCTTTTTCCGATATAGGACTTTCAATAAAGTTTTCGAGCCCAAATTTTAAAATTGTTAGGAGGCAATTCCCAAAAGTGGGGAAGGATGTAACATCCCAGGTAAATAAAGAATATGAAGTCTTCATATTTATTAATTTTTGAATTAAATATTAATTTTACTTTAAAGGGTTGCTATGTTCGATAGCGTACCCGATACGCAACAATAGGTTTTTGTGAAATCTTAAATTGCACACTAATTATATATTCTTATTTTAAACGGTAGTTAACTCCTAGCAGTTTTATTGGCGGGAATGAACGAAAATAACAACAATATGATTATATATGTTTGTTAAATGTATTTACAATTATCAAATAAAAATTAGTGGCTTCAAATGTGAACGAATCTAATTTTAAGCAAAATTTACATTAAAAGACTGATTTATCACCTTTTAATGGAGAATCCATTTTAAATATAGTTTTGGTCACTTTAATACATTATATTTGACCAAATAAAATCCTTCTTTAGAATGGGGACATGAAAATTTACTTTGTATAAATTTTTGGAATTTTTTCGATAAAGTTCATTTTTTAATGAATAGTGAAAAATATTGTATTTTAATTCAAAAGTGCCTTTTAATCTAATACATTTATATGGTTATATTATCCTTTTAATTGGTTTAAAGTTAAATTAAAATATATTTTTACCATTTAATCCAATTTTGGTCATTGTAATTAATTTCACTTTGAAATTGGACATAAACAAGTATCAATCTTTTGATAGTTATTGTTTCTTAAAAACATGCTATTTGTTTTGATAACGGAAATTAATTTTGAAATTAATTAATTACAATTCTATGTTTTCAATTTGGAAAAATAAAAATCATTTTTGAATTCGTAATTTCAAATATATCTTAGGATGAATTTTTGGTATTTTTCTGAGAAACTTAAATTTTTGATGAATAGTGAAACCACTTAGTGTTAGTTAAAAAAACTGACATTTTCATTTAAATGAAATTTTACCACTTCTTTGAATTGAATTTAGAAAATCCGACATACATGGTTGTTATCAAGAAGTAAAATGTGGTTCAATAAGATGAAAATAATTTTTGGTGAATAGTAACTTTTGACTTTTATTTATTGCGGTTAAAGGTAAATGGGGTAATTCAAGGTTAAAAGAATATTATAATATTTCAAAATTACCTTAACATATGTCCTAACCTTATTGGATGAGTTGTGGCCGACCATTGGCATCCTTGGGTCGATTCAGGGACCCCATTGAGCCACTTGGTAGTGATAATGGCAATTTGGATTAATTAATTTAATGTAAAGACAAAATTGACACTAACAAAAATCATTTAGTAATTAATTTTTATAAGCGGTTATATAAATTATGTTTTAGACTATAAATATTCATTAAAAATATAAAAATATTTCCTACATCATGATATTTGTTTTATAATTTTTAGACATCAAATAATTTAAATTATTTATGACACAATAATTATGCAGTGTTTACATCATTAACAAATCATTTAAATAAATAAGATGATAAATATTAAAATAGCATCCAAAACTTGTCCAATTATTATGGGATGATTTTATTTCGAATATGATTCATCTTATATTTTACCTTAATGATTTTTGGACCATTAGAAACTGAATATCATTATATAATAAAATAATGTTTCCACACTTTCCTAAAGAGCCCCTCCTCTCCCATATAAAAGGAGACCATTTATATCCAATTCCTCACACCTCTCAAGCCATTTGGCTCGTCCAAACTCTTCCCAATTATGCTCCCCACATCCCTATCCTCCCCCTACTTGCCTTAGCTTATGCAGAAATCTCTTCAAGAAGTCATTTGGTTCAAACCAATGAAGGTTACACAAATTAAATGTAATTATTTCTCTTAATTTGTTTTCTTTTATTTTACTTCTAAAACCCCTAAAATCTTATTATTCATTTATTTTGTAACAAAAAAAGTATCCTCAATATACTAGGATGTTTTTATAATAATTATTCTCACTACACTTACACGCACCTCCATCTAATGGGTGAAGAACATAATGTTTCTGTGGATGGAAAACTAACGCCTTACGAAATGATGATTGTTCAATTACATCTTACCGTCTCTAATGGTGGACATTATGATGGAAATGTATTTACATATGATATATATTATTTTTATGATTTAATTATTCTTCTTTACTACCCAATTTATATCAAGCCTTTATAGTTTCCATAGTGGGTAAAATTGATAATCTCATTTGAGGAAGCACGGATTACCGCCCCCTTAAAGTGATGTGACCCGTTAATGACTTATGTGAGAAGTATAAAGGATAGATTTAATGATATTATATATGATCTAATAATTTAATTATAATATAAAAATTTATCATTAGGTTTTAATTCCATTAAAATAATAAATAGAAATGAAAGTAGCATTAATGCGTACGTACGACTTAACGTCTCCAAGAACGGTGCATTTCATTTATAACATCTAAATGTTATGTACTATTATAAATACATGTATATACTAGATATATATGATATATATGATATCTAAATCATTGATATCATTCTGGATATAATGAACCTTTGACCACATGAACAACATGTAATTATAAGAAGTCCATTTTTGACTCAAGTACCAAATATCGACAAAAAGAACATTATTAACTTAAATGATTACATAATGTTTATAACATGGTAATAAGTGATATAAAAGGAATAATAAACTTGAAAAATGTTCATAATCAAGTATAAATTAACTTTATTTTATTATTCAGGAGACTAAAGAACGACCGAGTCAAGTCGGACACGAGGTAAGGTATTTTCTTATCTTACTTTCAATTCTTTGAGATTTCTATTGTTCGCCACTAATTTATTGAATGTGGTGTATTGTTTTCTGTCATTTGATATATATTATTATGATTCTCACTATATTTATGGTATTTTGTGATTAATTTCGTGTTTATTAACTTTTTTTCAAACGACTCAGTTGATTACAACGTGGTAAATGGTTTCATCTCTCTTTTTATTCCCGTGAGATTCATGCTATATTTGCCACTATTTCCTTTTGTGTGGTGTATGTACTGCCCATGATTGTACTCATTAATTAATATAATTTAATTTATGAGTATTTACATTTTCATTGTATGATACTTATTTCATGTGGCGTATGTTTTTTAAATTTCCAAATCGGTAAGGGAACCATTCACCCTCCACTTTATAAAAGACATCTTTTTATTATGTATTTTAATTTACATCTTATTATGTTGGGATATGTTCTTATATATCTTTATTGATGTCGAATTTATATACAAGTGATAAGATTCCCTTTTTATCTCATAAACTCATTTTTTTAATTTTAAAGTGACACCGATAGGCTGTCAAATTTTTACAAGGGAACTTCTTAACCCAATTTCAATTATATGGGTTTAACTTGTACTTATTGAATATGACAGCCAATGAATATGTGTGAATAACCTCTGATTGTTTTGAACTTAATATCCACTTATATTGGGTGTATTAAATTTTTTCACACATAATTATGAGATTGATTTATCTTTAATTTAAGGATACCATCTTTATAAGGGATTTCATCTCAATTTACATTTCCATTGAGACTTTATTGTTGTTATGCACCAATTCACTATTATGTGGTGTATATACTATCCATTGGCATAATATATCTTTAATACCTTTATTCTCATGATATTATAACGTTTTGATTAAATGTTATTCCTCAATTATTTGTATTCAAGTGTCTCTCATTTTGTTAAAAAACCCTTTAACTAAAATACCATTTTAAATGTTTTAATGATTTGTTATTCTATATATTTTGTATTATTTTAAATGTTTTCAAAATGGGTTTTAGGATTTATTTATATGGACATTAATGTTTTCAAATTATGATTCATTTAAAATCCTCAATGTGGTATGGGACACTTTTATTCAAAAATATATTTTTAAATAGTTTTGAAAATGATTTGATAAAACATTGTTTATTTAAATATCTTGATTTGATATATTAGAACGTGGAAATGTTATCTTTCCTTTATACATGTGGTATATGTTATGATTATGTTATGGTTATTGGGAATTTTTTACATATATGGTTGGTTCCGTGATAAACCTAGGGCGAGTGAGCCTGAGATAGCTCTCCAATGTATTTGGTAATGTGACGGAGGTAAACGTGATGTTTCTCCTAAGAGATTTAGGGAATATACTGTGATAGGTATTCCAAGTGTAACTCCCTACATATATAGGATATCTACAATGTATGTTTGATATGGATTCCATACGTAACCTTTATGATTTATGATTTGTGTGTGTTATTCATAAATCTTATGATTTCATAAGGCATGTTATGATTGAAAGGTATGGTTTAATGGATTTGAATTTATTGTTGGGATAATGTTTTCCTTCCTTATTTTATAACCCTTACTGAGTTTTTTATGCTCATCCCATGTTTTTGAAATGTTTTTCACAAGACTTAAAGATGAATAGGTTCAAGAATGGGAGAAAGGAAAATTCATGCTGTCTAAAACATGGAACTAGACATGTGTCTTTTTAAGAGTTTTTATTGTTTGAAAAAAAGGGATACTGAGTAGTAGTGTCTAATTGTAATATTCAAGTGTTATGAAATAGTTATGGAATAATTCTCTGAAACTCAAAACCTGAAAATATCCTCAATGTGAATTATCCATTTAATTTAATATTATGTAATGTTATAAGGTCGGGTCCTTATATTTGGTATCAGAGGTAGGTTTAGACAACTTTAGGGATTAGGAATTTTAGTTAGACATATGGTTATTCCCTATCTATTATTTTAGTTAAATCCTTGTTTGATAACTTTTTCAGATCATAGAAATTCCATTACAAATGGAAGGAGGAGGATCTAAAATGACCTTCTTATCTCTTCATGATGACATGCTAGGAATAATTATTGCAAAGTCATGTTCGGATGAGTTTGAATCTTTTTCTAGCATACAACTCACTTGCAAGCAGTTGTTTGAGATATCAAACACCTCTACTATAATTTGTTATCATCGTGGATCGTGGGTTGTATTTAGAAAAATCCTATTTTCACAATATTCTCATATTTTCATGAAAGGTAAATATTATCAAGGCATTTTCAAATATTTAACATTATCACAAGATTTTGAATCATATTATGATTTTAAAAAAGGTGCTGAATAGGGAGACCCTTGCGCAACCTATTTATTTTTGATTTTAAAATATATTCTCTCAGCACATACTTATGGTATTTTAAAAGGGCCATTAATTGAGAGTTTCATTTGAAATTCGATTCGACTGTTTTATAGAAATCATGTTTTATCAGATGTTTGGAAATTATATGTCATACATGATTAATTTCCAAAACTATTTTTCTGTGATCACCCATGTGACCCATATTGTACAAGGTGTATTTAGATGGAGGAATCAAATGATTTTGAAGGATATCTAAATCATTTTTGCATTGCATGGACCTTCTATCTACGTGAACAAGATGACGATGAAACTAAATGGACACCATGATCAAGGTATTATGTTCTTCATTTTGGGGATTTTTTTATTTTATCATATGGTGGTGAAATAAGACTTCAAGAATTAAGATGTTGAGATCATAATGAATTTGAATGAAAATGAGAGGTATAAGGAACCCTTTGAGGTTAAAACATGTTAGGGTTATTTTTGAGTTTTATAAAAAGGACAACCCGTAGGATGGGTAACAACCCGTCACATCCGACAAGGCAACAGGAATCAAACCCACAACTTAAGGGCGACAAGGGCGCATCACCTACCACTAGGCTACTTGAAGTCCCTGGTTAGTATGACTTATTATTTTAGTAAAATTAATTTATAGAATAATAATAATTAAATTTTTGAAACTTATGTTTTCTCAAATGGATATAGTTAGTATTGAAAAATGATTTAGTGATTAAGTGATAAAGGTGGTTGTGGAAGAAATTCTCTCTTTTGAGGAAACACTATATGCCTAAGGAAGATAGAATACTATGGGATTTCAATTGTGGAATAATGGTTTGAATTTTGGTTTGAAAGAATCTATGTTTTTATTATGGACACATGATGATTTTATTTATTTATGAAAATGATTAACCTGTCATGGAGAATAAGGGATTAGGTTATTTACCTATCAATATGAGACTTTATGAGTAACTGGTGTTACTTGGAGATAAATGTTAAGATGTATCTTAGAAGTCTATGTAATTAAATCCTTATGATATTTGGGTTACAATCAATGTTTGGATTACTTTTGAAGAATTTTAGGGACAATTGTCTATAAAATGGTCTTTCTTGAACCTTGGGTTCTTTTTGTTGAATTTTGGAGATTAAGAATAGTATTTATTTTTATAAAGGATTATCCTTTTGGTGATTATCTGATCTTGTACTAACAATTTTTGTTTTAGATGATGTCTAAATACAAGTGAAATAGATATTTCTCCTTTTGTGGATTATGTGAATCTCTAGAAGATAAATCTTGTGCTTTTGATGTGACCAAGTATTTTTTAATGCTTGTCGTTTAGAGAAATGATTAGTTTTGGTAGAAACTTATTAAAAGATGAATATCTACTTGAAGGTAAGTATATTTCCTTAAGGTTTTGTTCTATGTAGAATATGAATTCCTCAAAATTATGAAATAGAACGTAAAAAAACATTGTTGGTTTATGTTTCCTACTAGGTAATCAAAGACCATTTACACACATCATATGTTTGTGATTTTCCTATGGTTAACTTTCTCCAAATCACGTTTCATATCACTCTCCATCAGAACATGACCCTTTTTTTCTCCTCCATATCCATGTTTTCATGGAATCTTAGTATGAGTTAACTCGGGTGACCATTGTACTTCTCTTTCTTTCTTTTAAAGTGATAGTTTCACTGACTCTTTTTCCGATATGGGACTTTCAAAAACGTTTTCGAGCCCAAATTTTAAAATTGCGAGTATGCAATTCTCAAAATCGGGGAAGGATGTAACATCCCAGGTAAATAAAGAATATGACTTTTTCATATTTATTAATTTTTGAATTAAATAGTAATTTTACTTTAAATGGTTCCTATGTTTGATAGCGTACCCGATACGCAACAACGAGTTTCTTTGAAATCTTACGTTGCACACTAATAATATATTATTATATTAAACGGTAGTTAAATCCTAGCCATTGTATTGGCATGAATGAATGAAACTAACTAAAATATGATTATACATGTTTGTTAAATGTATTTACATTTATCCAATAAAAATTAGAGGCTTAAAATGTGAATGAATATAATTTTAAGCGTAATTTACATTAAAAGGCTGATTTATCGCCTTTTAATGGCGAACCCTTTTTAAACCTAGTTTTGGTTTCTTTAATAAATTCTATTTGACCAAATAATATCCTTCTTTATAATGGGGACATCAAAGTTTACTTTGTGTAATTTTTTGGAATTTTTCGGATAAAGTTCATTTTTTAATGAATAGTGAAAAATATTGTATTTTAATTCAAAAATTCCATTTAATCTAATTTATTTATATGTTTAGATTATCCTTTTAATTTCTTTTAAAGTGAAATTAAAATATATTTTTACCATTTAATCCAATACTGGTCATAAGAATTAATTTCACTTTGAAATTGGACATAAACAAGTATCAATCTTTTGATAGTTATTGTTTCATAAAAACACGCTATTTGTTATGATAATGGGAATTAATTTTAAAATTAATTAATGAAACTTTTATGTTTTTAATTTTTAAAAATAGACATCATTTTTGAATTCGTAATATCAAATCTAACTTAGGATGAATTTTTGGTATTTTTCTGAAAAACTTCAATTTTTGATGAATAGTTAAACCACTATGAGGTAGTTAAAAAAACTGGCATTTTCATTTAAATGAAATTTTACCACTTCTGTAAATTGAATTTCGAAAATCCGACATACATGGTTGTTATCAAGAAGTAAAATGTGGTTTAATAAGATGAAAATAATTTTTTGTGAATAGTAACTTTTGACTTTTATTTACCACGGTTAAAGGTAAATAGGGTAATTCAAGGTTAAAAGAATATTATAATATTTTAAAATTACCTTAACACTTATCCTAACCTTATTGGATGAGTAGTTTCCAACCATTGGCATCCTTGGGTCGATTTTGGGACCCCATTGAGCCACTTGGTAGTGATAATGACCATTTGGATTAATTAATTTAATATAAAGACAAAATTGACATTAAAAAAATATTTTAGTAATTAATTTTTATAAGTGGTTATATACATTATCTTATAAACTATAAATATTCATTATAAATATAAAAATATTTCCTATATCATTATATTTTTTTATAATTTTTAGACATCAAAAAAATTAAATTATTTATGATACAATAATGATGCAGTGTCTACATCATTAATAAATCATTTAAATAAATAAGATTATAAATATTAAAATAGCATCCCAAACTTTTCCTATTTTTATTGAATGATTTTAGTCATCTTATCTTCAACCTTAATTACTTTCAGACCATTATAAACCGAATATCATTATATAATAAAATAATGTTTTCACACTTTCCTAAAGATCCCCTCCTATCCCTTATAAAAGGAGACCATTTCTATCCAATTACTCACACCTCCAAGCCTTTTGGATCGTCCAAACTCTGCCAAATTAATCTCACTACATCCCTCTCCTCCTCTTAGAATCCTTACTTTAGGCAGAAGGCACTTCAATAAGTCCTTTGGTTCAAACCGAAGGGTGTTACCCAAATTAAAGGTAACAGTTTCTCTTAATTTGTTTTCATTATTTTACTTCCCCAACCCCTAAAATCTTTTTATTCCTTTATTTTGTAACAAAAAAAGTTTCCTAAATATACTAGTATATTGTTATGAGAATTATTTGAACTACACTTACACACACCTCCATCTAATGGGTGAAAGAACATAATGTTTCTGTGGATGACAAACTAACACCTCAGGAAACGATGATTGTTCAATTACATATTACTGCCTCTCATGGTGGCCATTATGATGGAACTGTATTTATATATTATATATATTATTTTTATGATTTCATTATGCTTCTGTACTACCCAATTTATATCAATCCTTTATGGTTTTCATAGTGGGTAAATACGATAATCTCATTTGAGGAAGCACGGACTACCGCCCCCTCAAAGTGATGTGACTCATTAATGCCTTATGTGGGATGTATAAAGGATAGAGTTAATGATATTATATATGATATTATAATTTAATTATAATATAACTATGTATCATTATGTTTTAATTCCATTAAAGTAAGAAATTAAAATGAAAGTAGCGTTCATGCGTACATACGACTTACCCTCTCCATGAACGGTGCATTTCATTTCTTACCTCTAAATGTTATATACTATTATAAATACATGTATATACTGGATATATATGATATATATTATATCTAAATCATGAATATCATTCTGGATATAATGAAACTTTGACCACATGAAAAACATGTAACTATAAGAAGCCCATTTTTGACTCAAGTACCAAATATCGACAAAACGAACATTATTAACTCTAATGATTACATAATGTTTATAACATGGTAATAAGTGATATAAAAGGAATAATAAACTTGAGAAAGGTTATTATGCAATTAGTAATTATCTTTAGTTCATTATTCAGGAGATTAAAGAATGATCCAGTCAAGTCAGACACGAGGTAAGGGATGTTCTTATCTCACTTTCAATTCCTAGAGATTTCCATTGTTCGCCGCTAATTTATTGAATGTGGTTTATTGTGTACTTCAATTTGATATATACTATAATGATTATCATTATATTAATGGTATTCTGTGATTAATTTTGTGGTTATTAACTTTTTTTCATACGACTCAGTTGATTACAACTTGGTAATGGGTTTCATCTCACTTTTTATTCCCGTGAGATTCATGATATATTTTACACTATTTCATTTTGTGTGGTGTATGTACTGACCATGATTGTAATTGTTATGTAATATACATTAATTTATGAGTATTTAAATCTTCATTGTATATTCCTTCTTTAATGTGGTGTATGTTTTGTAATTACCAAATCGGTAAGGGAACCATTCACCGTCCTCTTTATAAAAGACTTCTTTTTGTTATGTATTTTAATTTACATATTATTATGTTGGGATATGTTCTTCTATATCCATATTGATGTAAAATTTATATCCAAGTTATGAGATTCCCTTTTTTATCTCATCAACTCATTTTTTTTAAATTTAATGTGACGCCGATAGGCTGTCAAATTTTTATAAGGGAACTTCTTAACCCAATTTCAAATATTTGTGTTCAACTTGTACTTATTGAATATGTCAACCAATGAATACGCGTGAATTAACTATGATTGTTTTTCACTTAATATCCACTTATATTAGGTATATTTATATTTTTCACACATAATAATGAGATTGATTTATCCTTAATTTAAGGATACCATCTTTATAAGGGTTTTCATCTCAATTTACATTTCCATTGAGACTTCATTGTTGTTATGCACCAACTCACTCTTATGTGGTGTATATATAGACCATTGGCATAATATATCATGAATACCTTTATTCTCATGATATTATAAAGTTTTGATTAAATTTTATTCATCAATTATTGGTATTCAAGTGTCTTTCTTTTTGTTAAAAAACTCTTTAACTAAAATATTGTTTTGAATGTTTTAAATATTTTTTATTCTAAATATTTCTCATTAATGTCCATGTTTCAAAAATGGGTTTTAGGATTTATTTATATGGACATTAATTCAATTGATATTTCATTTAAAAGCTTCAAATTTGTATGGGGCACTTTGAATCAAAAATATCATTTTAAATTGTTTTAAAAATGATTTGATAAAACATTGTTTATTTAAATATCTTGATTTAATATATTGGAATGTGGAAATGTTATCCATCCATTATACATGTTTTATATGTTATGGTTATGTTATGGTTATTGGGCATTGTTTATGTATACGGGTGGTTCCGTGATAAACCTAGGGTGGGTGAGACCGAGATAGCTCTCTAATGCATTGGCTAACGTGACAGAGGTAAATGTGATGTTTCTCCTAAGGGATTTAGGGAATATAATGTGATGGGTATTCCAAGTGTAACTCCCTAGGTAGCTATGATAGCTAAAATGTAAGTTTGATATGGATTCCATAAGTAACCTTTATGATTTATGATTTGTGTGTGTTATTCATAAATCTTATGATTTCATATGGTATGTTATGATTGAAAAGTATGGTTTCATTGATTTGTATTTAATGTTGGGATAATGTTTTACTTCCTTATTTTATTACCCTTACTGGGATTTTTATGCTCATCCCATGTTTTTTAAATTTTTTCCACAGGACATAAAGATGAATAGGTTCAATGATGGGATCAAGGAAAATTCATGCAGTCTAAAACATGGAACTAGACATGTGTCTTTTAATATTTTTTATTTTTTGAAAAAAATGGATACTAAGTAGTAGCGTGTACTTGTAATATTCAAGTGTTATGTAATAGTTACGGCCTAATTCTCTAAAACTCTAAACCTGAAAAGATCCACAATGTGAATTATCCATTTAATTAAATATTATGTAATGTTATATGGTCAGGTCCTTATAGACAAAGTCACGACAGAGAAGGAACCCACTCCTACTTTGGGTTCTACAGTTACAGGGTGGTGCCGACGTGGGGCCACTGCTTCACAAGCCGAACGACCTCCATGATGTTCAGGAGACCAGGGGTCTCCCCCCCCCTGTGCGGTCTAGGGCGGACGCCACCATGGGTCAAACCGGCGGGCCATGCCCCCTTGAGGGCTAGGCGACCGTCTTGCAGACTGGGCCGCCCCCTTGCAGGATGAGCTGCCCCTTGCGGGGCCGGCCAGACCTCCGCCTAGCGGGCTGAGCCTGCCGTGGCCCAGCCCAACCGGACCAAAAAACACTTAAAGGGCCATATCTTGAGAACCAGACATCCATTTGATGAAACATATATATTGCTAGGATCCTTGTATTGTGATGGTCCTTTTAGTATACACCACATGTGTTTTGGATATAGTTGGAGTACGACTGGGTTGGATCGAACTAGAATCCAACTGGTCCCTCGTAACATAAACACTTATAACTCACAGACGGGTATCTGATTGACGCACCGTCTGTCACGTTGGAACCCTTACGACTTGTTGGTCCTTTGGGTTATTGCTTTGATGAGCTTAGTGGTGGTCGATGTATGATTAATATCATGAGGGGCACATTCTATGGAACTTTAGCACCCTGGGTGCGAGGAATCCTGTGGCAGGATGTAATGTGAAGAAAAAACATTGATCCTCTGTGGGTCAGCATCTATCGATAATGTGTGGGTCAGCATCTATCAGATCCTTTTTGGGTCAGCACTCAGGGATCCTGTATGGGTTAGTGCATACCGATCCTGTCTAGTTCATAACCTATGTGGGTCAGAAGGGGTTAGTACCTATCGATCCTATGTGGGTCAGCAATAGTTCTTCTTAACAGAAAAATATGTCCTTTCCTTACGACTAATCATATGTACTTATCTAATTGAGATATTCCTATTGTGAGCTATGTCTTTACCTTTGTGGTGTTATCTTCATGGTGTTACTGGCACGGTACTTCAATCTTCATGGTGTTACCTGTGTGGTAATTCTACCTTCATGGTGTTACCTCTATGGTACTTCTACCGTTGTGGTGTTACCTTCATTCTGTTATCTTCATGGTGTTATCTATGTGGTACTTCTATCTTCGTGGTGTTATTTATGGGGTACTTCTTCCTTTGTGGTGTTACCTTTGTGGTATTCTTCCCACATGTAAGAGATGAGTATATCTTGATAACTTAGGTATATGTATGGGCATATAACTAAGTAGAGTTTATGTCTATTGCTTCGTGCTTGAGATGGAGGTCTTTCTTTGTTGTTTTTTCTTTGTGGAACTCTAGGAGACCTATGGGAGTCTCAGGATCTCTACTGATTATCATTATACTCACCACTATATGGGCTATGCCCGCACCTTGTTGTGTCTTTTACAGACGACAAACAACATTAATCGAGGATGAGGGAGCCATGACTGGACAATGCTCGGAGGTAGACCATTTGGTGTGACGTGACACATGGACTACTAATTATGAGCTATACCTACCATTTAGGTAGGATCCTCAGTGGAAGATCCAGGAGTTGTTTCCCCCTTTTTAGTTGTATTTTTACTAGTATTAATTTTACTTTTCAGTTGGTCTTGTATTCCAACCCATTTACTTTCAGCAGACTTTTACTACATCGGATTACTTTGTGGTTGCATTTTGTTGTGCTCTTGGACTGTGTGTCTCTATAGGTTAAAAATAAAATGCCTTCCCGTTTTAGTGATATGCCTTTCTGGTACTAGTTTCTAGCCCCTGTTCTATGGAAGGCGGCTTAGGGTAGTGACGACATAGGCCCTGGGGGACGGGTCGTGACATCCAATGCTATTAACCCATAAGAATTATCCAGGAATCATTATGTTTGTAACAACATCACTAGATTGATTAAAATGATTCTTTCTCATCTCATTGACCACCATTTCCATCCCATAAATATTGACAGTACTTGTCAACTAATAAAATACATAAGCATTGTGGGGTCTATTAAAAAACATGTTTTCCTCCCTTAAAAAAATATCCTCTTGTATATTTCAGAGAGAGGGATGATGACACATGGGTAACATAGAAAATCGCTTTTAATTAATAGACTATAACTATACATGGGATAACCTGATGTAGAAAACACGAGAGATATGACCATGGTTTTCAATGATGTCCATATATAACCAAACTACTGAAATAATTCTTAGAATGTATCAAATCTTATCCCATGGGTTGTAAATATTCAAAATTATCAATGAAATTCTCAATCCTAAACATACTTCACCAAAAATAATTAAAAGTACAATTAAAAAGACGAAGCTCCCCCTTTCATCCCATCTTGTCACCAATAAATAACTCCCCCTTAATTGACATGCTAAATATAATGAATAGTAAGGGATGAAAGTGTAATTAAAATACCTCATGTTTCAACTTCTTGAGATGATATGAATATCAAGATTTGTCATGAAACAATCCTTAATATCATCTCCTTCATATTTTCTCCCCCTAAAGTGGTGAAATCCCTTTGATTCATCATGGTGAAAAATATCATCATATAATCTTCAAGATATTCATGCTTATAATATTCCATTAAGGATCACTTCAAGTAATTATCAAATCATGTATAATTATTCCAACTTGTTGTTCTACACATTGATATTAAAATTATCATATTTAGGACTACCATCTCCTTCAATTACTTACAATTTAAGAACACTTATACTACAAAAATATATGGTATTAAGATGGAAAACATATGTGATTTTTAATAGGATCAACAAGGCTGTGAATTTCCTCTCAACCCAAGAACTCCTTACATTGTAGATCTAATATGCCGAGTACTCTTCATGCTAGTGTCTCCTCCCTATTTGATACTTTGATATTTCATTGTCAACATTGAACCTTTATTTTCTTTAACAATAAACTTGTGTCGATTTTTTTATTTACTTCCTCCATTAGTGAAGTAGCTTCCACTGGTGCATTTTTTTTTAATTTTCAAAATCTCCATTTTGCCTGGTAAAATAGAAATACATTTATTTTCATGATGTCCAGACTTCTTTCACCTTCAACATAGATGTTGTGAGATATATGGGTTTTCATGTGTTGGATACCTCTCATGAAATTCTAATTTTTCTTTAATGTGGAATGATATGTTTTCCCATTTCTTATTCATTGGATAATACTTCATATTTATCACTTTGTAGTTATCTAGAAATATGAAATTGATTAGGATAGATAACTAAACACTCATTCTTAAAATGTTTTGATTTGGAGATTCCACATGGCTTCTTCATTTTCATGAAGTTACCTTTATTAGGAAACTAATTAAGATTATCTTCAGGAATGTCTTCATTTAATTCCACCATCTTCTGGACTGATTCTCCTTTTAGTTTCAACTTTTTACAATCATTTACATGTATTTTTTGTAGTGATACATGGTATGACCTTTCATTACCAAATATAAGCATATTTTCTTTGTTGAGACGACATTCTTGCAGTCTTGCTGAAACTCCTTCTCAGGAATAGTTTGTTTTATAGTTTTATTGACTTCAATGTTTTCATTATTCCTAGTAGAAAACTTTTCAATTATTTTTTACTTTCTATTTCCTTTTTATGGTCTATTATTCTTATCAATAAGTGAATGAGGTATGGTAGGACTAAAACATCACTAATCGTAAATGTTACCACTTTTGTTTCAATTAACACATAGGTCTTCAAGATATTCAAATCTGTTCTTGATAGACAGATTCCACTTTATCTGTAAATTATGCCTTTTCTTTATAGGTTGCTTCAATTCATCGCATCTAATTTACCTGAATGCAGGCATTATACAATTTTAATATGATGACATATTATTCCAGTAGTCATTTTCCAGATACCCAGACTTCGAGAAACTCCAAAAATAGATAATAAATCTCCTTATTCTTCTTGTAGTATTAGTTAGGCTAGATTCATTGCTTTTTTGACTTGACTTTATTTATTTGGAGAATCCATTTGGGATTTTTCTTCTTAATAATCCAAACATCCATCCGTGAAATTTTCATGGATGCATCATGTTTTTTTATCAATGCACGTCTTCCTATATTTAATATTTGAACCTATACTTGTAGATGAAACTACCTTAGTAGAAACAGATATAACTCAGTTTTAGGATAGATCCTTCTGGGAGGATGTTTCCATTAGATTAGAAGTGATTTTATATTTATATTGGAATCATATTCCTCAATGTAAGTTTTAGTGTAAGCATCTCTTCTTCTAGTTTTTTGGGAAGTTCTATCTTGGGGAGATTGCTAATTATTCAATATCACTTACATTTTTAAAAACATCTGGGTGAGGGAGTAATTCTCATCCTCCACTGATTTCAACTTACTTTCACAATTATCCTTCAGCATTATAATTTTTTTATCATGCACATTTCTTAATTTTTTAAAAATATGTCATCCTCCTTTAGCTTGTTGTCCTTTTATTCCAGTTGAGCAGCTTTTTAAACCATAGAAACATTGTGAAACTTTTCAAATTCATGGAAAGATTATACAAATACAATCTCAAAGAATTATTTCTCACAAAAACATCCATGAAATTCTTCAGTAACTTGAGCATGTCTTTCATTGAATTGAGAAATTTATTCTTCCCTTTCCTTATCTAGTTTTGTGAGAGTGTTGGATATGCCATCCCTTTTAGATAATGCCTCTTCGATGGCATTAGCTTCTTCTTCCAGCTATAATTTTTCATCTTGAGAACATTGATACAAAATGAAATATGTATTGACACTTCTCTAGGGATATTCATCAAATGATATTTGAGTACACATTGAAGATAACTAATTGATCTATCATCATCCCTTCTTAAAAATGATTCATCAGTGGAGTCATAATAACAAAAATAATTATCACATTTTTACCTTTCAGATTACCTTTAGTAGAAGGTGTATCCCTATTAAATGTTAGCTTCTTATTTAACTTCCTTGCCTATTTTTGGTTCTATTTTCTGAGTCTTGGTAGATATATCTATTGAGTTTTCTCACTAGTTTCTTGAAATATACACTTCATAAAGACTCCCTTGGATATTTTATATGTAACCTTCTCTTTGATAATAATTAATATTTTTAGATCAGTTTGAATCACTATGTGGGGGATGGGGTGAATAAGTGACCCATTAATTTTTTTACAAATTAATTATTTTCAATAAAATACCTATTGGTTGTTAAAGCCTTGATCCACTCTTCTTGTGTCTCTCAGATTTACCTCGAATGACGTTATTAATATAACGCCACTAAACATAAGGATTTACAAGGTTTGGTTCAAAGACCTACTCCTTGTTGTGTTGGTTATTCTCCCCAACCCAGATTCTCCACTATAATCTTTTTATCAATTACAGTAGTCAATATAGAGTCCCACTATATCTTTCTAGAGTCCTATAAGTGGTTCTCTATACTAATTCCAATATTTTATCTAGTGTCCCAGTGTCCTTCTCTAGAGTCTCAATGATGTTGTTTTCTCCTTCCTGAATCAAATAGGGATCTTCAAGCTATCGAGTCACTTGATTATCTTCCTTCTTTTTTCAATCTTGATTCAATGTAGATTTATCTTATTCTCTTACCACATAGGATTTCTGAGTGACACATGCCTTTGTGTCTCTTAATTAATCTTCAACAGCCTTTGGTAAGTTCGATTGTCCTTTCTTAACAACTCTCATCACTTTTCTGATCAGTCCATAGTTTAACAATGCTCAGTCAATTCTTTCATAATTTGATGAAAAACTGGACTCGCATAGATGTGTTCCAATGGTTAAAACATACTCTTCAAGAATATAATAGGCAATAATGATCTTACACAATGTTAACTCTATCTCCCGTCTTGGATTCTCAAAAATTTAAAACTTAGATGTAACACCTTCATTAAATTTTTCGGGCTTTTGTATAAATACAAATTCACTACATTTATGGGTTGGATTTCATTCAATACCTCTTATCATGGGTATCTCAAAGACTTCTCACATGTGCATGTGATTATGCATGATTGCATTCTTTTTTGATATGTATCTTGTCAACCCAAGAAGACACTATTATTTGGTATCAATATTATAGGTTCAATGTGTGTGGGTCATTTAATTACACATGAATTTTCCACTTAATCATTCTTGTGTGAAAACCCAAATGGGTATCAATATTTG
This sequence comes from Viscum album, assembly GCA_963277665.1. NCBI lineage: Eukaryota > Viridiplantae > Streptophyta > Magnoliopsida > Santalales > Viscaceae > Viscum > Viscum album. Next base: position 32,125,642 of record OY728163.1, read on the forward strand.
AGCACACAATATGCACTTCTTCACTTCCCTTTGTTTCCTTTTGGTTATTTGAATGCACACACTTTTACATTATAGGTTGGATTCAATGTATGTGTGTTATGATTGGGTTCTCTTTAAACTTGAATAGGTGTTGTCCAATTTATGTCATGTTCTTTCCCACTAGAGTGTCTCAAAGTATGCACATGATTTCCATGTGTATCATGCATTAATTAACTTTTTTTCTTTGCATACACACACATTTCTTGTTGTTCTCTTCTTCTTCTCTCAACCACACAAAGTCTAAAGCTTCTTTAAACAATACATGTGACCTACCCTTCTCTTGTAGTCTTCTTCTTCACAAAAACACTAAACCCTATAAACAAAAACAATATATATATATATATATTGTAAAAAAAGAGGGGTGTTCTTTTTTTTTTGTGAAACCAGGTGGTCATGGTTCTCCTTCTTCATGCCAAGGGTGCGCGGGGATCTCCTACAATGAAATGAGGGTTGATCTTGGTTCTGTCTTAAGATAGGTAGACCAAGGGTGTGTATAATAGTTGTTTCCCTATGGGATCACCTCTATGAAGAATGAAGCGGGTTTGAAAAAACTAGCCATGTGTTCATTTGTTTTCTTTGCACAGAGGCTCATTTCTCTTTCATGAGAATACATCAAGAGTCCGTAGAACCTATCTAAGGGTTGCAGAGCTCTGATTCTTTTATGGGTAGAATTTAAAACTAGTTAATGCTTTGTTTTTCAAAATAAGAGCACTCATATAGGAGAAAGTTAGAATCATATTCATGGATCAGGCTCCTCCTTTTATAGTCGAGGTCCAGATCCTTCACTACATCAATATCTATCAAGATATTCCCTTTGAAGTCTCCCCTTTGAATAGCTAAGCATCTAGGTTTTTAAATTCTCAATCACGGTATTAGAGATATCAATATATTTTTTTGAATCTGTTCAACATGGGATCCTCATTTACAGGGAGGAAATCAAATGCCTGTGATGATGATCACATGCGAATCATTCTCCCCAAGATTCATCCATGCAAGATGAGGCCTCACAAATTCCTTTACTTCAGCCTTGTTTGGTTATCATTTTTTCATTTCTTGAATGCCACTTTTAACGCATGTATGATATCATGGCCTTACAACAATCCCTTTTCACTAGTTTTCATCATTAACTGTGGATAGATTCTTGTCGCGGTGTACCGGTAGTGGAAACTGTAACATCCCCAAATGATAAAAGGTTAAATGACTTAATTATATGACTCATGTCAACAAGATGCACCTTCCTTTTTGGGAGCCTGTCTGATTAGAACTTCACAGTTAAGCGTGCTTGGCTTGGAGTAGTGATCAGGATGGGTGACCCTCTGGGAAATTTCTCAGGGTGTGTGTGAGTGAGGACAAAGCACACTGAAAAGGACATCTGTTGGCATATGGGGAATGTCATTAGTCATATGACCCGTTCGGGCACGTGGGTGGACCCCAGGGTGGGCCCCACGTGTCTGCGGGGGCAACTGGTGGTACCTGGTAGGCCAGGACCTGACGACCATGTTAAGGCGGGGTGGCTGTGCTACCACCGGGCCCGGTTGTCACATTTGGTATCAAAGGAGGAACCCAGCCTTAAGTGCGCGGTGCACTGCCTGGGTTGAGATATAGGGCCCACAACGAGGGCGTTGTGCTCTAAAGGGGGGGTGATTGTAACATCCCCAAATGATAAAAGGTTAAATGACTTAATGATATGACTCATGTCAACAAGATGCACCTTCCTTTTCGGGAGCCTATCTGATTATAACTTCACAGTTAAGCGTGCTTGGCTTGGAGTAGTGATCAGGATGGGTGACCCTCTAGGAAATTTCTCAGGGTGTGTGTGAGTGAGGACAAAGCACACTGAAAAGGACATCTGTTGGCATGTGGGGAATTTCATTAGTCATATGACCCGTTCGGGCACGTGGGTGGACCCCAGGGTGGGCCCCACGTGTCTGCGGGGGAAACTGGTGGTACCTGGTAGGCCAGGACCCGACAGCCAGGTTAAGGCGGGGTGGCTGTGCTGTCACCGGGCCCGGTTGTCACAGAAACGACGCACATGAGTTCACCAGGTGGCCAGAGTTTAAAGAAAACCCTCGATTGAAGATCATATGACTCCAATTGAATTTGGTGAGAAGCAGGATCAGATGAGCTGTGGTGATTAGAATCTAGATCCAGATTCATATGTGTAGTTGAGATCTCACATGATATCTGATGGAAAACAGGGATTGCTTCTACAGATTAAAATGTTTTCCCACATCGAAACCAACATGGAGGATACAACTCCTTTATAATACAAGACAATGCGTCCTTGACTCAGAATTCTCCACCTCCCCTCACGGTACCGCCTCACACTGTGTTCAGCCAATTTTTTCATTTTGTGCCTAATCAATTTTCTCACCGCACGGGTTCACCACCATGTGCGCACCTGCGGGCTTAGAAACGACCCACATGACATGTACCTCATACAGGTATGGGCTTGAGGTTGAGGACCTCATTCTCACTTGTGCATGTTGTTGAGGACCTCAGTTGGCCTTGCGTTATGGGACTATTTTTTAATGTAAGGACATGATAAAATATACTTTGTTAAAAACCACGTGTCCAATACAAGAGTAGTGCATGGGAACCTTCTTCATTCAAATCCCATGAATGGGAAATGCACTTAGTAGATTCAAAATAAAAATATTAATCACATACATGCTTCATTAATTATTATTCATCTTAAAATATCATCCTTATTTTCATTTTGGAAAAACATATCAAAGATCTTTAATATTCCTCCTTTATACAACCATGGATAATGTATGGATTCTACTTCATTCCTCATGCATGGTATCATTATAATGAACACTGTGTTCTCCTTTAACACATGTATTTTTCTTTAAAGATAAACTCTATCAATCATCTGATTTGATTCACAACCTTCATCCAATCAGAATCCAATTGATGGATCATCCACTTTCATCATGGAATAGTGTATTTCATGGGGTTCTTTAATTTTTTTTGAAAATGATTCATTCTTTGAAACATGATTTGGAACATAACCTCAGTTCTAAAATTGTTCAATTTGATTCAATATGGAGAATTTACCAATTGTGGAATCCAATGATATGAATTCGTAACAATTCTCTAGGCATCATTATCTGTGTAAAAACTTAATCAGATTCATAGAAATGAGATATTCACATCTCATTGATCACCATTTCCAACTAACAACTATTGACAGAACTTGTCAAATAATATAATTAATTATAAAAATGGGATTTTCCATGAGTCAACAACATCACATTATCCATAACCACTTCCATCCTCATCACAACATCAATAATGATGTTTCAAAAAACATAATTACTCTTTATTTTCAAAAAATGAGACACTATAATCCACAAGGTTATCATTCATATGTATTTAACATGGTTATTTATTTCTATATATTATGTATTAAATTTATATGAAAGATGTCTTCAGTTGAAAAAAACCCTTTTTTGAGAAACTGAGATCTCCCCGTTATATTTTTTTATTTTTTACTAGGAAATCATGAAGATTAGTATGCATGAATTATGGATGTTAAAAGGGAAATTTTAAATTTTAATTCATTTAGATGGTGTACATTAAGTTTTAAATACAATGTAATATTCCTTTATGCATCTCGTTTATTGAGGATATTAGGCTAATGAATCCTATGTATTGTAATCTATGTATCTAGTACCATTGTAATAAAATAAACACTCACTTTGGTTTTTTGAGTTATGGTGTTAAAATGAAATATTACCCAAATTTGGTTAATCTCATAAAATGGGACACCAAAACAAATGAACTAGATACCACATAACTATTTATCAAGGTTCCATCTAATTCAGTATCTATATCAGTTGTGTGACTAACTCATATAATATCCCACCGTAGAAAAAAATTACAAACATAGGGACATACACAATAATTTAAAACAAAATATTAGAACTTCATAGGCATTAATATTCCTAGGATGTTTCTAAGTAAGAAAAATTGCAGACCACGAACAAAATTCCCTTATATAGATCCAACAATCTATAGACATGAATTGAAAAATAGATAAATATCTATTACAATCCCTCAAAACATAGGTTATTATATTTTTACCCTCACATATAGACCTATATAATTTAGACAGTGAAGAATTGGGATGATTCCCCCACAATATGAACACTTTGGAGGCTAAACAAACCAAAAATATAACTAATCTTATCAACGATGATCCCAAAAATACAACATGTATGCACCTATGTGGTATAATCCATTCAACCTGAATATCTTTATGGCCCCAAATTAATCAAGTTTCAACACCACACCATGATATCTACCTAACATCTACGTCTTATCATCCTCTATTTTAAGGATTTGACTCATCACTCTAAGACACAAAATCTAAAGAGGGTATTTTTAATATTTTGATTGTTAACACCACCCCTCACATGTGTGCACATGACTTAATGGCCTATTTCAAAATAGTGTGATGAAACACCAATATCCCATGGACACAAAATGGAAGTACATAGTCACCACCACACATTACTATTGAATCAGTCACCACAATTAAAAAAATCATTATCCTCAATACCTAGAGTGCTCTAGGTGACCCCCATTAACATCTATTTACAAAATCATATCCAAAATGAAATACTCAAGGTAAATATCCTCACAATAGACTATGATTCCCAGATCAAACATGAACTAGATAGGTTATAAAATTACAACCAAACCCGCTTTTATATGACAAGTCACACCTCCCAGACTATGTATCCATGTGAGGAACCTGTACCTCCTTTGGTATAATATCCCCAAACCCAAACTCCTAGATCTAGTTCTAATAACAAAACCTTTCTTTCCAAAGTAACTTTATTATTTTCAAAACCACATTTAAGGTAAAAGTGAGAAACCACCCAATTCAAGCATCATGAGAAATTATAGAACCATTGAAAAGAAATTTGAGCCTTCAAGAAGTATTATCCCTAAAAAGTTTCCAAGAGATAGAGGATACCTGTGTGTCTGGAACACCCACTAATAGGTCTTCAAAATGATACACCATATTGTCCCAAGTTTGCATGTAATCCTCTTGATTAATCATCCCTTCATTGTATCCCCTTATTGGTATAAGGTCTTGCATGTCAATCCATGCAGTCTGCTCTTCATTGGTTGCTACTTTAAGCATTCTTCCCATCATCTTGTTAGATTCTTCATCAGAGACATTAATCACCAAAATGCTTTACACTATCTCTTCATCTGAAAGTAACAGCAGCTCAAAGGATTGGTCATGGGCGACACCTGACTTCCGCGGCTGAAGGGATGCAGCACCATGGTCCATAGACTTAGTATGGCCATCAATGGTTTTGAAGTCGCCTATATTCATCATGCCCTTCGACTTTTTGGCAGACCATGTTTCCCTTGGGATATGTAAGTATGAATAGTCCTTTCACCCCTTCCCCTTCATTCTTTTCCTTATCCTTGGGCTAATAGGCTCTCTATAACAAATATCATCAATAGTATCACCTAGTGAGAACTCGACAGACTCATCACTAAGCACCCCCTACTCATCAGTCCTAGCTTCATATATGTCCTAAACTAGATCATCATTCACCAACCCTTCAATGTCTTTGCTCATATTAATAGTTAGACCCTACCTCCTTGGAATAGAATGGATCGGTAGACCAACCCCTATGTTCTTCTCTTGTCCCTTGACATCTAATAACTCCTCATCCCTTCCAATCATCTAAGATCCACCTATTTCACTAGAACCACTTACCGCACACACCACATATACATAAGAAGAAGTCATGGAAGTACTAGATCCTACATCTGTTGCCATCACAATCTCAACATATAGAGAATTTCCAATGTAAAATATCACAAACCCTCCTTCATTCACTACCGGTATCACATTAGAGCCCTTTTTCTACAATGTATCATACACAGGAACATTTAGACTTAGGTCCTTGCGCAAGTGTTGGAGTACCTCGTCCACCAATGGGTTGCCCCGCTATGGCCCACTTTTCATCTCCATAAAACAAATTAGAACCTCAAATATACTCTATCTAGACACACCCTTAACACCACTCAACCCCTTTCCATTTTCCCTTGAACTAATGTCCTTTTGAGGATATAATTCCTTCCTCCCACGTCTGAAGACATCCATAGGGTGTCCCAGTTTTTTACAGATGGAGTAGAAGTCGAACCATGACTCATAGACCACCAGTTTCTTGTGGCGGAACTCTTCCTCCACTATAATTCACATGACCTTGGGTGGAATTTTGGAGACATCGATTTCCACACATATTTGGGGATAAACCGTGTGATAGAGAGCTTGGGTTCTAGAATCAGCACACAGAAATAATTCGACTGGGTTCTCTAACATTATCAAAATCGCGGGGTTTTGAAACGGTAAGGGATGTTTTGGGAATCTAACCCTAATTTCAACTGTAGAGGAGTCGTGATTCATGTGGAAATCATACGACCATCGAACGAGGTAGAACCGAAATCCATTGCACCTGTGTGAAGCACTGGACCAAGCCTTCACCAGATCCTCCTCCGTTGCGAATCGAACAAGAATGTGTCTGGAGTCAATCAAACCCACCATTTCTATATCCTGTAATCCCTAGGACCCAATGATGAATCTATAAAATTAATCCATTGAAGGATGCATAAGCTTGAAACACGCAATCAGGGAAAGATTCAAAAGGCCCAAATACTCGTTGAACTCTGAGGTTGAGAGCGAAAGGTTCAGAAATCCATTAAGATAATATGAAACTTTAGGGAATAGAGAAACCTAGGGAAAATTGGGAATAGAGTCAGGGTTCTAGAAAGTTGATAAGAATGAAGGAGATCCTGCAAAGGACATCATAGGTCCCTCCCCCAGTGGGGGAGGAGGGGCCAGCTCGGAAGCCACCGCTGTCACCGAAGGGGGAGAACCCTTGCCTCCGATTCAAACCGAAACTGGAGAGATCAATATTAATAAAAAATCAGTTACATTTATGAATTTCGTACCAGAAATAATTACCCAATTATAACCTTTTAAAACATAAAATACCAAACTAAAAATTGGATCAGATACATATCCAAAGACCTTTTAGGTTTTTAGTTTTTTTTATTTGGAAAATTTCTAACAGAACAATACTTATTTACTTAAGTGATATTTTTTCCAATATACCCAACTTTTATTTTTTCATATTATATCTAAAACCTTATTCATAAGCATCCTATATCCTTGGAAAAAATATTTGAAAAAATTGTATGAGAACAAAAATCTTAATAAGGGACCTAAAAAACAATGAAATAATCTCCTTAGTCCATTTCAAAACCATGATATCATATAAGAGGACTTTCCTTTAGTAAAATAATAATTAAACTCAGATAATATTTTACTTACACATGAAATTAGCTTTATTCCCCAAATAGTTTTATAAAAAAATTTATTATAAAACATAAAAAAATTATAATAATGAGAGTTTCATAGAAAACCTAAGAACCCTTGAAATCCATTTTCTTAAATAGATACCCTTATTTAAACAAAAATTGTGTAATAATTCTTTAAAAAATAACATTAGAATACATTTTGAAATAAATTAATTTCCATTAAAACTCATTTTTAATAATAGAAATTCTATTTAGGTTCCTTGGGATATCATCTTTATAGAAGCCTTATAAAAATCCATACAAGAGTCCTTAAAAATGGAATAACCAAAGGGTCAATTACCAAAATAATTTTATAGAGAACATTATCATTATCAAATTAATTTGATAGATAGAGTGGGATCACCTCATCATGAAAACTTTTCAAGGACCATGGAACATATAAAACCCATAAAATATTTTATTTTCCTCTTAAAATATTTAAAAATAATCTTATGAACCGAAGAAGAAATATTTTCGGATATTGATATATCCCTTCTCTAAAAAAAATTGAATTTTCAAAACTAAAATTCCCTAATGAAAGGGGCGAAGTAATTTTCATTGAATAAAATATTGAATCTTATAATGAAGTAAAACATTAAAATAATGGTTATGGTGGTTTAAAAATCCATCCATGATATATATGTTTAAATAGAACATTCTTTTTTCCAGTTGTAAAGAAAGTAAATACGTTTCATATAAAATATATAAAAAGACTCATTTTAAAAACCTATGATGGAAATTAAAAAGTGGTAAAAAAATCATTGTAATTCAACTATGTCGATATAAATTAATTCATTTATAATTATATACAAGTATGAAAAGTTTTTATATATAAAAATATAAAACATTTAAAAAAGGTTTTTCATGTAACGTGTTATCTACAACTTGATTGCTTGTGAAGAAAATAAAAATTGAAGGAAGAAACCTAATATGTATTTTTAAACATATTAATTTCATAAATGAATAATAAAATAGATTCATAAGGTAGTTTATACACCATGAAATTAAATCATGTATTGAAGATAATTTATGATTCAATGAATGAGAATATAGTCTAGATTTCCCTTACCTTAAGTCCAACTTGTCAGATTCATTCTTTAACACATATTTAATGATCATAAAATAATAGTTTATTTTCTTAATAATGTTTTCCTAGTTTAATTATTTATCATTAATCCATTTAGTTCATTTATTTCAATAACAAATTTAATTACTTAAAAGACTAATTAAATATTTAGTGTTTTGAAGATATTTAGTTCTAAACTTCAATATGATATTTGTATATCGACTGTGGTTAAAGAGGTCATTATTCCATAATATCCAAAATTATAATCATAATATAATTCTACATTTAGAACCAACTATGAATAATGGTTTGAAAAAATGAATCTCATTATAGAGATGCGGTAATGAAAAGTACATCACATCACATCACTTCTTAGATGCAATAATCCACACATACACATTGATGATGTTATTATTTTTAAATAAATAGAAATGTAATAAAAATAATGATAAATTATTATTATAGGAAATTAAAGTTTTAATTAATTACATGTATATATATTAAATACATCATTATAACAAACTATTATATGTGGATATAGGAAAAGAATTACATCTTCTCACGTGGTGGTAGTTCTACGTGCAAATAAAAAATAGTTTCATTTTCTATTTGATGTAAGTGGATATGGATATATGTTGTTACACAACCATAATAAAATATCAGTATATGGGATATTTTTATGTTATTATATATCATTTGATATAATAAATTTCAAGTAGTTATAATAATAAATAATTCTAAAACAATACACTAAATGCAATACCTCTTCTTAGAAGAGCTTCATTGGTTTACACATTAATCCCTTTAAGGTTTGAATTCTAAAAAAATACAGCATCTAGGAAATTGGTAGGGATGTTATGAATGGAATTGATCTGGGTTTAAAAAAATCAAAGAGCTCAAAATGTCTCAATTAGAGAGGGGATGAGATGTATAAGAAAAGACACAATTGTAATGACATAAAATATTAAATAATATATATACCAAATCATGTAAATCGGAACCGAGGAACCCCATATTCAATGATAGGGTGTAATGGGATCAAAATAATCTTAAAAAATAACATTTAAAGAAGTTTTTTATACATATTAATTATTATATCATAGTTAAACCAATTTAAACTCATTTTGAACCTAATTATTATAAATTTTCCTCTTACCATCATAACAAAGTTATATTAAAAAATAAAAGAGTAATTATAAAAAAATTATAAAATTTGATTCCAAATTTTAAATCCATTTTATCATGTTCAGTTTCTAAAGGTGGAAAAAATAATTTTTTTATAAAAACCTAAAATGCATGAGAAATAGTGTTTTAGAAATAACATAATTTAACCATAACCAAAAAGTTTTCCCAAAAATCAAGTAATAAATTGGTTTAAAAATGTTTATTTGGTTAAATAATAAAAAACTGTGGTTTTTAGACTATTGGATAAATAAATGACTGAATGGAATCGTCTAACCATTACATTAATTCTAAAGACCCTAAAATTGTTTTAAATTTGAATAAAATATAACATTCCTTCAAAAAAATATGATTGGGTTACAATTTAAAAAAAATATTTGAAAAAATTAATTTAACTAATTAATCTTATATTTGGTTGAACACTGCTCATTGAATAGGATAGGGGAATGTGTTGAGAATATTTTTAATATTTAACCCATTCTCATATAACATTTTATACTATTTAACAAAGGAAAAAAATATTTACTACATTAACTATTTTTAATAAAAAATAATTAAGTTTTTTTAGAAATAAGTTGGATGATGTTATTTTGGGGGTTTTGGACGTTATAGAGAAGTTATTTCAGATGGATTGTTAAGAAAAGGATGTTTGGTATTTCTTTAGTTATCATTACATAAAATCACCTTACTTTGTAAGATTCAAAGAAATTTGAATAGAGAGATATGTCATCAAACATGTTAGAGAATGGATGAATTTATCTAGACCGAGTCTATCATATCATGCTTTCAAATTTTAGTACATTTGATGAATCTTTAAATATGATTATTCCTTGGAATGATTTGGTGGTGAGTATTTTAATATGGAAATGGTTTTCTGATCATAATTTCATACATTCATTAGTTTTGAAAATATCATTTTACTAGTTTGATTATAATAATGATGATATATCTCAAGTATAATAGGGGATAAATTCATTTTTAAGTATATGTTTTCACAGTACAAATTCCATTAGAAGACATATAAAGATCCCAAAATAGAAGACATTGGAATACATTTTGGGTGAGAATAATTTTGTGATTGATATTTCATATATTTTTATAGACAGATGAATGTTATTGATGTTTTAAGGATGATGTTGAAGAATTAAATTAAAAAAAATCCCAAGAGAATTAATACCAAAGGAACGATGCCTAATTGGATGAAGTCCAAAAAAAATTAACTAAAGGTCAGATTGAAGTCTTCGAGTCAAAATATTTGAGGTTTTTATTTATAAATATCAGACACATGGTTTTTTTTATGACAATCAGTTGTAGGAATTTTTTGCAGTACATTTTCTAGAGTGGTTATATGAAGTTAAGAAGGAATTTTAAACATATTAATAATTAATAGAATAATTTTTATAAATTTTTAATGGGTGAATAATTGGTATAAATTTTCACTAGTTCTATAGTGTTTCAAACAAATTCATAAAGACAATAGGTATGATGATGAAAAGATGATACGTTAATGATCCAAATATCAAAAGAAGAATATCTATGATTATTTTTGAGTTTGATGGAATTTTTTTTAAGGTAGTGGATGTTCTAATCTGTGGGAAGCCTCATGAATACTATAAAATCATTGAAAAATGATTATTTCATTTTGAAGTGAGTGGGACTTTTGAATTTGAGCATTTAATGAAGGATAAAAAGATATTTGGATTCCTACTATTCCCCCATGTTCTCTAACATAAATAGTTTTTCCCCTAAATTAAAAGGGTTTACTATTCTTTCATGAAAACGATGAAGTGCTATTGAAATAGTTTTCAAAAGAAACACCAAATGAATTTCTAAAAAGAAATGTTTGAGCCAGAATTTTTCAAATAAAGTAATATCAATGTTTAATAATAAGTTGGTAACATACATAGTGGTTTTAATGGTAGAAATCATTTATTAATGTGCTAATAGATTTAGGATTCCAAATTATTCTTTCCAAAGATAGGTTATTATAAAACAAAATATAGAGGGATTTAACATAAGAAGGTGTTATCATTTTGTAAAAGGGAACTTGTGTATTTATTCTAAATGGATGACAATACATAGAAACCAGATGAACAAGGAACTTATAGATGTTTTCATAAAAAATCCCAAGTATGATGTTATTACATGACGATGGGAATGAATTAAAATAAGAGGAACTTCAGAGAATAATAAGTGTTATGAACTTACAACAATCACAATAATAAAAAAATCGAATTAGTGAAGGTTTCTAAATGTTTTTACAGATTCATTGTTACATCTTTACATGTGGAAGTATCATAATAATTTTTTCTTTTAACATAGTGAAATAAATACTTAAGGATATTCCATATTTTCCATAACAAAATAAAATGAGTGTTTTCCAATGTATTGGGTTGTATTAGATTATAAACACACCAATCCAATCTCTAGGAAATATTATTTAGAAGTGAACCTCATAAATACTTGTGTTCCTGTTATATTGATTGTTTTATTTTTTTAGAATAGTTACATCTCTTTAGGATGAGGTGGAGGTTGTTTTTAATAAATAAATTATAAAGATGAAAGATGAAAAATTCACCCCTCTCTTTCTTAGTGATGATAGTGAATCTATTTGGGACTTTAAATTAGTTTAAGAGAAGAGGATTCCTTCACTATCACTTTACTTTAATAGAAATAAAAGAGAAATTTATATAGATTTTTATTATTATGTGAGAAGTAAGGAAATACCTATTTTGGATGTAAATAACTTTCATATCTAGAAGAATATCATATTTCCTTATCAAATGTACCAAGATTATAAATTTCTATAAGATTCAAAAAATGGTTTTCTACCCCATATAGAGGATGTTCTCCATATAGATATAGATTAAAAAAACTAGATAATAATTAGTGAGCCACAAATGGTATTCCTTCCTCACTCATTTAAAGTGAGATTTATAGTATTTAATGAGTTGTCATGGAAAAAGTCATATGTGAAAAGTTGAAGAACATCTATGACAGAAACATGAAAGTAAAGAAAAAAAAGTTTCAAATCTAGAGCCTGGAGTATAAAAATATATAGATGGGTAAATATGAATCTGTTGGTGACTTATTTACAAGGGAGAATAAAAATTTTAAGAACCATAATATATCTTGGTGATAAGATAGAATATTTAATCATTGTTAAAAATAATAATAATTTTAAAAAAAATATTTGATGAAAAATTTCCATAATTGGAACAATGAATGTTCTTGGTGAAGAATAATGTAGTGACTCAGGAAAAAAAGATGGTTTTAGTATAATTTTTGATGAATTTTAACCAGTTTTTAAAAAATATGAAAATATTTATAGGAAATGACAAAGTAATGTAACCACTAAAATTTTTTAGGTTTTATTTTTTGAGAACATTTGACACAAACTATCCTTTAATAAAGGAATATAAAGAATGAAATAATGATGATATAATGTTAATAATTTCTATTCAGATTAATTTAAAAAATGAAAATCCTATTCTAAGGAAATGTATAATATTTTTTCACAATCTAAAAGGATAAACGAATATTTCATGTGTGAATAATATTTTTATACTAAAGAAGAAGCTTAAAAAATTTGTAATGATCCTATTAAATAACATCTTATGAAAAATGTGAATGATTTATTTTTCAAAAGGGATAAAATAATTAACTCTGATGAATATGAGACTTGTATAGATTTTTTGATGAATATTGATTTGAAATAATGTTATTTGGAGATTGAAATAATTGAAAGGGAGAAAAAAATGATTAAGGAAAAAAGTCCCATGCTAAAAATTCAAGAATATTTTATTAAAGAAAAATATATATTTTTAAATGAGATTAATGACATGAATACATTTTTTAAATGATATAATAATCTAAATATCAATATTGAATAAATGATAAAAATAAATGAAAAATATTTATATCTAGTTCTATAAAAGGCTCCTAATGATGAGAAAGGAATTAAAATAAATTACAACTTAATTACTAATTTTTGGTGAATGTTATAAAAATATTCAACAAAAAAAGGGTCAATAAAAAATAAAATTAATGATTCATAAGAATGTTGATGCTTTTTATAAGAAAAATTATTTTTTGGAAAATATGTATGTAACAAAAATTATAAGAGAAAAAAACCTAAATAATTTAAAATTTTGATAGATAAAAAAATAATCAACAACTAATGAATTTGTTGAATTTGAGAAGAATACTGAATTAAAGAATAAGAACTCATGAGGTAAATAAAATTTTGGTGTTCAAAAATGATCCAAAATAGAAGGTAAAGAATTAGATAAAAATAAGATACACACTACCAAGAATTATGGATGTTATAGATGAAAATATCATTTTTTGGAAAATAAGGGTACTATGTAGGAGTTGGACATACAAAAAATATATTTTTGTTTAATCATCAATATCAAAATGTTTTCATAAGAAATTGGAGGTAATGTTTGTGGTTGGGGGGGTCAACCCACTCAAATAAGAAATCCTGAGAAAGCAATTGTGAATTTTCAAAATAGATTCCATCATTTTGAAACTATTTTGAAAATATTAACTTCGTTATCACCTTAAAAAAGGATTTACTATTGTGTTACTAACAATTTTTTTTCATAAAAAATCTAAAAAACCAATAAGTGAAGAAAGATAAAGTAAAATGAAAGGCTATTATTTTTAAAATGGATCTTAAAGGAATAAAAGGATAATTAACTTCTATATTTTATAGTTGGAGTTATTTATTTTTGGCAAGGTAATTAAATATGTTGATGAATTTTAAAGATTTAAATGAATTTAAAATTATTCTTCATAGTGATGAGTCACTCAAAATCAACGACATTGGATCTTCTATCATTGAAGATGAAAAGATAAAACCCAAAATAGATTTGATTATTATTGGGATGAAAATCAATCTATTGAGTTTTCTACAAATTTTTGATGAAGGAAATAAATTTATTTTTATAAAATATGGTTTTGTTTTAATTAAAATAGAATATGGGAATATTTCAATGAGATTCCAACAAACCAAGGAAAACTTGTTTCAAGTTCATGATGTACAAATTTCCCAATATCTGAACATGTTGGAACAAAATCAGCTATAACATAAAATTCCAAGACATATTTTTTGGAGTAATAAGATTAAACTAATTAAAGGAGATATTATTCATTATAATACTGACATAAAAAAGATATTTTTGTGTTGTTATATTCTATAGAAAATGAAAATTACTAACTCAGTTCATAAGAATGTTGAGATGCATTCAACATGCCCCTTAGAGCTGATACATTTTGATATTTTTATGCCAATGGGTAAACAGTAAACACACAGAGATAAGTACTTTATTTATTTAATTTATGTCTTTACTATCTTTAAATGTATTATGTTTTTTGAAACATGAATTAGAGGATATGAAAATATTTATGAGTATCAAGAGAAGTGAAGATAAAGAGTTTGAATATTATATGAAGATAATATATAATGATAATGGTCTGGAATGTACAATTAATAATTTCAGAGTTTATCATGAAAACCATTGAATTATTCATGAATTTGGTTCACCATAAACACCACAAAAAATTGTGTTGTGGAAAAAAGAAGTACAATTTTTGTTGAGGTAGACCAAACAATGTTGATCAAACATGTTACTTCTCACTATTTTTGGGGGAAGGCTATCGATGTTTCTATTTATAATTAGAATCATTGTTTATAAAGGATAAAATATAATATGGATCATTATGATATGTAATAAAATTAAACAAAATGTTTGAAATACCCTAGGTTATTTTTAATTCCCTGAATAATAAAAATCAAGGGTGGAAATCTTGAGATGTTTTATAAGAGGTGTTAATGGAATATTTCTTGGATACCTCCCAATGGGGGAGGATACATGTTTTATAATAAGGAAAAATGAATTATGGTTCATTTTAACAATCTAAAAGTTATCGATCAATTAGAAAATAAATGTTTTCATGTAGTTGTTAACATTGAAGAAGGGAAAGACAAGGTGATTATTGTTGAAGAATGAAAAATAATTCCCAATGATAGTAACAATAATGAATCTGATCAAGATGAGAATTTTAAATCATATTTATCACGTGATTAGGGAAATTTCTTAAATATCATATATGGTTGGGGAAGCAAGTGTAAGTTCAAAACATCATTGGTGATCAATTAAACTAGGTTAAAACTATACAAACTTCAAGTTAAATTAGTTTCACACACTAACTTATATTCAAAATATGATAAAAAATATGTTTTTGAAGAATTTGAGAATCAAGAGTGGATTAATGATATGAATAAAGAACTAGATCATATTGAGAATAATGATACTTCAGATTTTGTACCAAAATTGGAAAATAAAATTTTTATTGCAATAAAGTGGGTGTTACAAAAAAAATATAAATGGGAAAAGATAAGTTATAATAAAAAAAGTATGTTTGGTTTGTTAAGGTTACTCAAAAAATGAAGGAATTTAATTTGATGAAACTCATTCTATAGAGAAAAAATAAGGAACTATCATAATATTTATTACTACCACTTCAAAAAAGCAATCTAATTTTTTTGAGATGGAGATCAAGTTATATTTTCTTAATAGAGAACTGGATAAAGAAGTGTATATTGAGAAACAATGTGGAATCATGCTTGGGAAAGTAGAATGTTATGTATTGATGTTGAAGAATAATTTTTATGGGTTGAAGAAATATATGAGAACATGATATTAAAAATTTTATAATTTTGTGAGGATGTTGAACATGAAGAAATGAAGAGTAGACAGTAAAATCTATAATAAATAGAATTAAGATGTTTCCATCATTGTAATCATTTATGTTTATGATATTAAATTTTATTGGAATGATGAATAAACCTTTGAAACGTTTTTTGATGAGATGAATAATCTATTTGAAATGTATATATGGGACAAACTAAAATATTGTTTTTTTCATTTCAAATATATCAAAAAATAAAAATTAAATTTTCAACTCAAGAGAAGTGTTCTATGTAACATTTATGTTAATTTGGAATATAAGATTCAAAACTAGTTTCCACAAAAATCAAAATAGGAACAATGCTTAAAAAGTAATGTGAAGGTAAGGAACCTAATCCTAGGGATATTTGGAAGATTCATGGATGTTTGTAATATTGGATGACTTAAATGAAAAATATTTTGCATGCTATTACTTTGTGTTCAAGTCATTAAGGATCTAAAAAATAATGATATCTTATGGAAGGAAAAAATAATTATTAAATATAACAAAGGAATAACTAATTTTGGTATTAAAAATGATAACTATGAAATATTAGAATATTTGGTTATAAATATGTTTATTGGGAATGATGTTTTGATGATAGAAGATTGACATCAAGTTTTTTTTCTTTTTCAGGGAATGTTATAAAAATTAGAACACAAATAAGAATAATTATGAAACTCTTAGCATGAATTAAGTTGATTATATAACCACCAATAAAGATATAATAAAACTTATATGGATGGAGACTCGGTTGAAATAATTTCTAGTAAAATTGAAGTAAAATATACTCTTGGTTTATAATAATCAATGTTCTATAAATCTAACTAACAATATAGTATGAAATTACTATATCAAGAATATTGATATAAAATATCACCACATCAAATATCACATAGAGAAGAATGAATGAAAGGTGGATTTTGTTCTAGAGGAAGCTAGTAGTTAATACATTCACTAAACCATTATTGAAGGAAACATTTAAAAAGATAAGGATAAAAAGGGTGTAAAACTTTAGTAAAAGTGGTTTCCATAGATCCAATTATAAAGTAATTCTTATTACCATATCATGTGTATAGTAAGATATACATGATGAATTCTTTCAATTATTGTGTAGATATTTCAACGTACACTATTTAAAGGTAATTTCCATAGAATAATTGTCATATAAATAGGTTATAACAAATTCTATGCTATAATGAGATCCTCAAGATAACATGAAATAAATCTTAAATATATCTATTTTGATATATATATTTATACATATAACTAAATAGACATAGTAGATCTTTTACTATCAGGTATTTTTGGGATCATCAAAATTGAGAATTCTCCTGACGAAGTTCTCACGTGGAGATCTATATTTGTGAGATCACGAAGACAGACCCGCCAATAGGAACACTACATGTTTCGGGTGTCATCAGATTCTCCTATCTATAGAAACGTGTAATGGTCTTCTGACCTGATATCATTACCAGCGTGTTCAATTTGATCACATATATAGATGTAAGGGAAAACCCATGATAATTGAATGGAGGTGAGGTAGCCTGTGTTGGGTGTGTCATTAGTAGTATGGTATTGGTTGAATGGCCAAGAAAGGATTAGTTGCTTCCAATATGAAGAAGCTATATATCATAGACCACATTGATTAGGAAGGTGGTACCTTCATAAGAACAGGGCCATGGATGTTGAGGGAAAATCTATCTAGTTATATCAAAAAATAATAATTAAAGAAAGGATGATGACATAGGTGTGTGTCATACTTTTTTATTTATTAACTAAAAGAGATTATTGTACACAGTTCTTGTTTGTAGGTTGGTTTTTGATGATGTGACTATCCTTATCTATTTAGGGGCCATGATGGGGTTCAAGATCATGTTCTCGGTCTGTGAATGGTATTCACTTCTATCAAGTTAAAGTCCTAGAGGGTCACACACAAAAGTTTATTCAAGAATATGTCATATACAGTTGAATAGGTATATAAGACATGGTGGGCCCCAACACCCGTGTTCATGATTTTTCCAAGGATATACGATCACAAAAGGAATAAATAAATTCATTTTATTCAAGTTATTAATAATTATCATTGAGTATATTTATTAAATTCATTTAAAAGTTTTAATATAAATACATGAAAATATTACATGAATGAATAATAGTTTAAAATATTCTAGGTTCAATTAACATTTGTGGGAACAAAGAGTTAAGTTAATAGAATAGGTATTATCTTGTAATATATTAATTATATTGAAGGAAAGTTATAATAACATTTATGAATCAATACAGTAGTCATAATAGTTTGTTTATGGAATGTTAATTATTCGGGGTCCAGAGAAGAAATATCAAATAAGACCTAAACACCAAATAAAAAATAGGAGGAATGTGATTTTCCAACATACTATTCAAATCCCCTCTCTATCACATGTTCTTTATCCAATAATCTAGAGATAGAAGCTCTAGATCCAAGAGTTTGGATCATACTCCCTCTCATGCATCACAAGCAAGGAGATGTAGTGATCATCAAAACGTTGAAGGCATTGTTCTATATCCACACTAGCATCTAGAATTGGACTATCAGTGCTGTAGTAGATTTTTCAAGTTTATGTTGATGATCTAGAGGAAATCTTCTTTGGATTTTTTAAGAAGAAATCAATAATAGGGATCAGAAATCAAACTTAGATTCATATCTAAACTAGGTATTTAATGTTTTTTTGTGTTTAATATTCTCTATACGATGTCCTAGGCTTATACCACGAAATGATACACTGATGTCTATGATTCAATATCGATCTTTGGTGATTCTTTTTTTAAAATCCCTAGCTTTTGGGATTCTAAAGTTTTCTTGGAACCATAAATTGGTATCAGAGTGATCTGTGATAATTTTATGCCAAGAAAAAAATTATATTTTCAATGAATTTTATAAATGGTGTCGATCCTATCCCAATGCTGACAAAAGTGACCTAATATTATATTGTATGGACATGTTATGACCATCCAAATATTTCAATATGAATTTATTTTTTATCAATGGGTATTTACATTGATTAACAATCTTGTGTTTTATGTTAAATTTTTATCCAAAATAGCAACGTGAGTTTTCAACGTTAAACACTATCACCAGAGTGTTTTCTATCACTCAATTTTTCTAATAGTGAATCATTAAAAATAATTATTTTATTATAGAACTAATATTATTATTTTCCTTTAAAGGAAAATAAGATAAGCTTTAGATACTTTTGGTGAGGTAGCACTGTGTGTATAAGTTCAAGGTTTATCAATTGGACAAATGTTTTTAATTAAAAAATAAATACTTTTTTGAAAATTTGATGTTTTTTGGATGGATTATTCCACCTAATACGAAAATAGAACCCTACATTAGAATATACACAAAATTAATAAAAAATGGTGTGTAGTGGGAATTGTTCTCCCACAAAACTATGTTGGCTACTCAGCTCGTCCCAACCGGTGCATTACCTTCCCAGGTCGGCCACCCACCTTCATCAATACTCTATGGTAGTGGGTCAGCCAGCCTAGAACTTCGGTTTGGGTCCCCTACTCCAATACTTCTAGACCATGCCTGAGTGACTCCTACTCAGATTCCTCCAAATTGAATTGACAATGACGCCTCCTGCACTCCCAACCTCCTGAGTGAGTTTCCCCTTGCAGACCTACTTGTTCACCAAGTGAGACCACAACCCTACTCACCACAAATCTGATGATGAAACATCACACCTCCTCCCCTTTAGGGATTTAAATGGGAAATTTCCACCTCTTTAGTTTTACTCCCCATGATAGTATTGTATCTACTCTACGTAGTGTCCCCCTCCTCCTTATCGCCTGATGTTTGGGTCAAAGCCATCTAACAAATCCAGCTCCCACTACTCCTTCTTCACCAGCGGTCACCCATTGCATTCACGGCTAGAAGCCCCACGGGCCAGCCTAAGCATCACCCAAACTAAGAATACCCCATCCACACCCTCTAACTACTACAATGAAGTCCTACTCAAGAAGAATGGTTACATATAGAATTACTTGCCCTATAGGATACTGAATAATCCCTAGATCTGCCCTGAAATAAGTATCGGTAGGTTTTTCCTACCCAGAATTGCTTTAGGTGAGCCCAACCAGCCCAGAATACCCCTTAATGGGGTTTTCACCTCCCATAATGGGCTATCAAATGTTTGGTCATAACAATGTATACTTGGTTCTTGTTATATTTAGTTATTTATTTATTACAATGATTATTTTTAATAATTATTTTAAATAAATGGAGATATATGATTTGTTTACGTCATTAAATTTATAAGGTCATTTGTGTCCATTAATCATATTTATTTTATACTCTGCATCTCCCCTCGCATGTCTATGAGTATTATTGTATAATGATGAGATGAGAAGTTTCAAACTATGGGAAATGTTATGGCTACACACCAGACATGATTTTGACACATTGGATGGGAAGGTGTTGCAACTCAATTCACAAGTGATGCAAATCAAGGTATAACCCTTAGGGTTTATGTTGATCAGTTATTCAATTAATTGATAAACCATTAGAATTGTTTCATGATCATGTCATCATTTTATTTTTTATGGTCTATTATTATGAGTATGTGTAGTTTACATGTGATCACATAGAATAATAAAAAATCATGCAAAGATAAAATGAACATGTGATGCGATGAATATTTTATATTTCTTTCATAGTCAGTTGTGAGTGTGATCACATAGTACATCATTAGGAGATAGAAAATTAATTCTTTTTTCAATTAAAAATAATACAAACCTAAAAAAATATTAATTCTTAATATCTATTCATCATTTTAATTTTCACAAAATCATGTGTTCAAGGTGCTCGTCATGCCAATGTTAAGGATGCCTCTCTCTATAGGGTAGTTCTTATGAGAGTGGTGGGTTGACTCAACTAATGTGGTAGTAAGGAATAGTAAAACCTAAAATTATATCATATTATAGTAAAAAAAATAGTAAATTCAGTTATGATTTTAGATGTTGGTACTTCAATATATACATTAAGGAACTGCGAGTAAATGTGGTTGGCTAGCCAAATGCCTTCCTTGAACCCTTTAAGTAGTGTCATAACCAATGATTTTAGACTATGAAAAGGGGATTCATGATCCTTCTAACTAGAATACTCAGGTGATTTTTTATTCTAATTCTAGTATATAGGGTTATTATGATTCAACAAATTAGTGGGAGACATTTAATGAATTAATTAATCAAAAGGTTTAAACTGGTAATATAGTTAAATGTTCTAATCTACTAGAATTTTGTTTCTATATAAAATTTAAAGATATTTCACAATAAGTTCTATAATTTTCTAGTGAAAAGGTAAATTTTCACACTAGAACTAGTTTCCATGCATTGTAAAGGCACTTGCAGACAATAGTATGGTATAAGAAATTCATGGTGATAGTGTCCCAAATACCTGTTAAGCTACCTAAATAACCGAGCGTGAGAAATATAATTAAAGAAGACTCATGTGTAAATCATATTATTGTTATGTCATATTACAATCATCAATTTCTGAAGCTATTTGAAGTCACTACATCAAGACATGGGTGATATAACATATAGTATCATATATGAGAAGTCTGTGAGGAGAAAGTGATGAATGATATGAATAAGTAGATGATTTCACTAACATGTGTAATTTGACAGATGCATCATGATATTTTAGGGGATTCCACTCTCATAGCCTTTTAACCCATTCAATATGGTCTCCTTTTGGTTCATAAAATGGAATGTATTGAGTGAACGCTTCATTACCTATTCAGGTAAGGTTCACCAAGTATATAAGAATATGAAAGAAATTTTTATCTTAATTCGTATGGTTAAAAAATTAGAAGGGATAGTGAAATTGAGAATGGAAAGAAACAATATAAGTATAATCAAAATTCCCTTCAATGAAAGAGGTATTAACAAGAGGTTATTTTCATTTCATATCATGAAATTATTTTATGGATGTTTAAATAAAATAAAATGAATAATTGAAGCAAGTACTGTCTTATCCTTCAAGTATATTCATCAATAAAAACGTATTGTTTCAATCATAATTCTTGAGTATTAGATAAATTAATCATTTAACATATATGTATTTAAATATATGAACCAAGTACTTATAGAAATTATTTTAGAAGTAAGGTGTATTCTCCAAGCAGTGGAGAAATGGGGATTCATAAGTCAATGGTGGGAAGTAGACGACATATATATTTTTATGAAAACGATTCTTGTAAAAATATTATTGAGTACAACCATAACATTTATTTAATTTGTACTTTAGACACCATGAGACATTATTCAATGTTCTAAATGATTTTTTGGGTGTTTAATACTCAACAAATAGTTCAATGATACATGAATCATAGGAAATACCTGATGAATATATATGTAATAATTATTTACTATGTTGTAGAAAGATGAAATATTTTCAAGCAAGACTAAATTTTGAAGTCAAGTATATACACAATTTAGTATTTTTTTCTTGGTAAAGAAAATCACATTTTGTTTTATCAATATATTTATTTTGGACAAAGAAACCATTAGAAATAATGGTAAGCCACAAATCTCCTAGAATTAGTTTAGCTGGTATGCATGAACTATTCCAAGGGAAATCTAGGGGTATATATATAATTTAGTAGATTAAATTATCTCATTAAGGAATATTAAATTTAAGTATCATACTCCCATGGTCTGAATATATGAGTGTCTTTGGGCCATCAGGCCAAAGAATATCTTGACCAAGCATTCATTAGTCAATATAATGTAGTGTGGAGTAACCCCTAAATATAAACTACCTTATATACAACACACAATTAATGTTAATGAGGAGGATCGATGATGAATTATAACATGTTAACATTGATCAACAAAATTTAACATGGATATATTTTAAAATGAACATTTATTATATTGGAGTTCTGATATAAAAAGTTTAAATGTTTCAACTTACAGAAAAATCCATTATATTTCAGTACATGTTTGGAAAATAATAACAATATCCCAAAATGATATTCCAACTATCATGAAAAAGGGATATCATATAAGTAATAGTATGATGGAAATAAATTATGTCAAAAGACATGTGTTTTGACGCAAACAATTTGTTTGGATATAAAAAAACTTTTATCAGGATAAACACATTGTGTATCAAATATAATTATCCTAATAGTTTCTTAGTATATTAAAAAATACCTAACATAGAAAATTTGTAGTGATGTAATTGACTATATTTATATATAAGAGTGAACATCTCTTTTAGAGATAGTGGTAGAAAGATTGAATTTTGTTTAGTCAATGCTATCGATGCACATATTATTTGAATATGAAGTATTTCCACAAGTGTATGTGGAACATGAATGTTATAGAGAAAAATACTATGTAAGAAGATTTAAACCATGGTGATGGTTTTATATTCACTATGTCCAGTGAATAGTTATTATTTGAGATTAATAATTCCTAAAAGTAAGCAGTATATAGAAATTATAAAATATTGAAAAGATCAATTAAAATTCAATAATTTATTCCATGTATCAAATTGAAAATGAGATTATTATTTTTGAATATTGTGGTGGGTATTCAAGTCAGATGATAAATGGATGGAAAAAGTGTCATATCAATAAGTCATGA
The DNA here is from genome assembly GCA_963277665.1 of Viscum album. NCBI lineage: Eukaryota > Viridiplantae > Streptophyta > Magnoliopsida > Santalales > Viscaceae > Viscum > Viscum album. The sequence goes on from OY728163.1 coordinate 32,149,709, forward strand.
TTGGTTATACCAAGTCTTTATGACTAAATCCATTGTAATTTTACTTTTCCTCACAAATTTCAATGATAATTTCTTGTAAATTGGATTCATGACCACTAATCATGGAACATGTCTATTCTATAAAACTAGATAGGGATGACAATGTTATAAAAAGATAATAAAGGGAAAAAGTTATTAAAATAAAATTTAGGATTGAAGTAAGAAACTAGATCATATAATATTCATTGGGAAGAAATGTTTTCTATGTTTATATCAATGGTTAGTGGGATCACCATAGGTTTACTTGTGAAATATATTCAGAATCCTAAGTTAAATGGATATTAGTCTTACAGTTGGTTAAGATAAGGAAGAATGTTATTCTCCAATGATTGAATTAAAGGTGAAACCTATATTATAGGGAATAGAATCTACTGAGGAAGATATAATATTTTATTGGACCTATAAAATCATACATATATTGACATGGTATTGAAAAACTAAAGATAGAAAAATTCAAGGGAATATTTCTACCAATGTCACATGGAATAATCTGTCTTGATAGAAATGTCCCTCACATGGGAGGAGACTAACATGGTGAGTCAAAATCCCTACGCTTATGCTATGGATCAATCATACATTCCATGATATGTAAAAAATTGATATTTACATGATATAAATCATATTATCTAGTTAAAATTTATTTCCAACGGTACTATAAGTGATGTATTCAGAACTATCTTATTTCACTTCAGCAAGTACCAAGGATATGTACCCGGCAAGGGTAGAAGAAAGAAAACTAGTTTTAAGGGGATATAAACTAGTCTTCCATAGATCCATGTTATCTAATAACCTAGAATGGCTATGTTTATGAGAGAAGAAAGATAATATAATCAATTTTTAGACATACATTAAAATATAGAGTATGTTTTAGCATCCATGGAATCTATGAAGTAGCTAAACACAACGATTTCTTCCAGTTCTTAGAATCATAACTAATAAGTGAAGTATTATCATAATGTAAATTATGATATTAATATTAGAAAATATTTCATGTTAAGATATTAAAAAAAGGTATATATATAGGGATAACATCTCTTGATTAGTTTTACTCAATGAGATGTGGTCACAAATATCAAAATATCAACGTCGTAGATGCAAATAAGACCTATCAAATAATGTCAAGACATAATAGAAACGTGATTTAATCATGTGAGAGCTAGAGAGAATGGTTATAAAGTTTCCTCTAATGCATGTTGGTGTTTATAATAGTGATTTCCCTAGACCCTAATATATAGCAATTTTAATTACCATATCATGTGTAAAGTAAGATATACTGGATGAATTATTACCAATATATTGTATTTATTTCTAGGTCCACTATTTCATGGTAATTTCCATATATTAAATAATGTATAAAATGGTTATAGAAGATCCCATGAAATAATGATAACCTCATGATAGAATTAAATTTATCAAAAATGTATTTCATATGGCGTAGAAATATCTTATTGACTGGAAATAATAAATGATTGACAATCACGTGTTTGGGGATCATAAGCACTGAGACTAATTCTCAGAAAGTTTGAACATTGTGGTATTTTGTAGTGATATCGTGAGGGAAACCCCACCAATAAGGAAGAAACATGTTTTCATTTTCTTTAGAAGTTCTTATCTACAGAATTGTGTTATGGTCTCCTAACATGAGATAATTACCAATGTGTGTCATTTGATCATGTACATTTATGCAAAGAAAAACCCATGATAAGGAAATTGTTGAAAGGTAGCTTGTACTGTGTGTGTCATTGGTGTTATGACAGTGATTGAATGACTAAGAAACCATTTTTTTGGGTAAGGGAAATTATATATCATAGGCCTCCCTAATGATGATGGTATTGCCTTCACTGATTATAATGGTTGTACTTTCGTAAGACCATGGAAATGGTAGTCGAGGGTAAATCTGTATAGTTAGATAAAAGAAATAATAAAGAAAGAAATGAGCGATGTCACAAGTTTGAATCCTACATTATGAGTTATTAAAGATAAAGATATTATATTACACTATGTGAGTTTGAAGGTTGGTTGTCACTATTGTGACTAACCTTGTCTATTTAGGGGCCATGATGTGTTGATAGAACTTTCAAAGTCTATGAATGGTATTCACTACAATCGAGATAAGGGCCTAGAGTCTCACACACTATAGAATATCCATGAATCTGGCATATTTAGTTGAATAGTTATATAATACCCTGTGGGACCCACCACTGGGGTCCAAGATTTTTTCAAAGATGTATGAACACAAAAAAAAGTTAATATTATTCATGTTATGAATAATTAGCATTGAATTTATTTATTAGTTTTATTTAAATGCTTTTAAGTATATATATGACAATATTAAATGAATGAATATTAGTTTAAAATATTAAATATTTATTTAATATTTGCAGGTGCAACGAGTCAAGTTAATGGATTAGGTATAATCCCATAATATATTTATTATGTTATAGGAAATTGATAATAATACTTATGACTATGTACAATTGTACAAATATATCTTTAATAGAATGCTAATTATTCGAGGGCTGGAGAGGCAATACTGGATAATTTCATAAAACCCTATAAATGGACAAGGAGAGGGATTTCCATATACTATTCATAGTCTCTCTATCTCTCTCCTCTTTTCTCTCCTGCACTATAGATAAAGGCTATGTATATAGGTGTTTAGATAGAGATACCTCTCATTCATCAAAAGAAAGGTCATGTAATTATCATCAGAGTGTCGAAGGCATCATCAAATCTCCGCGCTAGCAGCCCTAATTCGATGATCAGAACTCACTCATATTTTTGAAGTGGTGTAGATGATCTAGATGAATTCAGAGTTGGATTTTTTTGATTAGTGATTGCAGATGATGAGAATATGTCAAACGCAGCTTCAGATTTGTACCAGGTATTTTAAGGTTTTAATTTTCTACTTAATCTTCTTCAAGTGAGATCCTTAGCTTATATCGGGGAGGAATTCACTCATTGCAATGAGTAAATGCCAATCATCAGTATAAATATTATAAAATCTGAAGCTTCTAGGATTCTAATGTGTTCCTTATACCTTCAGAAACCACCCTCACTTGAAGGATATTTTATGTGATATATGTCCCCTCTCAAAAATTGTATTTGGATAATGTTTCAATGGTATGAAAGACATTGTAACATAAATATCTCTATTGGAATGTGATGTACCTTTTAAGGAAGAGAATATATTTTGGGAATTTTTGAAAAGGGGGTATGTTGTTATTTATAAAGTGTTAACAGTTGTAACCATTTATTGAATCCGATGTAGGATATAATATTTTCTATTTTGAATGGTAAATGTGAAAGGAAAAAGTTTCTTATGAGGTATAGATCCCTTCATATGGTTAGAATGGTGTTTTTATTTTATGTTTATTGTTCCCCAAATCAGGTTTTATAATGTAGGCTTTGAAATTTTGGATAACTAATCCATTTCACAGTGTACGATTTTCTATTATTTATGTTCCTTGGATTAAAAAAAATACAAAGGAGGAGATTGTTGGTCCAAGTGTGCAAAAGGATATTTGATGTTGCAAGATTTTTTTTTAAAAAATTCATTGTATTATTTAGAAATGGAAGGCCTGTTTTTCATTTATAGTATTAAAATAAAGTCAACATACATTAAATATTTCAAAAAATTTAAACAGATAAATATTTCATTGGAAAAATAAGGGAATGGATACTGTTTTCAAGTCTAAGTCCATAGGATGAAGTCTCCCAATCTATTCCCATACGATTATGGTTTCTAGATATAAATTCATAATATAGTTTTTATGATGATTTTAATCTAGATATTCTTTTTTTATCATAATATTTAACTTTTATGAGTTATAGAAATATAAAATTACTATATTTTATATAATGGGGTGAAATTAACTCGATTATAAAGGGGGAATATTATTTTGTAAGTAAAACATTTAATAATTTGAAGTTCTAATGATGTTTTATGTAGGTAATTAGAAAAATTATATAACTGAATGTTTAGTCTATGAAAAAGTTTGAACATGATTTATTATAGAGATTTTCATATTGAAAAAAGTTTTTTATATTGGAAGGAAGTTGCTAAAGAAGGGCGTTAAAAAAAGTAAAATTGTATAATGTCCAAATGGATGAAATCCAGTATATGAACAAACTACTATACGAAAGTATTACTATTTTTAGACAAAAGGTTATTGGTTACAAAAAATTTACAGATGATACGGTTTAAAGATCATTGAATTATGAATGATTATATTGAGTGTTTTTAAATTGGTCATATGATGTTGATATTGAATATCAGAAAGTGACTCAATGTATGAAAAAATTACATTAATTTTTTATGGATGAAACATTGGAATAATGTTTCAATAGTTCAATGACCTTTATGAATCACTAATAAATATAATTAGTATGAAGAGAAAATTATTATGTATCAATGTTCTAAATATCACAGTAAGAATATCCATGATTATCACTTAGCTCGAATAAAATATTTTGAACCTAGTAGATATTTGAATGTGTGATAAGATTCAACAATAATCTATAATCTTTGAGAAAAATCTAATTAAATTTAAAAAAGGATGATTTTTAAATTTTAGTTTTCATTGATGTAGGAAAATATATTTGGTTTCCTATAATTCAAACCACAAGAGCTCCAATATAAAGAGTTTTTCATATAGCTCAAAAAATTTGTATTGTTGACACATACAAAAGGTAAAGTTATGAAGAAATAGGTAGGGATAGAAATACTATATGAGGATATGAAATACATATTTTAAGAAGGAATGTCTAAAAACAATGAATTTTTTGGTTAAAGAATAATTTAGTAATATACACAGAGATTGTAAAGAGGGAAGTTGTTTTCTGATGTGGAAACAAATATAGGTTTTTGGATGTAGGTTATTAGATAGACCAAATAGAGGGAAGGGGCATAAGAGAATGGTATCAGTTTATAGAGGGAAATATTCTATGTTTTTTATGATGGAAAACCATCATGCGAAACTATGAGAATAGAGAATATATATATATATATTCATAGAGAAGTCTCAGGAGAAGGTTCTTTCTTACTGATGGAAAAGAAAGTACATGAGACGAACATTCAAGAAAAGAAAGTGTTGAGAAACTACAAGCAAAAAAGTAATAGTAAACTAAAATAGTCATTATAGGTTTCAAATAGTTTTCACAAAATATTTGATACATATTTATTCAGGCAATATAAACTTGAACTATTGTTCTGATAATAGTGAAACATGAGTGTAAAGATATTCACCCCTTTCTATAATAACATAAATGGATATTTCTATAGAAGATTATGTGGTATTATATTATTTTCAAAGCATGAAAAGCACTAGCTACTCTTAATGAGTAGTTAAAACTTTAAATAATTTTTTTGGTGTTTTTTATAGTTTTTTTTTCTTCAAAAAATTAATATATCATTAAAAGTATGTGAATCTAGTTTCTTAAAAATAATACAGTAAAAATAAAATATCCTTGATTCAACCCCTCCACCTCATAGTGATCTTAGATAAAATTTTTGGGGATTTAAATTTTAACAGTTTACATTATATTAATTATTATAATACTGAATATATAATTTATTTTTAGAATTAATAGTCACATAATTGGATGAATTTAATTTAAAATTAAACCCACAAAAAATGACAATAAATAGTATTCTATAAAAATGAATTCTTAATTATTAATGATTTTATTCTAAAATCATGAATAAAATTTACTCTAATGATCTTTATTGGATTATTCACAATATAATGGAACTATGTCTACATTGAAACCATTTAAAAAAAATTAACTTTTGGATTACTAGAAATGAAAACACAGTTGTCAATAAAATAATTATTTTCTCAATGTTCACTAAAAAATCAATATTTTCTAAAAAAACAAACCTTTGATAATTTTTATATTTTGAACTAAAATATGATATAATTTTTTCAAAAACTGTTTATACATTTGGATGAAATTAATTAAAATATTCCTTCACAAAAATAAAAAACATGTTTTATGAAAACTTGTTTTTGATATATAAAATGAATTTACTAAAATTTGGGTTCTTATTTACTATGAATTTGATAGTAAATTTAGAATTATTATCCAATTTATATATATTTCATATTTTAGATACTTATATTACTGACTATCAATTCAATGACTATGTTATAAAAATCTTATTTAAATAATAGTATTTCATTGTTCATTTAATATTGGTGTTGTGTGTTGCATATTCTATAAAAAAGTGTTATTTTTTAAATCCCATGGTGTTACATTGGGAAAAAATATACAGTTCATTTATAAATATAATAACTATTAACTAATGACTATAAAACATTCAAATCCATCCCAATTATTACTTATGGTCTATACATCCATGTGATGGAGACCATTAACTCTAAAAACCCACTAGGAAACCGTGCTAACTTCTCTACCCCTCTCTCAACCCGAATAACCCATTTAATGTAAAATTACCTCTTCAAACCATCAATTTAAACACGTGTTATCATAATTTGTGACCTGTAATACCCCACACCATCTTCATAAGAGCACTACATAGCTAAGAAGCACTCAAAGACTTCTCAAGATCCATAAAAACCATCATTGGGTCTATTATAGAATCATCCCACTTAACCAACTAATCATTTCATAGAATTCCATTAAAAAAAAATTATAATCATGGAATTAATTTGGTTTCCACATACATGGGACTACTATAATCTTACCTATCAATTATCAAAATTTTCTTCGACTATATTTGAAAGGAAACACAAAACATGGAAAACCCTTACATTTTGATCATAAAATGTGAAATATGAGAAAATATTATGAATAAAATTAAAAAGATCAATATGAGACTATGTTTTACTAATCATGGTTCTCTAGTATATATGAATCTAAAATCTGAGCATTGATAGAGGAGACCCCCTCCATTTAGGTAGAAGATAAATTGGGAGAAAAGGATGAATGGAGTGGATCTATCGAAATGATTGAAGATAAACCCTCATCATTTTGTAAAAACAGAAAAGAATTAATTTAATTAAATAACATTTTTAATAACCACCAAGGTGTACACCAGGTACCTCCCCCTAAGTAACTATCCACCCAGTAAAATTACCAGACTACCTTCTCACTTCTTTCACACATTAGGTACTCAAAATTAATACATCTAGTACCTAATTTCAGCTGTTATTTCGAAATATTACCCAACATGAGAACCAAATCCCTAGAAACATAGCTTTTATCTAGTACTAACACCTATAATTCATTAATAGGGTCCTAATAAATAATTTAAAATTAATATTAGTAATGAATACCTTGGGATGTTACAACCATCCCACCATAACATACCTCATCCCTAAATGGTGGCTAACAACAATGGAAACAAAATTATTTATAGTATTCCAAAATATAATTCCCATGTCCTAATCTGTATATTTGAAAACATAAATAGTAATTAAATCAGACATCGACCATATAACACCACATTAAATTGACACATGACAACAAATTTTAACCATGTGTTCTCGCCATGAAATTAATTACTTAATACCTAATCTATTTGCTATCAAATGTACCAATTTTCACCTTGACACACCAACAAAAAAGATCAATATTCTGATCAATATATATCCAAACCATCATCCCAACACCCACAAGCATCAGATACTGAATGTACCCACATAGACCAACATTCTTTATCCAACACCCACTTTGGTATTTCTGGCTCAACCAACTCCCAGAGGCCACTTGAAACCTTGTACAATCATGGAACCACAAATATCTCCAATTTTGGTTCACTATACCCATCACCCACATGAACTTTGAGACCCCATTTTATATACACATAACATAAAAAACCACCCATAGAGAAAAAACCACCATAGGTGTTCCTTTATACACAAACAATAACCCCAACCACCCATATACTTTTATCAATGAAACAATGATAGTCACAATACTCACTCACTAATATGTCACTCATGTTCTCAAACCCTTTATAAATCCTTTTCTCTCAGTTCCCAAACACTAATAGCTGAGACTTCTTTAACCAAAAAATAGATCATTCTAAATTAATCTCAAAGATTAGTATCCTATTACTAAGATTAGACTAAATAGCATTTAACAGAGACATATCATGTTTAAGATAACACCACATAGAGAGGAAAAATGCTAACCCTCATAAGGTTCCATTTCCCAAACATAACATACACTTTCCCAATCCATACCAAATATCAAATATCTCCACCCACTCAAATGATCTATTATTGAAAAACATCCTATTAGAACATAATTTAATATCTAGGTTCAAAAACCAAATTAAAATATGATCTACACAACCATCATTTAATGATTCAACATACACAATCCATATACCTAGTTAGGATGAATTACAATAACAATTTATTTATAAAAACATTATATAATTGTTTTTTAACATATTAAACAAGTGTTTTTTCAAAACTAAAATAACAATCACAAGAAAGAACACACCTGATATTTGAAATCTAAAATTATGCATGAATATTACCACAACCCTCTGAAGGATATGAATAGAAATAAAATCAATAAAATCAAAAAATGATTTTTATCTATCTCAAATAACTCAACTGTAACCACAAAAAAATACACAAGAAAACATGATTCCATTGAGATCCTAGAATTTATCATATAATTGTGTTCCCTATAATACAAAATCAATTACAAAATTCAATATATTCAAAGTTATACATCAAATATACACCAAAATAACTTAAATAAGAACCTACTTTGATACCAATTTGTAAAATTATCGGGCCTATATAACCCAAAATTATCTAATCCGTGTAGCAACATGTGACTTCAAGCTTGACACCCCACATAAAATAAAATACTGAATGGATATGAGGGTCTAAAGTTTGATACTATATATTTTTTATCATCATATTATAGGAATTAAAATTGAAGTGAAAATAAGACGATAACATCAAATACATAAGTAAGGTAAATAAACAAGGCACATCACGACATTCTAAATGAAATTTTATACATTAATACAACAAGACACACCATAAATGATTACCTAATGAGGGTTAGTCACATGCATTATACCTAAAAATAACTAGATATTACATCACTGGGCACCAAGGATCCATGTAGTTCTACATCCCACACCATCCAAGCATCTAACCCATACAATAAACCATCATAAACCTACTCCAATTCTTTCCTCACGACATGTCCCCATCCCAAAATACAAAACATGAGAAATTTATATGCCAAAATATTACCATGTCGATTGTGAGTATGAAACATAGTAGTTAGTTACCAATATGATTCTGAATAGATCTATAAATATATATGTTAATGCATAACATTAAGTGACAACTAGATAAAAATCCATAAAAATACATTAATACACGAGGAATTATACTATCACCGTCATTCATGGGTCTATCTATATATACTTGTTCTAGAGTGGAAGAATGTTCCAACAGTTTTAAGACACTAAAGGTTCACAATTCCCTCCCCCATAACCCATTTCCTCATCTGTGAGATCATGCCACCAATGAGGTATCACCCCTTTCATATAAACATCACAAAAACCACATGTCAATCTGTTCTCAACACACCGCCTTGATCTCTTTAAAATATATACAGTGTATCCATACTACATTTCTATTATCACTATAATCCCTATATTCTATATCATATATAGAGGATCCTTCCAACATTACAGTGGTCAACACCTGCCCTAACATTTTCATACAATATCTAATAGCCTCATCCCCAATGGCGTGAGAGAAAAAAAATATCCTACAACCACTATAAGGAATAACCATAATCTCCACCAAAATCAGTGACCAAATTCACCCTATATATCCATGATGATCCAGTATCCCACAAAACTACTAAATGTGTCTCCCCAAAATCACAACATCAAAATCCTCAACAATTTATAAGCTCTATATCACCACCTCTAATTTCTAGTCACAATAACATAACCAAGAACAAAAAACATTTGGTCCGTATCCTCAGATAATATGATAATTACCAAAAAAAACATAGACTGTACCTTAAATTAAATTTCTAAAAATACCACATTTTTATGACAACATACTTCCCCTAACTACACATCCAAGTGATGCCACTATACCTCATAGTGTGCACCTTGTACAGATCGTTTACCCATTTTATATGGACAACCAATCATTACCATGATTCCACTTTCATCCCACATACACTCTAGGGAAGGTACACCCATATCATGACCACTATTGACTCTCAACAGCCACATATAATCCATGTCAAACTTTCTACCTATCACTAGGATTGTACATCCCACTGCGTTACAAATTCCAACTTTTCTCGCTTACTATAACCAGGTATTTCATCTATTTATGATCAAAAATGCTTTTCAATAAATTCATGAGATGATTATAATACTAAGAAAGAACGTGGGACCCCTTTAGATCCATTAAAAATGAAAATTTTTCCATTCTATATTTATCTATCTTAACCAACAACCCAACCAATAATACATCATGTACACATGTATATAATGATGTGTGGAACTTAGGGTATACCTGCCTATCTATCATAGCAGTCAACCTATTGAGTATCACTAGTTGATACATCTCGATTTAGAATTGAACAAAATTTATATAAAAATAAATTATTTAGGGAATAATCAGTGATGGATTATTAAAAAATGAGAGAGACATAAAAAACTCAATAGGGATCTAAATCATACCAACAGAAATCCACAAGGATAGGTGAATCGAAGAACCAATCATCAATAAAGGATAACCTCCATTGAGGGAACATAATGAGAGGGGGATGAGGAAGAACTGAGTGACTCCCTTTCTAGGATAAAATAAGAAAACCCTGTTAATTTTAAAACCATTTAGTAAATTTTTTCTAAAATAATTTACTAGGTACACAAAAGGAATATGACCAAGTTTCAATGGCCACCTAATGGCCCTCCTGGTCTACCTTCCCACTTGTTGCACACATCAGGTACCATGTACTAATCAACTAGGTACAAAATGTCAACTAAAATTAATACATATTTCATAATAACCTAAATAACTCTCAAAAACTAGACTCTTGATCACCTCCAAAACCTCTAAAAACCTAATAAGATCCCAATACACATGATCAACCAATGATTATACTAAAATAATCTAATAGACAACAAAGGATGTTCCAATACTTATATATCGCACACTTTGACAAAATTATAATTATCACACATGAAATAAGTGAAGGATACCCTTTGATGATAGAATTATATGTGTTCTAAATAATGAGTGGGAAATCTATCATTGAATCACATTGAAATTTTGTATCCATAATAAAAAAATCATAGAAATTCCCATAATCACTGAATAAAATAGTACACCCATGAAATCTATGAATACCCTGTGATCACATCCGAAATAGTGTATTTATGTATATCACCCCATTCATATACCCCACAACCAAATCAATTTCATCATTCAATTGGGTGGAGATAAGTTATACTAAATCATTTGTATTAATTAAAATATTTAGTTGGGTTCAATTTAAAAAATATAATATGAAATTAATCAATGTATGCTTTCCATGACTGGAAAAATCAATTTGATAACCAGAAGATGGAATCAATAAAATCCTTTTCCCCAATCATCAATCGACTGACTACCTTTAGGAGAGATACTACACTATGTTTCTACTAGGAACCATGCCCACTTCCGTGACATATTTTACTAAAATAAATCTTGATATTACCTTGTGGTAAGGTACCTAATCTAGCATTGGATTCTCAGGTTTGGCCATAAATGTAACATCCCAAGTAAGTAATGAATAATAGATATTTTTATCTATGTCTATTAATGATTAAGATAGTGTTTTAGAGGCTTAAAATGAAAATAAATCCAATCTTAAGCATGGAATACACTAATATTTTTTAAAAGATTGTTTTACTGCCTTTTGATGGAAAACCATTTTTGAATCTATATTTTGAAAATTTTATAAGCTATTTTTGTCAAAATAAAATTATTCTTTATGATTGGGACATCAAAATTTACTTTGTGTGAAATTTTGGTATTTTTCTGACAATGTTCATTTTTTAATGAATAGTGAAAAATACTGCATTTTACATCAAAACTGCTTCTTAATCTAATTTATTTATATGATTAGATTATCTTTTGAATTGGTCTTAATGTGTAATTAGAATATATTGTTACCATTTAATCCAATGGTGGTCATTGGAATCAATTTTACTTTGAAATTGGACTTAAACTGGTGTCAATCTTTTGATACTTATTGTTTCATAAAAACACGCTATTTGCTCTTACTGCGGGAATTAATTATTAAATTAATTAATGTGACTTATATGTTTTGAATTTTTTAAAATAGACTTCATTTTTGAATTCGGAATATCAAATATAGCTTAGGGAGAAGTTTTGGTAATTTTCTGAAAAACTCCAATGTTTGATGAATAGTGAAACCACTAAGTGGTAATCAAGCAAACTGATTTTTCAGTTAAATGAAAGTTTACCACTAATGTGTATTGAATTTTGAAAATCCGACATACATGTTTGTCATTATTATGTAAAATGTGGTTCAATGGGATTAAAATAATTTTTTGGTGAATAGTAACTTATTAAGTTCTTAATCGCGATTAGAGGTAATTAGTGTAGTTTAAGGTAAACATAATGCTTTAATAAAATGAGATGAGATTGAAACTTGTCCTACCCCTATTGGATGAGTCATGGCCGACCAATAAAACCCATGGGTCTATTTAGGGGACCCCATGGAGCCACTTGGGTGAGATAATAACTTTTATGCCTTTTTTTTAAATAAAGGTGAAAATGACACTAACATAAATGGTTTTACTAAAACAATATTTAGAAGGGGTTATACTAATCATATTTTTGTCTATAAATACTATTTGGAAATATACAAAGATTTCCTACATCAGGATAGTTTTGTTATAATTTTTAGACATTAAATAAATTAATTTAATTATGACATCATGATGATGAAACGATGACCTCATTAATGAACAATTTAAATAAAATGAAACGATAATATAAAATCTAAGACCTACACTTGTCCAAAAACTATTGGATGAGAATATTTTGAAGCCTTATCATCTTATATTCGAAATATAACAATGTGGGACCTTATAAATTCGAAACACTTTTGAAAATAAAATAATAGTTTCATGATTTCCAAAAGTGCACCTCCTCTCCTCTTATAAAAGGTCCCCACCTCTACCTCATTTCACACACTCCTCAAGCCTTTGGATCGGCCATCCCCGACACATTTACTCTCTCCACATCCCTCTCCTCATCCTAGAGGATTCCCTTTGGGCAGAATCCTTTCAAAGGAAGCCTTTAGGCTCTAATCAAAAGGAGTTACACTTTTAAAGGTAATTCATTCTCTCATGTTCATTTGTTTTATTTTAATTCTCCAACCCCCTAAACTCTTTTTATTTACTTATTTTGTAACAAAACCAGTATCTTCAATATACTAGGATGTTGTTATAATATTTATTCGAGCTACACTCTCACACAACTACATCAAATGGTTAATGAACATACGGTTTCCGTGGATTGCGAAATTCTGCCTCCCGAAACGATGATTGTTCAATACTCATTTAACACCTTCAAAGGTGGCCATTATGATGTAACTATTTTTATATATGATATATAATATGTTTATGTTTTCCTTAAGCTTCTGTTTTTTTTCATTTTGGGCATACCTTTATGGTTTCCATTATGGGTAAACGCGATATCTTCATTTAAGGAAGTGCGGACTACCGCCCCCTCAAAGTGATTTGATTCGTTAAATACCATACATGGGACGTATAAAGGATGGAACTATGATATTATATATGATATTATACTTGAATTATAATATAATCTTATATCATTATGATTCCATTCCAGAAAATACGAAATAAAAATGGAAGTAGCATTCATGCGTATGTACGGCTTACCGTCTCCATGAACGGTGCATTTCATTTATTACATCTAAATGATTATGTAATATTATAAATGCATGCATGTACTGGATATATATGAATTATATAATATCTACATCATTAATACCATTCTGGATATAATGGATACATGAACAACTTGTAATTATAAAGGGATTATTTTTGACTCAAGTACCAATGATCGTTAAAACGACCGTTATTAACTTAAATAATTACATAGTGTTCATGACATGGAAATAAGTGATATAAAAGGAATAATGAACTTGAAAAAGGTTCGTAAACAAGTAGAAATTAACTCAAGTTTATTATTCAGGACATTAAAGAACGACCGAGTCAAGTCGGACCCGAGGTATGGGACTTCGTCTCAATCTCCTTTCATTGATGCATATTTTATTTTATACACAACTTTCTTTTATACGGTGTATAAACCCCTTTGACTTTTACGTTTATTCAAAAGGAATCTTTTTTATACGAAGCTTTTACTAAACGAAAAAAGGGAATGTTTTTGTCGTACGTATGCGGTGACAATGACTTCTCCGCCGTCGTGACCGTTATTTGAGTTTCGGCTTCCTCTACAAGCCATACCTTCTTTTTAAAAGAAAAATAAATACCATGTTTTACTTTTCTTTTATTTTTGTATTGAAAATGGTTTTCATAATGATTTTATATCAATGTGTTGTATTGATATCTTGTGATTGAAAGGTGATAATGTTATGTTTCCTTTATGCATGTTTTATGTGATACGATTATGTTGAGGTTCTTGGGCATTATTATGAAGACGGGTGGTTCCGTGATAAACTAAGGGCAGGTGAGCCTGATATAGCTCTCCAATGCATTGGGTAACGCGAAGGAGTGAAACATTAAGGTTTCTCCAAATATATTTAGGAAATATACTGTGATGGGTATTCCAAACGTAACCAAGAGGGTTACTCCCTGCATAAGAATGTTATGAATGCCTCAAGTTACCTTTATGTATTATGATTTCTATGATTTATTTATGATTTGATGAGGTATGTTAAATTGCTTATGTTTTATGGGTAAATTATGATCTCATCCTTATGTATATATGTACCCATGTTTCCTTTCCATATTTTTATATCCCTTACTGAGCTTCTTATGCTCATCCCAAGTTTTTTTGAAATGTTTTTCACAGGTCAAGGGAAAGGTACATGATATGATGATAGTGTCAAGGAAGTGTCAAGAAAGAATCCATGTTTATTTTAAATATGTTTCCATTGATGGGAATGAATAATACTATCTTTATGTAACCACTTTGTTTATATGTGGAATGTAATGCAAGTTTTATGATCTAATTCTCTAAAACTCTAAACCTGAAAAGATCCTCAATGTGTAATCTTGTTATAACTCAAGATTAATTAATTTTTAAGGCTAGGGCCTTATAGTTGGTATCAAAGGTTGGTTTATATAACTTTAGGAGTTAGAATTCTATTAAATGATTATCCAAAAATATTTTTTTTGGTCAAATTGAAGTGATATAGTATTTGATGATTACCATGTTGCTTCACCTAAGGAATTTCTATGATAAGAATATGTTTTCATAGAGGAAACAAGATAGCTTTTCTGGGATGGAATACAGAGGGAAATGACATTTCAAATCAGTATTGAGAGATAGTCAGAATCAGGACTAAACAGTTTGTTGCAGCGATGGATTAGTTGACTCAGGTGAAAACCGTTGGTTGTTTTTATTGATGATATTTTGGTGTTTTCTAAAAGTAATGAGGAGCATGAAAGTCATTTAAGGGTTATCTTGAAAACCTTAAAAGAAAAGAAACTGTATGGAAAATTCAGCAAGTGTGAGTTTTGGTTGCAACAAATTTATTTCCTTGGTCATATTGTTTCTAAAGATGGAATAGCTGTTGATCCTGAAAAAACAAAAGTTGTGGAAGACTGTCGAAGACCCACAAATGTAACCGAGATTCGTAGCTTCCTTGGTTTGGCAGGCTATTACCGAAGGTTTGTTAGGAATTTTTCATGGTTATCTAGTCCAATGACTAAGCTAACTCGGAAGGGTGTTAAGTTTATCTGGACAAAAGAATGTGATGATTGTTTTCAGGAATTGAAAAGAAGATTGGTGAATGCTCCAGTTTTGGCACTACCTTCCAGGAATGGTGAGTTTGTTATCTATAGTGATGCTTCATTTAAAGGACTTGGTTGCGTCCTAATGCAGAATGATCAGGTAATTGCTTATGCTTAATGACAGTTGAAAACTCATGAGGTAAATTACCCTACACATGATTTGGAATTAGCTGCTGTTGTTTTTGCTTTAAAAATTTAGAGGCATCATTTGTATGGAGTAAAGTGTGAAATATATACCGATCAAAAAAGTTTAAAGTATATATTCACTCAGAAAGAATTGAACATGAGAAAAAGGATATGGCTAGAATTAATCAAGGATTATGATTGTACAATTAATTACCATCCGGGAAAAGCAAATAAAGTGGCTGATGCTTTGAGTCGAAAAAGTAATGTTTCATTAGCATTGTTGCATTTGGAACGTGATCCTTTGGTTAAGGATTTGATGAAATTTGGCATAGAAGTTGTTGGTGTAGGAAGTTCTTCTGTTTTGTTTCAGGTATCAGTGAGATCATCTCTATCAGATGGAATCAAGCAAGCACAGAAGCAAGACAGCGAGTTGCAGAAAAAGGTAGAGCTGGTTCAGAAAGGTAAGTTGCCTGAATTCAACATTGATAATGATTGTGTTTTGATATTTGGGAAGAGATTGTGTGTGCCTTGTGATTCACAGTTGAAGAGAGAGTTGTTATATGAAACTCATAGTTCTCCGTTTTCAGTTCATCCTGGCAGTACTAAGATGTACAAAGATCTGCGGGAGTATTTCTGGTGGGATGGAATGAAAAGAGATATTGCTGATTTTACTGTGAAGTGTTTGACATGTCAACAGGTTAAAGCAGAGTGGCAGTTACCAAAAGGGATGCTTCAGCCTTTACCAGTGCAAAAGTGGAAATGGGAGAATATATCCATGGACTTTGTTGAGGGATTACCGAAGACATCTCGAGGTAATAATGCAATCTGGGTTATTGTTGATCGCTTGACTAAATCTGCTCATTTCCTTGCTATACGAGATACTTTTTCCCTAGATCAACTTTCCCGTTTGTATCTTAAAGAGATAGCCAGGTTACATGGAGTTCCTCTCTCCATTGTATCTGATCGTGATCCCAGGTTCACTTGAAACTTTTGGAAGGGCCTTCAGAAGTCGTTGGGTACTGAATTAAATTTTAGTACAGATTTTCATCCTCAATCAGATGGGCAGTCAGAACGAACAATTCAGACCTCGGAGGATATGCTACATTCTTGCTCTATGGATTATCAGGGAAGTTGGGACCAACATCTTTCTTTGGTTTAATTTTCATATAATAACAGTTTTCATTCCAGTATACAGATGGCACCATTTCAGGAATTATATGGGAAGCGGTGTCGAACTCCAGCTTTCTGGGATGAAGTGGGTGAAAGGAAGTTGATTCGACCAGAATTGGTAGAAGAGATGGCGGAAAAAGTTCAGCTGATTCAGAAACACATGAGAATAGCTCAGAGCATGCAGAAGAGTTATGAGGATAACCGGAGGAAGGATCTATCTTTCGAGGTAGGTGATCATGTTTTTCTCAAGGTTTCTCCTTGGAAAAGTGTGATGAGATTTGGTAAGAAAGGAAAGCTGAGTCCAAGGTTTATTGGACCATATGAAATTCTGGAGAGAGTTGGATCAGTTGCATACTGGGTGGCTTTACCTCCGAGTTTATCTCAGGTACACAAGGTTTTTCACGTTTTGATGTTGAGAAAGTATATGCCAGATCCATCTCATGTTTTGAGTCCAGAGGTAGTTCAGCTGGAAGAGAACCTATCTTATGAGGAACAACCGGTCCAGATTCTTGACCACAGGGAGCAAGTGTTACGAAATAAGGTTATTCACCAGGTAAAGGTTTTGTGGAAAAACTACATGATGGAAGAGGCAACATGGTAATCTGAAAATGCAATGAGGGATAAGTACCCCCATTTATTTGATAAGTAAATAAATTGCGGGGATGCAATTTTCTAAAGAGGGGAAGGATGTAACATCCCAAGTAAGTAATGAATAATAGATATTTTTATCTATGTCTATTAATGATTAAGATAGTGTTTTAGAGGCTTAAAATTAAAATAAATCCAATCTTACGCATGGAATACACTAATATTTTTTAAAAGATTGTTTTACGGCCTTTTGATGGAAAACCATTTTTGAATCTATATTTTGACAATTTTATAAGCTATGTTTGTCAAAATAATCTCATTCTTTATGATTGGGACATCAAAATTTACTTTTTGCGAATTTTTGGTATTTTTCTGACAATGTTCATTTTTAATGAATATTGAAAAATACTGCATTTTACATCAAAACTGCTTCTTAATCTAATTTATTTATATGATTAGATTATCTTTTGAATTTTTCTTAATGTGTAATTAGAATATATTTTTACCATTTAATCCAATGGTGGTCATTTGAATCAATTTCACTTTGAAATTGGACTTAAACTGGTGTCAATCTTTTGATACTTATTGTTTCATAAAAACACGCTCTTTGCTCTGACAGCGGGAATTAATTATTAAATTAATTAATGTGACTTATATGTTTTGAATTTTGTAAAATAGTCTTCATTTTTGAATTCGGAATATCAAATATAGCTTAGGGTGAATTTTTGGTAATTTTCTGAAAAACTCCAATTTTTGATGAATAGTGAAACCACTAAGTGGTAATCAAGCAAACTGATTTTTCAGTTAAATGAAAGTTTACCACTAATGTGTATTGAATTTTGAAAATCCAACATACATGGTTGTCATTAGTATGTAAAATGTGGTTCAATGAGATTAAAATATTTTTTTGGTGAATAGTAACTTATTAAGTTCTTAATCGCGATTAGAGGTAATTAGTGTAGTTTAAGGTAAAAATAATGCTTTAATAAAATGAGATGAGCTTGACACTTGTCCTACCTCTATTGGATGAGTCATGACCGACCAGGAAAACCCATGGGTCGATTTAGGGGACCCCATGGAGCCACTTGGGTGAGATAATGACTTTAATACCTTTTTTTTAAATAAAGGTGAAAATGACACTATCAGAAATGGTTTTACTAAAATAATTTTTAGAAGGGGTTATACTAATCCTATTTTTGTCTATAAATACTATTTGGAAAGATAAAAAGATTTCCTACATCAAGATATTTTTGTTATAATTTTTAGACATTAAATAAATTAATTTAATTATGACATCATGATGATGCAACGATGACCTCATTAATGAACAGTTTAAATAAAATGAAACGATAGTATAAAATCTAAGACCTAAACTTGTCCAAAAACTATTGGATGGGAATATTTCTAAGAATTATCATCTTATCTTCAAAATATATCAATGTGGGGCCTTAGAAATTTGAAACACTTTTGAAAATAAAATAATAGTTTCATGATTTCCAAAAGTGCCCCTCCTCTCCTCTTATAAAAGGCCCCCACCTCTACCTCATTTCACACACTCCTCAACCTGTTGGCTCGGCCATCCCCTACCCATTTAATCTCTCCACATCCCTATACTCATCCTAGAGGATTCCATTTGGGCAGAATCCTTTCAAAGGAAGCCTTTAGGCTCAAATCAAAAGGAGTTACACTTTTAAAGGTAATTCATTCTCTCATGTTCATTTGTTTTATTTTGCTTCTCCAACCCCCTAAAATCTTTTTATTTACTTATTTTGTAACAAAACCAGTATCTTCAATATACTAGGATTTTTTTATAAGATTTATTCGAGCTACACTCTCACACAACTACATCAAATGGTTAAAGAACATACGGTTTCTGTGGATGGCGAAATTCTGCCTCCCGAAACGATGATTGTTCAATACTCATTTAACACCTTCAAAGGTGGCCATTATGATGTAACTATTTTTATATATGATATATAATATGTTTATGGTTTCCTTAATCTTCTGTTTTTTTTCATTTTGGGCATACCTTTATGGTTTCCATTATGGGTAAACGCGATATCTTCATTTAAGGAAGTGCGGACTACCGCCCCCTCAAAGTGATTTGATTCGTTAAATACCATATGTGGGACGTATAAAGTATGGAACTGTGATATTATATATGATATTATACTTGAATTATAATATACTCTTATATCATTATGATTCCATTCCAGAAAATACGAAATAGAAATGGAAGTAGCATTCATGCGTACGTACGACTTACCGTCTCCACGAACGGTGCATTTCATTTCTTACCTCTAAATGATTATGTAATATTATAAATGCATGCATGTACTGGATATATATGAATTATATAATATCTACATCATGAATACCATTCTGGATATAATGGATACATGAACAACTTGTAATTATAAAGGGCTTATTTTTGACTCAAGTACCAATGATCGTTAAAACGACCGTTATTAACTTAAATAATTACATAGTGTTCATGACATGGAAATTAGTGATATAAAAGGAATAATGAACTTGAAAAAGGTTCGTAAACAAGTAGAAATTAACTCAAGTTTATTATTCAGGACATTAAAGAACGACCGAGTCAAGTCAGACCCGAGGTATGGGACTTCGTCTCAATCTCCTTTCATTGAGGCATATTTTATTTTATACACAACTTTCTTTTATACGGTGTATAAACCCCTTTGACTTTTACGTTTATTCAAAAGGAATCTTTTTTATACGAAGCGTTTACTAAACGAAAAAAGGGAATGTTTTTGTCGTACATATGCAGCGACAACGACTTCTCCGCCGTCGTGACCGTTATTTGAGTTTCGGCTTCCTCTACAAGCCATACCTTTTTTTAAAAGAAAAATAAATACCATGTTTTACTTTTCTTTTATTTTTGTATTGAAAATGGTTTTCATAATGATTTTATATCAATGTGTTGTATTGATATCTTGTGATTGAAAGGTGGAAATGTTATGTTTCATTTATGCATGTTTTATGTGATACGATTATGTTGAGGTTCTTGGGAATTATTATGAAGACGGGTGGTTCCGTGATAAGCTAAGGGCGGGTGAGCCCGATATAGCTCTCCAATGCATTGGGTAACGCGAAGGAGTGAAACGTTAAGGTTTCTCTAAAGAGATTTAGGGAATATACTGTGATGGGTATTCCAAACGTAACCAAGAGGGTTACTCCCTACGTAAGAATGTTATGAATGCCTCAAGTTACCTTTATGTCTTATGATTTCTATGATTTATTCATGATTTGATGAGGTATGTTAAAGTGCTTATGTTTTATGGGTAAAGTATGATCTCATCCTTATGTATATATGTACCCATGTTTCCTTTCCATATTTTTATATCCCTTACTGAGCTTTTTATGCTCATCCCAAGTTTTTTTGAAATGTTTTTCACAGGTCAAGGGAAAGGTACATGATATGATGATAGTGTCAAGGAAGTGTCAAGAAAGAATTCATGTTTATTTTAAATATGTTTCCATTGATGGGAATGAAGAATACTATATTGATGTAACCACTTTGTTTATATGTGGAATGTAATGAAAGTTTTATGATCTAATTATCTAAAACTCTAAACCCGAAAAGATCCTAAATGTGTAATCTTGTAATAACTCAAGATTAAGTAAGGTTTAAGGATGGAGCCGTATAATAAACATGAACCCAACTTTAATGAGAAATGATCTGTTAGAAACAATGTAGATTAATTTTATGTCCACATATTAAACACTAAATTTGTGACTAATGGATCTATGGTTGGGTAAGATGTACTTTACTATACTGACAACACATTAGAGGAGTCCTCCTTCACAAGGAAGATGATGATCCATGGCACTGAATGTCCTACATTTCACATGTGTAGTGAACTTTTTGATAATTTTAGTTCCTACTACCAATGGATCAAATACTATATCTAGAATATAAACCAGTCTCAACTGATATGACACTCTCTACCGCATTCTTATTAAAGATGAGGGACCATTTTACCATCATAGAAAAATAATTTAGGTAGAAAAAGTTAAACTGAACCCATATCAGATGAATTAATCCATCTATAAAATGGAACACATTTACAATCTGATCACATGTTAATATGTGTATTAACCAAAGGAAACTAGTAAAATAATAATCGTGTTATATTACTTGAAGGATCCCCCAGTAGAGATGAACGAACTCCCTAACCCTATCATCCCTTAATGTATCAATGAAGAATTACTCAAATATTTGTTATAGAAATGATTTTTAAAATACTTCACCCTCCTATCAGATTGTATCACTGTTTGTTCAAAGATAGTCTACAATAAATAGACACAAATTTCATCATCTTGTGGTCCACTATCTCTAGTATATTTTCATGGATATGATATTTTCAACTTTTTTGTTGGATATATAATGTAAGTCATTTTATTGGTTCCTCATATCCGATAGACTGAATAACTGGAATCAATATTTATTGGAGTTGCTGATCTATAGGAAGCATTGGTGAAATATGGGTACATTAGGTAAGCTTTTGATGTGTTGTTTTCATACCAAAGCACTTTGATCAAGAAAAATATTCATCATTATGAAATTACACTATATTTACAAATAAAAAACTCCAAACAAATAATATCATAGCTCCTAATATCATAATTTATGATTAGTAAAAACACGAATTGTTTCTCACTAATATATACACACAACAAACCATGAATTGTGTCACAAAACTAATCCACTATCTATCCCCAAAAACCCACTCTTAGTGGTCAATAATATCAATAAGATCTATATAATAAATAATTATTTAATGAAAACATATATAGTAACATGAATCTGATCATGTATAATTTCATTAACATGTTATATTAAAAAAACATTATAAGTTGATATTGAGAATTTAAATAACCTAATTCTATTAAATTTTAGTTGTGATCAATCTCCCACAAGAACAAAAAAATTTATGAATACTACATAGAAAATGTTATGCATAAACAAACACATCTTTCAACCCTAGGACATGATTAAATTACACAAAAATGAACCCACAGATCATATTTTTGGAAACTATCAAAATAATAATAGTTAAAAACCAATAAAAACAATCATATACTTATAATAATATAATTTTTATAGACATAGGATAGTTAATCCAAGGTTTAGGGCCTAACCAAGGCCCCAAAAATTTCGTAATTCCAACTATGATGCCAAAATATTCATAAAAATAAAAAAGGCTTTAGTATTAGTTTTTAATTCATCTAAACCTATTATGAAAAATATATAAAAGCTAGGAATCTCCATGTGACCTTAGTTGTTCCTCCCTATAAACCATTATTGTCCAAATAAAAGTGTGGGTCTAAGGGTATTACGGGAAAACTATGTCCTCTAGATCAGGTAACTATAAATAACTAAAAAAGAAATATTAATAAATAGTATTCCTAATATTGTGATAGAATAAGGACATTACACCTTATATGAAACCATAAAGAAATTATATACACAACTACATTTTGAGCATATACCGATGTGCCTATTTTCACTTTTCACACAACTGTGACAGTATATAAACCACTTTCATGGTTTCACCAAGCATAATAATATAGGTGATAAAACTGTTACAATGTAAAATACACCCAATCTCATTTCCATCCTCCATGCTCACATTCTCAAGACACTTATTCCCTACCCTCATAGACTCATCTCATTATATAATTTCACCTCAAAACATCAACCATCACCCCTCCATTCTCTACCAATCCTCCTTTGGTTCTCAACCCATCACCCCTCCATTCTTCAGCTTTGTAATCAAGCAATCTATTCCATTGATTATATAGAAAAATCATGTGATTATTCATATTTTTATTTATTAAATATTTATTTCTATTAGTTATTATTTTGATTTGGGTTTGATAGTTCACATATATATTTCTTCTAAATTATTCACTATAAATAAATTTTTCATGAAATCAGGTGGTATTTGGGGATGATAATTATGTATTGTATATGATATCCTAATATGAATAAATAATTTTATAATGTTATAATTATTAATCAATGATTTTTTTTAATGTTTGTGAATATAAATTAATATAACCTTTTTGTAGTTTTATGTACTTTTAAAAATATCACTATATATTTTATTATAATTTTATGATCTATATACTTTTAAAATTATATAAATATTAAAAAATATAAATAAGTAAGCTTTTTAAATTTAACATTATATTTTTTCTAGAAAATTTATATAATTTATAAATTAAAAAATATATTATATTATACTTTTATAAATTTTTTATAAAACTTTATAAATTATATATATGTTTATAGTATTATTCTATAATTCATTTACATGATTATATTAATTTTAAAAGTACTTATTATTTTTTTAAATTATACTTCTATATATTATGAAATTTATCAATTATAATAATTAAATTTCTATAATTTTGTTAAATTTGTATAGTTTTTTTAAATTATATATAATTTTATACATTTTTTCATACTTCATATACTTTAATATATATTTTATACTTTTAATCCATTAAAAATTATATATACATTGAAGAATTTTCATTACATTTTTCTTATAATTTTATGTCATATTACAAATGAAATAAATTTTGGGTGATTTCATGAAATAATAAATGCATTCAAGTTAGTGGAATGAGATATTTTATTATCCTACTGATTTTACATTATTTATATTCATACTATCTTAAATTTTTATATATATTTATATTTCATTAATGTAGTTTTTTTGAATGTGATGATGAAATAAACCCCTTTTACCCTTTTATCTTATATGACTTTATCATGTGTGCCTACTTTAGACAAGCCTTGACTAGTCCACCTTACTCTGAGATGTTGATGTCATTTCCTTCGTATGTTTTGAGATATATTATTTTTTCCATTAGATACTAACATCCCACAATATCAATTATCAGTGATTCTCGAACCATCACACCATCTTCCATATACAGCTACATTATCAAGAAATAGTACTTATACACCTCCCCATTATTTTTTACTCCTACCAGCCTAGAGGGAACTCTGACTATCCCTGATTTCAAGGTTATATGAAATTTTAATCATGATATTGATATAAATGAAACTCTCCCACATGTCTCTGGTGAATAGTTATTTATTTTAATAATATTATAATTTTTTTGATTCATTTTTTGTTGAGTTATTATTATTTTAGGTGGTTTTGTTTATGGTTTAAGAACTAGACAACATAGTAATACACAGATAAAAACATTTTAGAATAGATAAATATAGGTCATAGTGGAATATAATGAAGAATGAAAAATTATTAAGAAGTCAATAAAATATTATAAAAGTTTCACGGGAACTCTTGTTAGATAATAAGATATCAAACCCATATAACTACGTCCTTGGTGTATTGATTATGTTTTTGTAAAAGATATACCAAGGATTTAGATTTGGGTAGATAGTTTTCTAATTGTTTCTATATATGTAATATATGTTCACATATAAATTCATTTTTTCAATTTATGAAACAATGTGATATATTTTATGATATTGAGAATGTGAGGTTGGACTTCATTATGATGGTAAGAGAGCATCATAGATCATAAAAATACTACTTGAATTAGGATATATTAGAAATAAAAAGAACCATTGGGAGTTTGTTCCTTACTCTTTTGTTATAGAGATATTCTTTTCATCATTTATTACTTGTATTTTAATGAATTACACCAAAAAATGTCCTCCATGTTAAGGAATATAACATGTTTTTTGGTTTTATGAATATTTTGGGATTTATTGTAAAAATAGATTAATTCCTGATTTCTAATTTTTTTTATTCATTTAATGTTTTTTTGAAAATCCCTACATTTATTTATAATTTTTAGATTTTTTGGAAAAGGGTTATTTTGAAATTTAATGTATAGGATTTTGGTTCATCATTGGTACATTATTATGATATTATACCTTATAAAATATAGGTTACAAAAAATAATATTTTTTGTTCCGGCATAATATAATTGAATCTATGAGAGAATTCCTAATATATTGTGTACTGGAAGTGGAATTTTAGAAATCTGACATATCAAAATATATTGCCAATAATGTATCTTATGAATGGGTTGAAGTGTGAATTTGGGAAAGTAAAATATCTAACAGATGATTTGGAGAGTTCAAATTTGAAAATAAATTTTTCTTATATGTGGATTATTATACCTTACATTTGAAATTTCTTTCAAAAATTTCTGCAGAATATCTTATGCATCAATAAATCTAGAATTTTACAATTTTAAATATATTACATAGATGTTGAAGTGGAAGTATATCTTATATATAAAGTGATATCTTTCATATCTTGTCAACCAGATATTTTTCTATATGAAATATCCTACGAATCATATAAGATATTCATTTTTATTACATATGTATTTATTTCAAATGGTGTTTCAAGGGATAATATATGTTGTGAAATTTTAATAGAGTTTCTTAGGATCTATTTTAACCATTGTGAAATCATAGAATTATTATTTTGAATTGGAACACATACAATTGCACCAAAATTGGAGAAATGAATGTAGAATAAAAAGATTCATCTCCCAAGGTATTGAGTCATTATATGTAATTGATTTTGAGAATTCAAGGTCAATTGATAAATTAGATATTCCCATTCCATGAAGGATTCATCTGAACTATGGTTCA
This sequence comes from Viscum album, assembly GCA_963277665.1. Lineage (NCBI taxonomy): Eukaryota > Viridiplantae > Streptophyta > Magnoliopsida > Santalales > Viscaceae > Viscum > Viscum album. Next base: position 32,176,366 of record OY728163.1, read on the forward strand.
ATTAAAATATTGCATTTTTGAACTCTAACATGGAAAATTAAAAATGGGGTATATTAGTAGTCTAAGATCATGGTTTTATTACAAGGATGAATAATTATGGATAATATTCAAAGATAAAAATTTATATCTGTCCCATGAAAATTAATAGATGAGCCGCTACTACTACTATGTGGTAGAAAATAAGGTGATTGATTACTACATGTGTGAAGGTTCCCAGGTAGAAAATTGATGTATGATACAACTCATAAATTGTTATCATTCCATTTTCAATGATATGTATACACAATTATATGATATATGAATAATAGAAATAGTCACTATCATCAATCATCACATAATAAAAAGGGAGAAGGTGATTTATCCTATGAAAATAGGGATAAAGTTCTTGACTTATTTAGATGTGTTTGGTTAAACATCCTTGATTGATGTGAGTAGTATATGTATAAAACATCCAAATTATATGTATAAACTACATTGATTATATCCTATTCAAAATTTTAAAATTAGTTTTGTTCTAGAATATAGGGTGGTTGTTTTATTCTACAATACTCTTTCTTATGATTCAAAATTGATTTTTTTATATCTATGAAGTAATATAATTATTTTAGATATTTTAATTTCTTATGAAAGGAATTGTTTATGAGTATAGTGGTTTTAATTATTTCTAATTTCTTAGAGGCATTTATGTAGATAAATGAAATTTATAGGAGGAAAATCACTCATTCCCATGCCTTTGTAGAATATTTATGTATAATTAGGTATAAATTTTGAGTTATTTAAGTGTTAATTGAATAATTTAAATAGTAAAACTTTTTTTACAATAAAGAATGGTATTTACAATATTTAAAACATTTTCATAGATTTTGACATCATTTATGATTTCAAATTAATTTTAAATTCAATATAATTTTGATTCCATAACATTTTACCACTTCATTTACATTTAATAAACTTTATTTAGTTTTTTTAAAATATTTTACCCCTCAATAAATCCCCATTTTACTCATTATATTTTCAAAAATATAAACAAATATAACATTATGAACATAATAGAAACCACCTTGAGAGAAAACCATGGGGACTATTATAATGCATTCCTTAAATATAAATTTTTTATTGAGATTCTACAAAATAATCCCTTCTTTAGATTTGGAACCATTATCATTGTGGTTGACTAAATGTTATCAATATAATGTTTTCATATAAAGGGGAATATACCGTAATTTGGTGAATTTAGAAACTTAGATTGAAAATAAATATCAATTTTGATCTAGAACAACTAAGAAAATGGGAGAAATAAATCTTTTTTATACCATGTGTTTGACGAAACCATCATAGGCCAACCCGTGACAAAAACTTCTTATAGATTTGAACAGACCAACTCACTGATCAAATTCAAACATTAATTCACAATGCTAATATAGTGACCCATTATTTACATAAATTGATATTACCTCATAATTGAAGTATATTTATTACACATATAACAAATCCACGACAATAAAGTATTGGTATAGTGTATTTAGAAATTGGGAAACATAAACAACTAGTTCATAAAACATCTACATTGTCTCCCATTTATTTCATCATAACTAGACTCCATTTTGGCATGTCACAATTAATATCCTTCTTCAAGACCAGGGGAAAAGAAACATATAAAATGGTGATCTCAAATGCTCAGTATGGCTAAAAAAGAAAATATCAACCATATCATATTCAAAAGAACTTAACATTTGAAAATATTTTCATATATATAAAAGATCACAATATCATGTCATGGGATAAATCATAAAAGTTAAATATAATCCCAATATTCAAAAACTAATACATCAAACAATTTTTAATACACAAATAATCATAGAAAATAATTTCATATTATTCAAGGCTCATTTCCAAGACCATCACAGTAGATAAATTCTATTACTGAACCAAGTTCACTCCTCGTTCTAGCCCCGTATCACTGAACCATATTTACATGCCATTTGAGACATGTCTTTTTGATTAGATATATTTAATTACCAGATTCATTGGAGGGAGATATGGGTGCCACCCATCTCATAATGATACAATTATTATCTGTTACAAAAAAATATAAAAACATTTACCATAGCATAACCCCTGAAATAAAATGGAATTCTTAAACATCATTCCATCATAATTTATATACAAGAAATGTATTTTCTAAATAAAATTCTTTAATAAAAGAAATAAAATAATAGTAATAAATAGGAATGAAATATAAACCTTTTTAACGAGTGACATCTTATATGGAAAACAATTTTCAGAAAACACCTGAAATTAATTCCTAAGGAAAATATCCTTTCATTTTTAAAAACATATTCTTTATTCCAAATTCAATGAAATTTAAAAGAAAATAATTTAGTTGAATATAATCTTGAAATATTTTAGAGGAATATTCTTGGAAATAAGATGGAATGAAACCGTAAAAATTCATTCTTGCCTTATAAGTGGAAAAAACATTCTTCTCGTACTTTTTTCAGAAAGGACAGAAATTACCACGAAGTGAGGACACCCAATGATTCCATTCACACCATTTTGTAAAAATTCACCAATGGGTAAAATTGATTTAAAAAAATTATACATGGATAATAATTATATTTTGAAATACATATTTATGAAACATGTATGTGGATGATAAATATACACCAGTAAATACTTATAAATAAACAATCTTGGTTAAAAATGAGATTTTCATAGTTATTCCATACCTTAGGTAACATATGATTCATATGTATCTCAAAAATCCTTTATAATGATTTTAAAATTTTTACTTATTTATTATATAATCCTAAAAAAATTTATGATAAAATTTATGATCATATTTTCATCCGTTTGTTAGTAACATCTCATTTTTAGTCATCATTCTGGTATTAACTGCTTTATGTTCTTATGTATGTTTTTTCGGATAAGTTCTTATTCCTTTTTCTAGGTTATAGTTATTTTATTTAATTAATTGTATTAGTATAATTTATATCATATTTTTTCATTCAACTCATTTATATAATCATGGTTTATAAAATATTATGTAGAACGAATCACATCACACAGTGGAGACAGTAAGCTGTACATACACACAAGTAATGACATTGTTCCCATAATTGTTGAATGGTATTGAAGTGGATGGTGTATAGTATCCCAAAATTATTATCATATTACAATAATCATATATTGTTATTATTTCCACCATTATACCCATCCTAGTATGGTGGTGGTGAAAAATATATTACACTATCCCATGGAGACAGTAAGTCGTACGTACGCACACGTGGTGATTTAGTTTTTCATATGATGGATAGAAGGAAAAATAGGGTTGGATTATATTTATAATAACATATTAGTATACGAGTGATATTTATTTTACTACATTATAATTAATCAAATAAAGTGAAGGATGTAACTATGGATGTTGGGAAACGAAATTTTCAGGGGTTGGAAAAGTATGAAGGCTCAAAATGGAGTGAAGATGAGATGGAGTATGCACCCTTTTATAAGAGATGAGAGGGCCACTTTAGGAATCCTTTAAAATATTAATTTATTATAAATTCAATTTCGATTAAAAATTGTTGAAAACATATTGAATTCAAATAAAATATGATTTTTGTTTGAATAACCATTATCCAAAAAAATTTATTCAAGTTTTGAATATTTTTTATATCCTTATATTTTGGTTTAACCCTTATTTTATCCTTTTTAATCTTACTGTGATATCACGTGATTTATAGATTTTGGGTAAATGTAATTACCATATCATGTAAAATGACCTAAAAAATGTTATTTATGACATAATTGGACTTATATTAACCATTTGGCCGAATATTATGTTTTTATGAATTTAATATCATTTGATAAACAATTTTATCTTTTAGGTTATGAATTGGGTCAATTTTGGACACAATTCATACATGACTTTTTAAAAACTTCATAAAAACCTGATTCATTTTATCCAAAGAAACTAACTCATCGCAAGTATAATAATGTAATAAAAAATTCGTGGATGAAATTTAAATTTTCAAATTAAATTTATTTTAATATTTATAAATTCATTTATTTGAATTATTCATTAATGAGGTAATCACTACATCATAATTGTGTCATAAATAGATATAGTTATCTAAAATATAAAGAATATAAATAAAATAAAATTATGTAGGATTTTTTTGGATTTATAATGACTATTTATAGACATTGATATTTGTTATATAACCCTATATTAAAATTGATTTAGTAAAAGATATATGTTTTTGTTATAATTAACTTTACTTTAAATTAATTCTTATAAAATTACATTTTCGCATCCATGTGAATCCATGGGGTCCCAAAATCGACCGAAGGATGACCATGGTGGGAAATATCTCATCCAATATTATTAGTACATGTTTTAGGGTAGTTTAATACTATTAAATTATTTTTTGTTTACCCTTATTTACCATATTTACCCTTTAAACATCATAAATAAAATAATTACAGACTTCCCTATTCATAATTTACATAAATAAAAGGTAAATATTTATACAATTTATACCTTATGATTCAAAAAATGAAATCCATTTTTCCAAATTCAAAACATAGAAGTTGTAGTAATTAATTTAAAATTATTACCGTTGCAGAAATGAGAAAATGGGTTTTAAAAGTTAAAGTTTTTAAACAATTGAAATGTTTATACATATAAAATCAATTTAAAATTAAATATAATGAAATAAATAACACTAAATGGTAAAAATATATTCTATTTAGGCCTTAAATACATTAATGGTTATAATTTAACCATATAAATTATCTCTATAAAAAAATTAATTAAAATTTAGCATACTTTTACTATTCATCAAAACATGAAAGTTATCAGAAAAATATAAGAAATTTATCCAAAGTAAATTTTTATATCCCACTTCAAAATAACATGTTTATGTTGTCATATATAAATTATTAATCTATCAACATATTAATTTAAAATTTCTTCGCCATTCAATGGTGTAAAAATTAACCTTTTAAAAAATGTTCGTATAAAATAGAGTTTTATTCATAGCCTATAACTAAAATATACATTGGATGAATATAAAAAATATTTTATTAAGTATATAACACATATATATCTCATTAATTTCATTAAAAAATTTAATTTAGTCAAAACATACAAATATCTAATTGATTTATATTTTTCATAAGTAATTAATAGCCAATGAATTCATAATGAATTTTCATAAGTTAGTTATCATTATTCCAGCTAACCTAATGACTAGGCTATAATATAAATTTTCAATTGGGGGAATCTTACGGTTCATTTAAACTACTGATTTTTTTCAAATCATGTTACTGAATATAAAAAATATTTAAAGAAAATATTTCCTAAAAACATCTGGGTGTAACATTCTACCCCACTTAAACTAATTTTTGCCCTCAAAATTCATCACTAAGAAACAAAAAGATGAGGATACCCCTCCCTAATCATGTCCTAAAGATCCCATGTAGCTTCTTCAAATTGGTGATTCATCTATAAAACATTAAACAAGTGAGTGGTATTTTTTTGTAAAACTTTTTCATTACAATCCAAAATCTCTCTTAGTTGTTCTTTATATAAAGGATCTTGTTCCAACAGTACAACTTTTTAGATTAGTACATGTGAAGGATCGGGTATGAACATTCTGATGAGAGATATAGGGAACATATCATGAACTTGAGTGTGATTTGGTGGAATCACTAATCGGTAAGCTACCTTCCCAAAACGATCCATTATTTCAAAATCACTAATATACCTAGGGCTCAACTTGACCTTATTTGCAAATCTTATTACTCTCTTCCAAATAAATATTTTTAAGAACACCTTATAACCCACTTAAAACTATAGTATTTTTCTGCGATTGTCAGCATAACGTTTTTGTTGACTCTGAGATGCTCTTATGTGTTGTTGAATAGATATGACCTTTTCTACAATTTCATCAACAAGATCAGGTCCTAATAGATTTATTTCCCCAAAATCATCCCATCAAGTTGGGATTCTGTACTTCATTCCATAGAGTGGTTCACATGAATCCAACTGAATACTAGAGTGAAATCTATTTTTGTAAGAAAATTCCACCAATTGTGTGTGTTTATCCCAAACACCTTTGCAATCCACCTAAAAACTCTCAATATTAATTCAAGAGATTGAATTTTCCTATGAGAATGACTATTTGTCCGGGGATAATAAGCAGTGTTGAAACATAACTATATATCTAGATCAGCTGAAGGCTTCTACAGAACATCCAGTTAAACCTTAGATCCCAATTAGATATAATGTAAATTGGTACTCCATGAATTCTTACCAATTCCGTTACATATATCCAAGCAATATGATTAAGAGAGAAATTAATTATAATAGCAATGAAGTGTTCCGCATTCGTAAGATGGTTAACTATAACCCATATAGAATTATTGGCTTTGGATGTTTTGGGATGTATGATGACACAGTCCATATTGATTTATTCTTATTTCCATTTTGGTATGGGTAATGATTGTAACATCCTAGTAGACTTCTATCTCTTAGCCTTACCTTGCTGACAAACAACGTATTGAGATACATATTCGATGACATTTATTTTCATACCATCCCACCAGAAGTACTCTTTCGGGTCCGTATACATCTTTGTGATTTCAAGGTGAATAGATAATTAAGAACTATGATCCTTATCCAATAGATCCTTCTATAATTTGGGTATGGTAGGAATACAAACCCAGTTCCTGAACCTTATTATTTCATAACCATAATTGTTGAATTCAAGAACATTTATCACCTTCTTTTGTAACTCTACATATTCCTTTTGCTTCTCTTTAATCTTCACATGGATATATGGTTGAACATTCATTTGAGAAAGATAAAATTTATCCCCTTCTATGAAAAACTTAAGATCATTCCTTTAAAAATCCCTAAATATTGGATCTTTCTTGATCCTCATCATGGATATTCCAACATGTTATTTTCAACTCAAATCATATCCACCTTATTGATTTTCCATGGGTTGTAATGTATTGATCAGTTGTAATATTTAATCACCTCCAACCATCTTCATTGGAACAAATTCCGATCTTTTCTATGAAAATATAAATTAAACATTTATGATCAATATAAATATCATACCTTTCACCATAAAGTTAATGCATCTATAGTTTTAATGAAAATATTTCTGTAGCTAAATATGAATAACGTGTTTGGTAATTTTTGCTCATGGATTTTCAATTGTCATGAGGCTTACGGCATCACCATATCATTTTTCATGAGAACACAACCCACAACCTTCTTGGATGCATCACTGTATATCACAAACCATTCTCCATTACAGGGAAGTGTGAGCACATGTGCACTGGATAACCTTCTTTTTATCTCTTTGAAATTCTATTCACATTCCTCCACCCCAATGAACATAACTCCTTTCCGAGTCAACGTGGTGAGTGTATTAGATAATCATGAAAAATCATTCACAAAACGTCGATAATATCTATCCAAACCAAGAAAACTTTGGATCTCAGTTATTATTATTGGTCTTGACCATCTTTCAATACCATCTTTTTTTATGGATCAAAATATATCCCCTCTCTTTTGATTATGTGTCCATAATATGAAACTTTTTGAAGCCAAAATTCACACTTGGAAAATTCAGAATAACACTTCTCCCTTCTTAGTGTCGTTCGTACAATTCTCAAGTGATCTTCATGTCCTTCCTTTCTCTTAGAATAGAGAAGAAAATAACCAATAAATATTACCAAAAACTGATCAAGATAGTCTATAAAACACTATTCATTAGATCACTGAAGATAGTAGGGGCATTAGTATGACCAAAAGGCATCACTATACATTCATAGTTTCCATACCTTGTATGAAATGTCAAATTTGGTATATCCTCCTTTTTGACCCTTAATAGATGATATACGGAATGAAGATCAATCTTGGAAAAGTATTGAGCTCTGTGTAGGTGGTCAAATAAGTTATGAATGAATGGGAGAGGATATTTATTCTTGAGAGTGATCTGTTTAAGTTATCGATAATCAATACAGAGTCACATTAATCCACCTTTCTTCTTAACAAAAAATAGGAGCTACCCATGGTGGCGCACTAGGGCATATGAATCACCCATAAAGATTACCTTGGAGTTGATTCTTCAACTAATACAACTCATTTGGGGCCATTTTATAAGTTGTATTTGAAATTGACATATCACCCAGTATAAGTTCTATTGGAAAATCAAATTCAATATTTTGTGGAAGACTTGGAAATTCCTCTAGAAATACATCCTCAATATCCTGTACAATGGGTGTATTCCTAATAGTGAGTTTCTACCCCACCATTTGAGATAAATAACCTTGATTTATTGGAATTAGGACCCATATAATGGAATAAAATTCTACTTGATGTTTATATTCATCCTTGCATCGATAGATGATAATATATTGATTTATATATGAAATGTGACTTCCTTTATATGGAAATTGATATGAGATGCATATAAATAATTCCAATACATCCCAAGAATCACATAAGCATAAACTATATGAAGGATCAAAATATTTTTGGGAAGTAAATTCCCACAAACATCAATTTGAGAATAATTATAAACTTTTTATTTCACTATTGTGCCATTATGAGTTGTCACAACTAACTCCACATATAATTTTTTAGGTAATACAACAATAACCTTAAACAATTCCTCATAAATAAAAGAGTGGGTGGATCTAGAATCAAATAAAACATTTTCTACTTTAGAGTGTGTGGTAAGTGTACCTTTCAACACTTCATTATCATACTCCACATCACCAATATTAATTTTTGGTGACCTTCCATTGTCTTTGGCATTAAGAGTTGTTGATTTTGATCATCATCAATAACCCTTGGATTTGGTAATTTATTTGAATAATGACCCATTTCTTTTCACTTGTATCATTTAAGTGTAGGAGCTTCATTCTGGGTAGCCTTTTCATTGTTCGCATCATTAGACATCTTTTTCCAATCACTTCAACATTAAATTTCTTGGTGAACTTATTTTAAATAGTTAAAACATTTTCTATACCTTAAATATAATTCCTACCATGTTTCTTTCTACACTTTGATCATAAATGAAAACTCATCTTCTTTTCAGTGTGGTCTTTAGATTTTCCCTTGAATTCCATTTTCATCTTCTTATCAATCCCATCTGACTGATAGGTTACTCCAATCCCCATCTCAACCTTGAGAGAAAATAGAACAATTTCCTTAGAGCTATTGATGTCACTTATGCATAATGCCCTTCATAGATTTGGTTTTAAGACACTAAAGAATCAATCAATCTTACTCTCAGGTTGGATAATAATTCTAGAATCATACCTTACAAGTCTTGTAAAATTTGGTTTATAGGTAACAATAGATTCATCATCCTTTTTCTTAAGTTCGAGGAACTCCTTCTCCATCTCTGTTTGAATAATAAAAGGAATGTAATTATTGAAACTTTAGTTATTGAACTCATCCCATTCCATGTACTAAATTTTATATCTTTTATTCATATTCTTGACAACACTCCACCATTGATCAACTTTAAATTCCAAACGATATACTACTATGATGACTTTATCATGTTCAGAACATTGTAGAACTGAAAATATATTTTTAGTGGTACTGATCTATTGTTCATCCATTAATGGATCAGAAGACCCACTAAATGAAGGAGGATGCTACCTCATGAAGGATTCAACAGATTGTTTCTCCCTCATTTTCTCATTTTGATGTCCGATATGATTCATAGCTTTATATTGTTGTGTGATAATGGCTAATTTTTTTTTCATTCTAGCTCCCATAACATTTGGTTTCTCAGGGGCACAATAATTGCATTTCCCATCACATTCAGCATTAATGAGGTTACTTCTGCTTCCGACTATTAACTAAAACTAATATACCTTATGTCAGAAACAATAATCATAAGAGGAAAACCACATAATCAAGAAAAAAATTTCAATTTTGGACACTTCAGGTTTTATCATAGGTTATTCGTGGTCATTTCAAACACACTATGATTTTATCCAATACATAGAAATATCCTTAAGGCTATCTCATCCTAGTTTCCAAATGTTAACTATACCTTTATTCAGATATCAACTATTGTTACTTGTTATTTACAAACATAAATATTACATCAGAATAGAAGTATATTTATTACAACCACTACTTAAAATAGAGCCTATACCAACACTTTGTTCCCAACAGTTTAGAAAACCCATTGGAAAAAAGAACCTATGCCAATGGTTTACTAGAACTGTTGGCATAGACTATTTTATGTTGGGTTTTCCCAATGGTTTAAGAAAACTGTTAGGCAAGAGATGTATTAACCATGGTTATTATTAACCATTGGGAAAAATTATACCCAATTTAGGGATCCCTCCCTTGCGACATTTCATCCTCGTGTACTCCTCCCCTCCCCGACCTCGACCTCCTCCCGGCCCCCCTCCATCTCCTCTGGAAACGTTCCCCTTACCCTCTTGGCTCCTTCTCCGACGATGATGTCCCCATCCCCTCTTAGATCCCAGTGACGTTCCACCCTCCCCTCTCATCTCCCTCTCTTGGGGACATCCGAGCTCAATCTCCTCCTCTGACATCCCCTGACCCCCTCTCAAGTCACGCTTGAGACCCCCCAAGGCCGAACACCCCACATGACGTCCCGCACTATCAGCTCCCTCTCATCCCACCTGGTCAATAATATTGTTGGGGATAACCCCTACCTCCCAAGAGCTATAGTAGCTATGGTGGAGTCGAATCTGGATGGATTTATGCTTTAGCTGATTGGGAGGTCTTATCCTTAGTGTTGGGGAGCTTCTTCTTCTATTGGTACTACTTTAATGGGTGAAATGTCTTCTTTTTCCCAACATTTTTGGATCTACATTTTTTTCCACTGTAAAACAATGAATTTGTTGTTGTTTTAGTGTTTTTTAATCCGAAAAGATCATTTCGGTTATATCTGAAGTCACCATTATAGGCCACGATAGGTGTCCCTAAAGATGGGATAATGTGTGGAGAGCTCCTGGATGCTACATAAACTCAACAGTTTTCCTTGTGGGGGAGAACCCTCTAAACTCACAAGGGATGCCATGGATAGATTCCTCACATGTCAGAGAGATGGCCGGGTGCTGTTTAGGGGTATGTATCCATGACTCCCATCTTACCTTCATTTATGTTTGAGAGATTTTATACAATGTAATGGAACATAATTGAATGATTGTGTTATGGTGAAATGAAATGGCTTTATTATACTCAGTGATCGATCGAGCATCAATTTACCAGCCCGACCTCGAGCTTGATCGAGCGACTCAATTAGGCTCGACTTGTTGTGATTAAGATGTTTTATAATAAATTTAATTACAATATATTTCTTGAATTCGATCTCAACCTTGAAATTAAATACACATATATTGAATAAAAATAACATGTTAAAATATTAAATGTTCGATTAGACTTTACGACCGACTTGATTGTGTTATTATAACACTGATTTTTTCTTCACTACTCGCAGCTTGATCTTGAAAAAATCTGAACTGAATTCAAGTATTTGTCGAGCGAGTCCAACTATCTTGCGAGAACTCAAGGTTGTTTAAAACACTAATTTAGAGGGTCAAAAAAAATAGGACATTGGATGACTTGGGATGTCATTATCTATCATTTCATTCCCTTATTAAAAAAACTTCCAGACAACTATTTTATATAATAAATTCTTCTCTGTCATTATTTGCAATCCATTTTAATCATTGGCCCAATTTGTTACAGAATGTTATGGAACTGGAGAACCCAACAACATAGAACCTAAGATAAGGACATCTAATTCCTTCAATACCTCCTCTCCTATTAGAATTGTTTCTTAATTTTGGTTTGGGATTTTGTGATGTTTTACTGCTTAAATATACACATGGTTTTTTAGTCAATCTCAGATAGAGGTGCGACGCGGCGGGGTTCTATTAGGGTTTTGTGCTCAATATTTAAATCAACTAATGTAGAATGGGTGAATATTCAATGGATATGTGTACTATTATGGTGTTTCCAACAACGTCTTATATAAAGATAACAATGAAAAATGAAGAGATCATTAAATGGAACTGTTTCCCCCTTCCTTGAAGGAACATGATTTGACCCATGGGGCGGTGTGGTTCATATATATTGGGTGGTGACATGTATAGTCAGAAGACACAAGTATGTTATTGTTTAGTTTTTATTTTATTTTATTAATTGAATTGGCCACTTAGGTATTTTACTTCTTTCTACGGATGGAGGGTAGTGATGCTATCCTGACTAGTTGATGTAGATCAATTGTATACTGAAATACCATGAGGTGTGAGTGTGAGGAAACATTGGAAGATAGAGGAGCCTTGGGGTCTTCCATGAGATGGAATTGTTTTTCTAAAACATTGTGTGGGAACATTTCTGGAGTATGTTGGAGTCATGAAAAAACCCCAAGTGTCCATGAGATAGCATAAATAACCCCAAGTGTCTCCAAGTGTCTCCATACATCGTATCATCCTCACATGGGTTGGCCTCTCACCCAATCCTATCAAACCTATCCTAGTTTATCCTCTCAGTCACATAGTCTAGACTCATCTCTTGAGGATTATCCCATGCCTCAATGCACATCTCATCATCCAACTAGACAAATATGATTATTCACCTTATGATTGTCCTAGTCACAAAATCACACCAAGTCGAACCCATTTACATTGTATTCTCAATAATCAGGTCAATAACCTCATCAAAATCATGTATTATAACCCAGCCCCGCTAACCAGGTTCCATCCTAAGCTAAATCACAACAAGCCTCTTTGCATTATAATGCCAATATATCTGACAATACTCAATACCAACACTAGCATCTCATCCGTCATCTCTTTAGTTGAACTCTTGAATCATTAAATGTAGTAAAACCTTTCATAATACATTTTATATGCTTAGAGGGACCATCCCACTCTATGAAACTACCATGATTCCAATCCATCCCCATAAGTATTTCCTCATCCAACACTTGATGTACAATTTCCACACCTATCACTACAAGGCCCAATCCTTTTAGGAATATTTTACTTGATCTATATCATCATCGTTAGTGACATAAATCACATTAAAGCTCATAAATGTCAACTGAAACCTATATTCCAAGAATTATTTATGTGGAAAGGCCCCATAACAAAAGACTATGAACTAAAAACATAAATAAATATCCAAATACATGCATCATTTTTAAATAAATTTCTCAAGTGAAAACATAAAAACCAAGAAAAATAAGACCTCATCCCATATATCGAACAATACCAAACTAAGTTGAAACTCGAGCCAAATTGATTATATACCATTTATAGGAAGAGTAATGGTTAATTAATAGGAATGTACTATTTTATAATATCATTTTGAAACATTGATATGTTTCCCATTTTCTTACAGGAACAAGATTTGACCCATGTGGCGTTGTGGTACTTATATGTTGGGAGGTGAAAGGTATAGTCACAAGAGGCAGGTATGTTTTAGTTTAGTTTTTATTTTATTTTCTTTATCGCATTGGTCACTTAGATCTTGGACTACATTCTATGGACAGAGGGTAGTTATATACTGCGAAGGGTGCCGTAAAAAGTTCAGATTGATTCAGTCCACTGGCTTTGATCTGAGGTAAGATTCTATAGTTACTACTTTTATCACACCTCATGTATTTGGGGATTTAGTGTTTTTGACTCCATATTATGTTTTCAGTAGGGCTTTGGATCATTTCTTTTTGGTTCAGGTGGATTTGGTTCTCCGTTGCCAATCTAGGTAAGGCTTTAATGCCATTGGTTGAATTCTCACTGGTTATGTAGCGTCCTTCATGTGTTTTAAGGTTCTTAATATTCACTGTGTAGTGCATTGATCCCTTCTCAATTGTTTCGAGTCTCCAAGTCAAGGGCGACTCGCCTGTGTGTGCATAGGTAAGTAATTATATGTGTGTGGGTTCCTCCGTAACTTTTATAGTCACCCATGGTAGTGATTATGCACATATGGGGCTAGGTGTTCCCATGTATATATATATAAATGCATACACATGTGAGTGGAGACTGATATATGCATATAAGAATATGTGCAAGGATACCCTTGCACATGCTCATGGCCATGTGGGTGTGTGCATAGGGGCTAGGTGTCCTTGCAGGTGTGTGAAGGTGTGTATACCCAGTGGAGGAGTAGAATCTTTTAGTTAGAAAGCTCCAAGAGCCTATGTGGACAGTTTGGTTCCACCTTCAGGTAGAGTCCCTCTCGTAGCCTCATTAATTTAAGAATGCTTTAAATTGAATATAGCTTTTTTCTTAATTCTGCTTAATTATATTGAATTTCATATCTTGAATAATTTTTCTTTAATATAATTGTTTCATTTGATAAATAAAGTCAGGTTTTTATAATAAAACCCCTCCAATAGAGGTGCGCTATCTGTGAAAACTCACAGTGATAGTTTAGGGTGTATGACTCTTTTTCGTAATTTCGTTTCCCTTTAGATGTTGTGTCATTGTGGCGCTCACTACAACCTTCCGATGATCTCTTGTTATAACATATTAAATAGTTTATTTGTTCTATCATGTCCGTTCTAACCTTATCTTATGGGGAAACCTGTGTCATGTGTTTTCCAGACCTCTTGGCCACCCGTTTGGGTGTTTATCCGAGCCTATATATCTAAAAACACTTATGGTGTCATTGTTTAACACCTGTCAGGCTTATGGTGCTACCCACCATAAGCTTCATCTTAACACTTTTTGGGGTGTTTTCTTGGCCTCGATGCACATATAATTTTTTACATATATGAATTCTCTCATAATATTTGTGTTGCATCCTGAGATGTATAATCAAATTCTATTGTTCTCAAGGTGACTGAATTTTTATTATTACAGTTCCAAGAAATGAATATACAATTGATAAGTAATACACCTACATAATTTGACACTCAATCAGTAGTTTCAACTAACTAGTACCACTTTTAAAAACAACTAATATAAAATATATATCTTTATCATGCCACAATCCTGAATCAATTGTCTGTTTTTTATAACCTAAGATCGGTTTCTATAATGTGATGGACAACTACATAGGTTTTATTTGGAATCCTAGGCAGAAGATGATGCCCTGCGGATGTAGCTAGACCAGGCCAACACACCACGGTCATGCCAGGGTCACGTCGCGGTCACGCCGCTATCACGCCGCGGTCACGCCGTGGTCACGCCGCGGTCACGCCACGGTCACGCCGCGGTCACGCCGAGGTAATGCCGTGATGTTTCCCTGCCCCAGGACGACACCCCGTGGTAGGTCACAATCCTGTCAGAATTTGATGTATGATACCTAGTGAGAGTTTTAGGTATATTACCCATCCATAGTTAATGGGGGGGAGGTGATGGCAGAAATGTTGCCCAACTTCCTCCCACTCCCTTTGCTCCTGACCAAAAGATATTGCCTCGCGGATGTCGCATGACCGGGCCAACACACCGCGGTCATGCCGTGGTCATGCCGCAGTCATGCTGTGATTTAGCCCTACTCGAGGATGACACCCCGCGACGGTTCGCAGTCCAGTCATAATTCGATGTATGATACCTAGATAGAGTTTTAAATACATTACCCACCCATAGTTAATGGGGAGGGAGCTGATGGCTGGAATGTTTCCCGACCTCCTCCTTCTCCCTTCACTCTTTCCCGGAAGATGCTGCCCCACAGATATCACTAGACCGGGCCAACACACCGTGGTCATGTCGCGGTCATGCCGCGGTCACGCCACGGTCATGCCACGGTCAGGCTGCGGTCACTCCATGGTCATGCCACAGTCACGTCGTGATTTGGACCTTCTCCAGGACGACACCCTGCGGTGGTTCACAGTCCTGTCAGAATTAGATGTATGACACCTAGATAGAGTTTTAAATACATTACCCACCCTCATTCCTGGACCCCGGAAAGCCCCCCACCTTCATCCCAAGACCCCAAACAACCCTCAGACAGCCCCCAGACCCTCCCCCCTTGGACCCCAGACAACCCCTCGAATAACCCCCCCACCATCCTCCCAAGACCCCGGACAGCCTCCCGGAAGGCCCCATGGATAGCACCCCAACCCTCCTCCCTTGTCCCCGGATCCCAATCTATGCTTTCTTCAAGATTCACCCTAATTCCCAACAGAAAAGAGGGTTTTAGAGCTTTGGAAGAAGATGAGAAAAGAGTTAAAACCCAAATCGAAAAGAGGATGCAAGGAGAGGATTATACACACCCGGATCATCAATACGCACTTGATGACACTCCAAACGGCCAAGTGACGTGTGTGAGTCTACCCCGACTCAAACCGTGGCACGGTGTGGCCGGGTACCACTCAAAGTGTCTCACTTTTTTTTTGAAATGGACAATAGTTTAAGTGAAAATAAAAACCGGCATATGGAAAACTGACAAAATGCAATAAGATTCTGTTGATGCTTTAGGAAAATGATCCATGGGTCATTTGTGACGTGTACGAGTCTACCCAGCCTCAATATGGGGCATGTTGTGGCCGACACCACTCAAAATGTCTCAATTTTATTTGAAATAGAAATGATTTTAAGTGAAAACAACAACTGTCATACCGAAAACTGACCAAACACATTCGGGTAGTGCTGACACTTTAGGACAATGATCCATGAGTCATTTTTGATGTTTAAGATTCAACCCCACCTCAATCCAGGGAACGGTGTGGATGGTATCACTCCATGTGTTTGTTTTTTGTTTAAAATGGACATCATTTTAAGTGAATACAATAACTGACATACGGAAAACCGACCAAACACATTCGGAATCTGTTGAAACTTTAGGACAATGATCCGTGGTCCATTTTTGACGTGGATGGCTTGGTTCCACCTTGTGGTAGGTTCCCTCTCCTAGTCTCTTTAATTAAAGAGTTCTTCAAATTGTATTTATCTTCTTCCTTAATTATGCTTATTTATATTGACCTTCTTATCTCGAATAAGTGTTATTTTATATAACCATTTCATTTGATAAATAAAGTCATGTTATTATAATAAAACCCCTCCAATGGAGGTGCGCTGTCTGTGAAAACTCACAGTGATAGTTTTGTTGACCTAGTTGCTCAACTTATTGCATTTGATTTGTGCTGAATGTGTTTTCAAATAAATGTTAAATATAATTAAATGAATTTTGTGATTAAGCAATGCCATGATTTTATAATAAAACTCCTCCAATAGAGGTGCGCTATCTTCTAAACCAAAGTGTAGTGATAGTTATTTGTATCATGATTAGATTTGGTTTGAGTTTTCCATATGCCTCTTGTTGGTGTTTATTTTGTGGCCAGTTAGTTTTTGTTTTCCTTGAATAATATAAATTGGCTTATCATACTCGTTTAGATCAAATGACATTTACCGAGTAGGCATATGACTTACCATGTCACTTTTCCTTTCACCCTTGGAATATTATAAATGAATTTTTCATGTTTAGGCGAAGTGAATCAATTTGTAAATGGTTTGTGTTGGGTGTATGATTCCTAGTAATTCTTGTCTGAACTAGTGTGTAGGGTTCATTTCAGCTCAGCTCATACCTTTTGATGTTTCATTGTATGGTTCATTGTACCCTATAGAGTATCTCATTCATTCGGTGCTCCTTTTGAAGATCCAATCATAAGTTTCATGCACCTTATGATGTCTTAATTATACCTTATGAACTTTGAAGACTTTACGAAGGAACCTTATGAGCTTCATGACCACTAGGAAGGAATCTTAAAAGGCATAGTTTACCTTGAAATTCTACTGTACCTTACGATGATCTACGCATACCCTAGTAGGTTACCATGCCTCTAGCCCGCTTCCTCTCACTCCCATTGCTCCTGGATGGAAGATGCTGCCCCCAGATGTAACTGGACTGGGACAACACATTGCAGTCATGTCGCGGTCACACCGTGGTCACACGAAGGTCATGCCGCGGTCACACTGCGGTCCCGCCAGGACCAGGACATGGTCACGCAACAGTCACACCATGGTCGGGCCGTGGTCACGCCACGGTCCCGCCTCGGTAATGCCTTGATTTGGCCCAGCTCCAAGACGACACCCCGCAGCGGTTTACAGTACTTTCGGAATTCGATGTATGATTCCTTGATAGAGTTTTAGATACATTACCCATCCATAGTTAATGGGAAGGGAGGCGATGGTCGAAATGTTTCCCCGCTTCCTCCCACTCCATTCATTTCTGGTCGTGAGATGTTGCCCCATGGATGTCGCTGGACCGATCTAACACGCCGCGATCACACCGCAGTCATTATGCGGTCATGCCTCGGTCACGCCACGGTCATGCCGCAGTCATACCACAGTCACACCGCTATCATTTTTTAAGTGTATGAGTCAACCCCACCTCAATTCGAGGCACGGTGTGGCCGACACCACTTAAACTGTCTCACTTTTATTTTAAATAGACATGATTTTAAGTGAAAACAACAAATGGAATACGGAAAACCAACCAAACAGATTTTTATTGTGTTGATACTTTAGTAAAATGATCCATGGGTCATTTGTGACATGTAAAATTCAACCCCGCCTCAATCAGTGGCACGGTTTGGCCAGTATCACTCCAAATTTATGTCTTTTGTTTAAAATGGACATCATTTTAAGTGAAAACAAAAACTGACATACGAAAACTGACAAAATGCATTCGAATTCTATTGAAACATTAGGAAAACGATCCATGGGTCATATGTGACGTGTATGAGTCAACCCTACCTCAATATGAAGTGTGGTGTGACCGAAACCACTCAATGTGTCTCTCTTTTGTTTAAAATGAACATCATTTTAAGAGAAAACAACAACTAGAAAACAGAAAACCAACAAAACGCATTCAGATTCTATTGATACATTAGAAAAAGGATCCATTGGTCATTTGTAATGTGCAGGAGCCAACCTTGCCTCAATCCGCGGCGCGGTGTGGCCAGTATCACTCTAACTGTCTCTATTTTATTTTCAATGGACATCATTTTAAGTAAAACCAACTAGCATACGAAAAACTGTCCAAACGTATTCGGATTGCATTGATACATTAGCACAAAGATCTTTTGATAGTTTGTGACATGTATGAGTCAACCCCGCCTCAATCCGCGGCATGGTGTGGCCGACACTACTCAAAGTGTCTCACCTTTATTTGAAATGGACATCATTTTAAGTGAAAACAACAACAGACGTGCGGAAAACCAACCAAATTCCTTTGGATTCTATTTAAACTTTAGGAAAATGATCCATGGGTCATATGTAAAATGTAAGAGTAAACCCCGCCTCAATCCGAGGTGCAGTGTGGCTGCCACCACTCAAAGTGTCTCTCTTTTGTTTAAAATGGACAACATTTTAAGTGAAAAACAACAACTCACATACTGAAAACTGACCAAACACATTCAGATTCTGTTTAAACTTTAGGAAAATGATCTATGGGTCATATGTGACATGTAGGAGTAAAAGAATACTCAATCCGAGGCATGGTGTGGCCAATATCACTCTAATTTTATCTCTTTTGTTTAAAATGGACATCATTTTAAGTAAAAATAACTATCATATGGAAAAATTACCAAACATATTCATATTTTGTTGATACTTTAGAAAAAAGATTCATGGGTTGTATGTGATGTGTATGAGTCAACCACGCCTCAATCCGAGATGTGATGTGGCCGAAACCACACGAATTGTCTCACCTTTATTTGAAATGGATATCATTTTAAATGAAAACAACAACTGACATACAGAAAGCTAACCAAAGACATTTGGATTCTATTGAAACTTTAGGAAAACAATCCATGGGTCATATTTCACGTGTATGAGTCAACTCCACCTAAATATGTGGAATGGTGTGGCAGACACCACTCAAAGTGTATCTCTTTTGTTTAAAATGGAAAACATTTTAAGTGAAAAAAACAACTGACATACAGAAACCCAACCGAACTCATTCATATTCTGTTGAAATGTTGGGAAAACAATCCACAGGTCATATGTGATGTGTATGAGTCAACCCCGCCTCAATTTGAGGTGCGGTGTGGCTTGTATCACTCTAACTATCTCTCTTTTGTTTAAAATGGACATCATTTTGAGTAAAAACAACTGGCATATGGAAAGCTGGCCAAACGTATTCGGATTGTGTTCATACTTTAGAAAAATGATCCATAAGTCGTATGTGATGTGTAAGAGTCAAACCCACTTCAATCCAAGGCACTGTTTGGTCTACACCACTCAAAGTGTCTCTCTTTTATTTCAAATAGACATCATTTTAATTGAATACAACAACTAATATACGGAAGACCGACCAAAGGCATTCGGATACTGTTGCAACATTAGGAAAATGATCCATGGGTCATATGTGATGTGTGTGAGTCAACCCCTCCGCAATCTAAGGGTTGGTGTTGCCGACACCACTCAAAATTGCTCCCTTTTATTTGAAATGGACATGATTTTAAGTGAAAACAACAACTGGCATACGGAAAACCGACCAAACACATTCAGATTGTGTTTATACTTTAGGAAAACGATCCATGGGTCATTTTTGAATTGTACGTTTCAACCTTGCCTCAATCTGGGGCATGGTGTGTCAGGGATCACTCCATGTGTATGTCTTTTGTTTAAAATGGACATCATTTTAAGTGAAAACAAAAACTAGCATATGAAAAAATTGACCAAACTCATTGGGATTCTGTTGAAACTTTAGAAAAATTATCCATGGGTCATATGTGATGTGTACGAGTCAACCCCGCTTCAATCCGAAGTGTGTTGTGGCCGGAACCACTCAAAGTGTCTCTCTTTTGTTTAAAATGGACAGTATTTTAAGTGAAAACAACAACTGCCATACGAAAAACAGACCGAACACATTCTGATTCTATTGAAAATTTAGGACAAAGATCCATGGGTTATATGTGACATTTAAGAGTAAACCTCGCCTCAATCCAAGGCGCGGTGTTGCCAACACCACTAAAACTGTGTCTCTTTTGTTTAAAATGGACATAATTTTAAGTGAAAACAGCAACTGACATACGAAAAACTGACTAAACACATTCATATTTTGTTGAAACTTTAGGAAAATGATCCATGGGTCATATGTGACATGTATGAGTCAACCCCACCTCAATCTGAGTCACGGTGTGACCGATATCACTCTAAATATCTCTCTCTTGTTTAAAATGGACATCATTTTAAGTAAAAGCAATTGGCATACGGGAAACTGACCAAACGTATTCGCATTGTGTTGATACTTTTGCACAATGATCCATGGGTCGTATGTGACATGTATGAGTCATTTAAAATTCTTGGGCATGTCAAGGTCATTTAAAAGTCTTGGGAATCCCTACCCATGATAATATCATCACATCGAAATCATTCTCCCACCTACTCATAGTTTTCTTCCCTACTCAAGATACTCAGCCGACGCCCTTTAACTGGTCCTACTACAAGTAACCACATGAACTAGAAAAACACCAACACTCCATGCAATTCTCAATTAATGAAAACCAGGCACCTCTATGTGCTTCCTACCAAAACCAAATCTCCCATGCACAGTCTCCACCCAAAGATAAAGTTTTCACATAAAACCACATCAACCCAAATTTCCTTGAGCACCTATTAATCTCATGATCAAATTTATAAGTATAAGGACCACCCATTTTAATATACATTACACAGGCTAGGAGACCAAACATGAACATCCCTCTAGAAGCCAACCACAAGGGTAAACCCCAAGCACTCATGTTCAATTCCTCAAAACCAAAGCCACCCTACATTCCAAAACCCATATCATGTTTCACCATTCATGTACTACTTTTAATGGTCCAAAAATCCACCTTGATTTCATACACCCAAAATAAAACATATCCTACTTGACCTATCTCATCATCTGATGAATTTATCTAAGAATAATATTACTTCTGAAGTAATCACACATTTATTCCTTTCATTTTCTCATCTTCTTCCGGAGCCTTAAACACCATATTTTATTCTCATTTCTTGAAAAGTATTTTCAATTTAACATTTCATAATTTCATAGAGTGATTTCTAATCCATGTTTTTTCCATATTTGTTTATTGAAACTCTCTTCATAAGGTGAAGTTAACCTTACATTCCTCATGAATCAATCTTATGGAATCAATCTTAATGACATTTTCAATTCCTTACGGTGTTATATTATTTCAATCATCCTATTTTCTTCATATTTTGATGACCATAGTTTCTTGGTATTTATACAACCTTCAAAAGTAATGTGTGTGACTTCTAGATTGTCTATTAACCAAAATCGTTCTGATTTTGGGACGGTTTGAAGATGGACGAAATCATTGGGGAGAAATCTATTTCCCCCCCTTTTTGTAGTGTCCATTTTTCTCGGTGCTTTCAAACTCACAAAATAGATTTAATCCATTTCTTTCGGTGGTCCTATGACTTTCACTAGAATTGAGATCCCCCGACTACTTCAATTTGGATGTTTCGAAACCCCATATAAGTTTTTTTTTGTGGCCTGAGGTCGACCAGTTTGTTAGCGATATGGTCCTTTATCTCTGACCTATAGATATAGTATTTTTGGCTTGGATCTTGGAAAAAAAGAGGCATACCATGTAGGTTCACAGAACATAGAAGAAGAGGAGGCCTATAATGAGGGTGATGTCGGCAGAGCCATTTCCAATGGAGTTCCCCTTCAAAATAGATTCTTAGATTTAGGTGGAGGGCCTTCATATGATGATGATTCATGGAGTGGAAAATGGTTGGTAACAGAAATCCCAAGAAGGATGGGAATTTTAAAAAGGGTAAATCTTCAGTGACTCAAGAAGGAGCAATTGAACCTTCTAATAATTATCATACTTTATTAGAGTATGAGGATGAGAAACCAAATTTTTTCTACTTGAATGGAATGAATAAAGGAAATAAATTGGCCATTGAATTTGATGATCGCCTAGTTACTATTAACTAAATAGTTTATTTAACATATCTCCAAAACTTCCTTTGGATTTTCAATCTCTATTAACCAACCAGTTTTATTAATATATCTCCAAGATTTTCTTTGGAGTTTCATTCTACCCCAATAATGGATTCGCAAAATTTATCAAAACTTTTTGTAAACTGTAATCTTTAAACTATTAACACTTTGTATTTAACTTAAAGATTAGTTTAACAATAATTTTGTATCTTGTAGAGGTGCAAGTTTTCAGTTTTATAGGTTGGGTTTTACAGGTTGGGAGATATACTAGAGAGGTGTAGGTCTATAGTTTTATAGGTTGGGGTTTACATCTTTGTGAAATATATTTTGTATCTTGGGGTTTATAGTTTTACAGGTTCGGGTTTACAGGTTGGATAGGTGCAGGTTTATAATTTTGAAGGTTTATAGTTTTACATGAAAGATGTCCAGTTTTGGGGATATAAGATGTATACCAACGGTTCTGCAAACCATTGGTATACAGAGTATGCTAAAGGTTTAGAACCATTGGTACACAGTACAGAGTATGCCAACAGTTCTGAAACCGTTGGTATACTATGGGTTTGAATAAAATGTTTACCAACGGTCTAAAAACCGTAAGTATACTCACCAGTACATACGATTCGTCAACCATTGGTACATATATATACCAATAGTTTAAGTAGAATCATTGGCATATATTAATTTCAGACCATATTTTCCAACGGTTCTCTAGGACTAGTTGGTATAAAGCTAATGCCACACCTCACACCCCAACGGGTTGTGAAACCGTTGGGAAATACTATCCCAACAGTTTCAATGGATATCCCAATGGTTTAAAACCATTGGTAAAGATGGAATTTTTATTAGTGAACAAATTACTAAACCATGACAGGACCACATAGGTATAGTGTCATTAGAAACTGGGAAACATAAAAAAACTGGTTCATAAAACATCTACACAATATTCTGTTTATTTTATCATAATTAGACTCCTTTTTGGAATATCATACTTAATACCATTGTTCATGACATGAAGAAAAGGAAAATATAAAAGGGTGATATGAAACGCTCAGTAAGGGAAAACAAATGAAATATCAATCATATTATATTAATAAGAACATAACATTTGAAAATCTTATCATTCATAAAAAATATCACAATATCATGTAATGGGATAAATCATAAAATTATAATGCAATCCAAATAGTAAAAAATAATACATGAAACATTTTGGAAAACTCAAATAAGCATAGAAAATAATTTCATTTAGTCAAGGCTCATTTCTAAGACCATTTTAGTAGACATAATCCTTTATTGAACCGATTTCACTCCTCATTCCAACGTTGTATCACTAAAAAAGATTTACTTATCGTTACATCCATGTATATATCATGAGATATTAATATTTACCCAATGTATTGGAGGGAGAGATAGGTCCCACCCATCTCATAATGAAACCATTCATACGTGTTCCACCAAAACATAAAAACATTTACCATAGCATAACCCAAGCAATAAAATGGGTTTCTTAAAAATCATTCCATCATAATTAATATAATCCATATGTATTTCCTAAATAAAATTTCATCATAAAAAATAGAATCATGTTAATTACTGAGATATAAATATAACCCAATTTAAACAGAGACATAATAGAAGGAAATAATTCTAGGAAAACACTTGAAATTATTTCTTGAGAAAAATATCCTTTATTTTGTCAAATTTTTTTTATTTTCTTAAAAATTATGTGAAATTTAAATGAAAATAAGTATGTTGAAAATAATATTTGAATATTTTAGATGATTATTCAAGGAAATAATTTTCATGAAACTATAATAATCCATTCATGTGGTATAAGTTAAAAAACATTTTTCTCGTACTTTTTCCGGAAAGGTCAAAAAGTACCTCATACCGAGAATGACAGAAGATTCCATTCATACCGGTCAGTATAAATTCACAAAATTTTATAATTGAAATAAAAAAATTATATAAGGATATAAATTATATTTTTAAATACATATTTAGGAAACATCGATGTGGATGATAAATTACACTAGTAAGTACTTACAAATAAATAATCTCGTATAAAAACGTGATTTGAAAAGTTAGCCCTTACCTATGGATCGATATGATATGTATGTATCGAAAACTCCTATATAATTTTTTAAATAACATTAATGATTTATTCCATAATCATAATAATTTTTATGATAACATTTATGATCATATTTTCATCTTTTTGTTATTAACATTTCAATGTTACTCATTATTCGAGTTTTAACTGCTTTATGTTCTAATGTATGTTTTCTCAGATAAGTTCTTACTGCTATTTTTATGTTATAGTTATATAATTTGATGAATGGTATTATTATAATATATATCATATTTATTAATTAATTTTTTTTATATAATCATGATTTAATAATGATTAGGTAGAATGAATCACATAGCACTGCAGAGATAGTAAGCCATACGAACGCACAGGTGATGATATTGTTCCTATAATTATTGAATGGTATTTAATTGGATGGTGTATAGTATATCAAAATGAGTATCATGTTACAATAATCAAATATAGTTATTATTACCACCATTATACCCATCTAATTAAGGTGGTGGTATATTAAATATTACCCAACGACGTAGACATGGTAAGACATACGTACACACGTGTAGTGATTTTATTTTTTGTAGGATGTATAGAAGGTGAAATAGGTTTGTTTCATATGTATAATAAACTATCATTATATTTGTGATACTCATGTTATTACTTTATAATGAAACAACTAAATAAGGGGAAGAATAAGAAGAAATAAATTTGAATGAATTGGTAGAATAGATTACCTCTTTCTCGACGTGCCTCCTTTAAATTTCCTCTTAGGGAACTCGAGTTGGTTCTTTGAGAAGACCAGAAAATATATAATGTAATTAGGGATGTTTAGAAATGAAATGGGAAGGGTTTTCCCAACCTTGAAAGATCAAAATGGATTGAAGATGATTGGGAGGATTTTCTCTTTTATAAGAGAGGACATGGGAACTTTAGGACACATTCAAAATATTAATTTATTATAAATTCAATTTGGATTAAAAATGTTCCAAAAATTATTTAATTCAAAAATAAGATGATTTTTGTTTGAATAACCATAATCCAATAATATTTAGACAATGTTTGAATATTTTTTTATCCTTATCCTTTTTTTGTTAACCCTTATTTTAATCTTTTTAATCTTATTGTGATATCATGTTATTTAAAAATTGTGGGTTAATATAATTTCCATATAATGTAAAAAAGAAATAAAAAAAAGTTATTTATGACAGATTTGGACGTATATTAATCATTTGGAAAAATACTATTTTTAATGATTTTAATATCATTTAATAAACTATTTTATGTTTTATGTTATGAATTATGTCAATTTTTGACCCTATTCATACTTCGATTTTTAAAAAATTCATAAAAACACGATTCCTTAAAACCAAAGGAATTAAATCATCTCAAGTATGTTAATGTAATCCAAAATATTCCTGGATGGCATCCAAATTTTCAAATTAAACTTAGTTTAATATTTATAAATTTATTTATTTTAATCTTTCATTAATGAGTTAATCACTACATCATAAAAATATCATAAATAACTATATTTATCTAATGTATAAAAATTATAAATAAAATACCATGATGTAGGAATTTTTTTATATATATAATGACTATTTATAGACATATAGATCGGTTATATATCCCTATATTAAAATCAATTTAGTAAAAGATATATGTTTATGTAATAATTATCTTTACTTTAAATTAATTCTTATAAAAAGTCATTTTCACATCCAAGTGAATCCATGGGGTCCCAAAATCGATGCATGGAAGGCCATGGTCATAAATATATCATATAATAGAATTAGAACATGTTTTAGGGTAGTTTTATACTATTAATGTATTATTTTGTTTTACCCTTAATTACTAGATAAACCTTTTAACCATGGTAAATAAAATAATCACTGAAGTTACTTTTCATAATGTCCAAAAATAAAAAGTACCTATTCACACAATTTTAAATTTTTGATTCCAAATATTGAAGAAATTTTTCCAAATTCAAAATAAAGATGTTTTAGTAATTAATTTAAATTTATTCCCATTGTTGAAATGAGAAAATGAATTATAAAAGTTAAAACATTGCAAAAGATTGAAATTATTTTACCTATGATTTCAATGTCAAAATTAATGATAATGACATAAATTATATTAAATGGTAAAAAATATTTTCTATTTATACTTTAAAACAATTCAATATTTTAATTTAACCATAAAAAATAACTCGATGAAAAAAATTTGTTTTTATTTAAAAGTTTGCGTAATTTTACTATTTATAAAAACTAGAAAGTTATCAAAAAAATAATAGAAATTTATCCCAAGTAAATTTTTATATCCTGATTCAAAATAACATGTTTTTATTATCATATAGAAATTATTAAAGTCTCCAAATCATAATTTAAAATTGGATCTCAATTCAAGAGAGTAAAAATTGAGCTTTTAAAAAAGCATCTTATAAAATAGGGTTTTATTCATACCCTATGACTAAAATTTCCATTAGATGAATATCAAAAAACTATTATTAATTAATAACACACATATATCATTTTAATTTTATCACCCAAAGTAATTACTCAAAAAAATCACAATATATAATTTATTTATATTTATTATAAGTAATTAATATCCAATGAATTTGTACAGCATTTTTATAAGTTAGTTATAGTTATTCCCTCTAACCAAACGACTAGGCCGTAATGTTAATTTAATTTTATGAAAATCCCACAATTATTTTAAACTCAAAAATTCATGCATATAAAGAAACTGAAGAATAAAAATTATTTAAAGAATATATTTCTTAAAAACATCTTGGTGTTACATGAAAACAATATAAAACTTAAGATCACATTTATATTATTAATAAAATCAGAAAAAATTAGAATAACCATAGGCACATATTGGGTTTGAAATTATTTATGTATTCAATCTTATACAATGATAATTCAGATGACCTATAGGGGAGGATCTGGATAGACATCACTAGGAATTGAGCAATATTTGTGTTTATATGAAACCACCCTAAGTAAATTGTGATCAAATAAAACTAATAGATTTCCATTTTTTCAATATAAGGAGTGACTAAAGACAATTTTTCTATTCACACTCTACTTTAATTAGGGATTTAAATTATTTGAAGAAATATTTTCTTAAAAACATTTCCCCTAATTCTAAGACTACTGTAATTAGATAAAAGAATTTTGGAATTAGAAAAACATGGGATCAAATGTTTCATGAGTCCTAGGATATATTTAAGATATTTTTTAGTTCAACAAGAGTAAAATATGTGAGAATTCTTATTAAATACTTTAATTATTTAATTTATCTTATTTAGTTGAGCATGATTGATCTTATTCTAGGAGGATATTTAGTTGATAAATACCCAACTACTGGTCGAATTATTTTTTCAAAAATTTCATAAAATGAAAAAAAAATGTTTTCAACATGAGTCAAAATTCAGGTCTAATATTATTTGGATGTTCCCACATCATGTGTTAAAAATAAAATGATTGGGAACCAAATTAAAAATTGTTCTACAATGAATTTCTCTATGATGTAGTCCAACACTTCAACAACCCAGTCCAAAATTAAAAGAGGTTTTCATATTTAATTTTATAATGTAATTTTATCCTCAAATGAATAATTTAATAAATAATACTTATAAATAAAATATTTTTTTAATGCTTGAAATGTTGTTTTTACAAGTAAATCATTCCAAAAATGAAAACATAATCATTTTATCCCACCAAAAATTTCAACAATTGAT
This sequence comes from Viscum album, assembly GCA_963277665.1. Taxonomy (NCBI): domain Eukaryota; kingdom Viridiplantae; phylum Streptophyta; class Magnoliopsida; order Santalales; family Viscaceae; genus Viscum; species Viscum album. Next base: position 32,205,145 of record OY728163.1, read on the forward strand.
ATAATATTTATTCAAATGATATATTTATACAAATTGATTAACAAGGAACATTTTCCCATTTTAAATAATATAATTACCAACCTCGGTTACTTTTATGAGAAATAAAATTACAAATAAAGGAATTTATACCGTATAAATTCCACTTAAAAAAATATACAAAGTCCTTGAGGAAACATTCAAACAATAATTTATTTTAAGAGTTTGATGACACAAATAGGAAAAATTAACACTAATATTGCTCATATATGGAATCAAATGAGTGGAAACAATTCCTTCCTCATGTGGAAAAATCCTAAATGGAAGGATAATGGGGATTCTATAAAATGTTGGAGTAGAAAAAAGTTGAAAAATCTTAAATCTATGAATTTCTAACTTTACCATGTTTAAGAGAGTTATAAATATTATTAACCTAGATTAAAGTCTATTAAAGAAAGGGAAACTGTTGATAATTCTGATGAATCTTTAGAGAATGTTGTGAAATAAAAATCAATGTTCAAAGGGAAATATTTTTTTAATAGAAAAAATATATTGAAATAGAATGATAAGACTTTATATTTCTCAAAACAATGTTCAAGACTACTAAAGAGTACACAAACCACAACTATCTTATCATATTGTTTGTCCGCCAATGAAAACGTAATCAGATTGAATTAGATATAGATATTATAGACACTTTTATAATGGTTCACAACAATATTAGTTTTATTTATTTAGTAAATACAATTAAAAATACGATATTTTTTGAAGAAAAATAAGCTCTTATAAGAAAAAATACAATGGGGAATTAGAAAATTGGAGGAATGTTTTATCCATGATTCAACATAATATAACCATCAAATGAAACTTCTAGGTACATTCACCATAATATGACCAAAATGAGAGTTTTAATTTGAACATGACATGTTGGAATTAGAAGCTTCATGAAATGTGATGCATCATTATATTAACTAAACATTAAAAGTTGGTGAGATAAAACATAATCGGTTTTTTATTCTACTAGCCAACCAAAGTACAACCAAACCTAGTGGTATTGAACCTCAATTTCCAATTACGATATATCGATATTTTTTTAAAAAATAAATTAAACTATATAAAATATTTATAAAACAATAAATTATAGTATATTTATTTTTATGAGTTTCCAAAAAAAATGTGGGAAACATACTCATTTTCATATTTAATTCACATTAAAACATGAATTCTATACATGGTTTTTTCATCAATTATTTTTTGGTGGGTAGGGATTGTCTGGAAACCATTACCTCCATATTATGTAGGAATGATATACCTATATTTCCCAATTGAACATTACCACTATCGTCGGTTATCTATATAAGCCTTGAAATATTTCAGTTCAGATCTTCCAATTCAGACATAGAGTCATTGACTACCTTATTTTATACAAGAATAAAGTTAAATATGGCCTCTGTTTTAAAAAAGTATTCGATTATTATTAAAAAATACGTTTTTTCATTTACTCACAAAAAGATCAATGAATTTGACTAAAACTAAATATTCTACAAAATTTTATTACATAAGCCATGTTCACTTCTCTTCTTCTTTCTAACTACTACTGAAATAACAAGTATTACAAGCATGAAATTATTATTTTAATTATTCGAGATAGAAATATTCTTCAACATACAAACATATCAATTCCATACTATATTATTTCTAAAGTTGTCAGGTTCTTCATTAAGTTACATTATAATACTTATTTGAGTGCACATCTTATCTAACAATACCCTTTTATGTATATATCTATGATATTGGGGTTTTCTAAATAAATAATTTATCTTTCCCTTATATTATTTTATTTTTTAGCTGAGAACATTAATATGATGGTACTTATAACATTACAACAAATTTAATATCTTAGGAAATGAATAAAAAATATCATGCACCGCCTTTTTTGACATCCCACAATCCTTAAATATCTTTTCTAACATCTTCATATGGTTGAGTTTCCATGTTCGACTTTTTCTTTATAGGGTATTAGAAAAATACCCCTCCTTTTAGACCTCATATCATCTGATAAGGTCTTGAATTATTTATAAAATATTCTTAGATATCTTCTTATAAAATTTATTTCAATGAAATATACATAATATATGGTTCCAAAACAATATAAAAACATATAGTAACATATATTGTAGGATGTGGTGAAAATCCTCAAAGTGTCATAGTCTAAATGGATTTACAGATGACTTGTAGATCCACTAAATATTCTATCACTTCCTTCATGATTAATTCACAATATGAATATCATTGATTTGTGATATTTGAATCCATAAAAATCATATCTTTCTTTTAATGAACGTAATCTATTTTACATTTGAAAATAAAATAAAGTAATTTATGTTTATTGACTAATCTGATCTGTGATCTCCTTCATCACATACATGAATATCAAGTTCCTCATTACTTTATATTGAACTACAAAAGATTGTTTTTATGTTTATAACTTTTGAGAATAGCTATGGCATCATCTAATTTGTTCTTCATTTTTTATCAATGATGTATAATAGTATATATTTCAATTTTAAAATTCTAAAATAGAAAATAGAATCATATCATCAATTTCCTATCCTTTAATTTTAATCAAATACTTCTTAGATCATAGATTCACTAATATTCATGATGTTTTTAATATGAAAGTATATATTTTTCATTTTCACATATTAATTTCCACTTCTATGAATTAATTATCGATGCACACTTTTTATTTAAAAAAAGTCTCATAATTTCATATGTTAGGAATGGATCATATGCTCCTTCTGATGACTCATATATTGAACAAAAAGAATCTTATTATCCTTTAAGTTAGTTGTAAAATGAAAAAAATGAAATCATAACATTAGTTAAATAACTCCTATTTTGTCCATGGTTTTTATAAATTTCAATTTCTGTTGAGAATGATTCAAATAGAAAATACTAATAATCCCAATCAAAGTCAAGAATGACTCATACACTCTTCAAAATCACTAATTTGTAGCCGCTAAATTTTTCAAAATTTCAGTGACCTCTCTTAGGGGACAAATACACAATGTCAAAATAACTCATACAAATATGTCAACGTAGACCCCAGAAAACGCGTCCCCAAAATTTTCCAAATGCTTCCATACATGATCCAAGATCGTATTCCATTTCGCAAGCTTCGATTTGGTAGGTCGTAGGGCCCGAACGGAGTTACGGATTAGGAGTTATGGACGTTTGAAGTTGGGCTGGAAATCTGGTTCGCGAAGCCCATTCGCGAAGCCCCCCTCCGTGATCGCGGAGCGCCGCCGCGAAGCAATGAGGCAAGAGGCTCCGCGAACCCGTTTGACGTTTGCGATGCACCGTGAAGACCCCTCACGAAGCACTGATGTGAAGCACCGATGCGAGGCACCCGTGCAGTGCGGTCCCGCGAAGCTTCGGAGGCAGTAACTCTCCGCCAACGCATTTGACGTTCGCGAGCCCGCCGCGAAGCTCCGGAGGCGGTACCTCTCCGCGAACGAATTTGACATTCGCGAGCGTGCCACGAAGCTCCTGAGGCGGCGCGGGAGTTCTGATTTGTGGCGCCCCTGCCTATAAATACCCAGCTCACCCCCTTCTCCAAGGGGACGACCACAGCCACTTCGCCCCTTGGGCGGCCGAGCGGAGCTCCGCATTGCGGCTCCGTGAAGCCATGCTCCGCGAGCAGCTTCCTTCGCGTCGCTGCTCCGCGAGCCGAGACTCCGTGAGTCCATGATCTGCGAGGCCATGCTCCGCGAAGTTGCTTCGCGAGACCATGCTCCGTGAGACCCCTTTGCTACGCGAGAGAGCATTGCTCCGCAAGGCCATGCTCCGCAAAGCTGCTTCGCGGGACCAAGCTCCGTGAGACCCCTTTGCTCCGCAAGAGACTATTGCTCCGCGAGGCCATGCTCCGCGAAGCTGCTTCGCGAAGACCTATCCTTCGCGAGGAACCCACCTTCGCGCCCACCGGTCCATACCGCGGGGGCTGCGCCCCCGCACCCCCGCTCGAGGTCAGTGCCGGGCTGTGGTCCCGGCCCTCCGGGCTGGTCCTTTCGCTACCGTCACAGACCCCCATGAAAAATGGAGAGTCGCACCGTGAACTTTTCGGGCTGGGATGCCGGGATTTTCCATTGCGCCCTTATGCGCTCCCACCTTCCACCTGTGGAACACCATGATTGGAGATACTCCTCCACACACTATGAAACACCTTGAGTTGACATATCCTCTGGGTTTCATTCCATGTCGTGAGTTGAGATTCTCATCATCAATTCCCCGGGTACCTTGAGTTGAACCATTCCTCTGGTAACTCATCCAAACCCAATCACTTGGCTCCTATGCCAGGTTGAACCAGAAAGGGCCACCCTTGCATAAGTCCCAACACCAACCACTTCTAGGAACCTTCTTCCCAATAGTCCTACCTACATGACTCTAAACTATAGTACTCCCTATCTAACAAATGATAGGATGCCTCTTCCCCATACAAGAGATGCCTTATGCTCCTAGCATGAGATGCCAATAGTCCTTTCAACATGACTCTAAACTGTAGTAATCCTTATGTTCCAAACATAGGATGCCCCTTGCTCCAAGAAAGAGATGCCTTATGCTCCAAGCATGATATGCCAACAGTCCTACCTACATGACTCTAAACTGTAGTATTCTCCCTATGATCCACACATAGGATGCCTCTTGCCCTATACGAGAGATGCCTTATGCTCCAAGCATGAGATGCCAACAGTCCTATATATATGAATCTAAACTGTAGTTCCCCCTATCTAACAAATGATAGGATGCCTTGTGCTCAAAGCATGAGATGCTAACAGTCCTATCTACATGACTTTAATCAGTAGTAATCCCTATGTTCCAAACATAGGATGCCTCTTCCATTAAACAAGAGATGCCTTATGCTCCAAGAATAAGACGCCTAACGCCATGACTACAGTGGCCTCATTCCAACGCCCCTTGGCGCTATCCCGCTTGTGCACTAGCGCATAGGTGAAGGCCCCAACCCACCAGTGAGTTGGGACGCCCCCATGGCCTGACATGAGGAAGACATTACAGGAAGCTTCTTGCATAAGCCCCATTCACCAGTGCCGCTCCATAGCGACACCCGGACAGCTTCTTGCATAAGCCTCATTCACCAGTGCCGCTCCATAGCGGCACCCGGAAAACTTCTTGCACAAGCCCCATTCACCAGTGCCGCTCCATAGCGGCACCCGGGCAACTTCTTGCATAAGCCCCATTCACCAGTGTCTCTCCTTAGCGACACCCGGGCAGCTTCCTAGCGTAAGCCCCATTCACCAATGCCACTCCATAGCGGCACCCGGGCAGCTTCCTCGCGTAAGCCCCATTCACTGTTGTGATCCCAATCAGTGGTAACCCGTTGTCACCCTATGCAGCGGTAAGCCATTGACATCCTTATTCAGCAGTAAACTGTTGATATCCTCATCCAGCGGTAAGCCGTTGCGACCCCATTTAGCGGTAAGCCGTTCTGGGCCTCCATCCTGAAGTAAGTCCCGACACCATGGGCCTCCTAATGCGTAAGCCCCTCTTCGCTTCTCACGGACGCATCCTTCGCGACGTGATCGTCAGGTCCTTGCAACCTCTTGTTTCTCACACCGAGCATGACTCACGTGGGCTTAGAGTGAGCACCGACCCTGACCCCCATCCTAGCGAACTACGAGGACTTTGATCCATGCCAAGGCATGGTACGTAGGAAGCCTCCCTGAGGTTCAATCCCACCCGTCATCTATTCACGTCGGGTCCCATTCCCGTCCAGCACGACGTTAAACTGCATTCTGGTCCAGTGGTAAGCCGCTGCGACCCATCCTAGCGAACTACGAGGACTTTGATCCATGCCAAGGCATGGTAGGTAGGAAGCCTCCATGAGGTTCAAGCCCACCCGTCATCTATTCACTTTTGTTTGTTTTTTTCCCACCTGAACTACGAGGTCTTTGATCCATGTCAAGGCATGGTACGTAGGAAGCCTTCCAGAGGTTCAATCCCACCACTCATTGGACCAAGGTCCACTTTCACGTCGGTTCACCGACAAAGCCCCACCTGAACTACGAGGTCTTTGATCCATGTCAAGGCGTGGTATGTAGGAAGCCTCCATGAGGTTCAATCCCACCCATCATCAATCACGTCGGTTCACCCCAGTCCCACATAACATTAAACTGCATTCCCCAATCCGAACTACGAGGAATTTGATCCGTGTCAAGGCATGGTACGTAGGAAGCTTACTTGAGGTTCAAGCCCAACAATCATTGGCCCAAAACATCTCCTAGTCGGCGTGCCAGGCCCCCCATTTTCAAGCCCATCTCCCATCGGACCAAGGTGCCTCAATTTCGTCAGTTCGCCGACACCCACCGCCCGTCGTTTATTCACGTCAGGGTTCACTATCGTCCCGCATGACGTTAAACTGTATTCCATCAACTTTGAACTACGAGGACTTTGATCCATGTCAAGACATGGTACGTAGGAAACCTTCCCGTGGTTCAAGCCCACCACTAGTGGACCCACAGGTATACTTTCACGTCGGTTCACCGATGAAACCCTTTGAACTACGAGGCCTTTGATCCGTGTCAAGGCATGGTACGTAGGAAGCCTTCCATAGGTTCAAGCCCACCATCCATCGGACCAAGGTCCACCTTCACGTCGGTACACTGACGATGCCCATTTGACCAAGGTCCACATTCACGTTGGTTCGCTGACGACGTCCATCGGACCAAGGTCCACCTTCACGTTGGTTCGCCGGCGCCATCCCGAACTACGCAGACTTTGATTCCCCGCCACAGGGATACGTAGGAAGCCTCTTCAAGGCTCAATCCCAACTTCACTGTCGCCCCTGCGATGGTCCCATTTCATTCCCCCTCCACTTCATTCATCCATCCATCACCCATCCTGATTCTCACCCAGGCCGCCACATCCCGGTGGGATAATGCCATCCACCTCCTCGCTGCTCCTAGCGGCGCATGGGCCGCTTTCCACGTGTAAGCCCCATCATGTCTTTGGGTCGTTGTCCTGTGTGTACACCCCGATTCATCACCCTTTTCCCCTCTAGGGAGTGCACCACCTTGGATCCGTCCTCATTGGACGTTATGATCACCTTTATTTCATCTCCTCAAGACGCTAAACTCGCGGACTACCTTGTGATATACATGAGATGCCTGAGGAAAACCTCGGATGGAACGCCTTTGGTGTAACCGTCTCTGCTAGACGTTAATCTTGCAACATACCCTGTGTTAAACACGGGAAGCTGAGGAAAACCTCAGATGCATGCCTTGGGTTCTTCACCCTTCATATGACCTCTTATGAGGAAGAATATAGGTTCCCCAATGTCCATGCAGCCGTCTACCCCGACCGAAGGTTTCTACCATGTTAAGACCCCATGGAATGTCTTGACGGAAGTAGTGTAATTAACCGGAGTCCATGAAGATATGGCACTGGGAATGAGATTCACGAACAACATATTATATCTATAAGGGAGACCCGGACTAGGTGACGAGTTCTGAGGAGGAATCCACAGAAGGAAGAACCGACATTCCATCATCCCGTTTCGATCAAGGAGCAGACGTACCTGAACAAGGAACGAATGACACCTGCCTTTGGAAAGCGGGAATGCGGGGAAAAAAGCAGCGCGTCCTCCACAGACAGATGCGCACGCCCCGGAGAAAGCGTCGGAAACAGTCAAACTCTACTGATCATCAGATTCTAACTCCGAATCATGATTTTTCCAAATTACTTCAAATTGGGTCCCAAATAATTTCATCGATTATCAAAAAATCTTTCAAAAAATCTTGAACTATCTTCAAATAAATTAATGGAATTTATAGAATAATTCCAGGATCCTTCAACATATTTCAACGTTTTTCTTCCAGTATGGATTAATACCTAAAAACGTATTCACAATATATTAATTCCACCTTAAAATTCCTCCTTCAATCTCAAATAGATCCAACCAAAAACTAAAATATATTTATTAGATTCCATATTTCCAAATATTACATGGATGGATTATCTAAATCTAGATAATATTCCTTTATTATTTTAATGAATTTTAACTTTTTAATAACAAATATACATGATTGCTCTAACAGATTTAGGATCTATCAATATTGGTCTCCATTATCTTTAATTATAGTTGATGTAGATAGTCCTCCTTACACTATTATAGTAATGTTCATAGTCATAAAAACCAAATCCCCTTTAATATGATGTATTATTACTTATAATCTACATAACTAGGTTTTACATGGATAATAACTGTCTTTGTTTCCTTGTTGATACAATGGTTGCATCATATCTTTTGGTGGATACATACTCCTTTACACTAAATTCATATAGAAAAACATATTGACACTTATTAAAGAAAACATAACAAATAAACAATATGTAACTTCAATATCCCCTTACTGTTTGTGGTCAATACCAACAAAATTCATTAAATATTAATGAATGTTAATATATATTCTCCAGTTTATAGAAAATAAATGCAATGGGGAAATTTCTTCTCTCCTCTTTTATACCATGAGTATAGAGAAGGTATTTAAAGGTTAAATATTCTCCATTTTCTTTCAAAAAGAATCTTTTCCCTTTTGTTATTCCACTTAAACAGTGCTTAGGTTATTTCCTGAGAGAATAATAGAAGCCAATTTTTTCATGGCACTATTCCATTAACTAATCAACTATATGTATATATGGGAAAACCCAAGGTTTAAAAAATAATATTAATTTATAAAAAATGTTATCCATAATCATACAAAATGTGGTACCAACAATAAAATAATTTCACTTCTTAGGGGCTGTTTTGATAAAAATTTTACAAGATTTATAAACATGTATTGACATTGAAAAAAACAGAAATAAATGCAGTATAAGTATGTTACTTCATTTTTGTGTTGGATAATCAATCCCCCTTCTTAACCACATTTAATATAAACGAAAATAATAATGAGAAAGGGAAAATCATACCTCATGGTTTCCTCTATTTTCTAAAATAGTCTCCATGAATTCTTCATAAATTTTGAAATATAATAGGTAATTTTTTTCTAGGAGAATTGTTTTCCCAAGATGTAATTAACCATGGTAGATTATTTGTCTAGGTTGTATTAGTATTACAATATCCATTCATTCCACATTCAATATTCACCTGAAATTTCCTTTTCATAGAAAAAGTATTAACAAAATATTAGAATAAGATGGATATCATATACTCATAAATGTGATCTAAGACCTTTCTATTAACCCAAATCCGTCCTCATTATAGCTCTAAAGTGTCTTGATCTCTTTATTATTTATCCAATATTAACTTTCCAAATATATTTACCTTAGAGAACCATAGATTTCTCCTATTTATTAGTCTTAAATCATACAATTTCCTTCTTGGCATGATCAAATATATAGCATTCACCACATTCATCTTTTTCTATATTCATACCCATTTCAAACTGATATGGAAATATCAGGAGATAGTATTATGGAACAATCTTAAACTAATTTGTTTTGTTTTGGATATATATTCACAATATATTTCTTGGTAAATATTTTCATAAGAGATTTTTCATTGTCTACTATTAGCTTCTATTGACTAGGAAGCCAAGTCAAGCACTTGGTAGAAGTGTGTCCAGAATGGTTTCGATTACCACACATTTCTCTATCCCATTTTTCCTTAACCTTCATGGGAAAACTATTAAAATCTTCATTATGAGTTTCAACCAATAATATAATACTATTTTATATAACTCTTGACCAACTTAAATGTTTTATTTACACCAAATGGATGACTAATTTTTTATTTTACAATTTTAAAAATCAATTATTGTCTTCTTATTTCAATTTTATATGAATTATTTTATATTAGTGGATAAAAAATTTATTCATCTTAGTGACCATAAATTTTTTATAAACTAAAAAATTTCTCTACGTATTAAAATTTTCTCCTATAAGAGATATTTCTCTAGATATGTGTAATTTTGTTTTCACTATAAGGTTTTTTAATTTTAATATCTTTCCAAACATTACATTTGGTCATTATACTATTTAAATGTACTATTTTGTTTTTCAAATAATCAATGGACATGTTTCCAATCCTATGGCAGCAACAACATCTTCAAACGATCATGGTTATTTTTCTATTCTATAGAGTTTTTCCAAATTTAAAACCATTATGTTTTTGGATATATTCCCCAAATTTTTGGATTTTGATTTGGTAACTCCTCTTCTAGAACATTATAAAATCCACAATTGAATCATTAGTTAATTTTATATAAATTTTGATCTTCCATATTTTCATAGTTTATAAATTTAGCTCAGTACCACCAGCTAACATAGATTTGGAAGCAATAGATTGAATTGTGATATGGGATACCATTCTCTGTGGGCCAGAAGTTGATGTTTTTCTACAATGATTCCTAAATATTTTACCACTCATTTTATACCTATTAGAAGTTATAATCTCTCTAGGGGAATGATTGGAAACATTACTTCCTCTCATTGAAATTTGGAACGTTTTCAATTTTATTATTTTCATATTTCTTATATTTACCGCCATCTATAAAAATGTAATGTTGAGATTATATTTCTTAATCTCAAATTAGTTCAATTTAAATAACAATTATTTATTTAGATTTTAAACTTTGACATCAGGTACTCTAAATGCTTCCAATAGTGAATTGTCATGTTATCTCATTCTATTTTTTTAACATCATGTTGAGATTTTTCAACACTCATAGATATTATATATATATATTTTCAAATGAATATTTCACTTCTTAAAATGAAACCTTCTAATAAAAACAAAATTTATATTATTCATTATCTATAGATAATCATTTATTTGTATGTAAAAAAAGTTTTCATTTTCTCTTATACGATTTGTTAGTGTGTTATAACTACTTATCATTTTGGTTAAAGAATCATCCATTGCATCAAAATTTATATATTTCTGTAAATTTTATTTATATAGGTCCTTGATATATGAAACATTATAATTTAAAACCTATATAATATTATTTTTCTAGCAATCATAGAATTCAGAATGAAAATAACAAATTTTCCATGATATCCATCATTATCTCAACTAATACATAATTCACAGCATGAATCATAATATGAAAACTAAACTAATAAACACATTACATTATTAATAACTTAAAGAAATTGTAGATCCACTCTATATTTGGAAAATTTTGTTAGCTCCTTGGCCTATTATCATTCCCCATGTCTCAAAGTAGTTACTTCAGCATTCAAATATAGATATAAATTGTTTTCCATCCTAAGAAACTTCAAAAAACTCTTAAAATACAAACTTTATAAATTTAAAAATAAAAACATAGGAAAAATATCTAGATCTAACTAGAGGGAACATCTTATTTGATACCAAATTAATGTATTTTTAGATTGGTGTAGACACACTTGAGTGGGGGGTGAGGGAGGTGTGGTAAACTATTTTACTAATTTTTTAATCTTCTTTATTTCATTTTACCTTTTTATATTAAACCTATATTGATGGTTAAGGTAGAATAATATTTTCTTATTTAACCTAGAATACACCAATATGAAATGAAGTTGAAGTAGTAATGTATAAAACATGTGGGTTTTCAATGTTCTTCAAATATGTTGGAAACCAAATCCTTATCTTGATCATGTCCTATTTAGACACATATTCTTCAATAATGATTTGATCATAAATTACAATATGGTGTTCATGGATTATCCAAAAACCATAATTTCCATATTAAAGAGGAAATGGATAACCATATTGTAGACGTGATAGTTTACTATATTACAGAAGTGATCTCTCCTACTATCTCAGTTTCATTGTCATATTATCGCACTAGTATAGTTTATCTCTTCTACTTGGAACATAATGTATTTAAATGCCTTGTTGTCTTCAATAATATTTGTAACGACACAAAGTTTCATTAATGGAAATCCCTCTTGATCTAATTAAATGTCTCTTTATGTAAAATGTTTATATAAAATGTCAATTTCTTTCGTTTTATGTTAATAATTGTAACTGTTTCTTTTATAGCCGTTGAACAGTGATAACATGATTAGTATAAATATAGGGCTTTAAAAAATCAAATTTACTCAGAAAAAGGAAGTGATGGCCTCATCCTGTAGAATTACCCCATTCTAAGCCCATTTGTTGGAGCTCGAAAAAGAGTTGGCATCTTTGGGCTTCACTCTTGACCAAGCCTAAGCTGAGCTTCATCATGTCAAGCTCGAATGAGACTGTCTACGGGAAAAGTAGAAGTTGATGGAGATTACCACTCGAGCAATGTTATCTAAGCCACCCCCAGAGTCTGTCACCATCGCACACCTTACCCATAGGTCATATGCAGCCTTTTAAGGGGTTATGTAACAAATTTCTAGTACTATGTTCATGTACATTATTTTTGTATATAATAATGAATACAATTTCTCATCATTATTGATACAGTGTAAATAGTTTTTAAAGTACAAGTAGTGTTTTTTGGTTATTACTTAATTAAGAAATCTATATTATTAAATTAAGAGATTTTTTATTTAAATAATATTTTAATAAAATATTATAATTATAAAATTAATTTTATTATATATAAATTATCATATAATTTTATGAATGCAATTATAATTTTTATTAAGGTTTGAATGCCATTTCTGTCAAAACCCGTGAATTTTCGATAAATGTCGGTTTTTATTTTAAGAGTGAAAATTAACAAATTTAGAAAATTATTTAAATAAAATAAATTATATTTCTGGAATCAGGATGTCAAAATTATCCAACGGTGAATTTTTCATAATTTTCTGAGACAGTCAAATATTTGGGTAAAAATTAAATACCGTTTAAATATATAATGTGTTTTATGACAACATAATGACCCAATAGTGATGTAATAAAATACTATAATGTTTATGTTCAGAAAATATATGATTTACCGTTAAAATAATGTGATTTTGGGTTTGTTTGACTTACTTTTCAAAGCATTAATGGACCCCTCAAGACTTATTAAACATCTTGTCTTTTTAAATTATTTTCCATGGGAGTGTGACTCACCTCCACATAAGAAACCCCATTTTTTTAAGAAGTTAAGAATTTGGCCTTATAAAATATTATTTTCCTCTTACCTTTTCCCAAAACCATGGTAAACAACCATGATCTAATTTGTGGTTTGGATTAGTTTAATGTAAGGGGTCCCAAACCAAAATAATAAAGAATTCAATCACATTTCCTATATAAACCCAACCAAGATCCCAATTCCTCCTCACTAAAAGCCTTTGGAGTTCATCCAACCTCGAACCTACTCTCTCTATAATCCTCCCAAGGTGCCCCAAGCTCCCATGAAGCCTCTATCAAGCCTCTGTCAAGCCTTGGAAGCACATTTCCAAGTAAGGGTTTTTTCTTCCTTTCACTTTTTTGTCCAATTTTCATAATATTGTTATGAACTTTCTAATTTCAATTATAAATGTGGGGGTATGGTTTCTCACCTGCACCATACTTTCCAATTCTTATTTTAATGATGGTATACCCCTTTCTCTCTCATTAAATGCCTCCCATGTACACCCGTTACTATGTCGAAATTCCGAAAGGAACTTCTCTCTCTTCATTTACATTCAATCAATACATTTGTATCATGAATATAAATTCCATTACAATTGTTTGGACATGTATCTATATGACCCCATTACATTCCATTTCATGTAAATATGATTTGACACCCCTTTCTCTCTCATCAACCATTTTTATGAATTCTTATGTCACGCCGTTACGCTGCTGAAATTGCACTGATTTTCTAAGCCAATGCCTTTGTAAAGTGAATACCATGACCATTTCTCCATCATGGGTATTCACCTTTATGCACATTTACTTATTGACTATAAAGTTTCATATATGAATTACATATTCCTTTATTGTGGAATAAATTATTATGTTTAATGAATCCATGTTTTATGGTCCATGTGGCACACTTATGCATGAAATGAAATGTTTAAGAAGGGTGCGCCCTTATAGAACTCCAATGCATTGGGTAAAGTATAGTTTCATGATACGTCATGTGAAATGAGTGGTCACTCATGCTAAATCAAGTGCAATGATGTTTTACTCGTGCTTCATGTGGAATTAGAATGTACTCATGCTCTATGTGCAATGAGCCTTGGCTCATGCTAATTCCATGTTAAGTGTTGTTGCCACATTTACATGTTATGATTATCATGCTTCATCATGACTTTACGTTAATGTTTCTCTTGTTCTATATTGATATTCCTATTGTCTAACATTTATTTTACTCCTCATGTATTCCATGTTTATTCCCTTACTGGGTTTTATAACTCACCCCTTTTCTTATGCATGTCCTCAGGTTATCCCATGAAATGCTAAGTACGAGGGAATGTAGTGGTCATGTAAATGATGTTTTCAATAAATATATTGTATTTAATGTTTTAAGTTGTTATGTAATGATCCTAATCCCCAAAGACACCATAACACTCTATCTTCCATGTTGTATCAAGTGAATAGTTTATGTAATAAATCATGTTTAAGCTTGTAATAAAAGCAGGGTTGTCATAGTTGGTATCAGAGGATAGGTTTAGTTATTTTTTTGGATTAGGATTAGAAAACCCCAGTAAATCCTTAGAGACAAGACTATGTATAATAAAAACATCCCTAAGTTTTTTTAAGTACTGAGTGAGTGTTTTATCAAGCAAATACATACTTGTATCTATACGAGCAGGAAGAGGCGACACTGGCACAAATGTATCCTAGGGGTAAAACCCAAAAACACCTCTTTGAGCTAGACTCGAATGGAAACTGGTGCAAAAAGATGGGCCTTGGTGCACTCTTGGTTATGACACTCTCGGGGGATATGTTTTTATAAATTCATAGGCTTAATATGAACCCTTATTAAGGGAATTTAAAAAAATTCCCCTAAGAATATATGTTAGAAAGTAGATCATGAAAAGCCTAGATTGAAGCCTATAGACTCACGAGTTAAGGAAATAAAAGTTTATTTATAAGTCATCAACTTCTGTCTTTGGATTAACCTTAATGTGTTACCCCCTAACTTTTTTATTCCATCCAATGGATGGTAATAGGAGGACTCGGGCTAACAACCGATGAGAAGATCAGTGTGATGACTGTACTAATGAGATGCCCAATCCAATGGGAACAGGAATCACAAACTTTGGCATGATTCTCTCTCATCTAACTCAATCTTTGAATAGAAACACGGGTCAAGAGGAAAATCCAAACCCCCCCCCCCTAAGAAAAAACAAGTCGCTATCGAGAGATTCATGAAACAAAGGCCTCCTACTTTTAGTGGATCATCCGATCCCATGATCGCTGATCAATGGATTAACTCCATTGAAAAGATCTTCTCCATCCTTCAACATTCTGAACAAGAGAAGGTTCTCCTGGCGGCTTATCGTATGGAGGGTAAAGCTGATCAATGGTGGATGTTGATCAAAAATACGAATCTTGAGGAGGAGATCGAGGCATTGGAATGGAAGGATTTCTGGATGATGTTTTTCGATAAATATTTTCTGTGCACCCTCCGACGTAAGATGGAAAGGGACTTCCTTTCCCTCAAGAAAAAAGATGAAGAATCTATTATAGAGTATGAGGCAAACATCACAAGAATTTCATGATACGCTTTCACCTTTTTCGTTACCCCCAAATGTAAGGTTGACTGCTTCTTTGGTGGGATGAAGCCTAGCCTACGGAAATCATTAACGGTCTGTGACTTCGACAGCTTGAGGAAATTTTCCGATGTTCCCTCAAGGTCAAAATGGAGATCGTGGAACCACAGTGGTATCATGGGGACAAGAAGCGTAAGGTGGACTCCAATGCTGGCGGTCTGATGGATAAATCCAACGGTGCTAAGAAGATCCATTACCCCACTTTCCAAAAGTGCAGAAAGAAGCACACAGGAAATTGCCTCAAGGGGATGAGGAAATGCTTTATTTGTGGAAGAGAAGGTCACCTAGATTTTAATTGTTGGCAAGAAATACCCATGGTTGTGGCAGAGGAGAGGAACACTCCATTCGATCCTCAATGTGTTGTTCATTGCTACAACTACAAAGAACCAGAGTGTTTTTCAAATCATTTCCCTAATCTAAGGGTTTTCGGAGGCAACCAACAACCTCCAAGGCATCAAGGAAGAGGTTTTTCCATCACTTCTGCCATAGTGAACCCCGAAAAACGAATTGGTGACAGGAACGCTAGTTATTCATTCAAGAATAGTGAACATACTTTTTGATTCAGGTTCTACGCATTGTTTTATATCTCAAAATTTTAGTAGAACAATCCCAGCACCACCACAAATCATGGATGTGAAGATGTAGATGAGTACGGAAAATGGGGAAATCATTGCATCCCATGAATATAAATCCTCCCATGTCATAATCTGTGGATTGAATTTCCCGGAAAACCTTGTCATACTACCTCTAGTGGAATTTGATGCAATTCATGGCATGGATTGGCTTTCCTTATATAGAGACAACATAAATTGTTGGGAGAGGGAACTCACATTCCATATGGAGAATCGACCCCTGATTCTTTACAAGTGTAAGGAGGAAGATGAATCTCATTTAGCTCTATCATCTCAAGCATGGATATTACTACCCTATGAACACGTGTATCTACCTCTGATGATTGAGTCCAAGGAAGAAACTATCCTTGAAGAAATGCCTATTGTGAGGGAATTTTCTGAAGTGTTTCCTGAGGAACTACCTGGTCTTCCTCCTATTAGGGACGTTGAATTCTCAATTGAACTTATACCAGGGGTGCTACCAATATCCAAGACTCCATATAGAATGGCTGTCGAGGAGCTTGAAGAGCTGAAGAAACAACTACATGAGAATCTGGATAAAGGGTTTATACGCCCAAGTGCATCACCATGGGGTGCACCAGTCCTCTTCATCAAGAAGAAGGATGGGTCAATGAGGCTTTGCATCGATTATCATGAACTTAACAAAATCAAGATAAAGAACAAGTATCCTCTACCATAGATTGATGACTTATTCGATTAGCAGCGTGGAGCACAATACTTCTTCAAGGTATATTTGCGGTCGGGATATTATCAAGTAAGGGTGAAGAAGGAAGATGTCCCCAAGGCTTCTTTTCATACAAGATACGGGCACTATGAATTCATATTAATGCCATTCGGACTCACTAATGCTCCAAAAATATTCATGGATTTTATGGATGGAGTCTTTAGAGATTACCTTGAAAAATTTTGGGTAGTCTTTATAGATGATATTCTAATATACTCCAAAACCAAGGAGGATCGTGAGGAGAATTTAAGAACTGTACTAGAGACATTGAGCAAGGAGAAGCTCTATGAAAAGTACATCAAGTGCGAGTTCTGGTTGAAGGAGGTCTCATTCTTGGGCTATATCATCACAAGAAATGGAATATCTGTGGATCCCTTCAAAACAGATGCAATTGAGGGATGGTCGAGGCCAACATTGGTAACAGATATCCATAGCTTCTTGGGGATAGATGGATATTATTGACTATTTGTGAGAAATTTCTCACGATTGTCCAACCCTCTTACCAAGCTAACTCTAAAGGGAGTAAAGTTTGCTTGGAGTGATGAATGCGATGAAATATTCAAGGAATTGAAAAGGAGGATTATCACTGCACTCGTGCTTACTTTACCTACAAGTGGGGAAAATTTTGTGATATTAAGTGATGCTTTGAAGAAGGGATTTGGCTGTGTGCTGATGAAGAATGATAAAGTGATATCCTATGCATCAAGACAGTTGAAAATCCATGAGTGAAACTATCCAACACTTGATCTGGAGTTGGCGGCAGTGATCTTTGCCTTCAAAATCCCGCGGTATTATCTACATGGGGATAACTGTGGGATATATACTGACCACAAGAGTCTAAAATATATATTCACACAGAAAGAGCTTAATATGAACTAGAGAAGATGGATAGAGCTCATCCAGGATTATGACTGTTCAATACATTTCCACCTTGGGAAAGCGAACAAGGTGGAGAATTCCCTAAGTAGAAAGGACCCATCGATTCTATCAATGATGAGAATTGAGAAGGATCCAATCTTTTTATATTTGATTAAGATGGACATGAGAATCATAAAGAAGGGAACATCATCAATCCTTTCACAAATTATTGCTCAACCATCTCTTTTTGAAAGGTTAATGGATGATCAAAAGGATGAGGTTGGAATTTAGGAAAAAGTGGAAGCTATCGAAAAAGGTAAATCGTCGGAGTTTAATGTTAATGAAGAAGGAAATTTGTGATTTGGGAAAAGACTATGTGTTCCATCATGTCTGGAGCTGAAGAAGGAACTTTTGGATGATGCACATAGTTCGGATTTCTCTATTCACCCAGGGATCCCAAAGATGTATCGAGATCTCTGAGAAAATTTATGGTGGGATAATATGAAGAAGGAGGTCACTTTATATACATCAAAGTGCATGGTGTGCCAGTATGTGAAGGTAGAGAGGTAGAAGTCTAAGGGTATTATGCAACTGTTTCCCATACCATAATGAAAATGGGAGAACATCACCATGGAATTTGTCACTGGACTTCCGAGGACATCCAAAGGCAATAATGCAATGTGGGTTGCGGTGGATCGTCTTACAAAGACTGCACACTTCATTGCTATTCGGGAATATTTCTCATTGGATCAACTACCACAGATATATATCAGGGAAGTGGTAAGGATGCATGGAGTACCACTATCTATTGTGTCTGACTGAGATCCAAGATTCACCTTTATGTTTTTGAAGAGTCTTAAACATGCTCTGGATACTGAACTGAACTTCAGTACGACCTATCATCCTCAAACTGATGGCCAATCCGAGCGAACTATCCAAACACTTGAGGACATGTTGAGAGCGTTCTTAATGGACATTAGTAGAGGATGGGATCAACATCATCCTCTTATTTAGTTTTCTTATAATAATAGTTTCCACCCGAGCATCCAAATGGCACCATATGAAGCCCTTTAAAGGAAAAGGTGCATAACACCAGCGTGTTGGGATGAGGTCAGTCAACGTAAGCTGCTTGAACCGGAAATTGTCGAGGAAATGGTGGAGAAGGTGAAAACCATTAAGCATCATATCAAGGCAGCCCAGAGTCGATAGAAGAGTTATCTAGATAATCATCGATGAGACCTTGAGTTTAAAGTTGGAGACATTTTTTTTCTACGCATATCTCTATGGAAGAAGGTCATGAGGGTTGGAAAGAAAGGTAAGTTAAGTCCAAGGTACATTGCCCCCTTCGATATTATTGATCGTATCAGGGATATGGAGTATCGACTAGTACTTCCACTTACCATGGCTAAAGTACATGCTGTCTTTCATGTATCCCTCTTAAGGAAGTACATACCGGACCCTTCACAAGTACTCTCTTCGGAGGTGGTATAGTTGGAGGATGATCTTTCTTATGAGGAGCAACCAGTGGAGATCTTAGATCGTAGAGAAAATGTTCTACAAAATAAGACAATGCCCCTCGTCAAGGTGTTGTGGTGAAACCACAAGTTTGAAGAAGCGACTTGGGAATCAGAGGAAATGATGAAGCTGGGTTACCCACATCTGTTTTAGTGTGGGAAAAGGAAATTTCGAGGGTGAAATTTCTTAAGGGGGAATATTGTAATGACCCAAAGTTTCATTAATGAAAATCCCTCTTGATATAATTAAATGTCTCTTTATGTAAAATCATTATATAAAATGTCAACTTATATGGTTTTATGTTAATAATATTGACCGTTACTTTTATAGTCATTTAATAGTGATCACATGATTAGTATAAATATAGGGTTTTAACAAATCCAATTTACTCAGACAAAGGAAGTGATGACCTCAACCAGAAGAATTGCTCCATACGAAGCCCATTTGTCAAAGCTCAGAAAAGAGGTGGCATATTTGGGCTTCTCTTTTGACCAAGTCGAAGCTGAGCTTCATCATGTCAAGCTCGAACGAGACCGTCTACAGGAAAAGTGGATGTTGATAGAGACTACCACTCGAGCAATGTTATCTGAGCCACCCCAAGAGTCGGTCACCATCGCACACCTTACCCTTAGGTCTTATGCGGCTATTTTAAGGGGTTATATAAGAAATCTCTATTACTATGTTCCTGTACATTATTTTTGTATATAATAATGAATATAATTTCTTGTCATTATTGATACATTATAAATAGTTTTTAAAACACAAGTAGTGTTTTTCGGTTATTATTTAATTAAGAAATCTATTTTATTAAATTTAGGTATTTTTGAATTAAATAATATTTTAATAAAAAATTATTATTGTTAAATTAATTTTATTATAGATAAATGATCATATAATTTTATGAATGCAATTATAATTTTTATTAATGTTTGAAATCCAATTATGTCAAAACCCGTTAATTTTCGATATATGTCAGTTTTTATTTTAAAAGTAAAAATTTACATATTTAGAAAATTATTTAAATAAAATAAGTGATATTTATGGAATCCGGACGTCAAAATTATCCAACGGTGAATTTTTCATAATTTTCTGAGACAGTCAAAATTTTGGGTAAAAATTAAATACCGTTTAAATATATAATGTCTGTTATGACATCATAATGACCCAATAGTGATGTAATAAAATACTATAAGCTTTATGTTCGGCCAATATATGTTTTACCATTAAAATAATGTGATTTTTTGTTTTTTGAATTACATTTCAAAGCATTAATGTACCCCTCAAGTCTTATTAAACATCTTGTCTTTTTAAATTATTTTCCATGGGAGTGTGACTCACCTTCCCATAAGTAACCACATTATTTTAAGAAGTTAGAACTTTGGACATATAAAATATTGTTTTCATCTTCCCTTTTCTAAAAACCTTGGGTAGAAATGATGATCTTATTTGTGGTTTGGATTAGTTTAATGTAAGGGGTCCCAAACCAAAATAATAAATTCACTCACCTTTCCTATATAAACCCACCAAAGCTCCCACTTCCTCCTCACTCAAAGACTTTGGAGTTCGTCTAACCTATTCCATACTCTATCTAGAATCCTCCAAAGGTGCCCCAAGGTCCTAAGAAGCCTCTCTCAAGCCTTGGAAGCACACTTCCAAGTAAGGGTTTTTTCTTTCTTTCTCATTTTTTTGTCCAATTTTCTTAATATTGTTATTCCCTTTTTAATTTAAATTATAAATGTTGGGGAATGGTTTCTAACCACCCCCATACTTCCCTATTATTGTTTGAATTATGGGATACCCCTTTCTCTCTCAATAAATGCATTTCATGTACACTAGTTACTATGCCAAAATTCCGAAAGGAACTTCTCTCTCTTCATTTACATTCAAGAAATACTTTTGTATCATTAATCTAAATTCCATTACAATTTTTTGGAAATGTATCTATATGACCCCCTTACAATCCATTTCATGTAAATATGATGAGACACCCCTTTCTCTCTCATCAACCATTTTAATGAATTCTTATGTCACGCCGTTATGCTGCCGAAATTGCACCGATTTTCTAAGTCAATGCCTTTGTGTAGTGAATACCATGCCCATTTCTCCATCAAGGGTATTCACCTTTATGAACATTTACTTATTGATTATAAAGTTTCAGGTATGAATTCCACATTCCTTTATCATGGAATAAATGATTATGTTTAATGAATCCATGTTTTCTGATCCATGTGGCACACTTATGCGTTAAATGAAATGTTTAAGAAGGGTGTGCCCTTATAGCGCTCCAATGCATTGGGTAAAGTATAGTATCATGATACATCATGTGCAATGGGTGTTGAATCATTCTAATTCTAGTGCAACAAGGGTTTACTTGTGCTTCATGTTCAATTATAATTTACTCATTCTCCATGTGAAATGAGCCTTGGCTCATGCTAATTCTATGTTAAGTGTTGTTTCCGCATTTCCATGTTATGATTATCATGCTTTATCATGCCTTTATGTTCATGTTTCTCTTGTGCTCTATTGATATTCCTATTTTCTAACATGTATTGTACTCATCATGTATTCCATGTTTATTCCCTTATTGGGCTTTATAGCTCACCCCTTTTCTTATGCATGTCCACAGGTTATCCCATGCAATGCTAAGTACGAGGGAATGTAGTGGTCATGTAAAGGATGTTTTCAATAAAGAAGTTGTATTTCATGTTTTAAGTTTTTATGTAATGATCCTAAGCCCCAAAGTCACTAGACCTCTCGATCTTCCATGTTGTATCAGGTGAATAGTTTATGTAATAAATCATGTTTAAGCTTGTAATAAAAGTAGGGTTGTCATAATATTTTTATCCCATTATTGGTTTCATCCAGGATCCCAGCTCTTCTTTAGAAAATATTTTCTGAATTTACACACCTAAATAATAGGGACATCAACTATTAATAAATATTATATAAAATATATGAAAATATTCAATGATTAATGATATACTTCTAATTATTATTTTTATCATTTATTTTATAATACCTACTATCACAAGAACCTATTTAATGTTATTATTTTCATTCAAATCAAAAATATTTTTCAACACAGAACAATAATGGGTTCATCGCTTCTTATTTTTCATGTGGTCTAGTTCTTATCTAATAGACATTTCAATTATCTTATTTAAGAAAACTTCTTTCCTAAAAAACAACTTTTCTATATAAAATAGTGTTATTTTCTCCCAATCAACAATTTATCATTCTCCAATATTACCTTATATGAAAGAAGAAACATTGATATTTATTGACATATCACATTTCAATAAATAATATATCTCTGGAAATTCCTGAATGAAAAGAAATTGTATACACCAATTTTTATACTTCTCATGATCCCCATATATCATTTAAAACTACATCACATGTATTCTTTCACTTATTATCCATTTTATTTACTCAATTGTTACTATGAAAATTGAATTCCTTTTTAAATTCTAATTTTTTTAATATGTCTTCTTATATTTATATAGAAGTCTTGTATATATTTTCCTCAAAATGATTCTTTAAATATCTAAAACATATAAGATCATACTTGAGTTAAAAAATATAAAACAACATATATTTTCTAGTATGGGTAAACTTCTCAAGGTAGGGATGTCTATAGAATTTTTAAAACTATCTTTTGTATACATAAAACAATATATCACCTTATTCCCTCCTAATTCTCATTTTGAATCACATATATTGACCCAAAATGATGATGAATATTCCAAAGGGAGTGAATTGTGATCTTTTAAAATGATTAGATAATTTGAAACTAATCCCTATTATGCTTGGAAAATGAAATTGTTATCATTTATTTAAATAGCGTGTAAAGTGAAAAATAAAAGAAGAGGACACAACAATCTTAATAGTGGTTTAAAAAAATGACCTCATATTCCACTCCACAAACCCCATCTCTATGTGTTTGGTGATTTTCACTAGAAAATACATTTATAAGGTATATTTATATATGAGTCTTTAAAACTATAAAGTTTTACCACAACATTTAATAAACTATGAAATATGAATCAGAAATAAGAACATTAGTAGCAATAGATAGTAAAATATCTTCTGTAATCATGTAGTTTCAACGTAATTTCTACGTAGGATATTATTTATCATATAAATTAACAGAATAAATATTGTTCCTTTTAGTTCATTAGATAAAAATGATCAAAATATCATCCAAATATATATTTTAAGAATAAATTAGAAACCCAAAATAATTTACAACAAATACATCATGAAAATGATTCAGATAAATTTTGATTTTCAAAACACTCAGTGTATTTGAAATTTGAATTAAATAATCCACATAAAACCATAAACATCCTTAGAAATCCGAATGAATTCATCATATTTTTAAATATTATTAATTAATATTTTAATATCTTTACACAAATATTCACTCTAATATAATCTTCATAAAATATAAAAATATTTCAAAATTTAAATCATGTAGATGACTTGATCGATGCGGGGAATGATTTCTGTGATGATGATTCCAAAAGCACGATTACTTGTTTAAAATTTATTCAAAATGTAGATTTAGTGAACATAAAGTATGATACCAACATTTGGATCTTAATGTGAGGTACATAAAAAGTCTTATGTATTAAAATGATAATCATTGGGTTCCTAACCATAATGTTTATCCAAAAACTGGTGTTACAGACGTGGCATTGAATACTAACATTGGGTTAAAACTGCACTTCAAAAATATTTATTGAATTATTTTTAAAAGAATAATAAATATATATCAAAAATAAATTTCACCAAAAATATAAATATTTAATAAAATTCTTCTTCAATTAGAATAAAATTAAATAATTATTCCATTAAATATAAAATTTAAATTCAATTAAAATATCTTTAGTAGTAATATAAATGGGGGAATTTGTAAGCATGAAAATCGTTGAATTTTTTTTTGGAAAAATATTTATATGCCCACAAATCTTACCCCTTTTGAAAATAGAAAAACCCATAGACCAAATAATGAAATTGAAACACAAGGATAATGGGTATTAATTACGGAAAGGATTTTTCATGCTCAAAAAATATTAGCCAAAGTGTATTATAAATGGGTTTTTGACAATTTTTTATCTGTCCATATCTCCCCTAATATTTTTGAGATCAAAAATAAAATATGAAAATGGAATAAAATATATTTATTTTTTTAAAAAAATTGTATATGAATGTTATATAAACAAAATATAAGTATATTCTGAAAATGGAAACACATAGAAACATAAATACAATTAAAGATAAAATATAAATATAGAACAAAATAACAAAATAATTTAAATTTTATAAATGATTAGATATTATAATAAATAACGGCTAAAGAGAAATAGTTCAAGGTTCGTGTTGTGAGGTAATACTAGTAACATACTGAGATTCGTCAGATTATGATTCAGAGAAAAAAGAGTCTCAATGAGTCTTTTGAATTACCATTAGATCCACCAAAGGATATTTGAAATTTTAGTTCTACAAAACAGCCCACTATCTATGATGATGCCTCAAATCCTAACACACATGCCAAACTACAACCATATATACAATAATTTCTTTTGAATATTCAATGAAAATGAAACATGATTGTAAATTGTTCCTCACAAAAAATTTAGTGGATCCTAGGAACCTGGTCCATTAGAATCTTATCTTTCAATTTCCACTTTTATATTTTCTAAAAGAATCTGTAGATGTAAAATATCATTTTAAGGATTCTGAATCTTCTATAGCATGGTATAAGGATCAAGAGAAACAATCTATAGCCTTTTGGAAAAATCTATATATCCTACTCTAGCAGAAGTAGATGATATTCCTTGAATTGAATTGGAGGATTTGACATCATTAAAATAAATTGCCAAAAAATATTCAGAAAACTAAAAGAATACATTAACATTCAATATCCTTTTATATTTAAAAAAAATTAAGTGATAACCACTTTAAAGGAATAAAAATACTTCCTAGAAGTTTATCATTCCATCAAGAACAGATACTGAGACATGATTGAATAATATTCATATTTTTAATTAGGTCTACTTCTCAAGTATTCACCATATTTCTTAGACCTCTCAGCCTCTCCATGTAGCTTGATAACATCAGTGTTTAACAAATAAAATATTGAGAAAATTATCTCTCTTAAATTTAGAGCATGAGATTTAAATCTAGATTCATATAATGAATCTGAGGGAACTTAATCTATTAATATATAATGTTCACCAACATCGATCAATGGAAGGGATTGAACATCCAATATTTCACCATAGGGAGAGGAAAACACTCCAAACACTTTTTTTATCTCATTATATTCTTCAAAAATCCTTTTAAAGGACTTATCATGCAAGGAAATTCATTGATACTCAATCAATTCAATTGAAACTATAACATGAGAAAAACAATTATCAATAATACGAGATTCTTATATCCTTTGTAATTACTAAGAGTGGGTATCACCCTTGACTAGTTTTTCCTCACTATTAACAAATTTCGGATGCCTTTCTTTGATAGAAACAATCCACTGAAAAAATTACCACGGAATAGAATCAAAAATTCCTCTAAAGGTATAGGGTGTTCCATCCATCAGGTCCTTTGAACTAAAATAACCATAATATTTTCCTCGGTATATGTTTCATGATAAAAATTTTGAAGATGAAGTAATCACCCAACTCTAGAATGAATATTCCCATTTAAAAATTGCATTTTTCATGTGCATGCAAGTATATTTTTTCCACCATCATTTTAATCCTCTAACATTATAGCGTAACCTTATAGAACACGTTGAATAACAATATCTTGTTCCACCCAAGACACAAAAATTTCATTAGCACCCAGCCTTATAAATCCAATTGTCTTTAATACTCCATAATGAACTTTAGCATGAGCATAAGAGAGTCAAGTTTTATTTTCCAAAATGGCATAATAATTCTAATCGTTATAAGCCATATGAATCCAAACATTCTCAATATTCCAGTGGAAGGAACACTGTTGTGATAATATATATATTTTTTAGATTTCAGCAATAAAAAAGTTATTTTAAATAAAAATAGATATTAACATACCATAAAAATAAAACAACATCCTTGGATCCTTCTGGAGGGAGTGGTATATGTACTTTAATATATACTGACTCATATTGAAATGGATGTCCCATGGGATGAGGAACATGATATACTTGTCATGATTTTTTCTCTCTAAATATATAATTGTCTAAATGGTATTTATTTGAATAAATTTGATAATCACATTATGATCAACTTCCAATTCATTAACCAACATATTTTTAAGTTTAGGTGTTCAAAAAAGAATGAACATAATTTCATAATAATTATAAACTAAATCTACAATAAATATTTGGATAAAATTGAAATTCCCTTTCTGAGGACACTAAAACAATTGATCCAAAACCACTAACAAAGCCAAAATGTCATTACAATTCAATTTAAAGGTGATAACTTATCCACTATCAATGATGATAACATTGGTGTTCTTATAATACCACATTATTTCTATTTCAAACACATATTCAAAATGTCCTCTATCAAACATAAATTACAAAACCACAAAGATTAGATCTTTCCTCAGTATCAAATTTGTCTCAAACCAATATTTGAAGTTGAAAACCTTACGTTATAGTAGTCTCTGAATTAACTAGAAACACATTTCTCGTTGCCACTTCTATGGTTATCCGCATAAGTTGTATTAGTATTATTCATAAAAATTAGTACTATAAGGGTCATATTTCATATGATATAGGGTTATAGAGATTAAAGATTCAAGATATCAAAATGAAAACATTTTGAACGATGTAGAAAAAGTAATATTCAATTTGTCAGTTTTAGTTAATGATTCTCTTTCTCAAGATGATAATTCAGTGAAATCATTTGGGATTTTAAAAATGGAAACTCATCTTTTTTAAAATTCAAATACCGAAATAAAACAATTTAAAAAAATAAATTATAAAATAAATAAATTTTTACAAATAAATAATCTCAACGAAAAATATACTAAATAAAATTTTTAACCAAATTATATTTATAAAAAATATAAATTCAAATTTAAAAAATAAATAAATCCAACACCCCTTAATAAAAAAAATCAGTAGTGATAATTAGTTAACAAAAAAATCATCAAGTCAATATTCATTATTAAAAAAAGTTGAATAAAAATCCTATTTTTCTAAATGATCCTTTATAAAATGATGCAAAATATCAATATTCTTATTTTTTTAATCACCTACAAGAATTTTAGATATATTTATAGAACAATTATTATCACATAATAAAAGAACATCAACAAAATTAAGATCATTGTTCTAAAGGGTATCTTTCATCCCCAACACAAGTATACATCAACTACCAATAGAAATGTATTCTACCCCAATAGTTGATAGTTAAATTAAATGTAGCTACTTTCTAGACTATTAAATTAGGTGCCTTATGAAAAAGTCATATTTCTTTATGGTACTCATTATATATAGTCTACAACCAAAAAAATCCAGAACTGAATATGAAATTAAATCAAAACTATATGTTTATAGATAATGAAAATATAAAAAGTAATTTATTTTAAATATCTCAAATGCATTTTTTCAAAAATAAAATTAGATTACTTTGGATTTGACTAAAATATTACACATAATGAAATAAAAAAAAATTATATCTAACACACTAGTACTATGATATAACAAACTACCAATCATATATCTATATAACATGGTATTGAGTCATTTTTTTCTTTATCCAAATCAAA
This sequence comes from Viscum album, assembly GCA_963277665.1. NCBI lineage: Eukaryota > Viridiplantae > Streptophyta > Magnoliopsida > Santalales > Viscaceae > Viscum > Viscum album. The sequence continues at coordinate 32,233,315 of OY728163.1, forward strand.
TTTTATATTAGTACACGTTTGAGTTTTATATGACGTACTCTTTGAATTTCCAAACATTTAAATCGATCAATAATATATTTACATTTATTAAAAACAATTCCAAAATTATTTAAAAACACTTGAATTTTAATAATGAAATTTAATTACACCATCACACACATTTCAAATTATAATGTCATATGTTTAAAAATGTCATTACAAATATTTTGATTAATAGTGAAAATGATAAAATCATCAAAATAAATTTTCACTAATAAAATATCCAAAGGAGTGATTTTATTATAATGAGTAGGATTAACCAATGAAATAGAAGAACCACATTATAAATGACAAAATGTCAATCTATCATACCAAGCCCTTGGTTATTTTAAAGGTCTGTAAATAGATTTAACAAGTTTTGAGTTTTATTTTCAAAGTGGGGATTATCAAATTATAGTGCTTATTAAAAATAATCCTTATCCATTTAATAACTATTTAATAAATAATATGTAACATCAATTTGGTAAAATTTGAAATTAATACTAGAGGCTTAGGATAAATGGATCTAAATACCTTCAATACAAGAATAAAGAGAAAACTATTCTCATAATATATTCCTTCATCCAAATTGTAACCCTTGGTAATTATCCAAGATTCATTAATAGTAATTACACCCTAATTATGTTGATTATTTCTAAAGACACATTTAGTTCCTATTATAGGACGAAATAAGGTCTTATCAACTAACTCCCAAGAATTATTTCTCTTATACTAATTTAGGTCTTATATCTAAGTGAGAAAACAATATCATTAAATATAAGGAATCTTCTGTAGATTTAAGTTCAAACTAAGATATCAAGGAAGGGATATCAACTAGTTTTACTACATTCCTACGATTACTAACACCTCATCTATGTCTCCTATAATAGTCTCTAAAGGATAATTCTTATAATTTTTGTTTTTTTGAGGTAAAACAATTTCTCTTTACCTAATTACAATTTAAATAGAAATGGATGGATAATGATCATGTTCTAATTTAGATTCACACCTGACACTATAAGATTCAATTAAAAAGTTATTTAATAAATAAAAAACATTATCTATTTTTGTTTCTTTGTGATATAAGGGATTAATCACCTAAAACATCACATGAAAATATTGTAAAACTATCCATATCTTTTTATTTAACATTTTATCAGATATAGAAGTATAATAAAACACAATAATTATTACTTCATCATCTTTCTGATTAAACTTACTAAAAATTTCATTAGTATTAACAATATACAACATTATTCTAAAACATTTCAAGTAACCAAATTGAGGTTTTATATTATTCCATATCTCATGAGGGTATTTTTAGAAGAGTTCAAATTAATGCTCTATTCCTAATAGTGAATTATGTATCAACAAATTAATCCAAAGATATAATTAGGTAATCTATTATCAGTTTTACATAGTTTTATCCATTTCTTTAGTAATACTATTTATTTTTCCAATTAATATATTTTTATGGTTTCCTTAGAGTAGATAAAGTATTTTTATTTCCAATATTTGAGATAAAATAATTGAATTCTCAATTCTAAATTTTTTATCCTTAATAACATCTCAATGAAATTATTTAAAAATATTTTTCATTTTGAACCAACTTACATTAACTCATAGAAAAATAAAAAAATATTCACTTTAGAATTTCAAAATTTTAAATGAAGTAAATCATGAAAAATTCAAAACTATCACATAAAAAATGAATATGATAGCCAACATTTATACTCTAGAAGGTCTAAAAATCCATATAGATATTTTATAATTTTTATATGTAGAATCCTTATTGATTTATTTGAAATATGAATTCTGTTTCTTACCTATTTGGAATGAATCATATTTTTTTATAGTCACACTTAATATATGATAAATCAAAAAATAAATCATTCTCTGATAAACTAGTTAAGAAAAATATATTATAATGACCATGTATTCTCTTCAATATCTAAGATTCATTCACTAAATAATTTTAACAATCCTAATATTGTTTAAAAAATTATATAACACCCAATGTAAAATGATTTTATACACTTGATTCTCTAATCCCAAAAATTTGTTTTCAAAAAGAGAAAAATCATCATTCAAGAAATAAACTGTTAAACAATCGTTATAGAGTTCAAAAATACTTTTCAGAATGCGAATTAATATTTAAACATGGGCAAAATTGTTGATTATAATTGATTTTGAATCAATAAGTAACCCAAATTAAATGATATTCCCTTCAACATTATCAACAAATTTAGCCAAACCTTCGTTAACATTGGATTATGAATGACATTTAGTGAAATATCCACCCATTTTTCCTGAGTAACCATTCTCATTATACCTTATGTAATTTATATCCTAGTAGATTTTCAAATACAAGAATATAAAATAAGAATTTTTTGTAAACAAATTCATTTGCGATGCATAGTGTCAATATGAAAGTATTAGGGAAACCATATCTATTTACTTTTTTCAGAACATATAGAAATAACATCAGATAGGTTTCTGAAATATAAGCCTTATTAATACTATAAATTTTCTGATATCTTAAGAAATAATTATTAAAACTGTGATATTTAATGTTACAATAAAAAATAATTATTTTAGACATGCTGTGATATTTTGATAATGAAAAAAATAATTTCTATAAATTATAGGTTTCTAAACATTAATTCATATTCTATATAATTTTTTATGACACATATTCATTCAAATATTTTTTTAACATTATTCTCCTTTGGTATTCACATAATCAGAACATTTTTAGAATTATTCTTTAACAATAATCTCTTATAATTTTAATTTCATGTTTAATATATATTGAATAAGGTTTAATTAAATTTTATTTAAATTATATCTGTTTTTTAACATAGTTTCTTTCCTACTAAAGATAGTACTGTTAATATTCTTGAGAGATTTATCCTTTTTCATTTTGGGTTTAATAAATATCATCTAGAATAGAATGATATTCAAATCATTTATCATTTTTTATCTATTCAATACTAGAATAAGAAATAGAATAATCATAATATTATAACTTATATTCTTTATCCATAAAGTAGATATTTTTATTCTAAGATGATTCCGCCTTCATAGATTTTTAACTCAAATTACTACTTGAATCTTCAAATACACTCTTAGTATAATTCAATGATTTATTTTCTTTTTGTCCATAAAAAGATTTCATCTAAATAATTCAATACTTATTTTATATTTTTCTTTTTTCTTTCAATTGAATATAATCAGTTTTGATATTCCCCAACTACATTCAATCATAACAACTAATTTCATTCAGACACAGACCACATTTCCTATAATCTTTAAATGACTTCATTAATGATTAATTCCATTTATATAACTTATTAAATAATCATACAAACTATAAATAATCCTCGTAGAAATTTTAAAATCCTAAATCATTTGAGGATATAAAATTGTCCTTTTATATCTTTCAACTTTTGGGAATAGAATATTTGAGACAATTATTTTACTTCATGTGATTTTCATAATCCTTAAACTCAAATTTTATCTCAACATCATACATCAAGAGAGTAACAATCGACTCTATATTCATTAAATATTTAATATGAGTTGACTGTCCAATTGTAGATAAAATACCATTCCATCCTATCAGAAAGAATATATTGACTATAAAATCTTGATTAGGTGCAGGTGTAACTGTTTTGAGAGAAAAAATATCATTGAATATATCAGAAAATACTCTATTTATCAGAGTGATAATTTCCCCTCATTTTAATCTAAAATTATGAAAATTCAATTATTCAATATTATACATCAATTTAATGACTTCATCATTTCCTTCAAAAGGAAAAATTATTTTCGGCCACATTTTATTAGTATTTAAATAGTGTGATAAATAGTTCAATTCATCTGGTCAGAGTACAAAAATAATTGTACTCTTTTCCCATGAGATTAGATCATATTTGATTTACTATATAATATCCTATTTTTCAGGTTTATCCATATGATTTGCATAGATCATGAAAATATTAAAATAAAATTTCCAACCCTGATTATTCAATTATACGACTATATAGTATTTTTAGAATCCATGATTTTCACCATTAAAATATTTATCTTGGATCATATATATACCTTCTTTAAGATCAAATATTGAAATTTTTCCTCATCTATATCATTAACTCAAGATTACTAGAGTTTAATGAAATAATTAATAAGTAATTCATCTTAAACTAATTCTTCACTCATAAAGTAAAAAAATTCAAAAAAAAGAGGGAAAATTGTATCCATTTAAGAAATAAAGATAATTTAAAATAGATCCCCATCATGCTTGAAAAGTGAAACTTTGTTCCTTTATTTTAACAGAGTATGCAGTGTAAATAAAAATAATGGGACAAAAGAATTAATGTGTTTTAGGGAACAATAATCCCTAAGTACACTCTAATTATACACTCTCCATGAGCATGTTTATTTTCACTAGTTGTTCCTTTTACATGGGATCTTGACTTTTTATTGAAGAAAACTAAAACTTTTTACAAAAAACTTTTACAATGATTAAAATCAGGACAAATAGCAGTTCTTAAAACACTAAAAACTGAAGCGTTGAGTTGCAAATTTGATTTTCATTGGTAAGAGAAATTCCTTATAAAGATATTTATATCTGTAAAATGCATCTAAAATATGAGTTAATCTTTAAAGGAATATATGAATGACTTCAAAAATCATTCCTCAAGATGAACCTATAAATTGTGTATTGAGAATATTTAGATAACATGACCGCAAGAAAAAAAATTCTTAGTGGCTTAACACAACATGAATGACTCAATTTTGTATTCCAATATAAATTTAATGAAATTCAGATGATGAATCATATATAACAAAAACATAAGTAAAAATAGTAAATATACCATGTATCAAGGTATATTGCTTTTACTTTTAGAGTAAGATATTGTTTCCCATATAAAATTAGAGAAAAACATACTTTTTATAAAAGAACATTAGAGAAAAATATTCAAAACTCCATCTATATATATTTGTTAAGAGTAAATAAGTATGCTGAAGTAATTTAGGTCAAAATGGAATAGAAAAGACTCTTTAAAAATTGGGATGTTAAAAATGATTAGAGTATTTGAAATTCTATTTAAATCGACCCTAAAAAATAACATCCATTTGAAATAATGTTGAATTATTCCATTATTTTAGATCTTCTTAACTAGTCTTTGAATCAGTTAACTAAAATATTGACTCCAGTGATATCATAGAATATATCTCAACATAATTCAAAAACTTAAATCAAAATGATAAGATGATCATCTTGCGGAGTGATATGCATGAGGATGATTCCAAAACTATAGTTTCCATTATATAGTTGTTCCAGACATAGAATTAAATGATGTTTTGTATGATACTAAATGTTATATACATACCAAATATTAGGTGATTAAATGTGAGGATCCTTAAAAAATGAACAAAATAGTCAACTCAAACATGGGGATCTAAACATGCAGTTGGACACCAACATTAGGTTACAACATCACTTTCAGAACAGTGACTCCAAATTTTTTAAAATTATCTTGATTACATAGTAGAATAATATTAATGTAAATTTATAATGGTAAAAATAAATTCAGCCATATTTTCTGGAAAAATAATGATTATTCAAGTAAATATAAATATGAAATTCACTTTTTGTTATCTTTATTAGTAACATAAAGTGTAGTATTTTTTAGCATAAAATCAATGAAAACCTTGTCAGATCAACATTCATAGTTGGAACACCATTGATTTTTTTAAAATATTGAATAAAAAGATATTTGGGAACATTGTTAATTCTATAAATCACTTCAATATTTAATTCATAAATTTAAATACACATCATAAGAAAATGATTTAACATAATTGTCTTTTAATTTTATCATATTTTTAGAATGAACATTTAATAGTCGATTGAAAAAATACCAAAACTCTAAACAATTTATCAAAATATGATAATATGAAGTTATAATTTCAGAGTAATTACATATTGTTAATGAAGTATTATAGTGATACTGATCTAGCCCATCGATAGATGATGAATCATGTTTATCTCATTTATAGACGAATAAATACATATTGATTATATTAAAACTAATCCCGAGTTTTTCATAATTAGAATATTAGAGTTTGTTATAATATTTCATGTAAATAATGTCATATTTGAAGTTTCAAAAAATGACACATGAATCTATGAGAACCATGAATTATTTTTTATGTGGGTTTTCAATTTTTTCTAATTTTTCTTCTAATAAATATAAATTATTTTCATCAGTGATTCATCAATGTTCTATCCTTATTTGAGTTTTTCATTATAAATCTATTAGTATTCTCTTTGAAGTCATTATACTAATGATCCTAAATGATTGAGGGATTATATAGATATAAAGACTTAAACTTTTATCATTTGATAGAGAAATTATTTGTATATGAAGATATAAAATATTATATTTCAGTTCTTAGAGGCTTAGCTATGAGCTATAACCAATAAGTACAATAGATGGATTCTGAGGATAAGTATAATTTATTTGATAAGTCAAAAATTTGGGATACGTTATAATAGGATGAAATTCATGGATATAAAAAATTTGGTACAGATATATACCATTCACTTTAGTTGAAAAGTGAGGTTTTTATAAATATCCTTTAATAGAGTATTTGGTTTGATAAACAATACTCATTATATTGTTTTTAAATATTAGTTGTGTAGCTTTATAAATTTTATTTTCTATGATTCATATTATTTAATGTTCCCCTATATAAACTCATTCATCTATAATTCAAAATACAATTTATATCATTTAAATTTTGGAAAATGTATTTCAATATATAATATATTTCAATTAACCCGATCATTGATTTTATTATCAATTCCAAAAAAGCGATCAATCTTTGATTTCTTGGGTATTACAAAAAACAAATTTTTTTTTTCTAAAAGTGTTGGAAAATTTTATGTTTCTTTTAAAAATAAAATTCATCCCTACAGGAATTTAATTTACAATAATAGCTCTAAACAATTGGTATTGAAGGTAGTCTTAAAATTTATTATAAAATTTACTTTTTCACAAGCTGTATTTTTTATTTCCATTTTTTTATTATCATTTAAACTCAGTTTTGTTAAGCTAAAAATGTTAGAAAAGTAATGATATTTTGTGATAGAAGGTATATCATTTGGAACAGCTGAAAATTTGAGTATTTCTAGAACTTCTATTTTGATTAAGATGATTTTGATTTTATGCATGATCATAAGAAATCAAATATCATTAATTCAAGAGTAAAAAAATTAGCATGATACTAGGAAACTAAAATGTTCTAGAAATATTTTTTGCAAATTTTTCCTCATGAATAAAACACGAATATCATGAAAACCATCATTCTCATAATAACATATTCTATTCTATGACTAGGAAAATCTACAACTATATATCATCATGTGAAATGGAAAAAAAATTAGGAATAATATATAAATAACATATTTTTGAACTGCCAATGAATTAAAAATTCATTGAGCAATGCTTTGTGCTGACTATAAATATTTTGATTCTCTTTATAGAGAAACTATAAAAAAAGATACATCAAACTATTGTGAAAATTCTCAATTGTTTATAATCCTTTTTTGAAAAAATAGTTATTCGAATATCAACTCATAGAAAAATATATCAATATTATTCCAAAAGGGTGGGATTCCAAGAGGATAACAAGTGATGATACAAATCCATAGATAAAGTTAACTCCATATGACTTAATTGGAACACCAATGCAACATAAGAGTAATCTGAAATGAGATAATTAAAAAGATAAAATTAATAATTGAATATAATTGTCTTATAATTACAGAAATCCTAATCACAGTATTTATAATACTTGTGCTAAAAAAAAATTTAAAATCTATTATTTCAAAGAGAAAATGTATGAATTGTGAGAAATTATATACAAAAGATAGAAATATTGAACTTTATAAAATTTTTAGAAAGATGGATAAAATTTTCATTAATTAAATATTTTGAAATTCTCACCAGAAATGTAATAAAGAAAATAAATACATTGGATATTTAAATTTTATATGTTATGAGTTTAAGAAATAATTTTAAAGAAAACAATATTTTTCTAAACAATAGACGAAAAATAATAAATTGGAAAAATATTTTGAAAATAGCGAATAATATCTTGAAAATATTATAAATTTGGAGTGCTAGTGAAATTTATACATCAATAGATATGTTATGAAAAAATGTTGGGACATAAATTACTTTTTTTTGATTCTATACCAGAATTCAATGGAATAAAAAGTTCATCATGATATTGGTAACTATAGAATCCCATACAAATTGAAGCGATGATTCAAAATTTACATATAATTCTAAAGACAATTAATAAACCTCAATATTATATGAAAAAGATAATATATCTGAAGAAAAAAAATGATTAATAAGAAAATAATTAAAATTTGGCAATTTTAACTAAAACGGCTAGATATGTTACTAATATGTATCAACAAAATAATAAATTTAATAATACATATGAGTGTTTTGATGAAAATATTGTTAAATATAATATTTTTTGTGGAAAATACCTTCATAAATTTCAAAACATTAAACTAAAATAGATTTAAAAAACGAATTATTATCATAATAAATTTATTGATTAAAAATCAATTCATTGAAATCCAGATATTGAATTTAAGTTGATCAAAGTTTCATTCATCTGAATCATAATTATCAAAAATCATATGAATATAATTAAAATTTTATTGTACAACTTATATCCATTGTTTATTTTTTTAAAAATAATTTATCTGTCCTTACAATAGGTAAATAGAATTATAAAAAATTATAAAAAAATAATACCATCTAGAACATTAAGTGGAATAGGTTTTACATCAATGAAACCTAATTTTCAATCAAAATATTTTTCACATAGAAGAGAAAATATTTTTAATAAATTTCAAAGATAGGGTTAATGAATTAAAAATTGTTCATCAAATAGAAGCGAGTCTTGTTTTTCAGAATCTTTTAGTTCAAAAGAAATAGTAGACATACAACATGAAATTGGTGAAATATGTTGGTTCATAAAAATTTATTTTATAATGTAAGTGGACTAAATCATGTGTGAGTACTATGAAAATAATTGTATCATTTTCAGGAATAAATTTTGAGTACCAATAGTAGAAAAAAATGGTATATGGGTAGTGATTGTTATTGAAATATGATTGTAGAAAATTCTGTCTTATGAAATTTTAATAATTTAAAATGTGGAAAAGTTACTTTTTGAGATAGTGAATATGGTTATATGATCATAATAAATGATATTACTTTTTTTGGAAGATCTATAATTTAAATAGTTGTATATTTTTTAGGAATAAATCAGATACTTACTAGTATAATCCAATTATGTGATAAGTCATATTATTTGAACTTCATGAATGACAAATGTATTATTCAATTTTCAGAAGGTAATTTCATCTTATACCCTAATAACCATGAAAAGGTTTATAAACATGAATTAGAAGTATGAAGTAATCACAAGTTTCCCTTTTTAAGTGATTTTGAAGACGTATATTGGTTATGGAATAAGAAATCAAGACACTATAACATCTAGATATTAACAAAAGTTTTTATGAAAGTGAATTATAGGGATATATCAGAATGAATGTTTAAGTTATGAATTTTTTTTGATCATTGTTAATATAGAAATAAACATAAGTCATGTTTTAGATTTAAAAGAAAAGCCTTAATTATCAAAAGTTTATATTTAGTGTACATTGGACTTCTTATTTATATATAAGCTAGAATTATTGGAGGATAATACTATGTATATAATTTGTTTAATGATTACAACCGAATTATATGGGTTTGTTTTTTAAATTAGGCATCCAAATATTTTAAAAAATTTAAGGGTTTTCTTTCAAATATTAAAAATGAGAATAACCTTCCTTTGGTTACTATAAAATGTATAAATTGTGGTGAGTTAGTTAATTATTATTTTGAAACATTTTTTTATCAAAAAGGTTATTACTCATAATTTTTTTCCACTAATAGTGCCATAAGAAATGGATGTACATGAATGAAAAAGTAGAATTATTCACGAAATTACCCTAAATTTTCTATATGATTATTATTTGACAATACATTTCTAGGTTTAGGTAGTGAGTATTTACTCTTATAATCTAAACTATTTTTTACTCAGACCATTCCTTATCAAAACTCCTTTTGAGTTATGGACTAGAAGAAATCCAAAAATTTATTATTTAATAATTTTTTGATGTAAAGTATTTATCCACAGTAAAAAATATCAGCTACATAAATTTGATTCCAAAATAGATGAAGCATTTTTTTGGATATTATTCAATTAATATTGCTTATATTGTTTTTTATAAGATAACTAATATTGGTGAGGAAAAGATTCAGGTAAATTTTGATGAAACCTATCCTTTTATATTTTTTTAATCATCAAAATTTCAAAATAATGATGATGTTTTTAAAATATATTTTACTTACTTACCAAAATATAATCACTATCTACCAATTTTAAATCAATTAAGTGTCTATACATTGGAATTTTAATATCTTGAAGCCGATGTAACATAATTTTTTCATAAAATTGATAAAAATCATATTATCCCATTACCAAAAAAATTAGTTTATCTTATTAAATAATATTATGATAATATTATTAGAGATGTAATGAAACTGGTAAAAACTAGAATTTCTCTAATAAATCATTATTATCATCATTATTTACAATCAATATTTCATCCTAATGCTATGGCTGATTTTCAGGTGATGAATGTTTGATAAGGTTTATGCAAGTAGTGATCAATATGTTTGAACAAAAAAATGTTTCTACTTTTTTTAAATACCTTATAAATATAATGGTAATTAGTGTAAAATGAGTTTTTAAAAACAAGTTTGATGAAAATGGGATAATTATAGTATTAAATCATGACCTGTTGTTAAAGGATATTGTAATTAAATATGAACTAAATATATTTAAAGGTTATCATCGGTATATAGATCATAATCTATTAGAATCTTAATAACCTTTATAGTATGTCTAAATTTCAATTTCGTTAAAATGGATATGAAAAGTTATTTCTATAATGGATATGTTATGGAGGAAGTTTGTGTTGATTGTCCTTCCAATTTTGAAAATAAAAAAGTTCCAAACTATGTATTAAAACATTCTAAATTTCTATATGGACTTATGAAATCCGTAATGATTGGTGTGAAATATTTTATTGATATTTTTATAAAAATAACTTTGTTAGAGGAAGTTATTATATTGTAACATCCCACCTCATCTCATTGGCATGAGATGGCATTGGAATGATACTTGGCCTTAAATGATGTTCCCAAAGCACCAAAGGCAAGCAATAAATTCCAAGGGTATCAAGAATAAATTGAGGAATGATTTCTCTTAAGAAAAAACCAACCAAACCATTGACTAATAACAAACCATATGATTTATTTCAGAAACATTAAAGATTGTATTACCAAAAAAAGGCAACCAAGTTGTTCCACAATACAACCCAAAACTAATTAAACTAAACAAAATATTAGTATACTATGCAGAAGACTAAACAAGAGACCCCAAAATCAACCACAACACACTCCATTGCTCCACACCAAGCTCAATGCTCCAAGCACCAACATATATCCCAGGAATCACCACAATCCACTAGAATTCAGATGCTTTACATTTACATGTGTCTCAGAATACGAAATTTTCAAAAGCATCCACGTGCCAAAGTAGGGGGTGAGTACTAATACTCAGTTGGTTTTCCCTAAATGACTTCCCTACACACACCACTAGGATAAATCCGTTATCACATTTATATAAAAGAGTTTATATAAATCACTAAATAGTGAAACTGTTACCAATAATCCAAACATACCCTTACCAATCCATGAAAAAAAAGGAAAATCCACAACAATTCCATAAGCCATATCCCCATAAAAAATTAGCACAACAAAATCCATCTTTGGAAAGCAACACACAACAATGAATCCATTACGGTGGTATAGCCGCCCAACTCGTTCACCCCATTTTCAACTAGTGGTGCTTCCCTCTCACATATCCTTTGATGGGGGGAATTCCATCCCCTATACATCCTCTATTTATTGTGGTACTCCCCTCACACTTTACACACAATTAACGCATGTCAAAATGCATAACCCACGACCAAGCATATCACCTAAAGGTCTCCACATCATGTAAACTATTCATTTACCACCAAAAAATACCTCAAGACCATTAAATATTTCAACACACTCCAACCCACATTTCATTTAACCACAATTTTATTGAAAAACTTTTCCATAAACCATTTTCATTAATCCACCCAGGAAACAAATTTAAAAATCTCCATTTTAAAATCAAACATCAATAACATTACACGACAAAGACCCCCTTTTCCCAAAAAATCCGCAAAATGATACCAATGAGATTTATAAACAATTTAACATGTATAAATCACCAATATATTTATTAAAATCCAATTAATTAGAAAAATCCTTGTAGTTATAAAAATGTGTATTCGATAGAGAATCCACCCACCTTTAGGGTTCCGGTGAAATCGACCCATAAGAAATCATGCCCCAAATTCGGTGAATTCACTGCTGAAACCTATCTAGGTACCATTCCCTAATATCCACAAGCATTAAAATCAAAAACCAAGACAACCAAAACCATATATTTACATGAAACAAATGTAGATCTCGCAAACAATAGGGTGATGTAGATCTAGAGGAAACCAAAGAGAAACCCAGATGAGAGACTTAACTGTGAAGAACCAACATCAATCCCCCAAGAAAACCCTTTTATTTTCTTCCAAAACAAGTGGGGGACAACCTCCAGAATTTGAGAACCCCAAATACTAAGTGAGGATCAAGTGGGAGAAAATTTGGGATGGAAAGATGCAATCCTAAGGGAGACTGGATATAAAAACCCTACCTTTAAGTGGCGGCATGGTTTGCCCATAGGGTTTGAAAACTGTGCATTAACCGTGTGCATGACACTACCTCGCATGGTTTGGAAAACTATGTGCAGGCCGTGCGAAGCCTACTTTTACCCCATACAAAGTTTCTGGGAGACCCCACATGGTTTCCCCTAACTATGCTCAGACCTTGTGCCCTTATAAAATCCTCCAAACTTACTCAAAACCAATACAAACTCTCCCAAACTCATCCCAAATCATCAAAAATAATTTGAACACATATAAAGGCACAAACAAAGGCTACATACCTCAAACTAGGGGTGAAAAAGTATTCCCACCATTGGACATTCCATCCTCTAAAAGTAGGGAACCATTTATTTTTCCGAAATAGATCGGGCCACTGCATGGCCATATCTGTCTCCCACTCCCAAGTATCCTCTTGAATCTTACCATGGTGCCAAAAAACATAATATAAAAACATTACTTTACCTTGAATGACATTCTATTTCCTATCTTCAATCTGCACTGGCACGTTAAACAAGGAAGCATCTGATTCTAGCTCAACAAGATCCAAACAAATCACATGGTCATGATTCAGATGATATTTTTTCAACTAGGACATATCAAACTCATTGTGCACCACACTAAATCATGGTGGAAATTCCAAATGATAACCCTAATCTTCAATCCTATAATGTATCTCAAAAGTCCCAACATACCTCGGAGATAACATACCCTGCTTCCCAAACTGACGATGTCCCATCCTTGGAGAGATTCTAAAAAACACATGATCACCCACCCTGAATGATAACGGTCATCGATGACGGTATACATAAGATTTCTGAAGACATTGAGACATATCCATCCTATTCTTTATCAAATTTGTTTTCTCTGTATTCACTTCGACATGGCTCAGTCTAATCATCGATGTCTTGATAGTTTCTACCCAACATAGTGGAGAACAACAATGATGCCCATAAAAAGCCTCAAACAGAGCAATCTACATCGAAGCCTAATAACTGTTATTATAGGATAACTCGACCAATAATTTTCTCACCTCCCATAAACCAGAAAAATCTGTCACACAATCCCTTAACATTTTCTCTAATGTTTGTATCATCCTATTGGATTTCCATTCCATATAAGGATGATATTCCGTGCTCATAATGAAGTTTATCCTAAGTTCTTGAGGTAATGATTTCAAAAAATGATATGTGAACCTCATATCTCTATTTGATACAATCAAAACTGGAACATCATGAATTTCTGCAACCTCCCATATATCGATTTTGTACAGATCCTCCATTATATGAGATTCAAAAATTGGGATGAAATGGGCCGACATTGTGAGACAATATACAATAACCCACATGGAATCATGCCTCTGGAATCTTATTGGGAGACCCAGCACAAAATCCATTGGTATCTGCTCCCATTTCTTCATTGGGATAAGTAAAGAATGCAACCTGAATACTTTCCGCTGATGCTCTTCTTTGACTTGCTGATAAGTCAAGCATCTCGAGACAATCCCGACCTCATCCCTTTTCATACCATCCCACCAAAAAAATTCTTTCAACGAAAGATGAATTTTGTGAATTCCATGATGGAAAGCCCACCTAGAATGAAGATAAGTCCTATGAAGTTTTTCCTGACAAGCAACTGGAACCACCATCATATTCTGAAAACAAAAGACTGAATTTCCATTTAGTTCTCATATATCAATGGTCTCCCCACCATTTAGTTTCTACATCATATCCAAAAATTCAGAATCATATGGTTGTGCCTCTTTAACAAAACCTTCCATGTCAGGGACCTATGAAAATGGAATGAAGACCACTTTGTTACCCAGGTCCTCACATTCCAACCGCATGTCAGCTATGACCAACATCAACTGCCATTGATTTGATACCTTCTTCACAACTTGAGCATATGATATCATACTTAATGAATCTGCCTCCAAATTTACTTTTACTATAATGTTCATTATGTTGAAATCAAACTTCTGGAGATATTACATCTATCTCCTTTACCTCAGGTTTAAATATCTTTGTGAAAAGATTTTATTTAATCTCTTATGATTTGTAAACACTGTAAATCTCTCTTCGAAGAGATAATGATGCCACATTTTTAAATCTTAAAAGAATACCACAAACTCCAAATCATGTGTATGATAGTTCTTCTCATTAAACCTCAACTCTCATGAGCCATACACAACCACATGATGCCCCCGCATGAGAACACACCCCAACCCTGATCCCGATGCGTCACAATACACAACGTACCCATTCCATGGTTCTGTAAAAATAAATATTGGTATTGATGTAAGGAGACCATTAAGCTCTTCAAAATAGTTTTGACAATTCTCATCCCATTAAAATGGAATATTCTTCCTTCTTAATGTTGTTATCAGCGAAGCTAATCATGAGAAATCACAAACAAAACATCGATTATAACTTGCTAGACCAAGGAAGCTTTGTATCTCAAAAACATTATTTGGATGTTTCTAGGAGATAACTGCCTCTATCATTTCCGTATCAACAGAAACACCCCTCTCAGAAATAACGTGGCCAAGGAAACGAACCTCCTCTAACCAAAAGCCACACTTTGTCAATTTATCTTACAACTGATGATCCCTCATGATCCCCAAAACTATTACCAACTGCTACTCATGATCCACCATTGTCATTGAATACACCAGTATATCATCAACAAATACCACCACAAAACCATACATATATCTCTGAAATATCTGATTCATCAATTTCATGAACACTGCTTGTGAATTCGTTAGACCTAAGGGAATTTCCACATACTCGTAATGGCCATATCTACTTATGAAAGCTGTTTTCAAAATACCCCTTCCTCAAAAACAATTGGTGACATCCTCACCTTAGGTCAATCTTGGAGAACCACTAACCTAATCTCAACTAGTCAAACAAATCATCAATGTGTGGAAGTGAATATCGGTTCTTTATCAGAACCTGATTAAGTATACGAGAATCAACACAGAGCTGCAAGGTTCCTTGCACCTTTTTAACAAAAAATTTGGTGATACTAATGGATACATGCTAGGCCATATTAACCCTCTATTTTATAACTCTTCCAACTTCACTATTAATTCCCACAATTATACTGGTGTCATTAGGTAAGAAAGAAGTGAGATAGGACTAGTCCCTGGAAGGAGACTAATCATAATCTCCAATTCTATCACAAGTGGAAACCCTATAAATTCTTTGAGAAATAAATTCATAAACTAATCCACGTTTTCCAGAAGAATGTTCTATTCAACACCTTCCACTGATTCTAATGACAAATCCTCTAACAGATACAATATTGTGCCAATAGTTGGTGCCAACAAATCTATTGCACCTATATTTTCACTATTCTCCCCTCTAAAGAGATATCTAACACCATCCTCCATCACAAAACTAACTGTTCATGCATAATAGTCAATTTGGGACATATTAATTGTCAACCAATCCATTCCCAGGATTATATCATAAGAATCCTTCTCAAGCGCTGATAAATCCCACATCAATTCGATGTCATCCCCAACAAATCAACAGCCTTGATATAGGAAGTCTCAACACTATCTTTTACCTAGAAAAGTTTGTAGTTTGAGAACCATATGAATTATTTCTATAGTTAAACCCAAAAAATCAATGATCCAAGAAGCAATAAAATAATGGGAAGCACCTGTATCAAACAACACTTTCATCAATGTGATATTTAAAAGAACCATACCTCATACCATGGATGGTCCTAACTAATCATCCATCACAACCTGCTTAGCTCAAAACACCTACTTGGTTTCCATGTTCTATGATATATTACCATACTGAGGTGTCATGATATTCTAAGAATCTCAATGACCCATATTACTCTACTATCGAGGGGTATGCAGTTGCCCCCATCCCGTCAAGGCATATAATACCTGTGACCCCTGAGGAGTGTCACATACACTAGATCTCAGTGCATTCCTACAATAACACTGAAGATTCCCCATATGATTACAATTATTACTTTCTTGAAGTTGTTCCATAAAATCACACTTGATGTGTCTCATATAACCACACTGAAAACATCCCGGCTTAATCTGAGGATTTATAGGAAGATTCACCATGCTGTCAGATTCTGAGCAGTACTCCTACCCTTGAAATAAGTGACCCTATTCCCCTTGAACTCAGCATTCAAGTTCCCACTATTTCCCATGGGTACTGACATACTTTCCCCACCTGTATCCCCCACAAAATCCTGCTCATCCACCATATCTCTATTCACCATTTCCGTGTATTCATTTATACACAGCACCACTATCGTGGACCGAATGTCTTGCCTACAACAAGCTTCGAAGATACGAGCTTTCAACGATGTACTACCCACCACCTCGACTGAAAACCACACTAAGTTCATAATCAAAGCTACATACTCTGTCACTGCCATGTTTCCTTGCTTCAAGATAAATAAAACTATTGTACGCTGAATTCTGAATGTATGAGGGTAGAATTTTTTATTAAAAAATTCCTCAAACCCCTCCCATGTCACACTTTGGTCTTTACCAGTTTGGAGCGCCAACTCCTGCCACTAGAAGGAAAGATCATCCAACATATATGTGGGAAACGCGACATTCAGTTCTTCCAGTGTTCCCAAGAAATCATATATCTGATTCATTCTGTTTATCCATGCTTCCACCCTCTCTCTCTCTCAATCACCCCTGAAGATTGGTGGATTTTACCTTTGAAACAGAACCACATGATCCAAATGTCTTGGTTCATCTACTTTTTTCTCACTTACTACTACTTTGAAATCTATTACTATACTCTGTACTAGCTTCTGGTTCACTTGGGGCTTAGGTTAAACAACATTTTCAGCAGCCTCCTCTGGTTGGTCTCTACGATGCATACCCGATGCCATTTCTATCAACACAAAAAAACCATAAGTTTCACTCCCTTAACAAGAATGGGTATAAAATTTTGAAATTCAATTACATAAAAACTTCCCTAATCAGGCTTTCCCCAATTTACATTTCCCATATTTCCGTATTTTAAAAAATCCATCATGTTTTGAAAATCGACCCATTTTCCAGATACCACAAATTCCAATGTCTCAAATCCTTCCATTTTTGAAACCCCATTTAGATTTTCAAAATCCACACATTTATATCACCCATAGATCATTGTACACCAATGAAATATTCATCCTAGGGGGAAGTCATTTCTACCAAGCATGCCATACTAATCTCATTGGATACATCCACGACAATCAGATATCCAATGCCTATAAGTGTCTCCCAACGATTATATACCAAAATCCCTAGTAACTTGATGTTCAACATAAAAGGGTTAGCTACATGATTTTATGCTATACATTCCAATTTATGACAACCCTACACCTTACTACCATTAGGACTCAAGGAATATACCATGAATGAATGGAAACACCAAGACCCACAATCAGTGCCAAAGGACCGAACAACAATTCTCAATTGAAATCCATGGACCGGACGAACTGATACCACTTGTAACATCCTTGCACATATAATTTGCTTGAGAGGGAGGATAAATGATAATCAGCCTTAAGAGATGTTCCCATTTCTATAAAAGCTGAGAATAAATGACAAGGTCTTTGATAATAAATTGGGGAATGATTTTACCTTATGGAAAAACCAACCAAATCATCCACTATAATAGACTCTATGATGCAGTTCAATAACATTAAAGAATGTATTACCAAAAAAAACCATTTTGTTCCACAATACAACCCAAAACCAATACAACCAAACATAATATCAAAGTACTATTCTATAGACTAATCAAGAGAACCCAAAATCAACCAAGAAAAACTCCAAAGCTCCACACCAAGATCCATGCTCCAAGCACCAACACATCTCCCATGAAAATCCACAAGCCACTAGATATGAGATGCTGTATGTTTACCTATGTCTGGGAATATGACATCTGTGAAATAACCCATGTTTCAAAGTATGGGGTGAGTACTAATACTCAATAGTTTTTCCCCAGATGACTTCCCTACACACACCACTAGGATAAAACTATTAGCTCATTTATATAAAACAATTTATATAAAACATTAAATAGTGTAACCATTACCAATAATCCAAACATACCCTTACCAAGCCACGCCAAATAAGGGAAATGCACAAACATGACATAATCCATATCCCCATCACATATTAGCACAACCAAATCCATTATTTCAAAGCAACACACAATAAAGAAACCATTACTGTTGGACTTCCTTTTATCCACATCACCCCATTCTCAACTAGTGGTGATTTCTGCCTACGTATCCTTTAATGGTGGAACTTCCATTTAATATCCATCCTTTTTTTATAGTGGTACTCCCCACCCATATTACAAACAATTAATGCATTCAATAATACTTAACCCATAACCTAGAATATCACATCAAGGTCAGCACATCATGTAAATATTACATTTAAAACCAAATAATACATCAACACATTAACAATTTCAAAACATGAAAACCTACAATTAAATAAACCACACTTTTTTTGAAAACCATTTCCATCAACCATTTTCACAAATCCACCCAAGAAACCGATTTTCAAATCTCCATTTTAAAAGAAAACATCAAGAATGTAACATGGAAAAGACCCATTTTCCCCAAAAATACCAAAAACATTACCAACTGGATTTTTAACCAATTTCACGCGTCAAAATCACTAGTAGATTTACAGAAAACCAATTAATTAGAAAAAGACCTCTAGTTAGATTATGATTCTTTCGCAAGGGTGGGCACATCTCTCTTGTTTCAGAGGATGAGGACACGTTGAATATTTCCCAGCATTGCCACGTTCCAAAGGCAGGCAACACTGATCACGTATTCAGGGATTCATTCTCCTAGATCAAAATAGGATGATTAAATGCCAGATCCTCCTTCCTTGGATTCCTCCTTGGAACTCATCTTCTAGCATGTTTAGGTTTCTTTCCCTTATGATATGGATTATCTAGGGCGCAGAAGCCCGAGGAATCCCACGTTGAATGCGGGGAATTATATTCCATAGGAATGTCTCTGAGGTTTTTCTCAGCTTCCCAAGTTAACATAAGATATGTCGTGAGTTTAACGTCTAGGGAGATAGATCAGACTGATCAAAACAGTGACTGAAGTGGATCAGATGGCTGAAACCCATGGAGGGAACACTGATGTTAGGAGTAACACATGGCTAGTAACCCAGTTATAGCTAGGATTAGTGAAGAGGTTAATCATCATGATATCAGTGGGATGTGGTGGCCCAGGTAAGAATAAGGATAGATGATGGGGTGTTTAGTGAAGTGGTGGTGGATGAGATGAAACTGTTGTGAAAGTGATGGTAGTATTGGGCCTAAGACTTTATGGGGCTTCCTACATATCCTTGTGGTAGAGAATCAATGTCTGTATAGTTCTATTAGGCAATCAGACACCTAATAAGGTGACCCTTATGAAGGGGACACATAGGAAGTGGAACCTCTGGGTTGGGGGAATGACCATCCCGAAACACAAAGACTCAAGGGAAAGACCATGATGAGACATGGGTGATGGGATTGAACCTATGGAAGGATTCCTACGTACCTTACCTTGGAAAGGATCAAAGTCCACAAAGATTAGGATGGGGGAATATAATATGGGTGTACATAGAGGACAACAACCCGATGATATACGGGGGCTTATGCATCCTTATCAGCCCGAGTTGTTCTAATGTCACTGGGGTGGACCAGAGATGTGTGTCCCAAAGAAGGGGACAACGACGACTTACTGCTGGATTGGGGTTGACAGTATCTTACCACTGATCGGGGTTGACAATGGCTTACCGCTGATTGGGGGACAATTTGGTGTCATGCGGGGCAAAAAGGGGCGTACAATTTAACATCATGCAGGATGGCGGTGGAACAATGTGATGTAGTCCAAAATGATGGGAGTTGGGCTCGAAACTCATGGAGGATTCCTAAATACCTTTACATGACAAGGATTAATGTCCACATAGTTCTGAATAGGTGTTGGTGAACTAATGTGAAGTGGATGGGACCAATGGGTGTTGGGCTTGAACCTCAGGGAGGCTTCTAATGTACCTTGCCTTGGAAAGGATGAATGTCCATGTAGTTCAGGATGGGTGTTGGGGAGTACACTCTAGGGAATCCCACAGAGGATGTCATAGTCTATTCTTACTCCAAAACCACTTGAGTCATGCTCGGTGTGAGAAACTGGAGGCAGCAAAGACTTGACGATCACATCATGAATGGTGCGTCTGTGGGAAGTAGAGTGGGGCTTACATGTGGTTAGTGGCCCAAAAAGGAAACATGGGCTCATTCAATGTTAGAAAACCCAGAGAGGAAACATGGGTTTATGCGTGGTTAGTAGCCGAAATAGTAAACATGGGATTATGAGTGGTTAGCATTCCAAATAGGATACATGGGCTAAGGCATGCTTAGCAACCCAAAGAGGAAATAGGGGCTTAGGAGTGGTTAGATACCCAAAGAGGAAAGAGGGGCATACACATGGTTAGTATCCCAAAGAGGAAACAAGGGATTACATGTGGTTAGTGGCCTGGGGATATAGATGTTGGGACATACTCTAAGATGGAGGCCCATGTGGCGACAAAGCCCAATAGGAGAGGGATTTGGAATGGAAGAGAGGGGGGTTCTGCTGTCCATCCCCCGCTGGTCTTTTTCTAGAAAGAAGATAGGAGGAGTAGGGATGCTGCCTCCAATATTAAAGGATTGGGGATTAGAACAAGGTGGTTTCCCTTTCACCATGAACAGACGCTTCTCTAATAAAGAGGATCTCATTCCATGTGAGAAAGATCTCACTCCCGTGGAGATTAGTGGACATGGAGAATGTCTGAGGTGGGGGCACCCCAAGTGTGATGCACAGGGAGAGGCCATAGTTTATCATCATGTGTTAGGGATGATGGTGCTTGGCAGTTTAACATCCTGCAGCTCTTATGATGTGGGATCCCTCATAACCCCAAATACTTACATAACTGACACGCTTTGACCCTTAATATAGGGAAGGAATCGACAATTCCACAGTGTGTGTGTGTGTGGGGTTGTGTTATGGAGTGATCCATTGAGGGGACCATGTTAGTGTGCCTATGTGAATAAGTAATAACTATTATCATGCCTATGTGATGAATCATGAGGTGAAGCAATGCAAAAGGGAGCACCACCCAATGGAATTTTAAATCACTTCATGCAAACTTGGAGGGTCACACAGGAAAATGATTTGCAGTGAAAAGGGGTTAATAAGAAGATTCCTTGTGAAGCTCTGGTGCTCTATGTAATGGAGGGGCTTCATGAAGGGTTATGATTTGCGAAGTGAAGTGTACTAACCTAGGAATAGGGGATATGTGCATATGGAATGTTCTTCGTGATGTGGAAAAGATTTCACAGGGCAGTGATTCACGAAGTAAGGGTGTCTGGAGAAGTGTAGCATTGTAAAGAAATGTGATTTGCGAATCATAGTGACACTACCTTAGCATGTTGGTTACATGTGCATGGAGGGTAATTCGGAAGCATAAGTTATCCACAAAGACCCGAGTCCCCTTGGGGATCCCCTTACTTAGTGAAGGCCCATGGGATCCGAGAAGGGCATCCCCATTCCATGAGGGGTTGAATTTAAGAAAAGGGAAGGGCACTTCATGATGCTAAAGCACCTTAAAGAGATCATGGTTCGTTGAGCAGAAATTGCTTCGCTATTTGAGAGCTAAGAAGGAGAAAGTTTGGAGGATCCGTCTTTTGGGCTCGAGGGCCCCCCGATATTTATAGGCAAGAGATGCTGCAAAGCAGATCTATATTGACATGAGGACATGTGGAATTTTGTCATAACCGTAGATCATCCCACCTTATCTCTCTAAAACGGCTTTGAAAACATCAATTCGATTTGGGGAGCCTCCCTCCTCCTTGCTCCGTGATGGCTTTGAAAATTTCAATCTGGTTCACATAGCCTCCTGCCTCTTTGACCTGTGGTGGCTTTTCAAAGGGGAATCTTCATGCCGACCACGGTGCTGTGGGGCTCCATAGATGAGCTTTTCAAGGCAGCCCCAATGGATTCACGTTTCCACTTCCAATTCCAAATATTTTTTACCAGAAAATTTCCCCCTTAGACATGGAGCTGAGGAGAAAATGAGGGTCAATGTCTGAGGGTCAATCGCCAAAATTATTTGGTCTATTGCGAAGAAGTCTCGTGAAGGAATCTCTCCAGGCGAAGAGGTGACCCGCGGGCTAAGAGGGCCCCAGAGCTCACTATGGTCGGATGCACCACGAAGCAAAAGGGGTCATCGCATATAAATAGGGGAGGGTAATCTCTCTTTTATCCTTTCTTACCTCTAAAGTTTGGTATTTAGTGCTCTCGATTCGATAAGCTCCATGTACTCTGTGATTGATCTCTGCGAATCGGGATTTCTGCTCCGTGACACACAGTGAGTCTTTAGCCTGGCAGCGATGTGCTCTACAAAATGCACCTGATGGTCAGGGTAGGGCTCCGCGATTAAATTACTAGGACCGAACTCCACGATCGGGCTTTACAAATGGGCTTCACAAGAGGGATATTCCAGAGGGATTCCCAAACCTGAACCAAAAAGGTTTGAATTTAAAGGAAACTAAATGGCTCACTAGGAGGCTGCCATGGGGGTCCTCGTAGATGCTGCCCACTGGGAGGAAATCTTGGATTACTCAGGTATAGGGGTGTTCATACCTAGCCATTCTGACAATAATTCACTGGAAGAGCTACTTCCAAGGAGTTAGAAGGATTATCTGCTGTGTAAGAGGCTACCTATATATGGATTTGGCCGAAGGGATGACATCTTCATCCGTGATGTGAGCAGGGACGAGCCATCTTACTAGTTCAAGAGTACACTGTGCAAGCACCAATGGTTTCGGGCGGCTTCTGGCTATGCCCGAGAAAACATTATGCCAGTTAATGACAATTGTCTATAAAATCATGAGAATAACGTTGATGGGATGGAACTGTAACCACATACATCTTCCCCATTGTACCATACTATCTTTATGGTATCCCAGGGGAACCCGGAGAAGGGGTGATCTGACGGGTGGTATCTGCACCAGGGTGACAACTTCACATATGACTGGGCCTTGTCCAAATAGGTAGGTGCCTAATGCAATGAATTGTAAGTAGAGATAACGAGAGGGGAATGTATGTTGGGTCTTGGGAGTCCAAATTCAATATCTATCATCTGAATCAGCTAATGCCAGAGTTGTTGGGAAGATGGTCGTTGATGACCAATACCTTCTATTTTCACCATGGAGAGGTCAACATCAATCTATAGGACCTCCATCAGATCTCGGGGTTTCTAATAATACCAGTGATGTTTGATGAGTTCCTCCCCATCATGGTTGTGTGGGAGGAACCAGAGCAGATTCCACCGTTGGCGATGTCATTGACGGACCTATTTTTGGGAGAGGACAAGTAGTCAGTGAGGGACGTCCATTTCAAATGGTGGTTCAAACAGTTCTCGAACTATTCAAAAAATAGGCAGTTCCCTTTGAAGCCTTGGAAATTCACGAAGTGAACACAACAATTCAAGGGGCACTCATAATGGATGGTATAGGAGGATAACTAGTGGAAGATGTGGGGATTAAGCATTAATACCGAGCAGAAACCGGTAGTCAGGTTGGATGCATTCATTGCGGCACTCATCTGTGGTTGGATCTCTCTGGTGAGATACATGAACATGGGCATGTGACATCGCACATTTATCATGGATTCCATGTTGGTGAAAGGGGGATGGGTCAACCTCAGGATCTCGATGCTCTCCAATCTATATAAGATGCTTTGGCATATCATTGAGGGGAAGAATCCACAGAGGATATGTGGGTCATTACACCATTTTTATGGGTTGATAGTATCACATGTTAGGGGAATCTATGAATATCCGAACCCCATTTCCACTCCCGTATCTAAAATTATAACCATCCATTCTAAATGTTATCAGATGATTTTTGACCATGATGACCGTGCAAGGTGTGATGAACTAGGTCTGGAAGGAATATGAGTTCAATTTCCACCTATTCTCATTGCAAACAAGTGTGTTCACTGATGATATCCATGGAACGAAAGATCATAAATTCCTACCTCCCGTCCTTTCGGGGTGGAGTTCTGGTGGTGCATGTTGACCGCGAGTCCCTCTATGTTCCATACACCTTGCACCGATTTTCAAGGCAATTTTATTTTATGAAGTGACTGACACCACATGTCTATTTGTGGGTGTTCCATGAGGATCACCCGTGCGTGATGAGGTAATTGTGGCTCCTGTTCACATTGGACGAAGAGAAGATGAAAAATTAACTACTTCTTCCCATGGCCTTCTTTAGGCTGGTGAAGGAGATGCTAATAGCTAGGAGGCGGCCTATCCTAGGGAGATGCAGATGTAGCCAACCGTTCGGGCCGGCGAAGGGGTGCCTCCCCAACCTCGAGGTTGGGGTAGGAAGGAAGCGAGGATATCTCGTGGTGTCGGGGATGCAGTGGCAGCAAGGCCTGTAGTAGTCAAAATTTAGGTGGTAGCGGCAGACCCAGCGGTCCTAGTGGAGCAAAGTCATTTGGAGGGGAGGCTGCCCAGGGGGTTCCATATGATATCCACCCAGGTTTTGGTGAAGTGGCTATTCCATACAGACATGTCGTAGAATGCTATCTTCTTAGAGGCTTGGGAAATCTGGGATGTAAACTAGAAATTCCTCAACCCATCCAAGATGTGGTATCACCTGAACCATCTCAGGATAGATTTTCTGTGGATCATCCCTTTCAGGATTGTCTTTTTAGTATCCTAACCGGAGGCAGAGCAATACCTAGCCGAGTAGGAGGACTTCGTGCACTCTTGGGGTGCCCCACGTCCAATGGTGGATTAGGTAAGAGTATTTCTTGATCGAAAAACTCCTCTGTAATTATCAGCTATGGAATTGAGGGAGCATTTCCCTCTTCTGTAAGAATTAGGTGAATCCTCCTAGGGGGAGGAAGTTGGTAGAGGGAGACTTCTAGAGGAGGGTGAAGTTGGTGATTCAGACACAAAACTTGAAGAGTTTGTAGAGGCTCTCTAGGTAAAACCCTAATCCCTTTCCCTGAGGTCCACTTCCAGGTTACTTTTGACTCCTCACCAATATTTGAACTGAGCAAGAGGGCCTTATATGAAGAACCTGTTGCCACCCTATTATAGACACAGTTGCAGGGCCTTCGGGATATATTCCCGTGGTTATGGAAATTAACGCATACAATGGAGATGGGACACCCATGGTAGTTCTACTAAAGCTTTCATACTTCCGAAAAATATATAGAGGGTCTCACCTTGGGGTCCCAATAGGAACAACCCAGGTGTAAGACCAAATATTTGATCTCTATAGGTCTTTTTTACAGAATTCATGACTGCCACCCATTGATCTGGTTAACAGATGCCCATGCACTTTTTTGTATGCCTATATCATCAAATGACGTGGGTTGCCTTGGTATGGTAGGTCGGTGTTCCTAGCAATGACTTTCTTTGGGGAATGCTGGTCGTCATGGAAGCTGATGACTAAACTGACTAAGCTGCAGCTCTCCCGATCACCAGTGGGACCGCCAGCAGGATGAAACCTAAATCATTGAGGTGGGATCCTATGATGAAGAATGACCAGACATCACAAATCCTACCATTCTTGATCAGAAATCCCGATGTAGACCATGTATATGAGTTCTTGGGTTAATTTTCCCTATAGGAAGTTGTCGACCCCCCGGATCAGGACAAGATGACCTCTGATGAAATGCATAACAAGATCGTGTGTCGCTATTCATGGAAACTGATTAAGTGCTTCATCGATGAAACCTCTCAAGAAAAATGGATAGACCAGATATGAAGGCTTGGGTCCCGGCTGCGTGAACTGTGCGTCAGGGGAGTGGATGCCTAGAATCCTCACATTTGCATACATGATCTCATGGCAGAGTAGATTTGGGAATTTGACCATGGCCATCATATGGGATGGCAGCAGAGAAAAGTGTTGAACATCAAGAGGCTCCAGAAGGCTGAAAATGAGATTCAACAGCTAAAAGTCTGTGAAAATGAGCATTCTACATTCCTCACCACGTAATCTGAGATCATATCTCACCTGAAGGCCCAACTAGCAGAGACGGAAGAGCGCATGAAGAATGCCTCTGAGGAGATGACTATCATCTGAACCAAAGAAGAGTGGGCCAGAATCTTGGCTAACGAAATGCACCCATTGATGTTGAAGAGGAACCGAAACATAACAGGTGCTAGAAAATCCTAGACATCATGAGCCAGTGGGTGGTAGAGCTAAAATTCTATTTTTATGGGGTCAACCCATTCGTTGGAGGGGTTGATCCTCAAGTGTGGTGATTCATGAAACTATTGAATGTACATTCATTCTTTTAACATTTATGATAGTTTTAGGCATGAGTTATGTTATTTTATTTAGTCTACTACATGTCCATCACATTCATGAAACATCTGATGACCTATCCCTCAGCTCAATTGGGTCAGGCCCGATGTGAGAAACAAGGGATGCCCAACTTTTTATTCCACCAAAACATGAGAGCGTTGACCATGCTTCGGGAATCTTGGTCTTGAAAAACCATTCCAGATTTACCAAAATAAAGAGGGAGGCCTGACTGGAGAATGTATGTATCAGATCAGTCGAATTTCCATTTTTCCCAATGTTCTCTAGTGCATGAGTGGGTAACATTAGTGGCATTGGAATTAACCCGAACATAGGGGAGTGGAAAGTGTGAATCATGATACCCAAAATATGGAACATTGTAGAGGTGGCCTAGAAATGACGGATAATCATTGACCATGTTTGAAACACATCATCCTAATTGTGATATCCTGACATGGGGATAAAAAATCAGGGCCGACCACTGACCATGTCCGAAAAATGGGGCTAGACTCAAAATTTCATCAATTAATCTTCTGGAACGTTAGCCCAGGACAATAGGAGATCCATAGGCCAAGCTTCCTTAATCATAGGGGTTTACTTTAGATATGAATGAGGATGAGGTTCTAAATAAAGGCCACACAAAATGTGTAGTGTGGAGTGATTGGTTGTTCGAATGGAGTCCAACACTCTTGAAATTACACCACCGTGGTAAAGACACGTTAGGTGGGCGCATCGGTTTGATCTGGGATCATACGTACTTTCAAATATGAAATCTCTAGTAAGGACATGGAATGCCTTGAAGTTTTATGTCATACCAATAAATACAATAAACGATTAGTTTAAACATTACACGGTGAATACAATGCACATAGTTTATAGGTCATACTACCAAGACGAAGATCGAGGCTGAGGGGCCAGAAAGGTTAATGACCCGGGGGCTAGTCCCAAGGACAATTTAATGGGTGTCACTACGTATCCCATGTGAATGAGAATAAATAAAAACATAGTTCATATGAATGGCAGGCTGGAGGCCAACGCTGATAGGAACAATCCTCTCTGGAGAGGAAACTGACGCATCCCACAGTTATCATGGGGCTTCTTGAACATGATCATTGTAGAACTGCAGTTTAATGTCATGCGTTGAGGACATATGGACTCATGTAGTTTAACATCATATGATAGGGCGGGGAGTGAAAGGAGAAATTCCAATAAAGGATTATGTGATGTGATAGCTATGAAACCAATGTGAATGAGGACATAAGGAGTCCATACCGCACCACATTTCCCCATATGAAGTTCATTAATTCAAGGGACCAAACATGAAAGTTGAGTTGGGCGAAAGTAAAGAGGTTGGGAATTCCTACGTATATTTTCATGATTGGAATCAATCTGCACGTAGTTCTGAGAGTACAGTTTAACGTCATGTGGGACGAAAAGGCATGTGTGGCATAGCTGCACCAATAAACATCCTACCAAAACTACTAAACACACACGAGTCATGATCAATGGGGGAAATAAGAAGTAGTGATGGGACATTCCTAGTACTATCAGGTGCACATTATAGGAAATGAGATGCTATGTGAATGAAATCCCAATAGTATTGACCCGCCTTCTTAATGCGTGTAGACGTGCAGAGGTGTAAAAATTTGCATGTTGGAATTCCACTTGAACATAAGGGAGTAGAAAGGTGTGAATCATGATGCACGAGATGTGCAACACAATGATAGTGACATGGAGATAGAGGATAACTACTGACCATATTGAAAACATAGTTTTGTTTCACGTTATCCATGAATATGGACAGAAAAAGGAGGGTCGACCGCTGACCATGTTCGAAACACGGGTCCTGTCGCAAACGCCATCTGAGGTCCTTAGGGAGACTGGCCCAAGATGGTAGGTAGGCCAATGTGGAATGAGACCAGGATGTAAAGGGGGTCCCTTCATACATGGAAGAGTATGAGGATCCAAATAATGGGCTCATGAAGCATGGAAATGGAATGAGGGAATGTACCTGTGAAAATTCCAAACTTCGGGATTTTTGTCACAATACATCTATGTACGAAAATAAGATGTATCAGGAAGTTGGAGTTGAGTCCCTTTCCAAGGAAAAGGGTACTGGGGTCATATGCTTCTAGCTTAAGGTCCTAGTATGGACCATTACGAGGGTACTTGATTTAATAGACTGTGCGCAGGGCAGTAACGTTGCCAAACCCGACACGTAGTTCTTATAGGGAGATGTTACTTTAGGGTCATTGAACTCAGAACAGATTAGAAAAATACTAAGGAGGCACATGGTTTGGCTATTTTAAAACTCTCTATTTATGAGAACCCAAGAGGTACTAACCACACCACATGATCCCAAAAGATTTCGGGCCAAGGGGCCAAAAAAAGAGGGGGCAAGATTTAAGATTCCTAGGGCTAGACCCAAAGAAAATATTCCTGGGCATTCCTATGTATCCCATGATGATGGGAATCCAGCTATATGTAGTTCTAGAAGATGTCTTGCAGTTTACAGTCTTGTGGAAATGATGTGGAGTGGCCTTAGTTTTTGTTCATAGATCTCAGACCGTATAAGAAACTATGGGATGGATATATGTGGTGATGTAATTACTAAACATTACATGAATGAGGACAGCTGGAGTCCATATCACCGGAATTTACTCCCCGATAAAATTTTAGGTCAAGGGACCAAAAGTGAAAGATAGGATGGGCCCGAGGCAAAGTGCTCGGGTGATCCTACATACCTGAAGAGAATAAGAATTAAGCCATATTTAGTCCTAGAGTTAGCATGGAAAGGTAACAATTCCCAGGGTAGGTCGTGCAGGTCTGGCCCTCACACCAAAAGAAGCAGTATTTCATAGATCTTATTTGTCCTTTAGGATACATGTGTGTTTTTTGTGAAGTGATAAACCTAGGAAAGAGAATCCTGGTATCGCTATAGGAATCAAGCCATATGTAGGAATTGACGAATTATATAGTGGATAACCAATACCCAACATGATTTCCCCTCATGTGAGGACACCACGATGCAGTGTCGTATTTCATCGTGTGGCCAGGACGATAATGTCATAGTTTTGGGCAGTGTGGTAGGACCAACCATTCATTTTTAATATCGTGAAACAAAGAAACAATAGTTCAATGTCATGTAAGACCATTGAGGGAATGCACATGACATTCTAAAGTGTGCCCGACATGAATGAGGATGATGTCCACATCACAACAAGCGTGATTCCAAAGAAGAAAGCTTGGGCTGAGGGGCTAGAAGAAGTCAAAAAATATGGGGCATGACCTGTGGATGAAATGTATAGGTGTTCCTATGTATCCCATGAGGACAATAATCAAGCCATATATAGTTCCGAGAGTACAATTTAACGTCATGAAGGAAATAACAGTTCAAGGTTATGTAGGACCATATACAATTTAACGTCTAGTGATATGACATATAGTTTAATGTCATGCAAGATATGAAGTAAGAGGTACTAGCTCATAGAAGGGGATCATATGGTGCGGCTATTGCAAACCCGATGTGAACAAACACATTAACCCACACAAGCCACACCATGCAATCCATTAAGAGTCGGGGCCTAAAAGGATAAACAGAAGAGATAATTAGTAAAACCCAAGCTGGATCCAAAGACAAGATGTCAAGGAATTATGATATATCCCATGTGCATGGAAATCATGTCAGACGTAGTTCTAAGGGGAGGACGTATAATGAGATCTTATTTTAAGGTATTAGAGCTTGGGCCATGAAGAAGTGAAACTCTTCCATGTGAGCGCATACCTCGATCTGATCCCTAATCCCAAATGATTCACACTTAGTGAGGGAAACAAGGTCAGAAGAGGTTTTTTCAACACATGTGATACACAGAAATGGGAAGTCGGTGTGGAGCCCTGAATGATTCCTTATCGTGTCTTTGTCCTTCTAGCATGAAAATGAACACTATGGGATAGTACCAGGAGTGTTGAAATTCCACTTGGACCTGATGGGGTGGAAAATAATGTGAATCATGCAAAAGAAATTTAAGGCTTTATTGGGTAGGCCTGAAGATGGATGATAACTATTGACCATGTTCAAAACTATGTATCCATATCATGCGACATGGAATGGAAACAAAAAATGAGTGTCAACCACTGACCATATTCTCAATGTGGGACTTGTATCATTTATTTGTTTGAAACCCTCAAGGACGTTGGCCCGTAATGGTAGGAGAGCCCTTGGGCCGAGCATCCATGCCATTTGGGGGTCCCTTCAGATGTGAAGGATGATGAAATCCCAAATGAAAGGGATCATGAATCCTGAAAAATGGTTGAAAGCATGTCCAGGTAGAATCTAAAACAATAGGTTCTGAACCAGTGTACTCCTGGGAACATTGGTGAATCACCGAAGAGGGTTGAGGGACCCAACATAAGAGAATACAACATGAAAAGATAAGTGTAGGGAAAGGGATTGATGGGCACTCAGGAGAGAGAGGTACATGGCGTGGTTGTTACAACCCAATGTGAATGAGGATGTGAGTCCATACCACACTGTATACCCCTCCCTCAGAAGGACTCATACAAAGAGGCCAAAATGAAAAGGAGGTTTCTAAGAGATGGGGATGGACCCAAATACTAGACATCCAGGTGGTCCTACATATCCCATAAGGATGGGAATTAGGCCACACATAGTTATGAGTAAGGCTGCTGTGTAGTTTAACGTCATGCCGCAAAGATGCAAATAGGGGCGAGGTACCCCAAAGAGGGATGTGTACAGCGCGACGAGTAGACTAAGGTGAATGAGGGAATAAGATCATACCACATCATACAATCTCTAATGAACACTTGGGCTGAGGGGGTGAAAAGGTCGAGGGACTTGAAACTGAAGGTCCCAACTAGTTCACAGTTTAACATCTTGCGGTAAGGACGATGGTGCTCTTAGTTTAAGGTCATTGGGCTCCGACCATAGATGCCTAGTTTCATTTCATATGCATGGGACACTGGAGTAGAGAGGGAGAATAATCACGCATGAGGAAAACCACAAAAAGAAATAATTATAGAGGATAACTATTGACCATGTTCGCAACACAGTATCCATAATCATGGGACCGGGATTTAGGGGTCGAAAATTGAGCGTCGACCATTGACTGCATTCAAAAAATGGGACTTGTGTCAATTGTTTTTTTTAAATCCTCGAGGACATTGGCATGAAATGGAAGGAGATCCCTTGGTCGATGTTTCCATGCCATTTGGGGGTCCTTTTGAATATGAAAGATGATGTAAACCTAAATGATGGGGCGTTCAAAGAAAGGCGGAGCTTGTGCTTGTGGAAAGTATGTTGTGGGGAGGGATGTATCAGGGGTATATGTGTGGCATAGAAAAAATAGCCCGGCGTGAATGGGGACGTGATTCCATACCACACCACACAATCCTAGATGAGAACATGGATGAGGGGGTCAAAAGGCTTGAGGGAGCCGGGGCTGGGAGTCCCAACCAGCTATATCCATATGACCCCACATGAGGGTATTGCCTTACCTTAGCTCCTAAGCCCATGTGAACAATACTTGGTGTGGGAATCAAGGAGTTGGACTGGGATCTCCCCAGTATATAGGGGTACAATAGCTAGACTCACACTCCATCCCGAGGCAGACTAAATCTTGAAGAGACAATGGGGAAAAATGAACCACTACACTAAATATTTTGGACATATTGGGGTGGTGAAAATGACAAAGGACAGCTGTTAACCAGGTTTGAAACATAACATCCATATCGTATGACCAGATATGGGGACAACAAATGATCGTCGATCACTGACCATGTTCGCAACACGAGACTCATATCAATTTTTTTAGAGGTCCTTGAGAGTGTTGTCCCAAAATGATAGGAGATCCCTTAGGAAAAGTATCAGTACCATTTAGCGGTCCAATTTTATTTTAAAGATGATGGAGTCCCATGTATATGGAGCGTGTGGAGCATAAATGTGCCCGTGTAATTTAATTTCAAGAAGGATGGTTAAAGAGGTGGTGTTCTCCAGGGAAGTGGTCATATGGTGCAGTCACAAGGAATCACAAGTAATGGATGAAAAAATCTTACAACACACCATGTTTTTTGACCTGTGGGGAGATTTTGAAGTTAGGGTTGGGCCAAAGGACAAAATGTCCAGGCATTCCTACGTATCCCATGAGGATGGGTATCACACCATACATAGTTCTTGATGGCCATGCAGTTTATTTTCATGCGGTGATGATGTAGGAGAAAATAAGAATGAGGATAGAAGAACATGGCGCGATCATCATAATCCTGACATGAGTGGGGCCAAAGAATCCTACACAACATCGTGTTGTATCCTCCAAGAGAACTATAATGAGGGGGAATAACCAAAGAGGAAACTGGGGTTGGACTCAAGATGAAGCTTCTGAGAGTTCCTACATATCCATTGAAGATGAGAATCAATCCTTATATAGTTTTTTCAGTTTAGCATCTTGCAGGATGAAACAAATTTTAATGTCACGAAAGACATAACAGTTTAAGGTCGTGTATAACCTGAATGTTTAAGGATAGGTTGAACTGACATACTGTTTAATGTCATGCAGAACATGAGGTACATCTACCGCTCACAGTTTAACGTCATGTAAGAAATGTTCTGAATAGTTTTAAACCCTTCAGTTCAGATGAACCTCACATTTTAACACCTTGTGGTATAGACAGAACATTTTATGGTCTTGTAAGACAAGATAGTTTAAGGTCATTTACGACCACATTTTCTCAGGAAAAGTATTTCTTGAGTAACTTGGCATTTTTGGGAGGAGTTATACCCTCACCATCCATGGTTACCAGGGAGTACGCACCCTTGGGATAAAATTTGTGAATAATGTAAGGTCCTTCCCACATGGGTTACAACATGGGTGGTTTTCATCCGGGTATAATTGGTATTCTCAATGAAACTCCATGTAAACAAGCATAAAATTGCGGAGGCAAACTCTCTTGTTGAAAGCTCTAGCTATCTTGTTTGGATGCCTTTCCATATTATGTAGGGCATGATGTCTATTCTCATCAAGTGCTTCCAATTCAACCTGACAGATTTCAGGTACTTTATCTGGTGTTTGCTAATTATAGACAACTATACGTAATGAAGTCATATAAATCGCGATGGGTAGGATGGCCTTTGTTCCATACACCAGAGAGTATTGGGTCACCTGTGTGGAATTATGACTCATCATATGATAAGCCTATAGGGCGTTGGGGAGCTTTTTCGGCCAACACTTCTCGTTTTGATCAACCATTTTTTGTAGAATGTTAGAGAGGGTTTTGTTTAATGCCTCGATCTTCCCATTTTTTTGCGCATGGTAGAGGAAGGTATTGTTTGGATGAATGTTGTACTAAGCATTCAATTTCATCATCTCTTCTACCCCGGATGTTGGTTTCCATTATCGTTGAGGACGGTGTGATGGGCTATAAACTAGTATATGATATTGGAGCTCTCAAAGTCATTGATGGAACAATATTTGACATCTTGAGAAGAACTGTCTCTTCCCACTTGTAGAAGAAATCCATAGTGTTCAGGATGAACTGGTATTGGTGAGCTATCACTGGTGGATAAGGTCCCACTACATCGAGTCCCCAGACTGGAAATGGTTAGGAGTACTTGGTAGTGTAGAGAGGCTCTGGTGGATGATGCAGAAAGTTGGCATGAATATGGCACTCATGGAACCTCTTGGAAAACTCAATGCAGTCACCGATCAGAGAGGGACAAAAATACCCTAATCTCCAGATCCAGTGATATTGTTTCAGTATAGTATGATTATCCCCATAAAAACTGATATAATCCTCCTGTATGACTTGAGGAATCTCAACTCCTTGAATGAAACAGAGGAGAACCCCATAAAACCCGCACTTGTAGAGGATCTTCTCAATATCGAGACCACTCTGGAGGGTAATTTGTAATGTTTATTGTCAGATTCGCTCATGCTCGGCTCAATCTGCTGAGAGATTACCATTCTAGAGGTACTTGAAAAAAAGTTCTCCAATCAGGAGTCACCTCAATCACTGTATCTATGGGACCCGGAGGTCCAGACGTGGAGGCACCAGGGGTAAGGTGGCTTACCTGCAGGAAGTCATAGTCATCCAGAGTGATATGAGTGATGAATCTCTGTTGTGACTCATGGATAATCAAATTATCATGTTTAGGCTCTTCAAGTGATGCAGCTAGGATATCCAAGGTGTCATCTCATTCATTCTTGGATCGAGGTACATGAGTAACTTATGGATATGATGGGAACTGGGCCATCAACTGGAGGGTGCATTCTAATAGTGGTACTAGCTCTGGATTTCTGATGACATAGTCACCATTGATATACTTGATGACTAGTTCAGAATCCCCTTTCACATGAAAGTGGGGAATGTCAATCTCAATGGACAGTTCAAGGCCAATAATGAGAGGCAGACATTCCACCTCATTTTTGGGGCAACGTTCTGACAACAGGAATGAATACGACCAAACATATTGCACTGCTGTGATGAAGATGACACCCAGGCCTACACTATTGAGGCTAGGGTCATCGAACCTTCTGCTGATGGGGCTCCGAGAGGTACCATGAAAGTGCATCTGCCATCATGGAATGGATAGGTCTACCAAGAGGATTTCACCATTAGAAAATTCAAGGTCCAAGAAACTGGTATATGGGAGATGGATGAGCGGTGAGGAAATCTTACAACGCTTGCCCATTAATAGACATCCCATGAACGAACCTGATGTCGAACTGCTATAGAATCACTTCCCACCGAGCAAGACGGCCTATCAGCATGGATCGGTTCAGGAAATAGTTTAGTGTATTCACTCAGTAAACCAACTATACCTCATGGTGCTACATGTAATGTCGCAATTTATCCACTGTAAATACCAGTGCGAGATATCTCTTCTCAATAGGGGAGTATTTGGTCTCCGTATTGAGGAGAATGTGGCTGAGATAGTAGAGACTATTATCTATTCACTCATTGTTCATCTGGGTGAGAAGGGAACTAAGATATCATTCTGGGGAAGTCACATAAAAGACTGAAGTTTTTCCGGAGATAGGTGGAATTAAGACTAGTTCCTGGAGAGGAAAATTCTTGATTTCTTCAAAATAAGTCTGGAACTATTCATCCCTCTCATAGATAGTTCCTTTCTTCACGAGTTGGGAAAAGGTCTTATACTTGCCGGCCAGATCCGCGATGAATCTACATCTTTAGGCTATGTGGCCTTTGAATCCCCGAATCTTCTAGAGGTTGATTTGGGGAGACATCTAGCAGATGGCCTTGATCTCTTCTGGTTCATTCTTAATGCCCCGATAACTAACAATGAAAACATGAAACATTCCAGAGGTGACCCCGAAGGAAAACTTCAATGGATTCAACTTCAGGTGGTGGGAACGAAGGAATATGAACACTTTCTTAAGGTCTTTGAGATGGTCCTAATGCTAGTGAGATTTGACAATGAGATAATCCATGTAGCATTCCACAAGTGTTCTAAGGATTGGCTAAAATATGAGATGCATAACCCACTGATAGGTGGAACCTGCATTATTTAGACTGAAGGTCATGAATTGGTAATAGAATGTACCTTGTGGTTCCCTAAAGGTCGTAGACTTTTCATCCTCAGGATCCATTCTGATCTTGTTATTACTAGAGTACCCATCCATAAAATAGAGGGCCTGGAACCCAACAGTAGCATCAATCAAAAATTCAGTCACAGGAAAGGGAAAATCATCCTTCGAGAAATGAAGGTTGAGATCCTGGAAGTCCATGCACACTCTGATCTATCCATTCTTTTTCCTATCTGGCAAAATTTTGGCTAGCCATTTGGGGTTCTGGACCTCCATAATGAAGTTGGCTCTGACAATCTTTTCAACTTCTACCTTGACCATGGTGCCATGAGAAGGGTGCGTCTTTCTGGGAGGATGCTTAAACCCACGATGATTGGCCAAGAGATTGAGGTGGTGGATGGGTACATGAGGATCTAGTCTTGACATCTCATCATAAACATAGGTGAATATATCATTGTGTTGTTTATGGAAGTCCATGTATTACTGTTTTTCCTCTAGGGGCATGACAACACTGATCAATGCGGGTTTCGGGTCTTCCTCTATACAGAGGTTCACCTATACCAATTTAACAACCGTGGTGGAGATTACCTCTTCAAAAGTAGGGGGGGCATCATATAAATCTGTTTCTTTTCTTATTGAGGAGGGATCCTTTGTTGGAGGAGTTTCCTCTGAGTCAACAGATCCTGATTGGAGACTGGTACCAGCCTGATCGGTGGTGGACACTGCATTGGGGGACTCTTATGCTGCCGAAACAATATTGTTGAAGGACGTCAATCTTATCCCATCTATTATTTGGCCTAAGGGTACACACATGATGATATCAAAGCAGTAGTGGAACATTGGATTGATCTGGTTTATCCCATACAATCGAAATGAGTGAGTATGACATATTTTCATTGTCGTTGGGCGGACATCTTGATACCTTATAGGAGTTGGGGTATCTGCGATTAACTGAGCCTGATTCACATTGGAGTATCAGGTGATCTTACTGCGTTTCATAGATGTGGGAAGGTTCTCTCCCCTGATTCTAGAAAAAAAAAATCATTTTCCCATATCTATGGTCGTATCCTCTAATCAGTGGATTGGAAAGATGTAGGCATCATTCAGATCCATCCACAGGTCGGTTGTAGCTGTAGCGTGATCATACTTGTTAGCTTGAATCTTCTTGTCCTTGCTCTTGTAATAGTCAGAATCTAGATAGGGGGATTTAGAAGTGGAAAATGGATACATTCATCCCTGAAGTACACTCACTCGACTATTAAGGGCGTACTTGAGGCACTGGTGATATGATGAAGGGACCGCCACATGAATGTGGATCCCTGACCTTCCCATTTACGCATTTTTGGCGGTGTCCTGGGAGACAACCATGAACTCGGTTCTGGCTACCAGACCACCGAACTAGGTCTTTAGGTGGATTTTTTAATCCAATGCATGTTCTTTCCCATCATAAACTTGAATTTACATGTCAGAGGGACTCATATCATCCTCCGAAAAACCTAGTTTTCGTAGCGTCTGAGTCGGGATTATGTTGATCCCAGAGCCTTTGTCGATAGGAAAACAATGAACCTCCACGCCATTAAACTGGTTGGTGATGTACAATAGGCTAATATGCCCTGATATGGGAGATCCTTTATTTTTTCCAGAGAATGAGATGATGGCCTGGCATTTCGCATGCTCGACCACCTCAATATAGAAGTCTTCCACGGCTGAAACCTCCTCCTAGAACTGTCGGGAGATACTTAAGGCCTCCGCGAGGGCCTCATGCATATATAATGATAGGAAAATGGCCTCAAGGATTCAAAAACTTTCTGGAATGCGGGAAAGGTGTTTGAGGACATCATACTTCTGTGCTAGGAATGCGCTTCTACTTACAAGAGTTCACTCTGTAATACGAGGTATGGTGGGTCGTTCCGGCTAGACCAGCTGTTGATTAGTGCTGGGAATATCCTACTTCTTGCTAGTAAAAGCATGTGGAGTGACTAATAGATGAGGGCCAGATGAATGAGACTAGTCTATAGTGGAGCATGGCTGATCACAACGTATTTGAGGTAGCTCCACCTGATCAAGTAAAACAAACGACAGCGAAGGAGGACCTGATGATACCAGATGAGAAGGATGCACATGTTGAGCTCTGAATTGGTCTTGCTTCCTGGTTTCAGTAGCATGAACAAACTAGTTATAAATACTGACTGAGGACCTTCGATGACCCATATTTCCATGGATCCGTTGACGGTGACAACAACTGGGGACATTGGGAAGATCCACCTGACCCTCCTCCCTATCAGAATTCATGTAGAAGTTTACCATCTCTACGATGTTAACCGAGTCATACCCTTGAAAGTCACTTGAAGAATAATACACTACTGGTTGTATTGTAGGGTGAATAACCATCTCTAGGGGCATGAAGTCACTGAGAGTACATGATGAAGATGGAATTGTTTGGGAACTTTGTTTTCCCTTATGTTACTGACACTTTCTCTTTTGGGAAAAGAATGACTGAGCCATTTATGCAGAGGTACTGGCTGCAGGTGACGCGGTGTCTTCTAAAGGATTATGTCAATTTAGGCACACATAGATAATATTGTGGGCATGAGTGATAGCGTTAGGAGCCATCCAGTCATCAAACTTCTGGGACGCACGGTTAGAAACCTGATTCCACTAGCCTTCACTGCCACTGCTAATATCGAGCTTCACGAACACTCATGCCACATGTACTGGAGCTGGGACCAACTTGAATACATTGTTTTTGACATGTTCTTGAAACCAATCCTTAAACACGTATCATTGTTTAAGGGTGTGCCCCAGGATCTGGTGATAGGGGAAGTAGTTGGGGAGATCAGTGAGATTCACCTCTTTTGGTATCCTACATTCAAGAAAACATACAATTCCCTATTCTAGGGAACTGGGGAAATAACCAAGGACTACAACCTCACTAAATGAGTAGGTTTTGTTTCCTTTTTCAATGAAGGGGGATATGGGAGCATGACACTAGCGTAGGGATGTAGGAGTCTATTGATGAGGGGAGCCTGATTATCACTCCTTAGTAGTGGCGACGCGTTTCTCAGGGGCGCCTGCAGATTCTAAAGTGTGCGTTGTTAGGACAGAGGCTGCTCTTGAGGTGGAGTTCCCCAATGAGTCTATTGAGGCAGCTCCACCAGTAATAATTCCAATATTTTGGGGGGGCACTATTTGGGGCATTGTGGCGGGCTCAGCCCTGTTGGCCCTTCTTGTGGGGATTACAGGAGGAAAAGGAATTTCTTGGATGGCATATTGCAATGCTTCTTCTAGGATATGGGCCTTACCAGAGAAGTCTTTGAATCCCCTGAGGTAATTCTGAGTAATGAGGGAAGGGACCAGTTCTGTCTTGACATTCCCCACACACATCGTCAGCAGTTGTTCCGGAGTCAGTGGCAAGTCAAGGGAGTATGTGAGCCTTTTCAATCAGGCAAAAATGTCCGTGACACACACATAATGCCTCTATATTCACTTGAAGAGGTCTGCAATACTTGACTTCCATGTTGTGGAAAAGAACAGGTAAATAAATTGTTTTTGAAGAGCTTCCCAGCCAGCTACTGACCTGATAGGTAGCTAGCGGTACCACACATACATAGGTCCTTCCAAAGTCTGCACGAAGAATCAGAGTTTGGATGCTTCCTCCTGCACTGGAGTCCCCAGTATGGGTCCACACCTTTAGATGAAGTGGTCCAGATGCAGCAGTGGATTGCCCGTCCCGTTAATGGGGGAAAAGCAGGATTTCTGAAACCGGGAGTGCAAGCATATCATCTTCCCATGTAGGGTATGTCTTTCCGTTTGGTGGGATTTCCACTTGTTCACATCTCAAATTCCTTGAGGTGAGAAATGAGTGTAGCCATGTGATCATCTAACTGAGGGTTCCTATCATGATGGGGTTCCTAAACCATAGTGCGTTGGTAGGTTCTTCAACGTGATAATTTGGCCCAACGGCTCGTGGAGCGGCTGGTAGGACGACCTGTGGTGGAGATGGGGGAATATGAGCTAGGTCCTAGGGATTGTCGCATCGATCAGGTTTATTTGGAGACACATATCATTCCCTCTTGTGACAAGTTCTCACCCAACCCTGTTTATGTGAGAAGGAAGGTCATGGTCACCTGGAGGAAGTTCATCGGGGTAGATTTGTGTCTTCCCTTGTTGCCCAAGATGAGGATCACCATATCCAGGCCATCTCTCCATGACAAGCTCAACAAGGAGGCCATCAAACAACTCCATATGATCCGTGAGAAGTTGAAACAACACAACTTTCTTGGGATGTTCCTCCGTCTTTTGTACTAATCTTGACAGGTCAGAGGGTTTGAAGGCTCTGAGGTTCTCGTTACCCTGATTGAGATATCATATGAGGACCAATTCCTCGGTGGGTAAGGGAAGACACAATATATTTTTCAGGGACAGTGACCCTTTCTGATGGTTCCAAAAGTTGTGGCACTCCATCTAAGGAGGGTACATTTTCCCCATGTATTTCTATATCCATCTCTTCCTCCAATAGATCAGCCTTGTTAACCGTGACATTACATGGAGGCATATCCTCGATATCGCCTAACAAGTCGGGTTGGTTCCAGATTGAACTGAAGTGGAGGGCCGTTTAGTGCCCACATCCATGGATCTGCACCTGGGGGGGGGGGGGGGGGCTCCTTGATAATATTGTGGAGAAATTTAAATCTCTGGATTCATCTTTGTTGGAGGTTCCTATGGAGGACTGGTGACTTGGGCACTAGGCCAGAAGGAGTGTGGAAAAATAAACCAAATGACATTGTTGGGTGATGTCTTCAAAATGTTCTTCGGGTTAAGGGTATTCCACCTGTCGATGACGAAGATAGATGTGTATCACCTTGAGGGTCTGGAGAAAGCATCCAACTTCCTCCTAGGAAAGCGTCTCCAGTGCAATGAAATTTGGTGCTACGACTTTCCAAAACATCTATGGGAAATGTTATCCCACAAGAATGTCCCACAAGATCCTTAGCCTTGATTTAGGGTATGACCCTTCATTGCCCCACTCGTCAAATGGAGGAGGTTGGGTAACCGGTAGTGGCCCTGAAGCATATTGCTGAGATGGTAGGCTGGCCAGTGGAGAATATGGAAAGTAGGTGGACAATCCACCACCTCGCAATCTATCCTCTAAAAAGTGTAGTTACATGGCCACGACATCAAGTTATGATGGGATGTTGACTGCATATTCTGGCGCAGGGACTATAGCTGCTGGCGGTGGACCATGTTGTTGCTCGTTCACCATCGATTCCCAGAATAACTCTTCTTATTCTTTGGTCGAGGTAGAGAATCCTTTTGGTGATGATGGGGGCGATTGGATGACAAAACCCTAGGGAGTTGCCAAATTGTTTTCCTCCTAGATGTATTTCCGGTGGGAGGCATGGATCCGGTGGACCTCACATTCTAGGTGCAGGATGTTGATGCACCTCGTTCCTTTCCCGAACCTTGTCACAGAGGATTGAGGTAGCAGGTTCTATTGTTGTGTCGTATTACGCCTCAGAATCTGAGAAGCTGACAAGTTTAATCTCATTCTGAATCTTCCTGGCCTTATTTTTACAGCGGCAATTACCGACCTTCCATCCCCAGTATGGTTCATCGGGAAAGGGTATATTTCTATATCGAGGAGGACCTTCAGTTGAGATGGTGCTGGGGAAGAGAGAACTTCTTCCTGAGTGAGCTGTGGCGTGAGGAGCACCTGAGCAGATTTCTATGGGGACACGAGGAGGAAATCAGTGTCCGCGAGTTGATTCATGAAGAGGATCTCTGTGGGACGAGCAAGACTGGGTTGGATCATGGGTAGGGCCTCCATGATTATTTACCCCAGTAGCATTAATGTGAGGAGGGTCTTTATACTGGTCAAGCCGAACACTGGTAGGACCTCCATTCTAGGTGCCGATAAAGCAAGGCTGACCTTCACTCTTCTGATTACTAGGGTGAGGGGGACCTTATCCGGCCACTGAAAGGACATGGGGGAGTCCCCCACAGTGGAGATTGACTGGATGTGCAACATCTCCACATTGGCGGACCATGACAGGAGGAACGACTCCAAACCTGATGTTATTAGTGCGAAAGAGGCATCCATATTGAGTGTCACTACCATGGGGAGGACCCTCATTTGGATTGAAGGTGGCATGAGGATGACCTCCACATTGAACTTGGAAGAAGGGGAGGACTTGTATTCTTAATGATGGTAGTACGGGGAGGACCTCCGTACTGGGTGCTGTCACCACGGGTTGGCCCGAGGCGGGCGCTACCTGTGCCAGTGTCTTGGAGAGTTGACCCAGCCTGCCCGTGGGGTTTTTGGGGCCTCGATTCATGACGGGTGTATGAGGGCCCCTGGTTGGAACATAAATGTGGATGATGGTATACATCAGCGGTGGCATGAGCCACGATAGTTGTTGATGTTGATACCCCTCGGCGGGCATCCTCCTCAGCATGTGCCTGACGTTGGCTTCAGGTCAACTAAATTTGGGCTAGTAGAACATGCACACAGCTTACCAATTCCTTGAAGTATAGATATGGGTGCTAGAACTGGTGCAGACTAGTGGGGCCCCTCCATGGGAGACTCGAGAACGGGTTCTTGGCCGGGATGTCCTGGACATCCCCAACCTCATTGGCATAGGGGAGGGAGTCATCGAAGCATTTCCCGGAGAGGATACTGAAATGGTTTTCTGTCAGAGTGGAGAGTAGTGGTTCCCTCCATGGCCCTTGTGGTGGAGATGGTGATGAGGCGCAAATGCCTATAAATTCTGATAGGCCATATCCCGAGTCGGGATAATCCCCTCTTCCTCGTATCGGCCAACGAGGTCTTCTATTACCGTTTTCTCGATGAATTCAGATAGTGAGATGGGGAGTCTCTTCCCAACAGTTGTGAACACAGAGACTGTGGCAGAAGCTGTGGAGTAATGTGGTACTACCTTGTTGATATATCCCTTTACCCTACAACGGTGGATGGGAAGTGATCAGTCTCTTTTTAGGGTATCTTGGGTCCTGTAAGGTAGGGAGATTAAACCATAAGTGTTGAAACTAGGAAATCGATGCCCAAGGCCCCATCACTATTTCGTATTCCGTTGATGGTAAAAAGGATCAAGGCTTACAACATCACAGATCGGGATGTCCAACATTCAACTTCCCCAACTTCTGAGGAGTTTCATGCCAGGCCCACTATTGTCTTGGTGGGACCTGGTGCCGGATAACTGGATTCAGTGTCATGCTAGTACACTGATGTCTCGAATGCTACTAATCTCCACATTGAGGAGAATACCTTCATGTT
This sequence comes from Viscum album, assembly GCA_963277665.1. Classification (NCBI taxonomy): domain Eukaryota; kingdom Viridiplantae; phylum Streptophyta; class Magnoliopsida; order Santalales; family Viscaceae; genus Viscum; species Viscum album. Next base: position 32,277,523 of record OY728163.1, read on the forward strand.
GGTTTCACCATTTCTGTTTCTGACACTTTCACCGTGGGTGCACACATCTGTCTTTTTCGGAGGAGTAGGATGCACTGACTGTTTCCCTATATTCCCTCTTTCCAAAGGCGGACGACAACCATCACTTATTTCTGGATGTTTTCTCCTTGATCAGAATGGGATGATGGGATGCTCATTCCTCCTTCTGTGGATTCCTCCGTGGAACTCATCATCTTGTACGAGTCTACCACATTGATTAAGACACTGTTCATGAAAATCTTCCTAGTGCCATGTCTTCGTGGATGCCGGTTAATTACACTGCTTTAGTGAGGACATTACAAAGGGTCTGGTCAAGGCATCAACCTTCAGTCAAGGGAGAAGCCACATTGAACAACATTGGCGTGTCATGAAGCTAGAACACTGGCATGTCTGGGTTTACTTCTCATTATGATTTGGTTTCTCAAGGGAATGAATTCCGGAGGCATCCCACGTCAAATGCGGAGAATTATAGATCACAATAATTTCTCCGTGGTTGTCTTTAGCTTCCCATGTGTAACACATGGTATGCCATGAGTTTAACATCTAGCAGAGATAGATCAGACAGATCATAACACTAACTAGAGTGGATCAGATGGGTGAAACCCCTAGATGGAACACTGATGCTGGGACTAATGCGTGTTCAGTTACCGATTTCTGCTATGAGCAGTGAAGAGGTGAATCAGCATGATCTAACTGGGATGTGGCGGCCCGGGTAAGAATCAGGATGGATGATGGGGAGTTGAATGAAGTAGTGGGGGAATGAGATGGGACTATCATGAAAGTGATGGTAGTATTGGGATTGATCCTTGAAGAGACTTCTGACATATACCCATGGCAGGGAATCAAAGTCTTCATTGTTCGGTGAGGCAATGGGACACCTAATGAGGCGACCCTTATGAAGGGGACCTGGAGGAAGTGAAACCTCAAGGATGGGGGAATGACCTTTCCAAAACACATAGGCTCAAGGGAAAGACCCGGATTAGACATGAGTGAAGGGATTGAACCTCAGGGAGGCTTCCAACGTACCTTTCCTTGGCAAGGATGAAAGTCTACATAGTTCCGGATGGGGTCATAGAATCAGGGTGTACGCAGAGGACAACAACCCGAGGATATACTGTAACATCCCAGGTAAATAAAGAATAAAACATTTTCATATTTATTAATATTTATGAATTAAATATTAATTTTACTTTAAAGGGGTTTCTATGTTCGATAGTGTACCCGATACACAACAAAGAGTTTCTTTGAGATCTTACGTTGCACACTAGTAATAAAATAATATTATTTTAAATGGTAGTTAACACGTAGCCGTTGTATTGGTGGGAATGAATAGAAATAACTAAAATATGATTATATATGTTTTTTTAAATTTTTATACATTTATCCAATAAAAGACAAAGGCTTAAAATACGAAAAGAATTCAATTTTAGGCATATATACTCTAACATTCAAAAAAGGTCAACTTATCGCCTTTTGATGGTGAACCGTCTATAAATATAGTTTTGGACACTCTTATACATTCTATTGGACTAAATAAAATTCTTCTTTATAATCGGGACATCAAAATATATATTGTGTAATTTTTTGGTATTTTTCTGATAAAGTTCATTTTTTAATTGAATAGTGAAAAATGTTGTATTTTAATTCAAAACCACTTTTTAATCAAATTTATTTACATGATTAGATTATCTTTTGAATTAGTTTTAAAGTTCAATTAGAATATATTTTTATCATTTAATCCAATAGTGGTCGTTGGAATTAATTTCACTTTGAAATCAGACTTAAACTAGTGTCAATCATTTGATACTTATTGTTTCATAAAAACAAGCTATTTGCTTTGACAGCGAGAATTAATTAGTAAATTAATTAATGCAACTTATATTTTTTGAATTTTGTAAAATCAAATTCATTTTTTAATTTGGAATATCAAATGTATCTTAGGGTGAATTTTTGGTATTTTTCTGAAAAACACCAATTTTTGATGAATAGTGAAACTAATAAGTGGTACTTAAAAATATGATTTTTCGTTTAAATGAAATTTTACCACCTTTGTGTTTTGAATTTAAAAAATACGACATACATGGTTTTCATTAAGAAGTAAAACGTGGTTCAATGGGATTAAAATAATTTTTTGGTGAATAGTAACTTTTAAGTTTTTAATCGCGATTAGAGGTAATTTGTGTAATTTAAGGTAAAAATAATATTTTAATAATATAAAATGAACTTGACACATGTCCTAATCTTATTGGATGTGTCATTGGAGACCAAGAAAATCCATGGGTCAACTTGGGGACCCCATGGAGCCACTTTGGCTGGAAAATGACCTAAATAACGTTTTATTTAAAGTTAAAATTAAAATGTCACAAACATGTGTTGTTTTACTAAAAAAAATTTACATGGGGTTATAGAAGTCATATTTTTTACTATAAATATTAATTAGAAATATAAACAGTTTTCCTACATCATGATAGTTTTTTTTATAATTTTCAGACATTAAATAAATTAAATTATTTATGACACCATGATGATGCAGCGATTACTTCATTATTTAACGATTTAAATGAAATGAAAATATAATGTAAAATATAAGAACTACACTTGTAAAAAACCTATTGGATGGGTATATTTAGATCCCTTATCACATTATCCTCGAATTATATCAATGTGGGACCTTTTAAATCCGAAACTAATTTTAAAATTAAGTAACATTTCTTTACTTTCCAAGAGTGCCTCTCCTCTCCTCTTATAAAAGGCCCCCACCTCTACCTCATTACCCACACTTCCAAAGACTTTGGATCAGCCAAACCCTACCCATTTGTCTCTCCACATCCCTATCTAACTCTTAGAATCCTAACTTTGGGAAGAAGTCTTCCCAAGGAAGCCTTTGAACTCAAATCAAAAAGAGTTACCCGATTTTATGGTAATGTCTTCACTTGTGTTCTTTTGTTTTATTTTGCTTCTCCAACCCCCTAAACTCTTTTTATTCATTTCTATTGTAACAACTCCAGTATCTTCAATATAATAGTATGTTTTTATAATAAGCATTAGAGCTACACTTACACACACCTACATCTAATGGTTAAAGAATATAATGTTTCTGTGGATAACAAATTTCTGCCTCACAAAATGATGATTGTTCAATATTTTTCTAACACCTTCAAAGGTGGCCATTAAGATGTCACTATAATTATATATGATATATAATATTTTTATATTTTCCTTAAGCTTCTATATTTTTCATTTATGTCATAACTTTATGGTTTCCATTATGGGTATACACGATATCTTCATTTTAGGAAGTGCGGACTACCGCCCCCTCAAAGTGATTTGATTCGTTAATGCCATATGTGGTACATATAAATGATGGATTTCAAGTTATTATATATGATTTTATGAAGAAATTATAATATAACTTTATATCATTATTATTTCTTTCCATTATAGTATGATATATAAATAAAAGTAGCATTCATGCGTACGTACGGCTTACCGTCTCCATGAACGGTGCATTTCATTTCATACCCTCAAATGTAATGTACTTTTATAAGTACATATATATAATGGATATATATGATATATGTTACATCTAAATTATGAATATAATTCTGGAATTAAAATTTACATACCTCTCATTTAGTTTTAATTCCATTAATATGACATAGAAATTAAAGTAGCGTTCATGCGTACGTACGGCTTACCATCTCCATGAACGGTGCATTTCATTTATTACCTCTAAATAATTATGTAATATTATAAATACATGTATATTCTGTATATATATGATATATATGATATCCGAATCATGAATATCATTCTGGATATAATGAATATTTGACCACACGAACAACATGTAATTGTAAGAAGTCCACTTTCAACTTAAGAACCAAATATCGACAAAACAAACATTATTAACATAAATGATTACATAATGTTTATAACATGGTAATAAGTGATATTAAAGTAAAAATGAACTTGAAAAAGGTTCTTAAGAAATTATAAATTAACTCATGTTTATTATTCAGGACGTTAAAGAATGATCGAGTCAAGTCGGACCCAAGGTAAGGGACTTCTTCTCAATCTCCTTTCATTGAGGCATATTTCTTTTTATACACAACTTTATTTTATACGGTGTATAATCCCCTTTTAATTTTTATTTTATACAAAAGTAATATTTTTCTATGAAGCGTTTTACTAAACGAAAAAAAGGAATGTTTCTTTTAACGTACGCGGTGACAACGACCTTTTCCGCCGCCGCGAGTATTATTTGGTCTTTGGCTTCCTCAACAATCCGTAATGTTATTTAAAATGAAATAAATACCATATACTCTTTTATGTATTTTGGTATTGAAAATGGTTTTTATAATGGATTTGTTATTTCAATATATTTAAGTGATTTATTGTGATCAAAGTGTGGAAATGTTATCTTTCCATTATATTTATTTTATGTCTTATGATTTTATAATGGTACTTGGACATTTGATGAGTGGTTACGTGATAAACCATATGACGAGTGGTGTCGTGAATACCAGGAAGGTTGGTTACATTATAACCTCCAATGCATTGGGTATGGAAGTCGGCCGTATGGCTATTCCATTAAGTGATATGTGTGGAAGTCGACCATATGGTTATTCCATTTAAGTTTGTTTATGTCCCAAGTTACCTTTATATGTTATGTGTTCTTTATATGGGTTTTATGGTAATCTTTTGGTTATAAAAGGGTAAGTATTGATCTCTTATTCAGTGAAGAGTTTTTAGTACTTCATAAAGGTGAAAACTGTTACTTTGATAAAGTATACATGGTTTACTAGTTGTTTTGAAAAACTAATAGTTTTCGTTCTTTGTGTTTCCCTTACTGAGATTTTTATGCTCACCCCAAGTTTTTTTTGAAATGTTTTTCACAGGACTTAATGTTGAATAGTGTCAAGGATGGTATCAAGGGAATTGCATGCTATATAAAACATGGAACTAGACATGTTTCTTTTTAAGAGTTTTTTTATGGAAACTTAGTAGAAGTGTCTACATTGTAATATTTTTAGATGTAATAGTTAAGATCTAATTCTCTAAAACTCTAAACCTGAAAAGATCCTCAATGGGAATTATTCATTTAATTCAATATTAAGTAAGGTTTAAGGTTAGTGCCTTATAGTTGGTATCAAAGGTCGGTTTAGACAACTTTAGGAGTTAGACATTTGTTAAATTATAAATTAATTTATGGTACGATTAAAATGATATAGCATTTGAAGATTACCATGTTGCTTAATCTAAGACATGTTTGTTCAGAATGGTTTTCCATAGAGGAAACATAGTAGCTTTTCTAGGAAGGCATACAGAGTGTAATGAACTTTCAAATCAGCATCCAGAGATGGTCGGAATCAGAATTGAGCAGTTTACTGCACCGATGGCTCAGTTGAATCAGGTGATAAATGGTGGTTGTATTTATTGATGATATTTTGGTGTTTCCTAAAAGTAAAGAGGAGAATTAAAGTCATTTAAGGGTTATTTTACAAACCTTATAAGAAAAGAAATTGTATGGGAAATTTAGGAAGTGTGAGTTTGGGTTGCAACAAATTTATTTCCTTGGTCACATTGTTTCTAAAGATGGGATAACTATTGATCTTGCAAAAACAAAGGTTGTTGAAGAATGGTCAAGACACACAAATGTAACTGAGATTCGTAGTTTCCTTGGTTTGGCAAGCCATTACCGAAGGTTTGTTAGAAATTTTTCACTGTTATCTAGTCCAATGACTAAGCTAACTCGGAAGTGTGTTATGTTTATCTAGACAAAAGAATGTGATGATTGTTTTTAGGAGTTGAAAATAAGATTGGTGAATGCTCCAGTTTTGGAACTTCCTTCCAGAAATGGTGAGTTTGTTATCTATAGTGATGCTTCATTGAAAGGACTTGGCTGTGTCCTTATGAAGAATGATCAGGTAATTGCTTATGATTCACGTCAGTTGAAAACTCATGAGGTAAATTACCCTACACATGATTTGGAATTAGCTGCTGTTGTTTTTTCTCCAAAAATTTGGAGGCATATTTGGATGGAGTAAAGTGTGAAATATATACTGATCACAAAATTTTAAAGAATATATTCACTTAGAAATAATTGAACATGAGACAGAGGATATGGCTAGAATTAATCAAGGATTATGATTGTACAATTCATTGCCATCCAGGAAAAGCAAATAAAGTGGTTAATGCTTTGAGTCGAAAAGGTAGTGCTTCAGTAAAAATGTTGTGTTTGGAACGTGGTCCTTTTGTTAAGGATTTGATGAAATTTGGAATAGAAGTTTTTGTTGCAGGATGTCCTTATTTTTTGTTTCAAGTATCAGTGAAATACTCTCTATCAGACAGAATCAAGCAAGCACAGATGCAAGACAATGTGTTGCAGAAAAAGGTAGAGATTTTTCAGAAGCATAAGTTGCCTGAATTTAACATTGATAATGATTGTGTTTTGAGGCTTGGGAAGAGATTATGTGTTCCTGGTGATTCACAGTTGAAGAATTAGTTGTTATGTGAGGCTCATAGTTCCCCATTTTCAATTCATCCTGGCAGTACTAAGATGTACAGAGATCTGCAAGAGTATTACTGGTGGGATGGAATGAAAAGAGATATTGTTGATTTTACTGTGAAGTGTTTGACTTGTCAATAGGTTAAAGCAGAGCGGCAGTTACCGAAAGGGATGCTTCAGCCATTACCAGTGCCAGAGTGGAAATGGGAAAATATATCCATGGAATTTGTTGTGGGATTACCGAGGACATCTCGAGGTAATAATGCAATATGTGTTATTGTTGATCGATTGACTAAATATGATCTTTTGCTTACTATTCGAGATACATTCTCTCTAGATCAAATTTCTCGATTGTATCTTAAAGAGATAGTCAGGTTTCATGGAGTTCCCCTATCCATTGTATCTGATCGTGATCTCAGGTTTACTTCTAACTTTTGGAAAGGCCTTCAGAAGTCATTGGGTACTGAATTAAATATTAGTACAGATTTTCATCCTCAATCAGATGGGCATTCAGAACGAAAAATTCAGACTTTGGACGATATGCTACATGATTGTTCGATGGATTATTAGGGAAGTTGGGACCAACATATTTATTTGGTTGAATTTTCATATAATAATAGTTTTCATTCCAGTATACAGATGGCACCGTTTGAGGAATTATATGGGAAGTGGTGTCGAACTCCAGCTTTTTGGGATGAAGTGGGTAAATGGAAGCTAATGGGACCAGAATTGGTATAAGAGATGGCAGAAAAAGTTCAGTTGATTTAGAAACACATGAGAACAACTCAGAGCAGGCAGAAGAGTTATGCGGATAACCAGAGGAAGGATCTATCTTTCGAGGTAGGTGATCATGTTTTTCTCAAAGTTTCCCCGTGGAAAAGTGTGATGCGATTTGGTAAGAAATGAAAGTTGAGTCCAAGGTTCATTAGACCATATGAAATTATGGAGAGAGTTGGGTTAGTTGCATACTGAGTGGCTTTACCTCCGAGTTTATCTCAGGTACACAATGTTTTTCATGTTTCTATGTTAAGAATGTATATTCCCAATCCATCTCATGTGTTGAGCCTAGATGTAGTTCAGTTGGAAGAGAATCTCTCTTATGAAGAACAACCAGTCCAGATTCTTGACCGAAGAGAGCAAGTGTTGAAAAATAAGGTAATTCACCAGGTAAAGGTTTTGTGGAAAAACCATATGGTTGAAGAGGCAACGTGGGAATATGAAAATTCTATGAGGGATAAATACACCCACTTATTTTGATAAGTGAATAAAATTGCGAGGACGCAATTCCCAAAAGGGGGGAAAGATGTAACATCCAAGGTAAATAAAGAATAAAACATTTTCATATTTATTAATATTTAAAAATTAAATATTAATTTTACTTTAAAGGGGTTTCTATGTTCGATAGTGTACCCGATACACAACAAAGAGTTTTTTTGAAATCTTACGTTGCACACTAGTAATAAAATAATATTATTTTAAATGGTAATTAACACGTAGCCGTTGTATTGGCGGGAATGAATAGAAATAACTAAAATATGATTATATATGTTTTTTAAATGTTTCTTCATTTATCCAATAAAATATAAAGGCTTAAAATACGAAAAGAATTCAATTTTAGGCATATATACTCTAACATTCACAAATGGTCGACTTATCGCCTTTTGATGGAGAAATGTCTATAAATATAGTTTTGGTCACTATTATACATTCTATTGGACCAAATAAAATTCTTCTTTAGAATCGGGACATCAAAATTTACTTTGTGTAAATTTTTGGTATTTTTTCGATAAAGTTCATTTTTTAATTGAATAGTGAAAAATGTTGTATTTTAATTCAAAACCACTTTTTAATCTAATTTATTTACATGATTAGATTATATTTTTAATTTGTTTTAAAGTGAAATTAGAATATATTTTTACCATTTAATCCAATAGTGGTTGTTGGAATTAATTTCACTTTGAAATCGGACTTAAACTAGTGTCAATCTTTTGATACTTATTGTTTCATAAAAACACGTTATTTGCTCTGACAACGGGAATTAATTATTAAATTAATTAATTCAACTTATATGTTTTGAATTTTTTAAAATAGACTTAATTTTTGAATTCATAATATCAAATATATCTTAGGGTGAAGTTTTAGTATTTTTCTGAAAAACTTCAAATTTTGATGAATAGTGAAACCACTAAGTGGTACTTAAAAAACTGATTTTTTGTTTAAATTAAATTTTATCACCTCTGTGTTTTGAATTTCAAAAATCTGACATACATGGTTGTCATTAAGAATTAAAATTTTGTTCATTGGGATTAAAATAATTTTTTGGTGAATAGTAAATTTTATGTTTTTAATCGCGATTAGAGGTAATTAGTGTAATTTAAGGTAAAAATAATGTTTTAATAAAATGAAATGAACTTGAAACATGTACTACCCTTATTGTATGTGTCATGGCCGACCAAGAAAATCCACAGGTCAAATTGTGGACCCCATGGAGCCACTTTGGTTGGAAAATGACATAAATAACCTTTTATTTAAAGTTAAAATTAAAATGTCACAAACATGTGTTGTTTTACTAAAACAATTTTTACATGGGGTTATACAAGTCATATTTTTGACTATAAAAATTCATTAGAAAGATACAAAGTTTTCCTAAATCATGGTATATTTTTTATAATTTTCATACATTAAATAAATTAAATTATTTATGACACCATGATGATGCAGCGATTACCTCATTATTTAATGATTTAAATAAAATGAAAATATAATGTAACATATAAGAACTACACTTGTCAAAAACCTATTTTATGGGTATATTTAGAACCCTTATCACCTTATCCTCGAATTATATCAACGTGGTACCTTTTAAATCCGAAACTCATTTTAAAATAATGTAACATTTCTTTACTTTCCAAGAGTGCCCCTCCTCTCCTCTTATAAAAGGCCCCCACCTCTACCTCCTTACCCACATTTCCAAAGCCTTTGGCTTGGCCAAACCCTGCCCATTTTTTCTCTCCACATCCCTCTCTAACTCTTAGGAGCCTCAATTTGGGCATAAGTCTTCCCAAGGAATCCTTTGAGCTCAAATCAAAAAGAGTTACCCGATTTTAAGGTAATGTCTTCACTTGTGTTCTTTTGTTTTATTTTGCTTCTCCAACCCCCTAAACTCTTTTTATTCATTTTTATTGTAACAAATCCAGTATCTTCAATATACTAGGATGTTTTTATAAGAATAATTAGAGCTACACTTACACACATGTACATCTAATGGTTAAAGAACATACTGTTTCTGTGGATGGCGAATTTCTCCGTCACGAAACGATGATTGTTCAATATTTTTCTAACACCTCAAAGGTGGCCATAAAGATGCCACTATATTTATATATGATATATAATATGTTTATATTTTCCTTATTCTTCTGTATTTTTCATTTATGGCATACCTTTATGGTTTCCATTATGGGTTTACACGCTATCTTCATTTTAGGAAGTACAGACTACTGCCCCCGCAAAGTGATTTGTTTCGTTAATGCCATATGTGGGATGTATAAATGATGGATTTCAAGTTATTATATATGATGTTATAATGGAATTATAATATAACTTTATATCATTATTATATATTTCCATTAAAGTATGATATAGAAATGAAAGTAGCGTTCATGCGTACGTACGGCTTACCGTCTCCATGAACGGTGCATTTCATTTCTTACCCCCAAATGTAATGTACTTTTATAAGTACATATATATAATGGATATATATGATGTATGTTACATATTAATTATTAATATAATTCTGGAATTAAAATATACATACCTCTCATTTAGTTTTAATGCCATTAATATGACATAGAAATGAAAGTAGCGTTAATGCGTACATACGACTTACCGTCTCCATGAACGGTGCATTTCATTTCTTACCTCTAAATGATTATGTAATATTATAAATACCTGTATATTCTGGATATATATGATATATATGATATCCAAATCATGAATATCATTCTGGATATAATGAATATTTGACCACACGAACAACATGTAATTGTAAGAAGTCCACTTTCGACTTAAGAACCAAATATTTACAAAACAAACATTATTAACTTAAATGATTACATAATGTTTATAACATGGTAATAAGTGATATAAAAGTAGTAATGAACTTGAAAAAAGTTCTTAAGCAAGTAGAAATTAACTCAAGTTTATTATTCAGGACGTTAAGGAACGATTGAGTCAAGTCGGACCCGAGGTAGGGGACTTCGTCTCAATCTCCTTTCATTGAGGCATATTTTGTTTTATACACAACTTTATTTTATACATTGTATAAAACCCTTTGAATTTTACTTTTATACAAAAGGAATCTTTTTCTACGAAGCATTTTACTAATCGACAAAAAGGAATGTTTCTTTTAACGTATGCGGTGACAACGACCTTTTCCACCACCACGAGTATTATTTGGTCTTTGGCATCCTCAACAAGCCATAAATGATTTTTAAAATGAAATAAATACCATATAAGCTTTTATGTATTTTGGTATTGAAAATGGTTTTTATAATGGATTTGTTATGTCAATATATTTAAGTGATATATTGTGATCAAAGTGTGGAAATGTTTTCTTTCCAATATATTTGTTTTATGTCTTATGATTTTATAATGGTACATAGACATTTGACGGGTGGTTACATGATAAAACATATGACGGGTGGTGCCGTGAATACCAGGACGGGTGGTTATGTTATAACCTCCAATGCATTGGGTATGGAAGTTGGCCGTATGGATATTCCATTAAGTGATATGTGTGGAAGTCGACCGTATGGTTATTACATTTATGTATGTTTATGTCCCAAGTTACCTTTATATGTTATGTGTTCTTTATATGGGTTTTATGGTAATCTTTTGGTTACAAAAGGTTATGTATTGATCTCTTATTTAGTGGAGAGTTTTTACTACTTCATAAAGGTGAAAAGTGTTACTTTGATAAAGTATACATGGTTTACTAGTTGTTTTGAAAAACTAACAGTTTTCATTCTTTGTGTATCCCTTGCTGAGCTTTTTATGCTCACCCCAAGTTTTTTTGAAATGTTTTTCACAGGACATAATTTTGAATAGTGTCAAGGATGGGATCAAGGGAAGGTCATGCTATATAAAACATGGAACTAGACATGTTTCTTTTTAAGAGTTTTTATTTTATGGAAACTTAGTAGAAGTGTCTACTTTGTAATCTTTTAAGATGTAATAGTTAAGATCTAATTCTCTAAAACTCTAAACCTGAAAAGATCCTCAATGGGAATTATTCATTTAATTCAATATTAAGTAAGGTTTAAGGCTGGGGACTTATATATACTGGGGATTACACGTGATTATTATCCTAGGTTGGTCTGATGTTACTGGGACTGACCAGAGATGTGTGTACCAATTAAGGGGAGGAAAACAACATACTTTTTTTTTGTTGGGGTTGACAATATCTTACCACTGATCGGGGTTGAAAAAGACATACTACTGATTGGGGGATTTTTTAGTGTCATGCAAGACAAAAAGAGGGCATGCAGTTTAAAGTTCTCCAGGACGGGGGGGGGGGACCAACGTTAAGTAGTCAGGACCGATGGGAGTTGGGCTAGAACCTCATGGAGGCTTCTTACATACCTTTCCTTGTTTGGGATCAAAGTCCACATTGTTCGGAATATGTGTTGGTGTACCAACATCAAGTGCATGGCATCAATGGGTGTTGGGATTTAACCCCATTGAGGCTTCCTATGTACCTTGATTTTAAAGGATCAATGTCCAAATAGATAGGAATTGGTGTTGGGTATTACACTCCAGGGAGTCCCATAGAGGATTCCATGGTTGATGCTTACACTAAGCCCACACGAGTCATTCTCATTGTGATAGAAAGAGGCAGCAAAGACATGACGATCATGTCATGAAATGTGTATCTTTGGGAAGTGGAGTGGGGCTTACACGTGGTTATCATCCCAAAATGGAAACATGGGATTATGCGTTTTTACCATCCTAGAGAGGAAACTGGGGATTACGCATGGTTAGTTTCCCAAATAAGAAATAGGGGCTTAGGTGTGGTTAGAAGCCCAGAGAGGAAATAGGGGCTTATGCGTGGTTAGAAGCTCAAAGAGGAAACAAGGTCTTACATGTGGTTAGCATCCCAATGAGGAAAGAGGGGATTATGCTTTGTTACTAGTCCAAAAATTAAATAGGGGATTATGCGTGGTTAGTGGCACTTGGATATGGATATTGGGAATTACTCCAAGATGGAGGCCTAAGTGGCAATAATTACTAACGAGAGGGGGATTTTACATGGAAGAGAGGAGGGTTCTGGTGCCCATCCTACCATCTAGTCATTTTATAGAAAAAAGACAGAAGGACTATGGATGCTTCCTCCTGCAAGAAAGGCCAGCGGCTTACACCAAGGTGGTTTCACTTTACCCACAGACAGACACCGCTCCAGCAAAGGGGATCACATTCCATTTGAGGATGATCTCACTCCCGTGGAGACTTGTGCAAATGGAGAATTTCTTAGGTGGGGGCACCCCGCCTGTGATGCATGGGGAGAGGCCAGATTTTAACATCATGTGTTAAGGATGATGACTCTTGGTAGTTTAACATCCCGCAGCTTGGACGATGTGGGTTCACTTCACACCCTAGGACTTACATAATTGGCATGCTTTGACCCTTGGTGAAGGGAAGGCACTAGCGATGCCATGGTGGGGGTTGTTATGAAGTAATCCATTGAGTGGTCTACATTAGCATGGCTATTTGAAGAATAAATAACCATTAGTATGCATATGTGAGGAAGCATGAAGTGAATCAATGCAACACAAAGCATCGTCCAAGGGACTTTGAAATAAATTCGTGCAAACATGGATGGTCGCATGAGAAAAGGAGTTGTAGAGAAAAAGGGTTTATAGGAAGAAGCCTCATGAAGCTGTGGGGTTCCATGTAGTGAAGGGGCTTTGTAAAGGGGTATACTTCATGACATGAAGTGTCCTAGACTTGTCATTGGGAATATGTTCGTATGGATGGAGCTTCGCGTAGTGGAAAGGATTTAGTGGAGCAGTGCTTCACGAAGCAAGGGTGCCCTGCGAAGCATAGCATTGCCAAGAAATGTGCTTCACGACGCAAAGTGAACCAAACTTAGCATGACAGTTACATGTGCATGGAGGTTACTTTGTGAAGAATACATGCTCTGGGAAGACTCGAGTTCCCTTGGGGATCCCCTTCCTTAATAAAGTCCCATGGGTTCCGCGAAGGGAATCCCCCTTTGAAGAGGGGTTAAATTTAAGAAAAGGGAAAGGCACTTCATGATGCTAAAGTACCTTGAAGAGATCATGGTTTGTAGAGTAGAAATTACATTGTGGTTTGAGAGCTATGACAGATAAAGGTTAGGGGATCCATCATTTGGGCTCGAGGGGAGCCCAATATTTATAGGCAAGAGGCGCTGCGAAGATGAGCTCTCTTGGCGCGAATACACGTGGAATTTTGTCGTAACTGTAGATCCTCCATACTACTTTCTCCGTAGTGGCTTCACAAACGTTAATCAGGTTCATGTATCCTCTCACCTCCTTGCTCCGCAGTGGCTTTTCCAATGTCAATCTAGTTCACAGAGCCTCCCGCCTCCTTGCTCTGTGGTGGTTTCGCAGAGGGGGATATTCGCGCCGGCCGCGGTGCTGTGGGGCTCTGCAGATGAGATTTGTGAGGCATCCCTAAGGGATTCATGTTTTTTATTTCTTTTCCCAAATGATGGATCCAACATAGTTCTATCAAGTTGGAGTCAATAGAGAAGCCACCTTCCTTTAGGGTTCTGGAAAAATCGACCCACAAGCATTCGTACCCCAAATCTTTCAAATGCATAACCAATACTGCTCTAGATCCCATTCCCTAAAATCCAAAAGACAAAAAATTAACACACAAGGCAACCAAATCCCTAGATCTACATGAAACAGAAGTAGATCTATAAAACCATGAAAGAGGGATATATAGATCTAGAGGATACCAAAGAGAAACCAAGAGGAGAGACTTAACCAGGAAGAACTGACCACAATCCACCAAGAAAATCCTTTGATTTGCATCCAAAACATATGGGGGACCACCTAAAACCTTTGAGAACCCAAAATAACGAGTGATTCTCAAGTGGGATTAAATAATGAATTAAAAGAGGCAACATTGAGGGAGCCTAGAATTAAAAACCCCACCTTTATGTGGCTGCACGGTTAGCCCACATAGTTTGGAAAACCGTGTGCTAACTGTGTGCATGCCACTGACCTGAGAGAAGGGATCTACACGGTTTCCTCACATGGTTAGGAAAACCGTGCACAGGCCGTGCAAAGCATAGTATCACCCCGTACATAGTTTCATAGAGAACCCACATAGGTTCCGCTAACCGTGCTTATACTGTGCACCCTTAGAAAAGCCTACAAACATACACAATACCATTCCAGACACTCCCAACCTCTCCCCAACTCATCCCAAATACATTAAACACATAAAAAGGCATAAATAAATGCTACATACCTCAAACCAGGGGGTTTTACATATACAAATAGTTTAATAAGAAGTATTTTCAAAAACACCATTTTTGTTCAAATACCTCAGCCATGTTAAAAAGTATTTTCCTTATGATATTTAGACCTCCAATGTTCATATGGCATACCGAATATATGATTATAAATATTCTCAAACATATTTTAATTTTTAATTTTTAATTTTATTTCATTATATTTTTCCTATATTTTTTATTTATGTACTTATTTTTTGAAATCAAAATAGGGGACAAAGATGACGAAAAATTTGTTCCTTTTTGTTTTACCTTCATAATAGATTCATATATTTCTTACTGGTAAAAATGTAGAATAAATTTTACAGTTACTTTTATTATTTATTATGGATAAATTTATTAATATTTTGTGTTTTTGTTTTGTGTTTCATATTATATCCAGGTTGATAATTTTAATTTCAACTAAATATATTTTAAAAGGAGATAATGTTGGTTTACATATATTTATATATTTATCTTATATATATATCTACAAGGGAGATAATTAGGGTGTAGTATCATTCACTAAAAAAAATAAAATATTGTATTTATTCTATAATAGATGTTGGAAAGAATAGAAGAAAAATTAAATATCCTAATGAACACATAGATATTTCATTTAAAATTTAGTTCCATTATTCAAAATTTCACGTATATATTGTGATTTTTGAAAATTGGGTATTATTTGGAGGTTATAGATTATTAAATTAAATTATTAATTTATATGTAATATTAGAATATACATCATACTAAAATTATTTGACTTATGTTTCAACAAGAATTTATATATTTTCAAAATTAACTTCTAATAAATGAATTGTAAAATACCAGAACATTAACTGATTTATGAAAATCTCGTGATCTGATGTAGAAATTCTATATTTCTTCCATCAGATTTATAAAATATTATAGAAGTGACAGTTTAACCCATTAATAGAGGAAAACATTTATTGATATCATCAACATATGAATATCCTTATATCGAATATTTTATACATGATACAATGTTTTTTGGAATTTAACAGTTGGAGTTTGTAACAATGTTTCCAATAAATAAAGATATATCTTGAGCATCAGTAGAATACATATGAACCTATTAGAATTCAGGATTATAAATGTTTCTGTTCAGTTGGAATATTTTCAATTTCTTGTTGCTGATTAAGGTTTTGATCATTGTAATTTCACTTTCGAAGTGTTTCAACTATGATCTTTGGATTTGTGAGGTTTGAAATGTATAACTGTTAGTATTTTTATAGTAACCGTTATACTTATGATCCTACATGATCAAGGTTATTTTTGCGTTGGAAAATTAAAAATATAATCATATAATCAAGGGATTCAATGGATATGAAGACAGATCTTAGGAACTTCCATTTTCTGGAAGTCTAGTTACGATGTTCTATTGATAGTTATTGTAGAAAAATTCATTGGATTTGAAAACAAATCATTTGATTGAAACAAAGTTAGCGATATACTAGGTTAGGTTTATATTTATGGATAACACTGATAAAGTTTATAGATATACCGTTCTATTTATTTACAAATTATTTTTTAAAAAATTTACTTTAAATGACTATTTGGTTTTCAGATCAATACTACATGTTTTTTTTAAAAACATTTATTGAATTTTAGTTACTATAATGTATTTAGTTTAAGTTCCTACTAAATAAAATATTTCATCAATAGGTTAAAATAATGATAATTTAATTTACATTGTGTAAATTTTATTCCAATACAGCATATCTTTCAATTACTCTAATATTTGATTTCATTGTTAATTTGAAAAATCAGTAAATATATAATTCCATTGATAATTTGAATAATTGATAATTTTTTTGTTAAATAGGATAAAAAATATATTTATTTTTTATTAATAACTCACCACCCATAATTTTCTTTTAATTACCACCACACCTCCAAAAACAACTCATGATAATACTCATCTTTATATATATTATTCTTGAAAAAATAATTAATTCAATTAAACTCAATAACTCTTCTATGCTTTGATATACTTCATCAAATAAAATATAATCAACTTACCAATTCATTTGGATTGAATCAAATATTTTTAATTTTATGTAGAACCACTTTGAAGGGATCAGAAATTTTTAGATATGTTCTATATATTTTATCCTTGAATAGAAATTTAACATATTCTCATATAAAATTATAAAATACAGAATTAATTTATCTCTTCAATTTATTATCCTTTAATTTTACTAAAATCAGGCTTAGATAATGGATAAAATAATATTAATTAAAATTTTAATGTAAAAAATAAATCCGGAGGCATCATACTTGATTTCCCCTTCTGAATATTTAATTTTGTAAACTCAATTTTTTTAGAACAAAGTTAAAAATTTTCTAAGCATGTTATGAATTATAGGCTAATTATGATGACTCATACACTGAGTAAAATGAATCATACAATCCTTATAATCAATTTTATATTGATCCAAATGTGGCATATTCATTTAAAAATGAATCATAAATTTCAAATACCTTTTCAAAATTATAATTTTTACTATGAATGACTCATACATATAAGGAAAAGACTCATATATATAGTCTTGAATGACACATACACTTTTCAAAATGACTCATATTCACCCTTCTCCTTATTAATATTTTTGATGTCTCCACTTAGATGACACACAAAGAAATTCAATATGAATCATACATAGATATCCTTACATAACACTTTTTCTATCACAAAATCGAAATATATGTTTCTTTAAATTATATTAGATTACATAGAAAATAATTTTAATCTATCTTAATCATCCTCAAAATTATCAAGGTCCAACTCCAAATAATGTAGAGGGATTATTAGAGTAACTCTATGAAACATTATGATTCTTCCAAAGTTCTTTTGTAGTGGAGATAAATAACCAGAATACTGTAACCCAAATATATTACTTCAACAATAATATTCAAGCACTAAATTCAGTAAATTTCATCCATTATCCAAGAGATATTTTTCACTAAATACAAAATATATATTAGTATGTATCACTTATATGGGATCTCTAACTTCAGACTAGATTCTTTTAAACAATGGACTAGATTTTACAATTTAAAAATATTGACATCAGGTTTCCATTACAGATTCCACAACCCACACTTTCCAATTATTTGTATAAAATTGATAGTGATAAAGACAATTATCATTTTCCTATTATCTAACTTTTCATAGCTATACAAACAATCTATCCAGTAATTATGAGTATTGGTAGTAGGAATATGTCTAACCAGGTATTCTAAAGATAGTACTCATATTTTTTCAATACATAACCAAAACTTCTCATTGTTATGCAGATACTTACCGATTCATCCAATATTCACACATAGACACACACACATATATATATATTGATACTTTTTGGAAAAAAGTACAACCAATAAACCAATGTACCCTTCAACTTTAATTTTTTGGATATGGGGGATGAATGAGTTCACAAATCTGAACCTTTAATTCTTGGAAGACTCTTACCAAAGTAGCTAAGGACAAAATAAATGATTGAAAAGGGATATTTCTACATAAATTTGATGAATAAATAGTTTAGTTTAATATTTTTCAATCCGGGAAATACCCAATGTAAAATCAATCAAGCAATCAAGTGGACATTATTGAGTGGTTTTATACTGAGTCATTTCCTAATTTCAAAAGTATTGAATCAACACTACATGATTATGAAAATGACCATTTTTTTACTAGTAAATTTTATTTGTATGACCATAAACATGTCAGGTGTTAAGAGGATTTGAATATTGAAAAAACTATATATAAGGCAAATAAAATATTTAATTTCAATGTTGTTTTTTAATACTACATAAAATAAAAAGTTTTATAAACCTATTTTATATTATTATAAATAATCCAATAAAATTTCATGTAAATTATATTTTTTGAGATAGAAAATTAATAAAATTGATGATGGTAATTTAGATTCTTATTTTTTTACTCTTCCTAGTATTTCATCAAGAAATTACAATTTTTTCACACTCCATTGGACCTATGTTTGATGCAATGAAAAATAAAAAACTAAAGGTATTGGAAACACATTAGGTGTTGAGGTAATGTTTTGAGTATATAAAACCCTTATTTTCATGTAATAACATCAACCTATATTTAAACTAGTATAAATACATGAGAAACATATAATGTTCTACCTAGATGAGGATGATAAATTTCTTAAGATAATTATTAATGAGTTTTCAAAAGAGAATTAAAATAAAAAATTTCAATTATTTAGAAAAAATAAGAAATCCATTGGATGGATGTTAGTTAACATGACTGTAATTAGTCCATTAAATTATAACCATTGCATCTTATTGGACAATAATGTCAAAACTATCGTGAAATTTTAATTTAGGTAAAATTATACTTTTAATAAAATTTTAAAAATGAAGTGACTACCTTGATGTCTGATGAAATCATTTTCTCAATTTCTGATAGCTAACGGGTGGCTTATCAAAAACTTTCATCTAAAGGTTTACTATAACATTTAAAATAATAAATTTAGTAAAGTCATTACTATTATTCTTTTAAAAAATTTTGTGTTTTTATTGATTAGAAAATTTTAAACCATAAAGACCAATTTTCCACCTAATTAGTTGATTTCATTCGAGAAAGGCATACATGATAGTCACTTTACTACTTTCTTGAGAGATTTTATGATATTTTAAAATTTATATTTAACCTAAATCATAATAAGAAAAGCCCTTAACTTATCCCCTTGGCACCCTTTCTTATATAATAATGATTTTCATATTTATAATTATACATTCAACTTTTAAGGGTGTATAATGATTAGATTTTTGGAATTTTTAGAGGAGTGTATAAAGAAATTTGTGGATGATTTCACATAACAAATTCTACATTTTATATTTTTTGAAGAGTATTTGTTTTTTTTCTCAAAACGTTCACTGAAAAAATAATTTCCCCAATTATGATGAATTCAATTTTATTCAAGAAAGAGAAATTTTTTTGGGACATGTAATATCCCACGATATAATTCATTATTATCAATCTAATGTTAATTTATTTAATTTAATTTTGTATATAAATTCAATAAGGTATATAAGATATTTTCTTGGAAATTATTGATTTTATATGAAATTTATAAAATAATTCAGTAAGACCACCATGCCATTATCAATGTGACTCCAAATATAACCTTAAATATACATTTATTAGTAAAGTAATCAATGTTATAGGGAGATGAATAAAATATTGTTTCCCCACATATTATCTAGTCAACAAGGTGGTATTTACCAAATGAACTTATGAATAATTGACATTCCCTTTAAATTAGTTTTGATTCAAATACTAAAAAGAAGCCTGTTATAATAGATTTTTCATTTCAAAATATATATCAAGCACAATTTACCTCCACCACCACTCAAAATGAGTTATTATATGTTATGTTTTATTTATTAAACTATAAATACAATATATTTCTATCTAATGTTTCAGTCTTTACTATCCAATTTTTAATTAGAAATTAAATGATGAAAAATAATGGAAAAAGGTTTATGAGGTGGATTTTTTTATTAGTATACATTGATATAAACATTAGAAATATGAAATTTTGAGATAAATGAGTGGTTGTTTTTTTAATTCCACTACCAATTATTTTGAGTAATAAACATTAAAAATGTACACCAATCAAGGACTCTTTTCCAAATGAGGTATCACATACCATTAAGAATATTATTCCATGGTACTTTGATTTTGTGAAATCGATGGATATAAATGAATTACACCACTAGTTTTCAAAGAAGTGCGTTTATAAGCTAGTGAGTGAGTCCAAAAATACAATTGGGATAATACTTAATAATTAAATCATAGAAGAGATCAAATAATTAGGATATTCATCCAAGATTTTGTAATATAATAAATGATGAATTTTTTCTATACATTGTGTTTTGGTGGTCATTTTAGACTGAAAATAATCTCAATGAAATTTCATTATCCATTATTATTTTTGGAAATAGTTTTAAGGATTTATTTTAATTTTATAGAAAATGTTAAACCAACTAGTTTTATTGTAATATTTCTAATAGATATGGGATTCCAAAACAATTCTTCTTATTTTAGTTTTATATTTTATATAAAAAACTCATTTGACCATTTCTAAAATATTCTGAATGATTATAAATTTTATTTACTGAAAATAATGTTTCCAAGAAGGTAAAAGCTATTCACATTAAAAATGTTGATGAAAAATTTGTTTCAGAATTTATGGGATCCAATATATTTTGGTGGTTTATGAATCCAATGTTTATTATCAATGACCAATGAACCCATTGTTTTTAAGTAACATTAAAATCTCTTTAGAGGAATGATAGATTTCAATATAGGATTTATACACCCTATAATTCCTAAATAAATTTAATGATTATGTTGTAAAATAGATATATAAAACATATTTTGGAGATTTAGTTCAACAGAAACATACTGTATTGGAGATTAAGATCAGATAATTTTATTTGTTCTTATAAAACTGACTATAAAATTCTAATTGGAATGTTTGATTTTAGACCAATGAATTGTAAATCATGTTATTTAACTTAGTAGTTTGACTATAAATCTACTTCAACATTCAAGATATCCAAGATGAATATGTTTGAATCAATGAAGAAATTTTTGTTAATAAATTTATTTGAATAGATTAGAAAACATTATTATGAAAAGTCCAATAATTTCAATACAAAAAATAAATTTATTAAATCAAAATTATCATAAAAATGAATTCAAAGAAAGGGATAAATTGTTTATATTTGAATAGAGGATCATGTTATTTCTAAAAAACAATTCATTCTAAAATATATGGACCATTTAATATTAATTGTTTTTTTCCATTTTGTGATGTTTATATTAAATAACTATAAAAACAAACACTACTTATGTAAAATTATAATATATGAAATCTATTTAGGGAGAGTTTTCAAGATCCTAAATGGGAGGATATTCAATGTAAAGACTCTAAATAGAAATGAGGATATGTTTTTCCCTTAATTATCTATTATTTATGTTCTTTTATCATATATTTTGTTTTTTGTTTCTCTGAAGAACCATTACACAATGCATTAATTTCAATGAATATGTGTGTGCGGTGGTGGGGGAGACAACCATTGTTAGAATTGAGTTCTGTATGTTATTTTGGTCATTTTATATTTATATTTTTTATTTTTCAACGATATTTTCTTTCATTTTTATATGTTTCATTTTCATTCATGTAATTTTGTCTTAAATTTGGGGGATCATATTTGAATACCTTTATAAATTTTAGAATCCATTTTAATGGGTTAATTCAATTGAGATGTGAAAATTAGAATTTGTGGATTATGAAATGATATTTACTTTAAATAAAACATTTTACCTAGTTTTAGTAAAGAACAATAAATTTTTAATCTCTACCCATGAGTCATTATTCATATTTTGAAATCAATTACTAAGAAGATTGTTTAATTATGAATTTTATTCTGAATGATCCCACGTTTTGAGTGCACCAAATATGGTTTGGTTAACAGGAATTCTCAATATTTGTATTAAGACCATAGTGCTTTAAGGAACTTCTATTGAAAATTATTGATATTTTTTTTATTGTAAAATATTTTTTGTATTGTACTTGTATTATAAATTTTCATTTTCATTTAATCCTTATAAGCCCTTATTATCCTTGAAAAAGATGGTTAATAATCCATAATTAAAACATTAATCCCTATCCAACCTACTCTAAAAGTAAATATCAAAATCAAATTTTAACGTAAGTATGGTGATTTTGTTTCTTATCCATTTTTTCATCATTTAGAGATGAGTTCTATGGAAAAATAAGTCTCACAAGGAATTTTAATGTTTCATTAACTAAAATCATTTGGAATATAATTTAAAAGATAAAATTCTCAAGGTGAATGATATGTTCTATAAAAATAATGAAACATAAATTTTAGGAGGCTCAAAGGGAGAAAAATTTACACAATCTGGGTTGGGAAGTTCATATCCTTGTTCTAAGTTCAATAAATTTCTCTCTACCACCAAAAATTAAAATTTAGTATATAATTTCAAAATAAAAATATAAGAGAATAGATATTAGAGGTAGTGGGAGGAAAAAAAAATTTTATTACTTAATTTCCATTGTGTGAGTAATTCAAATTTTTTTTAAAGGTTTTGAGAAATGAATCATTATGTGTTGAGTGAGGAAGATTCCACTATTTACTGAAAGACAATAATAATTCCCTTTTCATCAAAAAGAAATAATCCTCCTTTTTATACCCCAAAAATTTTAACATTTGAAACATGTTAATCCTTAATAACTGAATATCCCTAGAATTTCTTAGTGATTAATATAAGTACTTGTCAAATTGGGTGAAAAGTTTGGAACTCATTAAGCCAATTTGATCCCTTTCATGTTTTTTTATAAGAAATTATTTTATTAAATTCATATTTTTATGATGATAGAAATAATTTAGTGAGATATTATTTTATATGAATTGGTATATGTTTTGTGTAAATTCAAAGATTCACAATGATATATTGATAATTAGATGATGAAAATAAATAATAATTAATGTAAAGTAGATTATGTAGAAAAAAAATATATGTTGTTTCATAAATACCCCTATGTCCATAGAGAGGACAAATTTAACTATTTTTCAGAAGCAATATTATAGAGAAAATTAAAATAATAGAAACCCTAGGTTGAAGGATTTCTTAAAGCAATGGGGTGAATAATAACCTATATTGTTAAAATGTCACCAACCACACAATAATTCCATTATGATACTATGAATGGTGTTTGGAAGTCCGAAAAATGATATCACTATATAGATGTTATAATTAAACCATACTACATCGAGTAGGAAAATTATACATAGATATATTTCCTTATCACATTTGAAAATAATAAGTTTTCACTTGATACAAAACCTATTTGGTGTTTTCAGTCAACTCTGCTAAATTTATGAGTTGTAGTATTCTGGGAAGTCTAGGCCACTTTTATTCAACCCAACTTCATCCAAACAGATTTTTCCACACCATTCCAATAGGATGGAATATGTAAAAATGGATTTAATGATCCAAATAAAGAATATGGAATTATGGTTTTTGATGAGGTAGGATTATTTTGGATACCATGGTGTTGAATTGGGTTTCTCTCAATTGCTTTGTTTTTCAACATTACATTGGTAATACATAAAACTCCAACTTGTTATCGAGTCCACGTCATAATTGTAGATAAATTTATAGAGTGCATATTATGACCATTTTTAAATTGCATTTAAATTATATAATCCACACTATTTTTTCATTTGAAGAGAAATTTGATCAATTTTTATTTTTTGAAATTTTATTAGATTTATTATGAATAGAAATTAATTTATGACTATAAGTTTATTAATTAATTTATAGTATTTTTTTAATGAGACAAAATAATTTATTTTATTTTATTTACTTTTAGAAAAAAATTCATTTTTAACTTGAATGGGAACTATTTTGGCCGAGGATTTGTTTATTAATATGATATTCTACCATATGTAAGATATATTGTAAAAATTGGGATGTTTGGTTGATGTATAATATAATTAATGACCTGGGAGAATATGTAAGACATTTGGAACTATGAGTGGAAATATATAAAATCAAATATGTTATATATCATCCAAATAATATCATACATTTTTTCTTTAATGTGATTCTGGATAAGTACAATATCATACGTAAGAGCTAATGAGTGAAAATTAGAAAATTTCGTTTAGGTTACATATATATTATTATTTTGTACATATGGAATTTATTTCTTATATTTTAGTAGAATATCATATTTATCCTTCAAACAATTTTTTTTTCAAATGGGAATATCATATGTATCAACTATATTGGATGTATATTATATGGATGAAGTGAAATTATTGTCTATCATGTCTATTGGTGATATTTATATGTGAATTTTTTATGTATCACGTAATATATTCATATTTTTTAATCATGGGTTATTTTTCAAAGGTATTTTAGTAAAATATTGGGCTTTTTGATGTTTTAATAGAGTTAATCACATGATGTTTTACCTTTTTGAATTCATAAAAAGAATATTATGTTGCATGGCACTTGCAGTTGCCTCAAAATGTGATATATTGGATCAAAATATGGAAATTCATCATTCCACAAGGTATAAAGTAATTATATGATGAAACTTTTAGTAATTTAAATTCCATTAAATGTTCGGAGGTTCCCATAAAACAAAATAGTGATAAACAAACCTTATCAAATATGAATATTATAAAATTGAGGATTAATATTCATTACACGTTATAAAAAATCACTGCCTAGAACATATAGGTTTAGTTTATTTGGAGATTGGATATAATACCTACATATTTTACAACATCTTAGTCATATCCCATAAATAGTGTTCGGACATGATACCTTTATCGGTATGTAATAGAAGACATTATTCTTACTATCCTGTTAAATAGAAACATGTGAAATGATGAAATCATATGCTCAATATGGGTAAACATGAGCCTATAAAATTTAATATCATAAGTGTGAATAATACAAGCATGTGATAATGAGGATATAGTCAATGTTCTTGGATAGATAATATAATCATACATAATAAAACATACATAATAAGTCTTGAGTCACATAATAATAATTCTGGAAAATATTAGACATGGGTAATAGGAGTGTGGATAAATAATTGAACAATCATGATCCGTAAAAATATAACATAGGCATATGAATATTGAAAATATATAAGAATAAAAAATAATTTCTCATGTAAAGGATCAATTCCAGTACCACCATCACATAGTTTTTAGATTCCCATACCAAATTGGATTCACGTCCAATTCTTGTAAATATATTATAAGAGTCCTATAGTTGATTGGGTTAACTCAAAAGTACCCTACATTCCAAATAATAGGATATAAGGCTTCAATAAATTAATTTTATGGCCATATAATCTTAGGATAATCCATTACGTAATAAAAAACCATACACATGTGTGCCACATGAACATCCAAACATTCATACCTCCATCATAGATTAATTAACTGGGGAAAATGAAATGGGTTTTCAAGAGGTTTTTTATAATCCATAAAAGTAAGTCATATAAATAATTAACATGGATGATATGATTGGATAATATACTCCATTAATCATAAGAAACATTAAATTATATTTAAATATATGGAAATTTTTTTAAGAGAATTATAAAATTACCATGAGATATAACAAGGAATACAATATAATTTTTTTGATAAAATTAAATTTTAATGATAGTTATTTATAAATTTCTTTTATAAAATTTACATTGTAAAACGATGAATATTTATTGAGAATTGTTCTTAAATAAAATAAGAGAAGTTCATTTGAAAATGATATTTCATGGTGAACTTTTAAAAAAAGGATTCCTTTCACACATTTGTAAAGAAATTCGAAGCTTGGAGAAAATAATTTTACAGAAAATGTTAAAAGAATATTAATTTTTTAAATAAAATAATTTAAATAATAAAATACCAGTAAATAAATGAATTATATATCAGTACATCTATAAAATAATAAATATAATATGTAAATATAGGGGGGAAAACCATTACATTTACTCCTGAATTCCGTAGAAGTGCTTTAACATCATATATAATAATAAATGACTTATTTTATAAACATATTCATATATATATATATATATATATATCCTTTTATAGTCTTCAATTATTATCAATCTTTACACATATATTTGTCTTTTGTTATTTATTTTCATCATTGTATGTTAGTAATATTTATTGTTTCACACATGTTTCCTAATGGTGATATCCATTATTATTATTTTTTAAAATGTTAATCATTCCAAAATTATTCAAGTTAGTGGAAACATTGTGGTTCTGTTATTTTTTTAGTACAATATTATTTTTATGGAAGGTATGGGTATGGTTCATGATAATAGATTCTTTGGCGAACATGATTTCCATGATGTACCAATAAAAATGGGTTAATCTATAATGATCATTACTTTTCTGGAACACTTATAAAATAATATTCATATATAAATTAATATATAATTAATATATTTCTAATATGAAATTCTTTAAACTCATTCATATTGAAAATGGTGAAGGTAGTATAACATCGTTCATTTAGGTGGTTGAATTGAACCAAAGAAGAACCTGTTATAAATATAAATGTTTAATAGTATAGTGTGAAACAATATAAATAAATTTTATTTATATTAATAATGATCTTAATAGAAACAAATTATATTGTATAGTGATATTTAGAAATAGTGTATATTATAATGTAATTGAAAAAATAGTAAATCATTATGTATTTACTTTTATGAATTCTCTCTATCTTGAAATCGGTTTACTTCATTCTGAATGATTTTATATTATTTATTGAGAGAAGATGATAAAAAATATTAAAATTAATTTAAGAGTACATAAATAGGTAGATATTCAAGAGATAATATAAATAAAAGGTTTTTTTATGAAGGGTAGAAGATGGTTCCTCTTATAGGTTATTTTTGAGTGTAATTTTTGGAAATACACATTCCATAATGCATAAGGTTTTCATTGTGAAAATAAAATGGATAACAATTTTGAAGATAATTTATATTTTCTATCTATACTCTCATCCAAATAATTTATAGATAAGTTTTTCTAATAATTTTGGTATTTACAACTCATTTTTTTCCGTTTTACCTCATTTTACCTATACTGTGTTAACTCAAATTTTAACTCCTTAAATTATTATTTTAGTAATAACGATATTTACCTTGTTATATGTTTTCAATTGGATGATTATGAATTTATAATACCTTTAATATAATTCAATGTCAAAATTGTACAAATTTTTCTATTAAATTTTAAAAATAAAATATATAGAAAAAACATTTTTTAGAAAATATGACTTTTTAAAATTTAAGTGTTATTAATCCTATTTGAGAACAACTACTAATAGATCAACTGATAATATTTTTTTTATACATTTAATTTTTAGAATAACCCTTTAATATTTATTGATTTAAATTATGTATATAATAATAGAAAACACTTAAAAATCATTAAAACCCCTCATTTAAAATTTTATGAATTTTATCATTGCCTGTTAAAATAATTTATTTATCTTCTAAATAGTCAATTTCCTTAATCAATTAGTTTTATAATTTTATTTATATTATATATATATATGAAGTCATTGTTTTAAAAAATTATTATAATCCTAATAAAAATATATATTTTTTAAAATATTTTTATTTATTATTTTATTTTTGTTTCAATAGAGAATTGTATTTTTCTGAATTATTGTTATTTTATTTATTTATAAAAAATAACACAACATCAATGTACCAGTTAGATACATGTATAAAAATGATCACATATCCCACAATAACAAACACATGTGTTTTATATCAGACAACCATATGTCAAACAAAAATATATATAATGTCTATATTCGGTTCCTACATATATCTATATACTTACATGGATTACAAAAAATCAGTCATCATGTTTATTAAATACTATCCCAAAATTTTTATTATATTTCTAGTGTTTTTACTTTGTTAAATTGTAATAATTGGGTGTATGGTCTTCATGGGAATCCCATAGGAGAATGATTTAATCTTCATATTTGATTTATTTTCTTGTAGATTACCTCCATTAGTAGTTTTATTAAAGATGTTTGTATTTTAATATCATAATTTATTAATTTTTATCTTTATTTGAAAAATTTTATCTCAATAAAATACAGCATGGGTTGTTACTCTACAATAGTTTTCGTTAAACAAGCTATTTATCAATGTATTTAAAGAGAAATAAATAGTAATATTGTGGGATATTACATTCTAACCCCTTAAAAATAATTTCATCCTAAATATTTCAATACTCTAATGAACAAATTATGGGATTTTTACATAATTACTTCCAAATGATACCACATTTCATCCTCCAATTTTCGAATTCCTTTTTGAATTTAAACTTTTGGGGTTGTCTTGATTCATAATTCATGATATCTATAATCCAATACTTCAATCAACCATTCTCGTAATAGACATCAGGTTCCATTAGTACTACATATATGCTCTATACCTAAAATTAGATAGGTATATTCTTCCTCAAAATTGATATCTGGAACTCAAAAAACAAAAGGGGGAGGGATGGTGTAAGTGATATATGATATCCACACATCCCTACATGATCAAGGATTTCAAAAAGGACCTATATATCTAAGGATCAACTTCACTATTTTCTATAATCTCATAACTACCTTCTATAGTGATTTTTATAAGAATACAATATCTTCAAATTAATAATCTAGATATCAGTGATGATTATTAGTGTAGCTCTTTTGTTGTCTTTGGATAGTTTTAATGTTCCACTGAATGGTTTTAAACTTATATAAAATATTCTATGAATGGTATAGACCCCTTAACATATACACCCTATCTTTATCCAAACATGTATGAGTTGGGAACATCTTCCCATAAAGACCCTCATATTGTGCCCTTTTAATGCTAAAATAGAAGATTTTTTATATATAATCTCTACCGAAGTAAGATGTTGATCCCAAACTCATTTTAAATCAATTAAAAGAAATCTCAAAATATACACTAGAGTCCAAATGTCCATTCCTATTAACCATGAATCTGGGGATGATAAGAGGAGATAAATCTTAACTCTATGTCCTATTATTGTTAAATACTTCCCCATGAATTCAATATAATAGTTACGTTCTGATTAAAAATGGAACTAACTCTTGGGATGACCAATCAATGGTCATATATGTGAAACTGCATCACCCAAATGGTCTGTTGAAAACAAATGACCTCTTATTTGGTGAGAGACTCTTAGTTGTCGACGTCGGGGGTTGTAATTGGCCAGAACACAGTGGACGACTGATTTATAGTGAGGGTGTCCCATAGGAATCCCTATCCAAAAGTCCAGGCCAACTATTCATTATCCAAGGATTAAACTGGTGTAGGGTGAAAGACTAGAAAAGGCATATATGTGGACCGGTGTACTGGTGGACTATCCTGTGGAGAAGCTGTTGTACGGGCTGATTGATTTCGATTTGTTGGGTCATCTCTCGGAAGTGGTAACAATGACATCATCATTTCAATATAAGTCTGGGTATTTACCATTGCCTCATGTGCGAGGGAAGTGACTATTTGGGGAAGATTAGGAGTGTGCTCATCCACTACAAAACACTATAAAAAATATCAATAATCTCACATTGAGGTAGATAATGAAGACAATAATGATAAAGATGGCCATACCATGAGACCCTATAAAGGATCCTAGTCACCCTCATTTTCTATGTACCAATGAAGGAATTTTGGAATCTTGTGGATCTCACATTCTAGGATAACAAATCTCACATGTTGTTATCCTTCCATAGACTCTGATATAGTAGAATAGGGTGAAGGATCTATCATGGAATCAAAATAGACTTCAGAATCTTTGAAGTGAGTAGTATTGACAAGAACTAGGAACTTAACCGAGATGAATCATTAGGGTAGGGATGTGGTTAAAAAAAATAAGTTACTTATTTCTATTGGGTGTGGAAGTAGGGAGGGTCTCTAATGAAGTTGACTAAAATATGAGGGTGTCCTTAATTTTGGTTGTAGTTGGAGCTAGAAGGACCTCTATTGGGACTACTATGAGTGTGGGGAGGGCCTCCACTATGGTGGTTTACATAGCAGGTTGTAACTTTAATTTTGTTAGTAGAAACATGGGTATGTACTCAATGTTAGATGTCGGAGCACAGTGTTACACTGCTTGGATGATTTGACATACAAGGGGGGCATTCACATAGAACAAACTAGACATGGGGAGGACCTCCATGTTGGGAAGAATGCGTATGAGGAGGACCTCTATACTGGTCGATGGAGTTACGAGGAGGAAATATATTTTGTTGAGTACTGGAGAGGGGAGGACAACCTCTTGAGATGATGTAATCATTGGTAGGACCTCCGTGTTGGGTAGAAGTGATAGCATGAGGAGGATCTTCATACTGATAATTGATGAAGAAGATAGGGACACCCCTGTGATTAGTGATGAAGAGGGGAGAAAAACCACTTGATATGGGGATAAAACAAGGAGGACCTTCGTGTTTATGGTCTATGAAATTGGGAGGACCTCTGTATCAGGAATTGTAGGCCAAGGGAGTACATTTTTACTAGGTACTAATATGGCTGGGAGGACCTCCACAAGAACTGATGCTGGTAACATAGGGAGTACCACCATGTTGAGCATGGAAGTAGGTATAACAATAACTCTAAAAACTTATGGTATGGGTAGGATATCCACAATGAATAAAATCATTAGGAACTATCTCATAATGACTTCTATAAATATCGACGACCGACATAGTCAACCAAACTTGCCAGTGGGTCTTATAAGGTCTTAGTCCCAACAGGGCATTGATGTGCCCATGGTCTGCAGTATCAGAGAACCGCTTGTCTATAAAGGTGGTGGAATAGGCCATTGGAGTTGTGGAATACTATTACCCCTAATAGAAATCCTCTTGATCATGCTCCCAAAATAGGAGTCGGATCACAGAGTCTAGGTTTAGTGAAACAAGTGAGTGGACCACCTATTCCTCATCTTGAGAAACCGGTCATTGGGGGCATTGATGTGGCCTAGTGGGATCCATCCTTAGAGCCTTCTAGGATGTAGTCGTAGCTGGGATGACTTGGATATCCCCTAACTCATGGGTGAATGGTACTAAGTCATAAGAATTATCCTAGGAGAGGCTCCCAAAGTGGTTGGTGGTTGGATTTGGGAGTAGTGGCTCCCTAAGTGGCCCTTAGGGATAGTAGAGTCGGTGAGGTGCAGAATCCTCCAAGTCCGGGTGCTACATGTACCTCACTAGAATGAACCCATCATGATCGTACATACATACAAGGTTGTTCATCACCGTCCTCTGATTGATATTTGATGGGTGAGATAGGGCATGGGTGCCATATATCTATATTCATGAATGTTTGCGTGGTGATGGAATAGTCGTTCCGGATGTCCACATTGACATTTATCCAACCATTGTGACTATGGTTGGGAGGAAATGGTTTCATAAACCACGGGTCTATAAATTAAAAAGATTAATCTTTCAATATAGAAACATGAAAATTAATTCTCAATTCTATAGAGTCAACCAATCCTTCATGGTTATATAGAGAGATCCACACTGACGATGTAATAGACACGAATGTACATTGATTAACTTCACCAATTTCTTTTGAGTTCCATTCCAGGACCACTAAATTTCTAGTTGTCCCTAGAACCAGATATATAGATTTTATGACATGATCATCTATTTATTTATAGAACAATACAAGTCCCGATGTTGATAATAATAGTTTAACATTGGGTTCACCATTTCTATTTCCGAAACTTTTGTTGGGGAATTCCCTCCGTGTTTTCCTGATGCGATGATGGCATTATTTCTCTATCACCCCACATTACTTATTTTCAATGGTGGACAACATTTACCACTTTATTTAGTGATGTTTCTCCTTGATCAAAATGGGATGATGGGATTTCAGATCCTTCATCAATGGATTCCTCTTCGGAACTCATCACGTAGTCTGGGTCTCCCTCATAGATTAAGATGTGTTCATGAAACTCATTCTTAGTGACATCTATTTTTGGATGATGGTTAATTATGCATCTCATGTTCAGATATTTCAAAGGGTGGTGATAGGATAATAGCATTTATTGAGGGTATGTTTCACATTGGTAATGATGTTCATGTCTGGATGCGGGAACATTCATCACATGTATTATTCTTCATATGAGTGCTTCTCATGGGCATGAAAACCATGTCATCCCATGTTGATCATGTGTAATATGAGGAAAAAGTTATATCTTCTATGGTTATCCATAGTCATTCAATGTTTCAAACAAGGTAGCATGGTGAATGGTGATAAATTTAATATCTTGGGGAAATAGAGTAGATTGAAAAAAAAATGATCTCAATAGCGGTTTGGGAAGGTGTATCCCTAGGAAAAAATGCCCAAACATTTTACCGATGGATGGATCAGAATGACTACGAAGGTGGATCCTTGGTGGTGTATCCTATAAAGGGAAGGTTGCACACTGTAATGGTTGATCTGGAAACCACTAGAGGTGGATCAGGGAGTTTCACCTCTATGAGGGGGGAACCAAGGTTTACCATTGGTTGGCATTGAATCTTATAGAGTATCCTTCACTTCATCAATTGGGTTTGGTATAAATTTAATATCATGTTCTTTTGACGATGGATCTAGTAAGTTTATCATCATGTAACTTCGACGTGGGGGTACTCACTTCCGACCCCTTGGGTTTACATAAATGTCACTCAACAACCATTAGGACGATGATGGATATAGTAATTCCATGATGGAATGGTGTGGAGGATTTCTCACTCATGAGGTCCACATTATCGTAGGTAGGCTAAAAATAAAGAAGCATTAGCATACCTATGCTGAAAATCAAGAGAGAGGACAAGGATATATGGGAAAACTCATGTGGGGCCATGAAATCTCATTGTGTAAGCCACGTGGGCTGTGTGAAAGAGGATCTACTACTAAAACTTTTTTTATAAATGCTAGTATTTATCAGCACTTGAAAAAAGCACTAATAAATGTAATCTTTATCAGTGCTAATGAAAGCTCTGATATACTGAACACATTATCAGTTATATTTTTAGATCTAATAAATGTACCCTTAATCAGTGATTTATTTTTAATAATGATAATGGGTACCCATTATCACTTCTTCATTTTGTTATCATAAAGGGTACCCTTTATCAGTTCTATATTTTATAACTCATAATGGAGTTCTTTATCAGTTATTTTTAGTGATGATAAAGAACTAACTTTATCATCACTAAAAAAAGAGTTGGTAAAAGTGTCCCTATCTAATTAAAAATCCATAACTTGTTGAGAAATGATCATGATATCAGAAACATTATGTGGAAATCACCCATTTCTAGAACTCTTCCTCATTGAATAGAAGATCAAATCATATAATCACACTCGAATCACAATAACCCACTGCCTCTAGTTTCTTGAACATTGTCTAGCATCTGGTGTCTAGTTTTAGTTAGGGTTTCCATAGAAAACAATGCGATCTAGATCCGAGGGTCTCGATTTTTCTTCAACCTAGAGATGTAGTCATGTGTTTTCCATTTTAGGTTATGAGTTCTCTATGTATTAGTCCTTTAGATATCAGGACACAAGGGATTCCAATTTTCTGTTGTAGGTTCTGATTTTCTTTCTATATGCATGCTTCGGTTTTTTTATACTATTTTTCTTTTGTTTATTATCAGTTTTGTTCTTTACTAATATTTTGGATATCCTTTTTTGGTCTTTTAATTTTTTTGAATCAAATTTCTTCACTTTCTACATATATCCACCAGATTGCTCTGCAAACTTAATTTTATCACTATTTTGAAATATTAGTGAATCATCTCTGGTCCGCAGATAAGAAAATTAAATAAATATTTATGACACTATATGAATAGTGGTGTTTTTAGATATAAAAACAACTAAATAAGGACAAATTTTATTTAGAAAAATAATTCTTAGTACGATGAGGGTTTGTAGTAGAAACAGAAGCCAGTTTTATGAAATTAATGTAAGGGAATTTAATTTTTTTTAATATTTTTGGGTTAGGGTTTTTACATAAAAATTTAAATTATCAGAATTATTTTATTTTAATTTATAATAAATATTTGTATTTTTTATACAATATTTATTTATTTTTAATGAATCTATTTTCAAAATTAGTATGCGGTTGTATTTATTTTACAATGATGTGATATCCCCTATAATAATTACATATATTGCTTATAATTGAGTTGTTTTATGTTATTGTGAAAACTTCTTCATTGACCTCCCTAAAATCTCAAGGGTTGTTCAATGTGTATTAGATAACCTCCCTAGAATCCTTATGTTTCGACATCATTTGTTTCGAAAATTAGAATTGATATTATCTAATTAAAAATATAGGAAATTATAATTAGATATTAATAAATATATGTCTATATATATATTTTAGGTATATATATACATTTAATTAACAATAAGAAAATTTATTCTTAAGTAACAAATAAAATTGTATAAACTCATGTTACATTCAAAAGAGTAAAATTAGGTTACTATATATACATTTTTTTTAATATAATAAAACATTCCAAAATTTAAATAATTATATTTTATAAACAATTAACCAGAATAATAAATATTTATAATTAACATAATTTAAAAATAATTATTATTAGTATTTCTTTTAGTTTAATTATAACAAATGGAATTATATATATATCTAATAATTTATTGTATATTTAAATAAATTTAAAATTGATAATTAATTTATATATATATAATTATATTTAATGAAAGTTAATAATTTATAACATATATATATTTGACATATATATAAATTATTTAGGTAGATTCACTTTATTTATCTATGTTTCAAATGAGGAGTGACCTTCATTTTGACGTTTTAGACAGTGGATGGCATGAAACCTGTTCAGGTTTATTACCTGTCATGGTAAGTGTGAACATAGTGAATGCCTCCATTTTCCACTTTTTCCCAATGATATAAAACACTACCATTTTTTTAATAAAATAAAACCTATAAAAAAAACCTTGTTTTATAAAAAAAAATATCCATTGTTTTAAGATTTATTCAAATCCTTGTGGATAAATTCGAAGATAAAAATGAAAATAATTCATCATTACTCTCCATCCAAGACAAATAAAATAAAATAATTTTAGAAACATAAAATTGCTAGCTGAAATTAATCTATAGAAACATGAGACCCCTGGGATACACAACACTATAGTTTTGTATTGTAATTATTTCATCTTTACCCTATTAATTTCCTTCATACCCTTCACTCTATCATTTTAATTGTTGTATAGAGGGTTGATATGGAGGTAGTTGGTGTAAATTGAGGCATTAAGTTACTAACTAGTTCCAATGGTGTAATTATAAAAAATTTGGGTAATTTCTCCTTGTAAATAATACAATAAAGTAAAATTTTCATCCTCACCAACTTCATCTCCCAAATAGTTAATATTGGATTTTTTTCCTTGAGACTCATCCCCCATATCTTTTATGTTTCTTTTTACTAATATGAGTAGTAGTCATCCCATTGATGAATAATTCTTAAAGAATTTCAAGAAACATAGGTTCATGTCTACAAGATATAGAGGATGTGTGTCAAATAACAAAATGAAATTATAAATATTCGAGAGATGAGCTGATAAAGATGAAAATTGTCAATAACTTTCTCCTTTGAATTAAATCAGAGGACAACACCGACCATAGTTGAGAAACTATACTCATCCTCCTCAATCATTGATTGATTTTTTGAAGTGGTCTATTAGGGTTTTTATCATCATTCTTTCATTACTATCAACATATCCTTGGGGTCAATAATATTAGAACAATAAAATCATTTTTGATATAACTAATGTATTGTTTCATAATTATGTTTAATTTATTTCTTATCAGTATTACACATATAAAAATTATTTTTTGTACAGGTGGATGCTATTCATCAATCCTATAAATGAGATAATGACAACAAATAAATTCTTTAAGAATGCATACAACAATAAGGAAAAGGTGAATTCCTACCTCTTAATTAATTTTGACATCATTTTATCTAGTATTTGTATGTTTATTTACTTATAAATTTTTATCTAAAAATTATTTAGTATTTTTATATATCTTTTTGGAAGTCATATTTTTTTCAACTATTTGGAAAAATCTTAAAAGAGATAAAATGATTCATTCCTCCATTATTATCACACTTTCTATTTTCATTGAGTTTTTTCCTTGAACCGAAAACATAGTATATTGTGTTGATGTTCTAACTTGAAAAACCACTATCATTGTTAAAAGCCTATACTATTCTGACTATCACTAATGAGAAAACATTTTCTACTATGAACATCGAGAAAATATGTAGTGTTGGATGTTCAACATTTAATGATAATGGATGTCGGGTAAAATTGGAATGTAGGATTGTTTTATGAATTTGGGATGTGTTGGAATTGACCACATCCCAATTCAAAAAATAGTGTAACTCGTATGACTCTATATGCTTGTTTTTATTAAATTTTACCTTAATTTCGGTAATAAGTACAACTGAAAGAATGAAAACTGAGAAAGAAAGAAATATTCAGATTATTTTAATACTTATGGAAAATGATCCATAAGTCATTTGATACATGTAGGAATCAACTGTACCTTAATTCATTGCATGACGTGGTTGCTATAAATCAATGTTTTTGTTATCAATTTCAAATCAACTAATAAGGTCAAAACCTTTCACTCACTTAAAATAAATAAAACATACATGGAGTTTCTATATAATTTAGGACATCAATTAATATGTCCTTTGTGACATTTAGAATAAATCTCACATAAAACCAATATATGATGTTATTGGTATAGGTCAAAGTGCTTGTTTCCAATTTAAAATAATTTTTTTGTGAAACAAGTCACTTATTAAAAACTGATAAAACAACTTAGTATTGTTTTTATTCTTTATTAAAATGATCCCTAAGTCAGTTGATTTGTGTAAGAATCAATCATACCTCAGTTTGATGCGTGGTGTAACCAGTATGACTCCATGTGCATCTTTATTTAAAAATAGCTTCAATTTTAATAATAGGAAAAACTAACCTACTCAATTTTGATAAAATGCATTCAAATAGAAATATTCTTTGGGGAAATGATCCATAAGTCATTTTTTACATGTGGGAATCACCAAACCTCAATCCAACACACATTTTTTTAAGTGTGACTCAAAGTGTCTATTATCAGTTTAAAATTGATTGTTTACATCAAAAAAATTCAATCAATAAAAAACAAGAAAACATGTTACAATATTTTTGATAATTTATTACATTGATTCCTAAGTCATTTGTAAAATATATGAATAATGTTTACATAAAATATATACATGATGAGATCGGTATGAGTCGGAGTGTGTTTTTCCAGTTTAAAATGAAATTTT
The DNA here is from genome assembly GCA_963277665.1 of Viscum album. Taxonomy (NCBI): domain Eukaryota; kingdom Viridiplantae; phylum Streptophyta; class Magnoliopsida; order Santalales; family Viscaceae; genus Viscum; species Viscum album. The sequence continues at coordinate 32,315,626 of OY728163.1, forward strand.
AGTAAAAAATAAAAGTGATGTACTCAAAACTGAGTAAATGAATTTGTTTTATTTTGATAATTTATAAAAATGATCCAAAATACATTTAGAATATGTATGAATTAGGTGAATCTCAATATGACACATGATGTGATCGATATAACTCCATGTGCATCATTTTATTTAAAATTGTCATCAATTTTAATTAAAACAAACAACTCTCCTACTGAAAACTAAGAAAAAGAATTCATAGAGTTTTGATATGTTTTGAAAATGATACATAAGTCATTTTTTGTGTGTAGAAATGAGCTACACCTAAATCTGGTACACAATGAGTCTGATATGACTCAATGACTCCATTATCATTTTAAAAACAACATTTATTTCAAAAAGTGTGACTCACTAAAAATGAAGAAAATGTGATTTTATTTTCATTATAATTTCAAACAATGCTTAATATTCTAATGGTTATGTGTAGGAATTAGTATCATTTTATATCAAAAAATGATAAGAAAGTAATGAGTCAAAGTGTGTGTTTCTAGTTTCAAATTACATTTTAGTAAAAAATACTAGTGATGTTCTCAAAACCGAGTAAATAATTCAGATTGTTTTAATACATTTAGAAAATGATCCATAAATCATTTTAGACATGTAATAATCAGTCGCAACTCCATTCGATGCATGGTGTGACTGGTGTGACTCCAAGTTCATTTTTTAATATATAAGTATCATATTTGTTTGAAATTCTCATCACATCACCAATATAGAGAAAACTAGCCTAGAATTGTTTCTCTCCATTTAAATTACGTATTAATACATTATTTGGATGATTTCATGTTGTTTTTGGTGCTACAATGTGCTGTTACAACACACTACACTAGCGGGGGTAGTGTGCTATAATAGCACACTATAGTATGACCCTTTACTAGCATTGATAAATGGGATATTTATCATCACTCAAATATGTATTGATAAATAATATTTAATGGCAACTAAGAAAGAGATGATAAAGGATTATTTTATTAGAATTTTTTGAGCATCAATAAAAGTCTCGTCCTTTTAATCATTCTTCAGTAGTCATTACTTCTCTAGCATTTATAAATTCCTTTTTAATTCTATTAATGGAATATTTTATAGATGTTAGGTGCACGAACATGGTTCCTTGGAATGGAGGCTGACCATAGAGATTCATGGAGAAGGTGTGAGTTTGATTGGAAGCTCATGCACAGGAGGTAGGGTTGAGGGCATGATAGGGTTGTTTTTATGGACAAGGGTGCTCACAAGAGTAGTCTTGTGTGCACACATTCCATATGCATAAATGAAATAGGAGAGGGTCAATCCAATGTGTCCTCAACCCAAGGGGGAACCTCAGGGAACCTGTCTCACGGGATGTTGAATCTTGTGCGTTCCATGGTATGTTTTATGTTCTAGAAGAGGAGTCTTAAATGCAGCATATGGAGGATAACCCTGAGGAAGGGTGGGGGGAGGTCACTTCAAAATATAGAAATATCCTTTAGATGTGGGACATAATATTTTAGGTGTGTAATAGGTATTCTAAGTAGGAGGCACTTGAACATCAGTAGATGTGTGTGCAACGGGGTGGTTTAACGTCATATTGAGTGAATAAGGGACTTGCACATGGATTTACAACTTTAACCCACATGATTGATCTTTCATGCATCTCCCTTTGGTTTCTCAAAATTTTCCATTGAGTCAAAGGGTGTCATTGGTTTTCCTAAAGATATCTGGTGCGCCTCCGTGTGATATTCAACGAAAATAAAGATATTCTTATAAATATGGTAAAGAAAATTTATCATTTCAGATTTTATCCAAAGATATTATAAAGAATAAAATACTGGATGAGGTGAATTATAGGTTTATAACAAACTAAAATTTTTTATCCTCTTCATTTATTATGTAATTTAGTTTTTTTAATTATTGAAAAAATTAACAATTTATCCGTTTTTTTTTGAAATATCAATCATGTCAAAGATCTGAGTAATGCTATTATATAATGTATTTAAATATAGTTTTAATAAGGGAAATAGTATGATAAATATTTTATATTACTGATGAAAATTATAAAGTATTGGGACAATAATCAAATATAATTATAAGAACTATTGCGAGATGTAACTAATATATAATCAATAAAAAATTAAATTAAATTTTAAAATGAAACATAGAGTAATATTTATAAAACCAAAAATCATTTAAGACGACATTTATTAAAACCAACTTTGTGAACTAAATATAATGGTAGATATGTAGACCAGATTTGACTTATCCAGGATTTCAACAAGTCTCAAGGTATCTGTAACACCCCAATATTTTATGGTATGTATCTTTTTAAATTTTATTAGTTTGACAACATAGGATTCAGAATGAACCAATCCTAACCGTATAATGACATAATATTAAATATAATTATATTTATATGACCATTATAACCTACCTTGTTAAATTGGTGAGAATAAATTGTATTAACTAAAATTTGAAATTATATATTATATTTTTAATAATTTTTTTTCATATTCAACAGAATGATTTTATAGGCATAATATAAGAATGTATCCACTTTCACACATTGAAAATGATATATTTTTTAAAGGTAGTTTATCATGTTTTAATGGTGAACTTCTTTTAAAACTGAATTTTGATTCTTTTATAAATTTTAATTATCAAAATAAAATTCATTTTTAAAATCTGAATGTCAAAATTAGAATAGGGTAAAATTTTGGTATTTTTCTAAAAATAATTTTTTTCCCAGTAGATAGTGAAAAAATAGTGTCTTTTAGAAAATTATAATTTAAATTATAATTAAAAATATATTTATAATTTGAATTATAAAACCATATATGAAATATTACATAAAATTTAGTTATATTATGAATGAAAATATAAATTATTTATATCATGGAATAATTAAATGGATGTTTTATAAATTATAAATTATATATTGGTATTTTTTTGAAACACAAATGATTATCATAATTCTATAATAAAAGGACAATTTAAAAAAAAATTATTTTGATGAAAATAGATTTATAAATTAATATTTTTATTTCTTATTATTATAATATACTTTTATTATACCTTAATTATATTTTCAATGCGTCCTAAAAATATTTATAATATGAAATTTAGTAGTTTTAGATCAAATGATGTTTTTCTATGAAAATTTAATTTCACATATTTAGAAAATTCATTTCATAAAATTGATTCCATTTTTAAATTATACATTTTAAAATAAATTTAGGGTGAATTTTTTGGATTTTTCTAAAATAGTAGAATTTTCGCTGAATAGTGAAATACAATATTTTTTCGTATCTATAATTTTCTCTAAATACATAAATTATTTAGTCATGGATGATTTAAGGATGTGGTAAGAACATATTGGTTAAGACCCACATGAATTAGTTATTTTATATATTCATATAATAATAATTATTTTTTTTCTTGATTGAAAATAATAAAAAATACCCCTCTCACACACTATAAAGACCACCCTCACCACCTCAAACCTCAAACCTATTAAGAAATGGATACTGTAACATTTCTGACCAATACCCTTCCCATGATTCTTCCCAACTTCAATTAGGTTTATTTATACACAAAATAACAAAACCAATTTCCCAAAAGAGGCTCTCATGGAAAAGAATTCAAGAGGTAAAATCCATTTTACCTTTCATTATTTTCATTTCACTTTCATTTATTTTTATATAACCTCCTCAAATACTCTATCCAAACATGGATGAAAGATATAATATATTATATATACTGTAATACCTTTATTTTAACTGAAAATATGCCATCAATTATCTTCTTCACTTCATTTTATTCTAAATATGAAAACATTGTCCATGAGGTTCCCATTTACCACCTTCATAGATGACATGTTTTTGTTTTTCAATTATGCATTCAACGATAGTCATAATTCTATTTATTATGGTTAAACCAAACATTAATATATGTCATAAAACATATTTAATTTTTTATAACAAATATATATATATATATATATATATATAATATTAATTCATGAGACAAAACTAGTTTGCGATGAGCAAAACTATTAGGCCCCAGCCTTAAACATTACTTAATCTTGAGATATTTCAAGAATACAAATTGAGGATCTTTTCAGGCTTAGAGTTTTAGAGAATTAGATAATAAATAATGCATTACATTCCACATTTAAACAAAGTGGTTACATAAAAGATAGTATTCATTTTTTCCATCAATGGAAACATATTTAAAATAAAACGTGGATTCTTTCTTGACACTTCCTTGACACTATCATCATATCATGTACCTTTCCCTTGACCTGTGAAAAACATTTCAAAAACCTAGGATGAGCATAAAAAGCTCAGTAAGGAATATAAAAATACGGGAAGGAAACATTAGTACATGTATACATAACAATCAAAGTAATCAAACTTTATTCATAAAACATAAGCACGTTAACATACCTCATGAAATCATAAGATTTATGAATAACTCATAGAAATCATAAGACATAAAGGTAACTTGCAGCATTCATAACATTTTTACATAGGGAGTAACCCTCATGGTTACGTTTGGAATATCCATCACAGTATATTCCCTAAATCTCTTCGAAGAAACCATAACGTTTAACTCCTTCGCATTACCCAATTCATTGGAGAGATATATTGGGATCACCTGGCCTTAGTTTATCACGGAACCACCCATCTTCATAACAATACCCAAGAACCATAACATAATCGTATCACATAAAACATGCATAAAGGAAACATAAGATTTCCATATTTCAATCACAAGATATCAATACAACACATTGATATAATAAAAACATTATGAAAACCATTTCCAATACCAAAATAAAAGAAAACTAAAGCATGGTATTTATTTTTCATTTTAAAAAAAGTTATGGCTTGTAGAGGAAGTCGAAACTCAAATAATGGTCATGACGATGGAGAAGTCCTTGTCACCGCATACGTATGAAAAAAAAACATTCCTTTTGTCGTTTAGTAAAATGCTTCGTATAAAAAAGATTTCTCTTGAATAGATGTAAAAGTGAAAGGGGTTTATACACCGTATAAAATAAAGTTGTGTATAAAACAATATACGCCTCAATGAAAGGAGATTGAGACGAAGTCCCTTACCTCGGGTTCGACATGACTCGATCGGTCTTTAACGTCCTGAATAATAAACATGAGTTAATTTATACTTCCTTAAAAACCCTTTTCAAGTTCATTATTCCTTTTATATCACTTATTACCATGTCATGAACATTATGTAATTATTTAAGTTAATAAAGGTCGTTTTGTCGATCATTAGTACTTGAGTCAAAAATAAACTCTTTATGATTACAAGTTGTTCATGTGGTAAAATATCCATTATATCCATAATTATATTCATGATTTAGATATCATATATATGAAGTATATACATGCATTTATAATATTACATAACATTTAGAGGTAAGAAATGAAATGCACCATTCATGGAGACGGTACGCTGTACGTACGCATGAACGCTACTTTCATTTCTATTTCTATTTTATGGAATGGAATCATAATGATATAAAGGTATATTATAATTCCAGTATAATATAATTAACTACATCCTTTATACATCCCACATATGGAATTAACGAATCAAATCACTTTGAGGGGGCGGTAGTCCGCACTTCCTAAATTGAAGATATCGCGTTTACCCATAATGGAAACCATAAAGGTATGCCATAAATTAAAAATACAAAAAATTAAGGAAAACATAAAAATATTATATATCATATATAAATATAGTTACATCTTAATGGCCACCTTTGAAGGTTTTAGACGAATATTGAACAATCATCGTTTTGTGAGGCAGAGATTCGCCATCCACGGAAACAATATGTTCATTAACCATTAGATGTAGGTGTGTGTAAGTGTAGCTCGAATACTTCTTATAAAAAATCATATTATATTGAATATACTTTTTTTTATAATTTAAATGAATAAAAAGAGTTTAGGGGGTTGGAGAAGCAAAATAAAACAAAAGATCATTAGAGAAGACTTTACCTTTATATCTGGTAACTCCTCTTGGTTTGAACCAAAAAGGTTTCTTGAAGAGATTTCTGCCTAAGGTAAGGAATCTAGGATTAAGATAGGGATGTGGAGAGATAAAATGAGCAGATATTGGATGAGCCAATGGCTTTAGAGGGGTGTGTAAAGATGTAGAGGTGGGGGGCCTTTTATAAGAGGAGAGGAGGGGCACTCTTGGAAAGTTATAAAATGTTACTTTATATTAAAATGAGTTTCAGATTTTAAATGTCCCACATTGATATATATCGAGGCTAAGGAGATAAGGGTTCGAAATATACTCATACAATAGGTCTTTGATAAGTGTATGTCTTAGATTTTACATTATCTTTTCATTTTATTTAAATCGTTCATTAATGAGGTAATCGATGCATCATCATGATGTCATAAATAATTTAATTCATTTAATGTCTAAAAATTATAAAACAAATACTATTATGTATGAAATATTTTTATCATTCCAATTAATATTTATATTTTAAGATATCATTTACACAGACAAAACTAAAAATGTTTTACTCGGGTGATACATTTTTTAGTGATGTTCTCTTTTCTTTAAAAATAAAATGATAAAGTGTCACTTTCATCCAAAAGTGATTCCATGGGGTCCCTAAGATTGGAACAAGGCATCCCATGGTCGGCCATGTCACAACCAGTAGAATTAAGACACATTTTGGGGTCATTTTGTATTATTATTATATTATTTTATTATCCTTAACTACCCGATTACTAATTAATCAAGATAGTTAAAGATAATTACCATTGTTACTATTCATAATGCCAAAAAAAGAGGCTTAATTACATAATTTGGACCTTATGATTCCAAATATGGAATCCATTTTACCAAATTCCAAACATTAAAATTGCAATAATTAATTTAAAAATAATTCCTATTGTCAAACCAAATAACGGGTTTTTTAAAAACAATATCTATGAAAAGTTTGGCACTTGTTTATGACCAATTCCAAAGTGAAAATAATTCTAATGAAAACCATTAGATTAAATTGTAAAAATATATTCTAATTAAATTTTAAAACCAATTAAAAATATAATCTAACCATTTAATTAAATTAGATAAAAAAGCAGTTTTGATGTAAAATATAGTATTTTTCACTATTCATTAAAAAATGAACATTGTCAGAAAATACCAAAGATTTATCCGAAGTAAATTTAAATGTCCCAATAATAAATAATAAGTTAATTTTGACAAATTGAGATTATAAATTTTTCAAAAGATAGATTTAAAAATGGTTCGCCATCAAAAGGTGGTAAAACAATCTTTTAAAAATATTAGAGAATTCTAGCTTAAGATTGGATTTATTCTCATTTTAAGCCTCTAAAACACTATCTAATTCATAAATAGACATTTATAAGAATATATATTATTAATTACTTACTTGGGAGGTTACATCCTTCCACCCTTAATAAAATTGTGTCCCCGCAATTTATTTACTTAACGAATAAGTGGGGGTATTTATCCCTCATTGCATTTTCAGATTCCCATGTTGCCTCTTCTATCGTGTGGTTTTTCCACAAAACCTTTACTTGATGAATCACCTTATTCCATAACACTTTCTCCCTGTGTTCAAGAATCTGGACTGGTTGTTCCTCATATGATAGATTCTCTTCCAGCTGAACTATCCTTGGACTCAAAACATGAGATGGACTTGGCATGTACTTCCTTAACATTGAAACATGAAAACATTGTGTACCTGAGATAAACTTGGAGGTAAAGCCACTTGGTATGCAACTGATCCAACTCTCTCCAGAATTTCATATGGTCCAATGAACCTTGGACTCAACTTTCCTTTCTTACCAAATCACATCACACTTTTCCATGGTGATACTTTGGGAAAAACATGATCACCTACCTCAAAAGAGAGATCCTTCCTCCTGTTGTCTACATAACTCTTCTTCCTGCTCTGAGCTGTTCTCATGTGTCTCTGTATCAGCTTAACTTTTTCTGCAAACTATTCTATGAATTCCGATTTCATCAACTTCCTTTCACCCACTTCATCCCAGAAAGCTGGAGTTCGACACCGCTTCCCAAATAATGCCTCAAATGGTGACATCTGTATACTGGAATGAAAACTGTTATTATAAGAAAACTAAACCAAATAAAGATGTTGGTCCTAACTTCCCTGATAATCCATTGGAAAAGCATGTAGCATATCCTCCAAAGTCTGAATCATTCATTCTGAATGCCCATCTGACTGAGGATGAAAAGCTATACTAAAATTTAATTCAGTACCCAATTAATTCTGAAGGCCTTTCCAAAAGTTAGAAGTAAACCTGGGATCACGATCAGATACAATGGAGAGTGGAACTCCATGTAACCTGACTATCTCTTTAAGATACAAACATGAAATTTGATCTAGGGAAAATTTATCTCGTATAGCAAAGAAATGAGTAGATCTAGTCAAGCGATCAACAATAACCCAGATTGCATTATTACCTCAAGGTGTCTTCGGCAATCCCACAACAAAGTCCATGGATATATTCTCACATTTCCACTCTAGTACTGGTAAAGGTTGAAGAATCCCCTTCGGTAACTTCTGCTCTACTTTAACCTGTTGGAAAGTCAAACACTTCACAGTAAAATCAACAATATCTCTTTTCATTCCATCCTACCAGTAATACTCCCGAAGATCTCTATACATCTTAGTACTACCTGGATGAACTAAAAATGGAGAACTATGAGATTCAAATAACAACTCTCTCTTTAACTATGAATCACAAGGCACACACAACCTCTTCCCAAATCTCAAAACACAATCATTATCAATGCTGAATTCAGGAAACTTACTTTTCTGAACCAGCTCTACCTTTTTCTGTAACTCACTGCCTTGCTTCTGTGCTTTCTTAATTCTGTCTGATAGAGAAGATTTCACTGATACCTGAAACAAAATATAAGGACAACCTGCACCAACAACTTCTATTCCAAAGTTCATAAAATCCTTAACTAAAGGATCATGTTCCAAATGCAACATTGTTAATGAAGCATTACTTTTTTGACTCAAAGCATCAACCACTTTATTTGATTTTACCAAATGGTAATGAATTGTACAATCATAATCCTTGATAAATTCAAGCCATATCCTCTATCTCATGTTCAATTCTTTCTGAGTGAATATATACATTAAAATTTTGTGATCATTATATATTTTACACTTTACACCATACAAATGATGCCTCTAAAATTTTAAAGTGAAAACAACAGCAGCTAATTTCAAATCTTGTGTAGGGTAATTTACCTCATGAGTTTTCAACTGACGTGAAGCATAAGCAATTACCTGATCATTATGCATTAGGACGCAACCAAGTCCTTTCAATGAAGCATCACTGTAGATACCAAACTCACCATTCCTGGAAGGTAGTGCCAAAACTAGAGCATTCACCAATCTTCTTTTTAATTCTTGAAAACAATCATCACATTCTTTTGTCCAGATAAACTTAACACCATTCTGAGTTAGCTTTGTCATTGGACTAGATAACCGGGAAAAATTTCTAAAAAACCTTCGGTAATAGCCTGCCAAACCAAGGAAGTTATGAATCTCAATTACATTTGTGGGTCTTGGCCATTCTTCCATAACCCTTGTTTTTGTAGGATCAATAGTTATCCCATCTTTAAAAACAATTTGACCAAGGAAAGAAATTTGTTTCAACCAAAACTCACACTTGCTGAATTTCCCATACAATTTCTAATCTTATAAGGTTTGAAAAATTACCCTTAAATATCTTTCATGCTCCTCTTTACTTTTAGAAAACGCCGAAATATCATCAATGAAAACAACCATAAACTTATCCAAGAACTCATGGAAAATTCTATTCATAAGGTCTATGAATACAGCAGGTGCATTGGTTAGCCCAAGAGGCATTACTACAAATTCATAATGGCCATATCTTGTACGAAACACGATCCTTGGAATATCTGCTTCCTTTACCTTCAACTGATGGTACCCCGATCTCAGGTCAATCTTTGAAAAATACTAATCTCTCTAGAGATGATCAAACGAATCATCGATATGAGGCAGAGGATATTTGTTCTTAATAGTGATGTTATTCAAGGCTCTATAATCAGTGAAAAGTCTCATTGAACCATATTTCTTTTTAACAAATAAAATAGGAGCACGCCATGGTGATGTGCTAGGTCAAATGGAACCTTTCTCTAATAAATAATGAAATTTCTCCTTCAACTCTAGTTCAATTTGAGCCATTCGAAAAGGGGTTTTTGAAATTGGCTTAGCATCAGGAACTAAGTCAACAGTAAATTCAACTTTTCGATCTGGTATTATTCCAGACAACTCATCAGTAAAAACATCAGGATACTCATTTACCACTGGCACATCATTAATCTGAACAGTTCCTTTGTTTTCAACAATATGTGCAAGGTAACATTCATTTCCATATTTTACATGTTTCTCAGCCTCTTGATATGTTATCAATAGTAAGGGTTCATTCTTGTACACAAACTGAAAGTCATTCTGAAAAAAACTTCTTTATCTCTATAGTCAATCTTAGCATGGTAAATAGAGAGCCAATCCATACCCATGATAACATCAAACTCTACTAGAGGTAAAACAATATGGTTTGCAAGTAGGTTCTTTCCACGAATAAGGATAGGAAGATTCTTATAAATTCTTTTTGCCTCAACATTTACCCTAGGTTTTTTTACCCCAAGTTCAGGAGTCATTTGTTGAGATGGTATTCCCATTTTACTAGAAAATTTTTCAGAGATGAAATAAGGTGTAGACCCTGAATTAAACAACACAATGGCATAATCTGAAAAAACAAACAAAGTACCTAATACCAATTCATTTGATGGCCCAACATCTACTAAAGTAGTTGTAAAGGATTTCACCACCCCTATCTGCTTGTAGTCTAAATACTTCTCATCACTCGAGCTCTTTGTCGGACACTCGTTTGCATAATTACCCATCTTATTACACTTGAAACATTTCACTAACTGTAAATCAAATTTGGTCTTACCATCACCCTGATCTTTGTCACTACAGTCACGAGCCTTATGTCCCATCTTACCACATCGGTAGCACTTTCCAAAATTCAGAAGAAATTCCCCAGCATGCTTTTTACCATATTTATCACAAACTGGAAACTTAGTTTTCTTACCATCAGACCTTTTTGAATAATTATTCCCTTTCTCCTGCCACCTTGGTCTCTTCTTCTATTGGTTGTTATAGAACAATTGATCATAGTCAAACTCCATTTCCACCATCTCAGCACATCGAACAAGATTTTCATAACTTTTGAACTCACGAGAAGCTAATACCCTTCGATATTTTGGCTTTAATCCTGAGTAAAAATGATTGATTTTACTATCAATGTCTCTGATAAAATTTGGATCATACCTTTCCAATCGAGTGAACCTTTCTTCATAAGTAGCCACTGAGTCTTCCTCTTGCCTCAATTCCAAGAATTTGTTTTCCATCCTAAGTCGAATAGCCTTAGGAAAATACTTCTCAAGAAACATACCTTTGAATTCATCCTAGTTGAGAGAATCAATCTCATCAGCATCCCTGATATTTTTAACCATCGACCACCACCGATCTGCTTCACCCTCTAAATGGTAAATAGTAAGACTAAATTTTTTATTGTCTGAACACCCCATGACATCAAAAATCTTCTCCAGTGCATTAATCCACTCTTTAGCTAGCACAGGGTCAGATGATCATCTGAATGATGGGGGATGTTTCCTCATGAAATATTACACCACTGACATGTTCCTCTACAGTTGATCTGGTTGATCTCGTGCATGGCTACCACCACCATTTATTGTATGAGTCAAATGCGCCATTACGGCAAAAAACTGTTCAGTTCCAATTCCGGCCATCTTGGGAGGCTGATTCCGAAGGTCATTTCCTTCTGTATACCTTCCTAGCACTGCTTCCATGTTTCCTCTACAGAAAACCATTCTGAACAAACATGTCTTAGATGAAGCAACATGGTAATCTTCAAATGATATATCATTTCAATTTGACCATAAAAAAATATTTTTGGATAATCATTTAATAGAATTATAACTCCTAAAGTTATCTAAACATACCTATGATACCAACTATAAGGCCCCGACCATAAACATTACTTAATATTGAGATATTTCAAGAATAAAAATTGAGGATCTTTTCTGGTTTAGAGTTTTAGAGAATTAGATCATAAATCAAGCATTGCATTCCACATTTAAACAAAGTGGTTACATAAAAGATATTATTGATTTTCCGATCAACAGAAACATATTTAAAATAAAACATGTATTATTTCTTGAAACATCCTTGAAACTATCATCATATCATGTACCTTTCCCTTGACCTTTCAAAAACATGGGATGAGCATAAAAATCTCAGTAAGGAATATAAAAATATGGAAAGGAATCATTAGTACATGTATACATAAGAATCAATGTAATCACACTTTACTCATAAAACATAAGCACGTTAACATACCTAATGAAATCATACAATTTATGAATAACTCATAGAAATCATAATACATAAAGGTAACTTGCAGTATTCATAACATTCTTACATAGGGAGTAACCCTCATGGTTACATTTGGAATACCAATCACAGTATATTCCCTAAATCTCTTCAGAGAAACCATAACATTTAACTCCTTCGCATTGCCCAATGCATTGGAGAGCTATATGGGGCTCACCCGCCCTTAGTTTATCACGGAACCACCCGTCCTCATAACAATGCCAAAGAACCATAATATAATCGTATCACATAAAACATGCATAAAGAAAACATAACATTTCCACATTTCAGTCACAAGATATTAATACAAGACATTGATATAATAAAAAAATTATGAAAACCATTTTCAATACCAAAATAAAAGAAAAATAAAGCATGGTATTTATTTTTCATTTAAAGAAAAGTTATGGCTTGTAGAGGAATCTGAAACTCAAATAATGGTCACGGCGGCAGAGAAGTCATTGTCGCCGCATACGTACGAAAAAAAAACATTCCTTTTGTCATTTAGTAAAATGCTTCATATAAAAGGGATTCCTTTTGAATTGATGTAAAAGTCAAATGGGTTTATACATCATAAAAAATAAAGTTGTGTATAAAATAAAATATGCCATAATGAATGGAGATTGAGACGAAGTCCCTTACCTCGGGTCCGACGTGACTCGATCATTATTTAACATCCTGAGTAATAAACATGAGTTAATTTCTACTTGCTTAAGAACCCTTTTCATGTTCATTATTCCTTTTATATCACTTATCACCATGTCATGAACATTATGTAATAATTTAAGTTAATAAAGGTCGTTTTGTTGATCATTGGTACTTGAGTCAAAAATATACTCTTTATGATTACAAGTTGTTCATGTGGTAAAATATCCATTATATCCAAAATTATATTCATGATTCAGATATCATATATATCCAGTACATACATGCATTTATAATATTACATAACATTTAGAGGTACGACATGAAATGCACCGTTCATGGAGATGATAAGCCATACGTACGCATGAACGCTAATTTCATTTCTATTTAATATTTTATGGAATGGAATCACAATGATATAAAGGTATATTATAATTAAAATATAATATCATATATAATATCATTAACTCAATCCTTTATACGCCCCACATACGGAATTAACTAATCAATTCACTTTGAGGGGGCGGTAGTCCGCACCTCTTAAAATGAAGATATTGTGTTTACCCATAATGGAAACCATAAAGGTGTTCCATAAATGAAAAAAATAGAAGCTTAAGGCAAACATAAACATATTATATATCATATATAAATATAGTGTAATCTAAATGGCCACCTTTGAAGGTGTTAGAAGAATATTGAATAATCATCGTTTCATGAGGTAGAAATTCACCATCCACGGAAACAGTATGTTCTTTAACCATTAGATGTAGGTGTGTGTAAGTGTATCTCGAATAAATCTTATAAAAACATCTTAGTATATTTAAGATACTGGTTTTGTTACAAAATAAATGAATAAAAATAGTTTAGGGGGTTGGAGAAGCAAAATAAACAAAAGAACATTAGAGAAGACTTTACCTTTAAATCGGGTAACTCCTCTTGGGTTGAACCAAAAGGGTTTCATGAAGAGATTTATGCCTAAGGTAAGGCTTCTAGGATGAACATAGGGATGTGGAGAGATAAAATGAGCAGAGCTTGGCCGAGCCAATAGCTTTAGAGGTGTGTGTAAAGAGGTAGAGGTGGGAGCCTTTTATAAGAGGAGAGGAGATGCACTCTTGGAAAGTTAAAAAATGTTACTTTCTATTAAAATGAGTTTGGGATTTTAAAGGTCCCACATTGATATAGTTCGAGGATAAGGTAATAAGGTATCTAAATATACTCATCCAATAGGTATTTGACAAGTTTATTCCTTATATTTTACATTTTTTTTCATTTTATTTAAATCGTTCATTAATGAGGTAATCGCTTCATCATCATGATGTCATAAATAATATAATTTATTTAATGTATAAAAATTATTAAAAAAATAATATGATGTAAGAAATAATTTTAGATTTCTAATTAATATTTATATTCTAATAGATCTTTTACACATACAAATCGAAAAATGTTTTACTCGGGTGATACACTCTTTAGTGATATTCTCCTTTCTTTAAAAATAAATAGATAAAGTGTCACTTTCACACAAAAGTGATTCTATGGGGTCCCTAAGTTTGGTACAAGGAATACCATGGTCGACCATGACACAAACAGTAGAATTTGGACACATTTTGGGGTCATTTATTATTATTATTATATTAATATATTATCCTTAACTACCCGATTACTAATTAATCACGATAATTTAAGATAATTACCATCGTTACTATTCATAATGTCAAAAAACAAAAGAGTATTAATTACCTAATTTGGAACTTCATATTCCAAATATGGAATCCATTTTACAAAATTCCAAACATTGAATTGAAATAATTAATTTAAAAATAATTCCCGTTGTCAAAACAAATAACGGGTTTTTTTTGAAACAATATCTATGAAAAGTATGGCACTTGTTTATGCCCAATTCCAAAGTTTAATTAATTATAATGACCACCATTGGATTAAATGGTAAAAATATATTATAATTACACTTTAAAACTAATTAAAAAGATAATCTAACCATATAATTAAATTATATGAAAAAGTAGTTTTGATGTAAAATGTAGTATTTTTCACTATTTATTAAAAAATGAACATTGTCAGAAAAATACCAAAAACTTTATCCAAAGTAAGTTTAAATGTCCCAATAATAACAAATATGTATATTTTGAAAAATAGAGCTTATAAAAGTTTCAAAAGATAGATTTAAAAATGGTTCGCCATCAAAATGCAGTAAAATAATCTTTTAAAAATATTAGAGAATTTTATGCTTAAGATTGGATTTATTCTCATTTTAAGCCTTTAAAACACTATATAATTCATAAATAGACATATATAAGAATAAATATTTTTCATTACTTACTTGGGATGTTACAAAAACCCATGAAAATAATCTAAACGATTATCACTGACATCTTATCAAATGATTCATCATCACACCAAATAACCAAATGACTTATAAAACCATTTAAAATTTATTATAAACATTTATAACTTATAATTTCAATTTTGGAATCTATTCACTTTTTTTATGATCCTAGTACATTTATACAAGTGAAACAATTATGAAATCCTAGTAAATGAACACTCTCGAACGACAAAATTGCATCATATAACTCACCAGAAGTCAATAAATGAATATAAAAAAATAATAATAAATAAAATAAATGATTTATTGGTTATTTATTAAATTATTATTGAATATGATTTCATTATATATAATGTTATTTATA
Source organism: Viscum album (assembly GCA_963277665.1). NCBI lineage: Eukaryota > Viridiplantae > Streptophyta > Magnoliopsida > Santalales > Viscaceae > Viscum > Viscum album. The sequence continues at coordinate 32,331,520 of OY728163.1, forward strand.
TTTTCAAAATTCTTCTATACATAAGGTAAGGGATTTGTCATCTAACATTTATTTCTTAGATATTTCACTTATTCAGAACTTATTTATTGTGTGTGGTGAATATATACGTACCATTAATGTATCATATCATGAATATATTTATATTAATGATATTTAATTTCTTATTTTATGATTAATGGATTTAAATGGAATATGGTTTGTTTATTTGCAAAGTTATAAGGGTTTCTTCCTAAACCTTAATTTTTCATTAGTATTATGCTTTATCTGTACTTACCCAAATGTAATTCATCATTATTTTTAAATAATTATTGTAAATTTGAGGTACATTTTACAAAATCATATATCCATATCAGATCATTTTTTGATGAGTAAATACATGTTTTATAAGGTTCCCTTTTCATTTTTTCCTATTCAGAAAGCTTGATTTGAGGGAATATCCCAATTAATAACACATTTTCAAGTGACATCAATAATATATTATAAGACACAAAAAATTTCAAATGACCACTATTTTGGTCATTAATAATTATCTTCATTCATTTCTAGTTTTATTTTAACTATTTTTACTTTTTCCATTTTAAAGACTCATTTATATTTCCTCGCAAACCTCAATGAAGTGGTTCATTTATTACGTTTCTTAAATGCTCATTTTAAACATTTCACAATAGTTGGAAATCATTTATGCCTTAATGATAATTTCATTTTCCATATATTTTAATTTATATATAAATTCTTATAATATTATTTTATGAAAAATACAAATTACTTTCTAAAAGTACTCTTCTTTCAGAGGTAAAATGGGGTTTCTCATCTCTCTTTTTCTTATTTTAGAAACATTCCATGTTCACCAATTATTACTCATGTGTATTTTAAGTAATTACCTTTGGTATATCATATAATGAGACTTTATATACTCATAATATTATATATTTTTTTAATGTTATTCCCTCATAGGAATTATGATTTGAATGTTTCGATGTGGTACGAGACATTTTGGAATGTTTAAAGATTATTTTCGCCAATTATTTTTTAATGGTTTCACTTAAATGTATCTTCATCTATGTAAATTTTCTTTGTTTAATCTTGTAAATTATTTAGGTTTATGTCTTACTATATCATTTATCATATGTTTATGAATGTTCTATGATCAGTTTCAATGTGGTGGTTCTATTATTATACAATTCATGGTTTATGGTTGATGTATTAACATTTTGTATGCTAGATTTCTTAATATATATGGATATGGTGATTATGATATATTCATTTAATATGGGGAATGAATTATACTTAATAAGTGATGTGTGGGTCCTTTTACAGCCCCTAGATTCAAAAGTATGTCTCATTAGAGAAGCTAGACCAGGTTTTTAATCATTTATATATGATGGATTGGATAAATCATTGATGGTATATTTATGATGTCTGGGATTATGAATTATATCATTATAAAATTATTAATTTACAATAAATGTTATTATTTAACTAATAAAATATCTATTTTTATGTTTTATTCTCAAGTGATTATTTGTGTCATTTTTTATCATCTTTTATTCATAACATATTATGATCAAAATTATTTTTTAATGGACTGGGTTACTAGTTATTCACCATTCCTTATTGTTTATGATATATTCCCCTAAATTTCCTACCCTTACTAATAATCTACTATCACTTATTTATTATTATTTAATTTCCCTAGTATGAGAATATTTTTATTATGAATGAATTTCAAGGATAATCATTGAGTTTATAGTAATTAAAATGGTGTTGATGTGTTATTTTTCATTTCAATATCATAATGTAAGAATTATGTTTTTATATAAGTTTACAAATATTTTAATGTATTTGGTATTTTGGGATGAAAATGAGTTTTCATAGTACTTATTTAATAAATAAATGCACCATATTTGGGAAACTGGTTTCACGGTCATTATAGAGGGTATTAGAGGATGTTTAGTAAAATCTTTGGAAACCGGGTTAATAAAAATATGATTAGGGAAAATAAACCTAAGATAGACTATTTTGTATAAGAATGGAATAATACCATATAATTTTTATAAGATATAGATTATATTGGTATCCCTAGAAATACACATCTCTTTGGACAATAAAAGTGGATGTGGTTATAACACCGATCTACATAGAGGTAACTACTATTGAATGGTATGTCGATCCTGAATTAGTGTAACCTGAGGAAAGACAACATGTCTTACTACACATCTAGATTGACACTCCCATGGGATATTTTTAATATAATTAATATTTTTTTTACAAACCATTTTGAAGGATTTGAATATATAATTAATATGAATAAACTAGGTTAAACCTAAGTTGTTTAGGGATGAAAATAACATGTCATGATATTCTATAAATGATTATACATTTTTCTCACCATGCTTAGTTTTACTCTCACTATGATTTCATTTTTTAGTCAATAGTTGGAACCCAAAAGAGTCATGGTATCATTTAACATGATTGAATCAATTGTGGCTATGAGAAAATGTTGATATAAGTGAAAGATATTGTGTTCATGCCTAATTAGTTTTCTTGAAATATTATTAACAACATATACCTCCCAAAAACACCAATGAAGATAATGATAGTGTTTTCTAATATCTCTTATGGTAGAGACTATGCAGAAAATAAGGAATCATTTAAATCATAAAGGAAATGTGGAATGAGGCAATAAGTAAGGTGTCTCGATAAAATAGAGAAATTCATTTTTTGTGGGAAAGAAGGAATTTTTTTTAGTAATTTCTCAAGGAAAATAATGATTATGATTAAAAGAAAAATGACATCCTAAAAAACACTTTCTAGTTAATTCACATAAATTTGGGGAATCTGTGCATTTCCCAACTAACTACCTTCTTTTGGTGATTTGGGTTATTTATATATATGGTTAACATATCAAGAATATTTAGATACCTTTTTGGACAGTGAATTTTGAAAAAATTTATTTTGGATGAGTCTTATGGTTGGAATGGATTAAGTTGAACAATGGATATTATTATTTGAGGTTAAAATATGATTTATTTGATACATTGTGCAATGAATTTTGGTTTCAAAAAATATATAAATGGTGAAGGAATTACTTGTGGATCTTATGGTTTATAAAATTTCTTCATGTGTGAAGGATTCATTTTGATCTATCATTTCAAGGTGTGAGAGATGAACTGAAAATTGATTAAAACATAACCAAAGGATGAGATTTTTCTTATTATATGGAATGTAATTTTGAATGATTATTTTTCTCATGTTACAATCAGAATATTAACAGAATCCATGAACTTTATTAAAAATAATTTTGGAACAAAAATGTAATCAGTTTATATTATTTTATGAGAAATGAATGATCTTTTCACCAATAATAGTATTTATGGGTTCTTGATTGTTAACATTATAATAACCACATTCTATATCACTATCCATCAGAAATATATAGTTATATTTATCTTCCATTTCCATTTTATTACATTGCACTAATGATCTCCAACCTGAAATCCTAGTTTTTTGGTGACCTTCCCGTTTCCTCTTCCCAGTTATTAAGAGGATATTCTATAAATCCTATATCCAATGTGGGTTTCCCATAGAAGAATATTTAAGTATAAAACATTATTTTTCAAAGTAACATAGCATATTGTTAGGAAGAAATTAGTCTATGGCGGTGATAATGTAACACCACAAAATTTAATGTTATGTTTCTTTTTAAATTTAATTTCATTGACAACATAGGTTTCGAAGAACTCCAATCTAAAACGAACATTGAAATACAATTATATATCATTATTTTGAAATGACCATTATAACCAGTCCATTAAATTGGTGGCAATGAATAGTATTAAAAATATAACTAAATTCAAATATTATATATTTAAAAATATTTGTTCATATATATGCAAATTGTTTTTTGGGAATAATATAAGAATATATACAATTTCATGCATTAAAAGAATAAATTTTTTTAAAGGCAATTTTACCACCTTATTATGAATTAGTTGTGTTAAAACTAAATTTTTACACTTTTATAAATTATAATCATCATAATATCTTTATTTTTAAAATAGTAATGTAAATTATTTCTCATTGTGCAATTTTGGTATTTTTCGGAAAATATTTATTTTCCAGTGAATATTGAAAAATCCCATTTTTATAAAACAATAATTTCCATTATAATTAATATTATATATATGAATTGAATATTAACCTCACCTATGAAAATGTAAATAATATTTATTTTTCTTATGAATTAAAATATAATATATTTTTTTCATGGAATAATTAAATTAATGTTTTAGAAATGATCAATTAAGTAGTGGTGATATTTTGAAAAATAAATAATTATTCATAATTTTATAATTAATATAATCATTAGTGAGAAGATATATTTTTCATTATATAGATTCAAAAAATAATTTCTTGGTTTCTTATGATTATAATATAATTTTGTGAGACCTTAACTAGTTTTTTAATGTGTCATAAAAGAGTTATAAGATAGAAATATGTTTTTTTGTGAGTAAAAAATGATTTTATTTTAAAAATAAATTTCACATATTTAGAAAATTATTCTAATATAATTAATTTATTTTATAAATTCTACATGTATAGAAATTATATTTTTAATTTTTGTATTTATTCTAAAATAGATGATTTTTTGGTGAATAGTGAAATACTATAATTTTTTTAAATATTTTATCCAAATACATGAATTATTGAGTCATGCACGATGTATGGATGGGGTAATAAACAATTTTTTCAAACTAAAACGTGTTACATACTCTATTTAGTCATGGAATCATCACTATTTATTTTTTGGATCCAAAATAATAAACTAATGAATAAAATAATCAAAAAACACCCCGCTCCTCCCCTAAAAATACTACCCTTACTACATCTTCTCCTAACTCATATTAAGCCTTTAGGATTATCCAATTTCTACTAAATCCTCCTATGAATCCTATTCCTCATGTGTAGAATTATTTGGTCTAAAAACACCAAAATCAATTTCCCCAAGGAGGTTCTCACAGAGAAGAATTCAAAACGTAAAATCCTTTTCAATTTATTTATTTTATTTTAACATTATTTTCTTGTCATATATTCTCATAACCTCCTATGAATAAAATTTTAGGATAACTCTAATATAATATATATCTATGAATTTTATTATTTTAGTAGAAAATCTATCATGAATTATCTTCTCCTCTACCAATTATTCTAAAATTGAAAATAATTTCTCTAACGTGCCAATTTTCTTGCCTTCATGGACGATAAGTATTAATTTTTAAATTCTAACTTCATGGATAACCAAAAACAAATTTCTATTGTTAATATAGATATTAATATTTTTTATAAAAAAAATTAATGTTCTTTATCCATAATATATATATAAAATTTATTCCGGAGACAAAACTAGTTTGCGATGATAAAAAACCACCAAAATGATCAAAATGATTATAACTAACGTCTTATCTAATGATTAATCCTCACCCCAAATAAAAAAATTATATATATAACCATTAAATATTATATATGTCTATTAATAACATATAATTTCAATTCTAGAAAACTATTCACAGTTTACAAGATTTTTCATATATATATATACAAGTGAACCAATCATGAAATCTATGGATGCAAACAATATCGAACAACAAAATTGAATATTATAACTTATCAGAAAGGAAAAAAATGAACATAATAAAATAATAATAAATAAATTAAAATTTATGAGGTTCTAAATTAAATGATCAATGAATATAATTTCACTATATAGGTCGTTATGTACATGAGCAGAAATATTTCTTATATAAGATAAGGTGTATCTCTTTTTACATTTATTTTCATGATATTTCCCTTACTCTGAACTTATTTCTTGTCTATGGGGTATCTACATTGCCCGTTTATGTATCATATCTTGAATCTATTTATCTTTATGCAATTAAATGTCTTATATTAGGATCTTTGAATTTATGGGGAATATGGTTCGAATAATTGCAATGTGGTATTGGTTTCTTCCAGAACCATCATTTTTCATTCAATTTAATCTTTATCTCTATTTACCCCGATGCAATTATTCCTTATTTTAAAATAATTCTTATAATCTTTCTGTATATTTTTTTAAATCATGTATCTAGATCATTTAATATTTTTTTATGATTAATTATATGTTTTATGTGGTCCCCTATTCTGGTTTTGCCTTTATGTAAGTTCAATTAAAGGGAAATTAACAATTTTATACCTGTTTCCATCCATATTTTTTATAAGACACAATTATTTTCTAATACCAATATTTTTGTCTAGAAAAATTACCTTTTTTCAATTCTGGTTTTATATAAACAGCTATTTATTTTTTCCATTTTAAAGAATCATTTATATTTTTTCATTAAAATTCATTGAAGTGGCTCATTTTAAAAGTTTCTTAACGACTTTTTTTATAGGTTTTCACTTAAATTGAACTTAATTTATTCCTCAAATATAATTTCATTTTCCTTCAATATTATTTTATGCATATACTTTTTCAAAATCTTATTTTATAAAAAATAGGAATGATTTTCCGAAGGGAGTTTTGTTTCCAAGGTATAAGTGTTTTTTCAAATAACTTTTACTTCTATGAAATTTATGAATTGTTTCCCATATATTCATTACGTATGGTGTATGTAATACCCATTGAAATATCATATCATGAGCCTTCTTATTTTCGTGAAATTCTATGTTTTATTTAATTTTACTCCTTCAAATGGAATATGATTTTAATGTTTCATATTGGTATGGGACACTTTGGAATGTTTAATTATTATTTCTTTCAATTATTTTTTAAGTGGAATAATTTAAAATTATCTTCAGAATTGTAAAAATCATTTATTTAATCTTTTAATTCATTTTTACTTATCTCCAATGATACCATCTGGCATTATTTATAAATGTTTTATGATTAGTTTGAAATTAGAGATTCTATTTTGATACCATTCACGGTTTCTGGTTAATGTATTCACATTTCATTTGCTAGTTTTTCAATATGAATTTATCTGGTGATTATGTTACACCACATTCATATGAGGAGCATATTGGAATTAGTACGTTATGAGTAAGGCCCACTATTACCACTTGATGCATATGTAGGTCTTATCAGACAAACTAGACAAGGTCATTACCTATTTATAGACATTTTCTTGGCTAATTCCTTAAAGTTATTTTTATGTTGTTTGAAATTATTAATTACTTCGTTATGAAATTGGAAATTGATAATCTATGCGATTATTATACTAGTATAATATCCATGGTTATGTTTTATTCTCATGTGATTATTTATAGAGTTATTCAATCATATTTTATACCTTCCATATAATACTAATGTTTATGTTTTAGTGGAATGTATTTTTATTTATTCACTATTCCTTAATGTTTAAGATAGATTACACTATATAATTACCCAATCGAAGAATCTAATATCACCCCATTATTATTTTTTATTTCACTAGGATAAAAAGATATTTATTATGAATGAATTCAAAGGATAATCTAGGAGTTTATGGGTGTTTATAATTGATTTTCTAGGTTATTATTCATTTTTTAGTTGTATTGTCATAACTATGTTTGTATATGGTTTTCCCTAGATACTAAATTATTTAGTTCTTTTGGATGAAAATAATTTTTCATAGTACCAATATAATAAATTAAGGTACCATCATCAGACTACTGGGGTTGGGGTCCTTACATTGTCCATGATTCTATCCCAATCTGATTACCATTCTTTCTATCCTTGGGATCCATCAAATAAATTAATCAGTATTATCTCCCTCCACGCTCAAATATTACTTGTGATATATTTTAAAATCGATTTAAAATATTTTTCATATGATTAGATTCTTTTCCATCCAATCCCCAAAAGACCAAAATCATGTGGGGTCACTAGAATAGTGATTACAATGGATATTGTTAGGATATTTCAAGGAAAACAATAAAAATTGATAGATCATTCTAGAAATACTTAGAAAAAAATATGTCATTCATCCAAATAAATATACACAAAAATGAATTTCAATTTTTTCAAAAGTACATTAAATTTTAGAATGATCAATTCTCATACATATGATGCATGAAATGATAAACTCAACATGTTGCTTCATCTATAAATGAGTTCTACCAACATCTCTAAATTGATTCTTACTATGATAGTTGTATTTTGGTAGTGAATTTTTCGATCAATGTTTTTCATGAAATGATAGAGCTTCAACATTATAGTTATAAAAAGTTCATTATGCATAATAAAACTACATAAATAAAAACCTTCAATTAGATAACATTCATATGAAGTGTATTATGGTTTAAAAAATGAAATAATGAAGTAATTCATTGACTCAACCATCTTACCAACTAGTTTAACACCCTATTGTTATGTTTTATAACTATGGATATATGGGTAGTATATATGAGTGGCATCACATGAAATGTCAAAATGAACTATTGGTATTTCAAAACAGTCATAAATATCTACAAGGCCTGACTGAGGCACCTACTAGTGGGGATCTTATGCGCCCACTACGACATGATGGCGTCATGGTTAGTGTTAGTTATATTTCTCCACCTCCCATGAATGTTGCTGCTAGGGATGCAGGGGGCTCAACAGCTCCAAGAAAATCTTGGGCCGATTTGGTTGATAATGATTCTGACCGAGAGGTATTCATCCAATAGGAAGTTAAATTTGATATGGGTCAGGTGGCAGTTGCTTCTGATTCTAGTAATGTCAATATAAAAATGATTGATGATAATGTATTTGAGCTAGTAACACCTAGAAAACCTAAATTTCCCTCCACGGAACGCACTGAAGGGGATTCAAGAGACAAAGATTATGTGGTTGGGATTGTACCGGTAAAAATTGGCCCCATTGAAGGGTCTTTTGAGCCTGCTGTCCAGGATGAAGGGGAAATGGCTACCTAGTTTGGGCCCTCTGAACTTGCTGTCTAGGGTTGCGAGTTGCAACAAGCTATCCAGCATAGTTTCCAGCCTGCTTCATAGAATGATGGTCATCCTGGTGATGACCCCCAGGTGAAAAATCTTGATGGAGAATCCAATGATGTCACGCTGCAAGCTCCCACCAAGTTGTTTCAAGGGCCAGATAAAGCTAGCGTTAATATTTTTTAATTGTTAGACTCTATTAATACACCTGAATTTGACATTCTTAATCTTGAGGGTCTTGAGAGTGCCAGTTGTAGCAATAAGAATTGTAGCTTACTGCATTATACAGATGGAGAGGTTTCTTCAAAGGTGTTGAATCGTGATAAAGGTGTTGGAATTTCTTCCAATGAGGGTGTACCTATGGAAGCGGTTCTGGGGGCACAGTAAGAGGTGAAGGAGGATGCTCCTGCACAACAGGTGGAGGTTGTCCAGCATACACAGCTGCAGGCTGGTGAGAAGGGGGAGGTGCAGGTTTCACAGGAGGCAGCGATGCTCCTGGATGAAACTGTTGATAAGGATGATTATGAGCAGGTTGCAGGTGTTATGCCCTCCAATGTGGAGGATTCCCTAGGCATGACAGATGAGGTGCCACATTTGCAGTCAATGTAATGGAAAAGAGGAGTCATTTAGCACCTTGAGGTGGAGCTCGAGGTCGGGGCCAGCCTAGGAAGTGGTGATTTTTCTATCTTTTTTCTGGTGTTAATTTTCACATTTGACCATTTCCTCCTTGTCCTATTGAACCTTTAATTTTATTTAATAATTTTCAGTGTCATGGATCCCAATCCATGGCGGAGCTGTTTTGGTATGTACAAAAGAGAAATCATGCATCGATCTTATAAAATTTGGTCCCACAAAATTTAAAATAATATATAACTAATAACTAGATTGTAAGAACCTCCCAATCCTACAACCTAACATAAACAAAATAACTTAATCTCAACCATCCACAATAAGGACATTAACCGTACCTATATCCAGAATAATAAGGTATGCATGGGAACAAATATTCTCATATAGGGTGTGAGTGATACTCAAAAGGCCAAAACAATAGTTTCCCTAATAAATATATAATATATAAGTGCATTCATAAAGTGATATTCCTAAAAAGAAACAAAAATAAAATAGTATATATTTTACCCTTAGGAGTTATAAAGTTACCTTTGTGAGAGACTATTCCCCACTCAACTTGTGATAAAATAATCTTATATATATCACCCTATAAAATAAGGATCAACATAAAATTATTTATAATACAATAGTAAGAGTTGAATAGTAATAAAATTTTCGAACATATTTGACCAATATAATTGCATGATCTCTTTTGATGGAACAACATATTATAATCCAACATTTCTTCCCATGATGAAAAAACAAAAATATGTGGGATTTGAATCCAAAAATTTTATAAAATAAAAAATTATTCTTGTTTACACAAATCCATAATGTTAAGAAGGAAGAATCAGAGGGGAATCCTTTGATGCTATCAATATTCAGGCCAAGTGGGCATTGTATTCCATGGCCAAGTGGGCATTATGTTTCCCTATAAAAACATCAATGATAATGGGAATTGTATCCCAAGTCTTAGGCTTATCACATAATAGATATAATGTCTCAATTGAAAATTAATATAATGTAAATGGGTAGTATATCCCATTCTATATTAACTAATATCACAATAGTCATCTCGTCCCATGAAATGGGCATCATCAATACAAAATGGAATGTCAAATCTTCCATAAGAAATGCCTAAGTAATATTAAAGTAAAATCAAGCTCAAAATAATCACATAAACAAGTTCTATCACATTACATATCATAACAATATTAATACAATAAGTTTCAATTTCTCATAACACAAAAATCACAGGGAATACTAAAATACAAAACCAACACATCATAAGAAATTAGAAAAAATTATATCATAACATCCAACACCTTCTCAATTTAATATATAATCATCATGAAAATTCTGAGGATCATCAATGAAAAATGATTCTAAAACTATAATTAAATGTGATAAAAATAAATATGCATAATAATAATAATAATAATTTAGGGATAGTGGTTTACATGGTTTGTGAATTATCCTTATGTCCACGGTGAGGAAAAATAATTTCACTATATTCAGAAGAAACTTATTGGTCACACACATAGATTACATAAACTATATACCAAAGATAATATTATAAATACATGAAGTTATATAATAACCCATATTTCTACAATATTATGTCTATAAATTATTTTATGTTGCTCAAGATCCTCAATGTGTAAACTGAACATATATGTTGTATCCTTTCCCAGTCTCTCTTTTCACCTCTACCTTAGTTGGTCATTCCGGGGTACGGGTCCTCTTGACAGTGAGTATTACTCCCCTACATGATTAGGGTGTTGGTCCTCGATTTAAGAAGAAGTAATCCCCTATCGTATCAAGGTGCGAGTTCTTCTTATGTAGTACTCCCATGTTGTATTATTCTGAAAATCCTCACTTATAGAGTAGTACTCCCCCATCTCTAAGTAGCAGTGGGGAGGGGGTACTCCCTTGGAGATATACCTCCCTCGACTGTTGGATATAGTAACAAGTAATGGGACCTTCCACTTTATGTGAATGATAAATAGATAGGAGTTAGAGATACCTTGATGTATTGTGGTGTGGGCCACTCTTTAATGTAGTGACACAAGTTTAGCTGGTAAGTTAGTTGTATTACTCCCTTGAGTTTAGGGAAATGGTGAGGCATGAGGGCCTCCAATATCTCTTATTAGAGAGGATGCATGTGGTGCATAGTATGGAGCACTGATCCCTCAATGATGTGTTGTGGTGAGGAGAGGGCCTCATCACTTGGGGTTTATTTAGCTTGTTCTGGGTGTGAGGTAGCGATGACAGGACCTTAGGTACTGGGAACTAGAGCCAGACCTAGTAAGATGTTCCCAATGGAGCACATTCTCCAGGACATACCAATAAAAATGGTAGAGTTGTTCCTGATGGAGTGAATATCTTAGAGGACTTTTATATGGGATAGATGATCATGTTGTGTGTGTTCTCTTGGTTTTATTTTTGGTTATATCCTACGAATATAATATTATTTCTAGATATGAGGTTAGAGCCTCATGAGACTTGGTGTTTGAGATGAGTATATCTCGGTGATTTTTTGGATTCCTTTGGGTGTTTTCCCATGTTAGGGTGGACACCCCTTGTAGTCTGAGCTGAAATTTTATATAAAATAAAAAATTGTTTGATATGGAGTTTCTATATCAATTGGGCTTCCCCTGGCTAGGTCAAGTGGACAATTTCCTTTTAGATTCTCCCTTTTTATATTGAGGTTTTAGGGGGATAACTAAGTATTAATATACTCACCCCTACATGATCTTTTCTCTAACATGTTTTGTGTCTTGTGTAGACCAAAATACTTTTAGCGGATTCCACAGAGGACTATAGGTAGGTGGAGCTTAGTGATCTTGACAGACCATGGTGTTTACCAGAGCTTGGATAAAGAGATTTCCAGAAGTTGTAGTTTACAATGATCCCCTCCTTCTGAGCAGCTGAGACACTTTTGTAGTTTTTTTTGTGGGCGTTATTTTTTCCTTTTATGCTTTCTCTTATTATATTGTAATCTTGTTTTGGGATATATATATATATATATGTTCATACATTGGATTCCTTTGGTTTTTATATTTTATAATTTTGTGAGATTACAAATGTGAGCATGAATTCAGGTACATTGGAAATTGCTATCATGTTAGTGATATTCCATCTCAGTGCTAGTTTGCAATCCATGGCCTTTTATTGGTGGGCTTAGGGAGTTGCAGCATTGTCCCCATCGGGTTGGGTCACGATAGAGTGGTATCAAAAGGGGTCGGTTTCCCATTGGTACCATAATATAGTGAGCTTGGTTTGGGTTACATAGCGACTGTGTTAATATGTTTCGAGTTCAGAACATAGGCTAGATGTTGTGGTGTTGGTGTGTTGGTTGATGAATCCATTCAATAGGATATTGATAACACATGTTTTGACCTGGTATATTAGGAGAGTGGTTGCTAGGAAATAAATGGTTCATGCGTCATATAGGACTAGGCTTTGGATTTTCATGTCCTTCTTGTGTTAGATGCCTAGATATAGACTTGGACCATGGTACGTCTTGATTCTATTTTTGGATGCCATAGTAAATTAATCCAAATATGATTCTATGGCATTACTATGATAACGATATGAACGATGCTGAGGGTTCAGTTCATGTCACTGATTATGAGGCGTTACCTCTAGTGGTCTTCTGGAGGTACCAATCCCCGTAGAGCAATAGGTTTTACTAGAAGTTCAGGAAGAGTATGCACGTAGGCTAAGTGATCTACAAGAGTTCCAACGTTAGAAACTGGTGAGGTATTGGGTGATCCAGACCCCTAGAATGTTATTGAATTTATCTATATAGTCAGGTTAGTTTTACACAAAGTGTGGTAATCTACTGATTAGATGGTTGTCCTAGCAGCGAGCTTTTTATAGGGTTCAACCGGGAGATGGTTGAGACTGGTGATACAAAATCATGATGAGGTGACACCCACTTTGGTGGAGTTTGAGAGACTATCTAGGGAAGTGTTTTACCGAGCCACATTGATATCATTTCATATCTAGGAGCTTCTACATCTTTGATAGTGTAGCATGATAATGGTAGAGTTTTCAGTGAGGTTCAAAGACTTGTTGCAAGACTCCTTGGATATGGTTCCAGATCCATTATTCAAATAATGGAAATTTGAGCCGGGCTTGTGTTAGGAGATCCGAGAATTTAAGATTTCAATTTCCATTCCCACCTATGCTGGAATGATGGGGAGAGCTCTAGTGGTGGAAAGTTTCATGGATGAGGAACAAGTGGAAGTGACACACAACAGTGGTCACAAGGCTGAGGTGTCAGCTGGAGGAAGAAGATTATAAGTAATAGGTTCACAAAGAAGGAGGAATACCAATACCCATACATAGATGACTGTGACAATAGTATTGGAGTAGCGCCAATGATCATATCAACCACAAGATAGGTGGTGTTACACTTGCGACAACAAGGGAATCTTGAAAGAGATTGTCTGACCCATCATGCTGCTAGGAGGGAGTCACCTGACAAACCACCATGGTAGAGACAAAATTTATTGTAAGGAGTTCATCAATGTGGTGTATGAGGTGTAGGATGTGGAAGAGTGTCTAGATGTTGTAGGAAGTTGATGTTGTTTCCAACACCAACACCCGATGGTACACGTTAGGCTTAGGGAGCTAGTGGACAATTTCATGTTATAAAGGCCTTCGACTCGAATTCTCTGAGGATGAGTAGAGGTTCACCTTGTGTCCTATTTAAATTCTGTAGTAGAAAGTTTTATACACTATTGTGGGAGCTATCTTCATTCATCTCATGCCTGAGGATTAACCAGAGATTCAAGGGGCATCGGTAGAAACCTGTGTTGGTAGTTGAAATAGAGGGCCTAGTAAGACCCAATGCATATTTGGGAAGCCATCTTTTAATTATTACATTTTTTGGATAGTGTAAACATTGTACATGACATTTTTGAGGATGATGTGATGCATTTTGATATATATTTGAACTCATAAGGAATGGTGTCACATTACCCACCAAGACACGTTATTGCGTGGTGATCAAAACCATTTGGGAAAGTCAGTGCCACCTAAAGAGGACAATATTGTGGTACGATGGACAAGTTCCATAGACATTTATGTTTGGGGATGGGTTATGCAATTATGTTTCGAAGAAGTTCCTCGTCATTCCAATAATGTTTTATGAGTCTAACCCATTAGCTTGGTAGCTCTAGTATAGGAACATCCATTATTAGAGTCATTCTGTAGAAGTAGAGTTAGAAAATGTGATGTATTCAATGTATTGATATGTTTTTTACCATTTATACATAGCTATGATTCCACTAGTGAGTGTGGCAGTGTTTCTGTTTTGGTGATCTGTGTTATAGCTTGAGGTTTTTGGACAAAGGGCCTGGTAAGACCCCATTTTTAATCTTGGGAATCCCTATTTTGTTTAGGAATTCCCTTTCATATTCAACATCAACCATGAATGCAGGATGCTTGAGCAAGTTGTGGTGTTGTCCACACAAAGGTGGATGTGATCTGTAGGGTTTTCATAGTATTTTTGTTAGGTTAGAAAGGTGGTATACCGTTAGACACCATGACAACCAATGTACTGCAGTGCTAGGTTTTTTCCCACCTATCATAGCTAAGAAGACATATACCTATTTTTTCATGATGTTGGACTGGTATAATATGGACATAAGAGTGGTTTGAACTTGGTGGTTCCTCTATGTGTGTGCTTATAGTCAGCATGGGATTATTTAGTTAGCTCGCTGGTGTGGGTGTCCAACATGGAGCTCAATTTCATCCCTTGTTCTTAGACATTCATTTTTTTGGATGAAAAGTCATAAGGTGGGTAGAATGTAATGAATCGGGGTTTAACCCAATATAACTCAGAATGTTTTGTAAAATACTCCTAGAGATGGGTGCTAATTCGTTGCAAGAATCAATGTGCCGAGGTGCCTCAGTATGATGATATTAAAAACATTAAATATATTTTGTCACATGAATGCAATTTCTATTGAAAATTATGTAAGTCCCATTCAGAGTATCAGATTATATTTATGAGACCACAGTTGAGTCAATAACTTCATTATTAATCAAGGTGGGACCTATGTTTTTCTACACTAGGAGTCTCTTTTGGAGGTTATTTTGGGTGATGTCGCCTTGAGAGGGAAATTAATTAGTTTAATTTTATAAAATCTAATTCCTCCCTA
Organism: Viscum album; assembly: GCA_963277665.1. Lineage (NCBI taxonomy): Eukaryota > Viridiplantae > Streptophyta > Magnoliopsida > Santalales > Viscaceae > Viscum > Viscum album. The sequence continues at coordinate 32,347,254 of OY728163.1, forward strand.
TATAGCCTCATATGCACATCACTCCAAATATGGAGAGTTGCACCTCCCCTCCTCTCCCTTTGGCAATGACGGACTGCACCTGAATCATTGATGCAAGGTGCTGTTGATCCCCATTTTGACGTAGATTATCAGCAAATTGAGAACCAAAGTGATCCAGGTGTCATTCTTCAACAGATTCTTCAACATTTCAATAATGTGACAGGAATATTTTTTCCCAATCCCTTTAATTTTACATTTTCATGGTTCTAGAGCCATATTTCATTTATTATTGTTCCCTTCTAGGTAGATCTATGGGGTCCGGGTTGAATCAGGGAGAATCAGGTGATTTTTTAGGTGATTATTGACTGGAATCACATTATACACAGTGTTCAGTTTAGTGACACAAGTTGTATAGATATTCCTATTCATGGAATATGATATTTTTGGGATACAAACCATGTTTAGGGGTTATATGTCAGGTAATTCCCTAAACAATTTGACTATGGGACATCGATTGGGGTATCCATGTAAAGACACATGGTCGTGTACTAACACATGAACAATACACAGTAACCTAGGTTTTGGTAAATTGATACATTCAAACTAATTAAGAAGGAGTCTGTTTACCCAAACATGTTGAGTAATATTGGATACCCAGTGTTCGGGGGACATGCTTTCCCATCTCTGTAGAAGAGAAACATGGCTATGGTCCTAGTGATGAGGGACACTGAGGGTACCTCTTTTATATGCCATGTACCCCAACTTGGGTGGAACCTATGTGGACCAGATACATGGGAAGGTGTTCAGGTGGGCTCACAAACTGTTTCTTCCTTACTAAACATTGTGTACTATTATGAGATCCTCTAGGGATCTCCTTGCTTTCATATATGTGTCTCTAAGACTCAAATTCAGGCTTGTGAGTAGTACAACTGGAGTGGGTTTCTATGTAGGATATGATGGTAGCCTCTGTTCCAGAATACGAGATTCTAGGTGGTTTAAATCGGACAAGGTTCTTGTGGTGTGGTACTGATCCGATATTAGATATTGGTGTGGTTCGTATAGAGTGATGCTAGGAATGTCACTCCCCTGATGGACAAGGGCGCATGTTTTCTATACCTCTCTTCTTAGGTTTATATGATAATCCCCATGTTGTGGGAGCAGGTTCGTTACCTTTGGGTAGTTTCATATGGGGGTGTTACTCCCCTGATGGTGTAGGGTGTGGTATTCCATGTGGAATTCATGAAGGTTGAGTAAGTACTCCCTTAGAGGTCTAGGGGGTGGTTCTTCTATCTATGGAGTCAGCACTCCCCTATTGGATCAGAGATAGGGTCCACCATAGATAATGTATAGATTTATTAGGTAATCCCCTATAGGGTATGGTACAATTCATCTATTATGGGAGTCGGTACTCCCATGTTATTCCAAAGTGTGTTTTCTCAATACATGTCATTCCGACAGAGTCAGTGCTACCTTTTCCTATTAGGGAGAGGTTCCTCAATCCTAGGTTTTGACTCCCCTACCTTGTTTGGGTGTAGGTCTCCCATAGTGAATGAGTTAGAAGAGTAGGTACTCTCCTATTGTGCCAAGGTGTGAGTCCTTTTTCTAATGCGTAGTGTGCCCCTACATGGTTAGGGCATGGTTGTTCGATTTAAGAAGTGGTACTCACCAATCGAATTAGGTTGTTGGTCCTCTATCAGTAGTACATACCTATTCTATCAGGTTCTAGGTCTTCACTTATAGAGTAGTACTGCCCCATATCCGTGTAGTAGTGGGGAGTGGGTCGTCCCATGGAGTTGGAGCTCTCTCTACGGTTGGATATAGTTATGAGGAGTGGGACCTTCCACATGAGTGAATGATAACTAGAGAGAGGTTACTACTACCTCGATGGTTTGAGGTGTGGGATACTCTTTAATGGTGTAACAGAGGATTCATGGGTTATTTTAGAGATGTACTCCCTTGATTGTAGGGTAGTTTCGAGATGTGTGTCCCAACGTTCTATCTTACTTGAGAGGATACCGAAAACCCATAGTCTTGAGCAATGCTTCCTCAATTGTGTTAGGTGGTGAGGGGAATTTCTCTTTAACTAGGGTTTCTTAATATTGCAATGGACATGATGTAGCAATGACCAGACCTTAGGTGATGGGCACTAGAGTCAGACAAAGTAATATTTTCTTGATGGTGCAAATTCTTCCGAACGTACCATTATGAATAGTAGACTTTTCCCCAATGGAGTGCATCTCTCATACAAGATCCTTATGGGACTGCTAAGATAGTGGAGTTTTTTCTCCTAGTTTTATGTTTTATAAGAGACTATTGAGAAAATCCTATTGCTAGCTATGAGGTTGGAACCTCAGGAGAATTAGTGTATGAGATGAGTATATCCAGGCGATTTCTAAGAGTCCTTTCAGTTTTTACCTTTTTTATAATGGGGTTTTGGGGGCCAATTGATTATTTTTTATACACATCCCTACATGGTATTTTCCGACATGAGTTTGGTGTCATGTGTAGAACAGAAGCCTTTTAATGAAGTCCATGGAGGACCCAAGGTAGGGAGAGAATAGTGAGGTGGAGAGTACATGGTGTTTACCAGAGCTTGGATAATGATACTTCAGGTAGTTTTAGTATGTTGTGATACCCTCTTTAGGAGTAGGTTGGATGGTTTTAAATTTTATTTGGTTGGTGTTATTTTTTCCTTTTACGATTATAATACTTATGTTGTACTCTGGCTGTGGGATATAGATGTATTCATGCATTGGTTTCCTTTGTTATTTTATATTTAATAATTTTGTGATCATGGATATGTGTGCATGCATACAGGTATATCATAAATTTATCCCATGTTAATGATATACCTTCTCGGCGCTAGTCGCTAGCCACTATCCTATTAGAGGTGAGCCTGGGGAGTTACTACCCGAGCACCGTCAGGTCGGGTCATGACAAAACTATTATGGCCCACTATGTCATAACATTACTCAAGGAACATAACATTCCTCACTATAATTTCCATCATACATTAATGAATATATATAGTCATCTAAAACTATGACATCAATTATGACATGCAATAAAGTACTATCAACTTTAAGCATTATAATCATTCTAATTAGAAAAAGAAACCAAAGTTGGTTTGATTCGATGATATTTTTTTTCTATTGCTAATAATATGTATATAACCCATCAAATTAGAATTCTTATAATCTAATGTGAATTTTGAACCACCAATTATCTTTATATAGAATAATCCCACTCATTGGAAATAACATGATGATTCGGTTATTGTAAAATGTCATTTAAAATCAATCATAAACCCATAAATTATGGATATCTAGTGGATATAGACAAGAAAAACGACAAATACAAGAAATATAAATAAGAGAAAAATAATTCATACCTTTAGAGATCCATTAGGATATATATTACTTTAATCTAATATAAAATTTATTATAAATCATAGCTGGTGTGGGGGAAACCCCGATCAAGAGAGAAGTTTTGTCATACGACTTAAGAAACACCGAATGTTTAATAAATATATAATTTTTTCAATTTTAATTAATTAATTTAATATAAATTAATCTTTTATAAGGGGACCACTATGTAATGAACATATGTCTCATTACAGAACACCATAATCCATTGCAACATTGAATCATTACTATCTAGTTCGTAGATAAAATCAACTTTCTTGGGTGAACCAAAGAGATGATGACCACCCCTCTATGATGTAATAAATGGGTTATTGTTGTAACACACTCTATGTTTCTGGTTGGAAACATTCTAAACAAATTTACCTTATATGGAGTCCTTCCACACTATAACACCTCAAATTGTAGTGTGATATTTTTACTACCACATACTTTCATCCTCTACCAAACTCAACATCTAAAAAATTTAAATATTGAACAAAAAACTCCTCAAAAAGTTTGAAACCATAAAAATTCACATTGTTTGGTGACCAATTCCAATAGATTCATATAAAATAACATTCTAGTAGAACATTTTATTTTTGAGTTGAATTAGGGATGATTTTTTATGTGAAAATAAAATTTAAGTATTTATATTCTCTTGAATGTTAACAAAAACTCTCCCCATTGTAAGGGAATTACCTAATAGGGTTATTTATAGGAGAAATCTATGAATCTCCCTAGACATCCTTACAAAAATATTAGCTTATATTTTTAGAATTGATATTGAGGATAAAATAGGGGTTTGAAGTAGATATCTATATCATGAAACTCTTTATTTTCTTCCTCACTATGGTAATATATTTTATATCAACTTAATCAAGGATTGGTATATGATGGAAGTAGTTTTTAAGTGAGAATTGGAATCAAATAATAAAATAGTGAGGCTAGTGAGGGATTCAGGATTGATTTATATGTTTTTATATTAGTGATTTTAGAGTAATGTTTATAAGTTTCACTAGTGGTCCTATAAGGAACCAGCCTTTAAAAATATATATTCACATTTTTTTATAATAAAATTCATAGTATTTCATCCTAGGGATATTTATAGTTTTGATTTTTGGTGTTTGAGATCTTAAATCTTACAAAAAACACCACATATATTACAATGTGGACACTTCTATTCAGTGTTTATTTTTTCCATGAAACAAAAAATTGAAAAAGAAACACATTTTCTTTTCTTGGAAAACCATCATGACTTTCAGCAGGAATTTGTTTTTCTTACCCATCATTAAACCATGTGGAAAAAATTATTCAAATGTGATATGAGAAAAGATTTACCAGTAATAGATATAATCATTTGAAAGAAACAATTAGTCTATTTTAAAAAATATGAGATAAAAAATGGTATTTTCCTTTAACAAAACAAAACATGATATCAAATAATCATTTAATTATAAATCTAAAATATTTTTAACCCAATTGTTTTGACATAATACCTTTTAAATGTTGAGACTAATTTGTCTTCATATTATTAAATAATGTAACAACTTTTTTAAAAGGTAGTGGGAAACCCATCACATATTATATATAGTAATGACCAATTGTACCAAACAAAGGTTTCAAAGTACCCATACCAGGATTCCCCCATAGTCCCTCCTACTTATGCCTAATATTTCCACCATAGGTCACTTAACTAGCACTCCATGATGGCCTGAAGGCCCTCTGGTATAACAGATCATTTTTGTGGTCTAAAATCCCATTTGGGATGAATAATAACACTACTACTACTATACTATACTAATGTAACCACAATTCTATATGGGTACATTAATTCTATAGCACTTACGTAAATTATAACCCACCCATATTTGAAACAGAGTTTGATATATTATCAATAGAGTATTTACCATGAGTGTTTCCTTTTAAATCATGGGGGACCACGAAAAACATATTCTAAAAAACCACCCTTTTTACCCAAAAAGGGAATAATAATTCCGTTAAACAAAGGTTTTTAGCATACATTTTTTAGATAAAATTATTTCCTTAAAAATAAATAAAAGTTATAGAAAATTTAGGTCGGTTCCTTAGGAAATCATCTTCACAGAACACTTAAAGATCCCTTATAATTTTAATAACTAAATTGTTTACTTGAAACATAATTATATGGAAAACACAATAATTACCCAATGGATTAGAGTGTTATATTTGTACACCCATTGTATAAGAAATATCAAGATCACCCATTATCATGAGCTATATTTGGATAACCTGTTATCATAAAAAATTGTAAAGACCACATAACAAATAAAATCTTCGACAAGCAATTTTAAACCCATATGGGAAAACCTTTAGGATATTGAAACACCTATTCCTTATAAAAACAATTTAATACCAAAATACCCATAAAAAGGAAATATTTTTATTTAATGAAATCATAAAATATTTTAAAATAATCCAAATTCCAATAATCGATAAAGACTATGGAAATATTTTTTATCACTATAGATATTAAAATGGAACATTCCTTTTTTAATTTTAGAGGAAACTCAAAACATTACATAAAAAGGATACCCTGAAGAAAACTGAAATAAATTAAAAATAGACATAAAATTTCATTTTTATATTATTTTATATCCACAAATATTTTTAAGAATATTCCTGTCGAAGATAAATAGTTTTATATGATTTTTTAAAAGATGATATTTTAAAAACAAAGTCCCTTGAATTGAGTTTGAAGAATCATGCATGATATTTATCATCCTAAAATAAAGCATTTTGTTAATTAATTACTTAATTAATAACATTTTTTAAGATCATTATTCCTTTTATTTAATCTAATACAATTTTGGATGTAATTATATAATGAATTAAGTTCACATCAATTGTTTCGATATTATTCGGATCATGTGTCATGAATGAAATTGGTAGGTTGAATATCGTCAATGAGCTTATTATTCAATCATATATAGAATAATAATAAATATAATTATCATTTTTATATATTAATTATTCTCTTAAAACTACATATAATATATTTTTATGAAAAATGAACTATGATATAATAATGGAGACAATATGCCGTACATACGCATAAACAACGTTTCTATTTTTCAACAATCATTATAGAATGAATGTAAATAATATTTTATATTTATAAAATTATAATTATTTCATTAATAATGTATTATTTCATTAAATACACTTATATATATTTTACAGGTAATTTCATTATGAAAAATGAATCACATCGCTTCATGGAGGTGGTTGTTCACAATTATGCACAAACAATGTTATTATTTTCAACTGATTAAAAATGTTAGCAATTAAATAATATATTTTATTTTTAGATTTTTAAATATGCCATGATTATAATATAAACACATTAAATGAATCATTAAAATTTTAATTAATCTAATGTGATGGAAAATGAATTACATTGGATCACGAGATTGTAGATGACCATACACATGAACCACAGTTCAACTACCCATTTAATGGAATTAAGGAATGGATATAAGTTACTAAATTTAGATAATAAAATATATTTAATATGGTGATACTGATTTTATAATATCATAAATATTGAATAACCTTTTAAAAAGTTCTGATAAGAAATTATTCAAAAAATTCCGTTAAAAACTTTACCTCTTCATCAGACAATCTCTTTTTGTTCTACATAATCCCTCTAAGGATAGTATTAAAAAAACCAAGAGCATTAAAACTAGTATATGTATTCGAGGAAGGTGTTACGGTATATATTGGATGATCCAAATGTTTTTTAATCACTAAAAAAGAGGATATATGGTCCCCATTTATAATAAAGGGGAGGGGAACTCCTGGAAGTTGGTAAAATATCAATTTAGTCAACATTAATTTTTAAATCTAAATGGATCCAAAGTGATAATATTAAAATATGGAAAATTTTTGAATTGTAATCATCTCATATAATAGTTATATTAAAATTTTAGGTGATTATTTTAACATTATCTTTTTATTTTAACCTTCTTTATCCCTTTCGACAATTACCACAATATTGAAGATTTTACTCTTTAGGGGCCAATAAAGATACTATAAAAGAAAAATTGGATGATAAATTTACTATGGATGATAATTTATACCACATATAGTCACATGGATGATTTGTTTTTTTGTCTTAAATCATATACCAAAATATTTTTTTATAATACACCATTAATGTTAATTTTTTTTACTATTCATTAATTTGATTTTTTTAAAAACAAGAAACTAATGAAATTAAAATATATGTATTTCAAACCTATATAATATGTCCTTTTAATATAAATATTCCATAAAAAATTATTCATTCAAATTATATTACTTTTAACATTTTAAAATAATTAATTTCATTTTTTAATTAATTTAAGAAAAATTGTTTTGGCGTGGCCAAGCAAATTAAGGAATAAATATCATTACTAAAAAGTAAAAAACGTAAAACGATAAAGGAAGAATATTAATATTTCCAACATAACGTAACTTCTTCTTATCCTTATGTCCAAAATTTAAGAACAATAATATGAAGAGAATAATATTTTTGAATTTTCTTTACATAAAATATTATAAATGTAAAAATCAGGGACACATATCAAAAAAGGTAATATATTATAATATTAGGTGATTTTTGATGAAATATACACATAAAATAAAATTAATTCAAGTTTCAGGGTTACTTTTTAAAAATTATCGCAACATTTAACCCTTCATTAACTTATATTACTTTTACCACATCAATGTAATTTAATATGCTTAATTTTCACAATAAATTAAAACAAAAGTGAAACAATTACAAAAACAAATGAACACCTTACTGAAAAATGAAATCATTTTTTTGAGATTAAAAACATATATCGATGGTATTTAATTTAAAATTTAATAATTGAAATGCAATAAAAACTGTTTTTAGAAAAATGGATTTAAAGTAAAAATATGTATTTATACTAAATTTAAATTTAAATTCCTAGAAAATAATATAATTATATTATTTTAATTCAAAATTAATGCAATAAATTTTAAATATAATCCAAAATAAAATTTTACTTTGTAAATAATTTAAATAAAAATAATTGTTTTATAAAAATCTATATTTTTACTATTCATTGAAAAATAAATTTTTTAGAAAAAATATCTATATTTCAAAATTAGTTAACTTAGATATAATTATTTAATAAAACCATATAATATTTATTATAGGTTTTTTATTTCAATAAATTAGCTACAAAATTTTTTTATAAAAAAAATACTTTTGAAGAAACCATAATTTTGAATAATAATATATCGGTTCTAAAAATTATGTTTTTTTCTAAATAATCAATAATTACATTATTTTTTAATTTTTAAAATTAAATATACTTGATAATATGTTTAACAAAATTCATACCTACAAATTCAATAGATAGCTTATAACAGTAATATTTAAATCATAATATTTCATGGTTCATTTGAAATTGGGGTTACGTATCACATGCATTATTGAACATAATATCCTTTTTTAAAATATCATGGTATTACATGTACGTGGGTGTCTTGTGGGTCTACAAAAATGGTTTAGTAAATATGATTGTATGATAATGTTTTGTATAATTTTTGTATTAGAATGTGAATAGTTATTAAATTAAATTGAATTATTATCTAGTTTATTCTAAAGAGTAGATATATTTCACTTCTGTTGTGTGTTTGTGTGTTTCATGAGATATATTATATTTTGAATTAGGAATTATTTTTCCCATGCATCTTGATTTTATTTTATAGTTTTAATATTTCATTTTTATAAAATTAATAATTGATAATAGATTATCAGTGAGTGTAAGTGAAACATGTTTAGTGAAAAAATTGTTATCCATTATAGTAAATTCATAGAGAATTTAAATACCATTTCTCAAGACCTTGATCCATGTCCTGATCTAAATTTAGCACCATTTCAAGGGAGAAATATTCTATAAATATAAATAATATTTATTATAATAAAAATTAAAAAAATAATGTATAAAAAATGAAAAATATATATCTCCAAGTGATGTTTTTAAATAAATATGATTTATATTCCTTTAGTGTATACTCCTTGGTCCATGAGTTAAATTGGTTATAATTTGAGCCTTTACAAGGAGTGAGTGTCAATATATTTTTAATTTTATTGAACCTAATTGAGAAATATTTTACCTTTTATTATATTACATATTCAACAAATAATTTAATCCCACATGTGGATTGTGAATCAGAAGTGGATATTCCAATTAAGGAACATACATAGCATTAAGAATTTATTGAATATAATTCTATGATAATAGAATAATATATTGGGGTTGAGGAACCTCATATATATCACTCACCTATATTAGATCATTGTTAAAATAATGAACATACCCAGGTAGAGGAGGTCAGAAGATTTACTTTGGTGGAGAACCTTGGTAATAATTTTAAGTAACAATGTCATGTGGGTCTATACACCATAGTTTTATAAGGTAATAAGAGGATATTATATTGGCGGTCTAAAATTAATAAAACAAATCATTATAAAGACTTGGAAAATTTCTTTGGTACTATGAATCCTTTTTCAAAACATAAACCCATCTATAGAGGTTTGAACCATGTTAAATTGATTTTCTTATTTTTCAATGATTTTGTATTTATTTGTTTTTAACTTTTGGATGTTTATTATTTTAGGTTTTAAATAAGGATAGTGGATTATAAATCCATTTCAATGTAATATTTCAAGATATTTTCTATCCCAATTAATAACCTTCAAGCTGTATATATCCATCTTATTTTTTGTAAACATCCTAAATAATATTATGAGAATAATTTCATAAAAACTATTGATCTTAATTGTTCTTTTTTATATCTATGTGTGTGGTAATTGTACCAATATGATATAAGATTGTAATGTTTTTTTGTTTTTGTTTTTGGGTTTTTAGAGAATCCTTAAGAAAATATGAATACCTTGGTAAAGATTATTCATAATGATTTTTTTGAAAAATATATTGATATTAACATTGAAGGATTTAAAATATTATTTATATATATTTTTCCCCTAATACTCATTTATAAATTTAACTAAATTTTATGAAATATTAAACTCATGTGTAGATGTAATTTATAATGAAAAACTTATAAAAATTTCGGTTTTTATACCTTTCTTAAATCCTTATATATTTATATTTTTTTGTTAGTATTGAGTCATGATATTTGTTATAGTATTTTTTATATTTATTTTTTGTAAATATTAACGATCCTATTTTGTGTCAATATAATTGAGATATTCTTTTTAATCCCCATTTATTATTTGACACCACATTTACATTTATCCCTTTTTATGGCCTTGTAATCTATGAACTATCTTATAGATTAATCTATATTTTAAGTCATGTGTTTTTTTCCAACCCCTGTCTTAGAAACATTAGAGAACATGATTCAAGAATAGTTTAGGGGATATATTTTCATGGAATATTTTTTTGTATGTATAATGTTACTTGAATTATGATGGATGTTTCCTTTGGTTATGGTTTGTGTGGTAACATGTCAAAATTTCATTTTAAAATGATTTCTATACCTCATAATATCTAAATAAAACATATTTATATGAACAGAATTATATAATAAATGAAAATGTTAAAAAATTATGATATTAGAATGCCAACAGTAATTTTTTTTGATTTACATAAGAATCTAATAACTGAGGAATTTATGAACAAGAATCGAATATTTGTGATGGGTAAAATTATTAAAGTGGAAGAGAGTGAGGAAAAAAACATAAATTAAATTTTTAATAATCTATTATAATATAAAGATAAACTTACTCATTTGACATTCTATTTTTTATATTATTACCTACATATCCTTACTCTCAAAACAACCCATGTCAACTAAATCATGATTGATAGAAAATTTATATTATTTTATTTGATAAATTAGGATGAAAATATTCCTATATAAATCATGAATTCACATAAAAAAGAAAAAGTGTATATACTACCTTGAGAGAAGTGTAATACATATCTAAAATGGTATGTATATGCGTTTAAGTTTTCTAAAAAGAGATACAATATTTTTATAAGCATGTGTAAATTGGTGTAAATTATAATTATATAGGAAACTTGGTAAATCCATGTATGTGAAAATTGAAATTTTCTTCGATTAGTGTCTTAAAAAGATTAATATATGTTGCGTGTATGTATATTCATAGGAGAGAAAAGTTGATGTCTAGGTGAGTTGTGAAACACAAAAATTCATAGTTTTTATCCAGTAACAAAATGAAAATTGTCCCATAGGTTAAAAATTTAATGGGAATTTACTATATAATTAATAATTTTATTGAATTTATTTTAAAATAGACTAATTGATTATTTTAATGTATAAATTATATTTTGGAAATTAAAATGACATTGGTGAAACTTAGTTGTGTTTATTTCATGATTAATAAGTGAAATAACTTTGAACATATCCATTTAATTGTTAAAATCAGAGGGTTATGTTAGAAAAATTTACATTTCATATTCAAAGACATATATATATTGTATTTCAAGAGTCACAAATAATGATGTGTCACTGAGATCAAATATAGGGATAATTCTATTTCACATCTTATTCATATATCGATGAGTATGATGTTATGATGTCCAAAACTATGACATAATTTTCTCTCTATAACTGAGAAATATTAGTGAATATGATGGTTGAAATCATCTAAGAAATGTGATTTGTACCCTAGGACATCACCAAGTTTGAATCTAATACCTAATCACACCCAATGTCATCCTAATGTGAAGACCCAACCATAATTCCCTATTTTTGGGAAAATGTTTAATATTTTCTATTTAGGGAATAATATCATTTGATATGGTAATATTAATACCTACAATACAAGGGTGAATACAAGACGTTTTTTATGATTTCATATTGAAAAAATGAAATGATAACCATAATGAGGAAAATAAATAGATAAATTCTTACCATATCTGATGAAGGCTGATATTAGAGATATACACACATGAACCCAAGGATTGATATCTTATAATTTTGAAAAATATAGAAAACAAATTTCATGATTGAACTACAAAATCATATACCATATAATATGATGCCATGTATAATAAAAATATAATAACATAATAGACCACCATTATCATCATTATTATTGAAAATTAATGATCGATGGTACGCTATTCACATATGGGGATGATTTTAGAATTCTCATGAATAATCAAGGAAAGTGGGAGATTTGATGTATATATTGATAAAAAAATAGATCCACTTGGATCCCATAAATTATCCCAAGAGAAAAAATATCATACCTCTACCTAACTGTCTAATCGTATCAGGAATATATGGAGACAACATTCCACAGGGACACAATCTAAAAGAAGAAGGGAATAAAAATTAATGGGATGAAAAAATTGAATCCCATTGATCCAGTAAAAATGATAGAGAATAGGGAAGTGAAGAACTTTCTATAGACTCTATAGAATGGGATGTACATGTATATTTTTTCAATTCCCTCTTAGAGGGTTTAACAAGTTTTCTCTTTATTTATTTTATTTACATTGTTTATATTTTCATTAAATTAACTAACTATTAGTTTACATCGTTCCATGATTGTGATATCCAAATCTCACTATGGAATGATATTATACAGAGGGTTTTTTCTCAGGAGGAAGTTGAGTGCATCCCAATTCTTCTATTATTGATGTGTTTTTTTCAATAAATCATTGAGATAATAGTGAGGAAAACAATAAGGGTTGGGGATAGTGATACTTATCTTTTCACTAATTTTTTCTTAGTTACTATTATTATATATTTTTCATTTTTTCACTCAAGGATTGGTATACTGTGGAACCAAAATTTTTGTTCTGACTGAGATTCATGTACAAACTAGTGTTGTTAGTGATGGATTTCCAATGGATTTAGGTGTACTAATCTCACTAAATTTTAATAAATTTTCCCATATTACTCAAGGGATCTCTACGATTTATTTTACTAAAAAATCAATGCATAAAATATATTTTTGGGAATTTTTTGGGAATAAATAATGATTCATAATAATAATTATTTTTTTAGAAAAAATATTGAAATATAATTTAGGTTAGCTTTGGCAGTATCCTCCCTCTATCATATGTAATATGTTTTTTTCCCTTCAATGACATTATTTTAATTTTTCTCATATATAATTCATTAGTATTCTACATTATATCATTTTATGGGTTTAGAATTATTTTTTAATATATTAAAATGTTCCAATAACAATTAAATGTGTGTAAGTGACTCTTATTGAGATATGAACTTAGTTTTTCTGAATAGTTCATTATAGTAGAATTTAAATAACTGAAGTGGGAACAAATAAATTATTTATCCCCACATTAATCCATTTCTATTAATATTATAATAAAAATATATTACCATGGAATTTAAATATAGTGATAATTTTTACCATTGCATGATATCCTAATCAGTTCACTAATGGATAAGAAATCAAGGGAAGATAACACCCACATATATAAGGTTTTTTGGTGACTGATCATATTAGATGAAATTATTAATTTTTTACTTTACCTCCTAAATTTAATGATATTAATAATGTCTTTAAAATTCAATAGTTGATTTGATATATACATTTTCCAACTCTTGTGATCTAGTTTAATGATATATTATTATAAAACATGAGTTCCTATTTGAAAAAACCTATCTGAATCATCATCTAGAATCTAACAGTCATTATTATTATTCATGTGAGAAGAAAATATGGGATGTAACTAGGTGAAACTTGGGATTGGAAGGTAAGTCTAAATGTCATTGTTCAATATTATTTCCTTAAGAGGCTTATTGAAGTTTCTAATGTTCGAGAAGAGCGATGGTGGGGATTTATCATGTATCCTAATATTTTGGGTTAGTTTTACCCTATAAGTTTTATTTCTAAAAATATTAATGTGACTAATTATTAAGTTAAATAAGGTTATGATATTATTATTGGAGATATAAAGAAGATGTGGACTAAGAAAAGGTATAGGATTGGAACTAGGAAATAAGTAATGGGGTATTTGGGAAATTATGGTGTATTAAAGGGGCAATTGCTGTAGCCACTAGCTTCCTTGTGTCCTACTACACAATACCTTGTTGAAATTAAGGGAAAATTATTTATTTACACTTAAATCCAAAGTCTAATTACACCCTTGTTTTAGGGTTTTTTCTCAAATAAATTATTGGATCCTCTCTATTGTTATCTTCTTCCCATCATCTTCCTATTATGTGGAAAATCAACCTAGGTGGATTTGAATTTTCTATGATCATATATAATAATAATTTAGTGTTGAACCTAAGGTTTCCCATAATTATCAAATACCTTGATAATTATTCCACTATATGGGAAATATAAGCTTGATTTCTTTGTGGTTTGGGGGTCTGTATAATAGTTAATTTTTTGTATAACTACCTTTTTTAGAATATTTATATATTTTCGATATAATTTCTAGAAAATTCCCCAAATTCTTATCTCATTATATTATTTTTCAAATGACAGTAATGATATGGGGTAGAAGGAGCCTAAACATGGAAATGAGGTTTCTCAAAATAATTTTTTCTAAACTATAGTTTTGAAATGTTTTTATTTTTATTAAATTAAACATTCTAGGTAATTTGGTTATATAAAATTATACAAGACATATTTGGTTATAAATTTAGTGGTTTACATAACATATATTATTTTTATGGATTATTGTAATTCCTTAGAATGTTTATCATTATTCCTGTCATCCACATATTGTATCAATTTGTTTTTATAGTTGATATTATGTTAATATAGTGAAAGAAATATTTATTATGTCTAATACATAATATATGATTATTATTATAAAATATTTAGATATAGATTATATTTATACATGTGAAATATTGGGTTAACAATGTATATCAAATGGAATATATGTCTAGATTTGGTTTTGAGATTTGTTGGTCCTTGGATGTTGGACAAAATTTATACATTTTTTCAACAGTTACACATAAGAATGTGTAAACCAACTAAAAATTACATTCACACCCTATCTCTATCCCATAAACAGATACATATTTATAAACATTTATTTGCTGACAAAAAAAATATTTTTTGGGACAAGCAATATAGAAATTTTTTTTATAAAAAATAATTTGATATACGATTAGAAATTACATCCATTGATGTTTATTTATGGATGTTGTTACTAAATCTTTACAGGGTTGTAAATCATGAACTTTTAATGTTATTCAAAAGAATCCTTTTTTTAACGGATTATATGTGAGGATTCCATGCATGAATTGAATCATTTTTTGTTTTGAACATTGGTGGATATTTTAATATATTTAATCCAACCCATTTGTTATTTGGTGTATTTAATTTTCATAGTTATTTTTTATCTTGATTATATGTTTCATATTTTTTCCAATAGTTTCTTTTTTCTAGTACTATATTAACCTATTTTATGATATACTGGTATGGAGTGTGTGGTGATATCATAAGATGTAAGATGTAATGAAAACATACATATCTCCTCTTAGATTGTTCTTAAACCATATATGGAATGATATTAGAAAATAAATGCATTACATCATGGGGGTTTATAATACTATAGCTTAGATTAGAGTAAAACCATAATGGGATTTTGATAAAGTATCTATGTGAGGATTTTATGATATTTTATTGGGTAGTTTTTGGATATCACTCCCTTCGGAATTTACGTTGATTTTTATCTATTCCATTTATTCACTTCGGTTATATATAAGTAAGTTTTGGTAATATATATCTGTTCATTGGATTGTATATATAGCTTGGTTTATGATTGTATGGTGTATTAATTTATTTAAATGATTGAATATATTGTTAAATGGATATTATAAAAACCCTTTGACATATTTTTTACTCCGACTATATTTCATGTTTTCATTTTCCCAATACAGTGTATGAAATAGTTATTAATGTTTTATTGAATACTTTTTGTGTTTAGTTATTTATCATAGATGGTATGTCACTTACTAATTTTCCCAAGGAAATACAGGATCCAGATGAAGCTAGTCTTAAAAAAAATTAAATAAAAAGTAAAAATGGTATGATAAAGAATTACAAGGGGTTTTAAAGAGATGAGAGTGTACCACACATTGCATATAGAAACCACTATTTTTTACAAAATTATATTGTGAAAGACCACATCATATTCATTCCCATGCTTTCTCAGTTTCAAAAATAATATTCTACTTGATTTTCCTCTCCATATGCATGGGATACATCTATGTTGAGAAGAGTGGCACAATTAATCCAATGAGGCAGAAGTTTTCATGGCACATTCATGGTTCTCACCCTAACCACTTTAATACAAATTTCAATGTTAGACTCAATCTATAATTTAATCGAATTTTGATGGGCAACCTGTTTTATAGAATAAGTCAAAGCACCATGTTTTTTATCAAATGATCATAAAATTACAATATAATAATTGGAGAAACCATTAAAAATACATGATGGGACTGGGAAATACCTCCACATCCTGATCGGCATGGCATGTCAAAGGCTACACCATCAAAATTAGTTTAATCCACAGTGTTATTGGGGGAATCCAAAACATTTATATCAATAAAATAGTATTTTTTGGGCCTGTACAAAGCTCCAATCATTATCATAATATTATGATTTATAATGTAGTTTTTCATGTCCTGTATATAGATCCATGAAAAATCATTGATTTTCTTATGCTTGACCTATATACTCTAATGATAGGAGGATTTTTGGGTATAAAAAATATATGAAATTCATGAATTCAATATCGAGTCAAGTAATTAATCTATTATTATAAGAAATATTTGATTAATTTGATCACCCTACCCAAATATAGTGATTAAGATTATTATTTACACCAATTTCCTTATTTCTATATCGCTAATTTGAAATAGGTCCCCTACATACTTCAAATGTTCTTGAGAAAATTCACAGCTAATGAATATAAGCTAAAAATTATCTTCATATTCTAGCCATAAATGATATGATGATAAAATATGTTTCCAATACATCTTGATATGGTTTTGTGTGGGAATTATATTTTCATATATTCTCAAGAGAAGAAAAATTCTTTAGGGTTGAATGTAGTGTAATTTTATTTTTAACAGCCATACTGGTAATATCAAGGAGCTATCACATTCCATAATGTAATAGTATTTTACATTAAACTGACTATTGGTGTTTTAATTCCTCACTATGGAGTAATTATCCTTGAAAACATACTCTTGAACATCCAACATGGCCGACATGGGAACATACTCAAGGCTATCGAAAATTGTCCCAAAATCTATGATTGTCATTTGTAGATTGTATATGGTAATTTTCTTGTTGTCTTAAACTATTCTATATAACCATAGAGTAATCATAAATATATATTTTATTGAATTATTACCAAATTATTTGTATTACTCCATATTATATTAAAACATTTCTCAATGGAGGGCCAAACCGATGATGCACGGTAGCGAAGATGTATATATAACAATCTAATCATGAACCTATTTGAAAAATAATTACACTATAAGTCAACATATATATGAAGGGTACATGATAATTTTAAAATAATACCATCATTGATGTTTCTAATATACATTACTCAATGACCCCCCAGTTCATTAGGCTACACAATCCTTCCATGAAAGAGTAATGGGTTTTCTATCATGGACTGACCTAGCTCATTTGAAATTCCTGATCATGTATAAAATATCCTTTATGAGGATTCATGGCCACCGATAGAGAGAGAAATAAAACAAATTTTTTTTGTGATTGCCTTATATACAAGGAACACTATTAGTTCTTATTATATTTCATTCCCTTTCCATTTTTCTATTTTATTTGTTATTCTGGTACATATTCCCTCCTGTTATTGGTGTTCACTTTACCCTAAAAAAATAGGAAACTAAGGTTGTGGAAGGGAAGGTCCACCATATTTAACCCAATTCTTCTTGTGATAATGTCTTGTTTACGAATTGTGATTCAATAACCAAATAGAATGAATGATTTTCTCTAGATGGTTTCATATCCATCCACTTCTTCATATTTTTCAATTAGTGATTAAAGAAAAGTTATCGTTTTCATTGATGGTTTTCCAAGTAAGATAACATCATCATCACATAAAATATATGATGGTGTACAACCATTCTTATCAGATTTGATTTTATTATATATACCAATCATGGAAGTATCATTAATATATTTTCTAAAAGAGTCTTCAAATTTTTTAAAATATAGCCTTGAATGTTTATATCCTTATCTAACACCCCTTCACTATTGAAATAATCCTATTGGGGGACCCATTAATGGGAATGTAAAACACTTTAAGTGTTAATCTAGTGTTGAAAATTCAAATAAAGGCATTTGAGAATCCTTTTTTTCATTAAATTGAAAAAGTAAAAACTATATCATAGTGTCAAATTCCATGGATATGTCAACATCAAGTGAAAATTTACATTCCTTTCTTCTCCCCATCATTATGTTCAAACTTTATAAGGTTGTGAAAAATTAAATGCGATGCTATTACATTTAAATGATCCAAAATGATTTTAAGTGATTTTATATTTAATTATTCCCCCCCATCTGAGTAATGATAATTTTTCTAATGCCTTTGGGAATAGGATTCCAAATAAAAATTAGTGTGAATTCCTTGATGGGTATTGAAATATCTTTATTGGGTATCAAGGAAATGATGTTTGAATTGATCACATAGGTTATGTGGTAATGGATGGATAAATACCTTATTAAACATGTCAAATCATATTTTATAATTTTCTAATAAAACATGAAAATGTTGTGAGTAAACCCATCCGGCCAAGTAGAACATTCCATATTGTGAGAGAAAAGTTCTTATTTTACTTTGTTTAGTCACTGTCCAAGACAAGGGTTATTTATTTGGTTCTCTTCATTACAATGTATTATATTTTCAACCAATATAGGTGTGTAGTCTAATCCATCATCAGTATACATCCCACAATATTACTCCACCAAGGAAATTTAATGATTATTTTTAGAAGTGTGTAGGCCACTATTAATGATTATAACAACATTCCATTCCATTAATCTCCCTTCATTGTGTAATTTGAGATATAATTTTGAGTTCCTATTGCATTATTTTATCCATTTCACATTCAAATGATTCCTATTCAACCTTTCTTTGATGGTTTATATGTCATCTAACATGGATAAGGCTTGAATTTCCTCCCTAGATGGGTTGTACGGATGTTGATACCTTTTTTGAGAGTATAAAAGTTGTTCTTCAAAAGCCTTAATATCAAGCTCTATCATATAAAAATACTTTTCTTTATTCCCATACGAGTTATTTATCATGCTTAATTTTACAACAAGTCATTACAATTCGTTGCCCACTGGTTCTAGTTTCGAAGCATCCAAAATAATCTCCTTGCATCTAGGTTTAACCAATGATCCATTTATTAATTTAAGGTAAGAGGATCTAACCATATCATGGTGGCGATCTCTTCAATGATTGGAAAATGATATGAATTGTAATTGGGTAGGATATAACCTGTGATCACATTGGTAGCACTCATGTCAGCCATTTGTACAAAGCACCTAACCAACTTACTTTTTTGCATTCCTTTTATAGTATACCAGATCCATGTGATGGAAGATCGAGTAAATAGAACCTTAAAATGATTAAAATAATTAATTAAACTATATAATTCAAAGGATGTCACCTTGTTTATTTTGTGCAATGTTTCTTCTTTTGCTGTTAACATAGTGTTAAAATCACCCATCATCACTAATTTTTTGTCCATATTCCTTGAGCCTATTTCATTTTCCCTTCACAACTCCCATCCCATGATGTATTATTTGGATGCATATAAAAAAGTGAGATATATATTATAACATAAAAGGTTAAGAGTGGTAAAGATACACTAGTCTTGCCTACTGCATGTCGTAATATTTGTATTTTCATGCTTGAAAATCAATAGATGGTCCATATTGGTGTCATGCATGTTATAAGACAAAAACATTTACCTATGAAAAACTCATTTAATGGCCTTATAGTATTGAAAAAAAATTTTATGTTTTTATATTCCAATTATAATAGTTTTGTATGTATTTAATTGCATTTTAGTTGTATATTTTTTATTTATTATATGGATTTTTTAGACTATGCGCCAATACAGTGTGGGAGCCTAAGGCCCACTTTTCCAAAATTAAATTTTTGAAATATGTTTAATATAGTAAATAGAACACACAAGTAGTTTTCTTAAAAAGGTGAATAAAATCTAAACATGGTATTGGAGGAGAAATATGAGAGAACTATTGAGTTCAGAATGAGGGTTTTACCATAGGCCAGACATAAAACTTTCCAAAGTGGGGAAATTAATGAAAAGTAATCACAAGAGTAAAATAATTAAATAAGAATATTTTATATGTTTGTTGACATAATGAACAAAATTATCTCTTAAGAATGTAGTTATGATATCATTCTAGGCTTAGCTGCATATCCCTGGATCCATTGGAAAATCTTTAGAGAGAGATTTTAAGAACAATCTCAAATGAATTCCAATCTGATCTTAGATCGATGATCAGTGTGCAAAAAGATTCATATATCTCAGCAATAAAAAAATGTAGGCTTCTTTTCAAATGGAGATAAATCAATCTCAGGATAGTACATTGTTTGATTTGGATTTTGTTTCCTATCATGATTTCTATGACAAACACGAATCATTGAACCAATAGATTGATCTGAGGATAATGTTTATTGTGGGATTTGATTATTTTTGGGTTTTATTGGGAGAATTTATTTGTGATTTATTTTTATATCTTTTTTTTCTTTATCATATAAATGAATCGTGTTAAAAAAGAACATTGATTGAGGTCCATTTTTCATGATTTTTATTTATGCCTTTCTACCCATGATTCTTCTTTCATCATAGGTGTTCTTCATTGGCCCATGTTTCAACCCAAATACCAATGAATCGATGGTTAAAAACCTGTTACATGGTGCATTGAAATGATATCATAGATCTAGACTCAGTCTAACATGAGGATCATTTTATGATTGTAACAACATTCTAATCAAACTGAATCAGAGACCCCCAATTTGATTTGTGTGTGCAAACAATTATGAGAACTTATAACAGAAATTTCTAGAACAATTGCAATGGCTAGATTCTGGAAAGCACCCATAGTGAGGCCCTACTAGAGTAGATCAATAATTCATGGCGAGGATGAGGCCTAACTCAAAGGTGGTGATGAAGATCCCATATGCAAATGGAATAACCACGGTTTCAAAAAAAACATGATCAACTTGGCATGTACTTCAGAGATACATTCCATGCGGGTCCCTTTTATAGGTACCTAGGTTTTAAGATGAAGTTATTCATCACACGACATATGACACTATCACATGGAATGAAACCTTTCCCCGATGGCTTGATGAGTGACTCAGAGGGTACTAACACACGTGTTGGATTGTATGATCATGGGAACACTGTGTACTTATACCCGGGCATGGCTATGATGGGCATACATGGGTTAAGATGTGTACTGGAACATGGGAAGAAGTATACATGTAATAAAATTTCATTTACTTCTACATAAACATGGACATGGTACATTTACACAGGTCATATATAAGGTTGATGGTATGTGACGTCTACCCCTACTTCATGTGGTGAACACCTAAAAAGATGGCTTGGTGATATTTTCCAATATATTTGTAAATTTAATTTATCAGGGTGGAATCCCTACATACATTCCCATAGGGATAATATGGAATCATCTCCTACCCATTGGACATTTATCCCTTCAGTAGGACATCTTGGATAGAGTTTATGTAATAATTCCATGAGGCCGGATGCGAGATCCTATATAATATTCTTTACCAATGAAGTGTTACTGATATCATCATGACCAAAAATATGTGAGGTAAATACAATATTTTTTTTATTTATTCCAAAATTTGTTATTTTTATCCCCTATGGACCTATGTGTGATCTTTATCTGGTTATCATATCTCTTCAGATGATATCAGTGATTCCAAACTCATGGAGTGTGTTCTCTCAGACGAGTGCTTTAAGGGACTTTTGAGTAGGAATCCTAGACTGGAATTATGGTTGTGACTTTACCATTAGACTGTGTGTATTTTTATTGTATAAATGGATATTATTGTTAAATGAATTGTATACATATAGTTGTTATGAGTCAACTGTTATTTCTTTGTAGTATACATTATGGTTTTATGGTGTCCTACTATGTTTTTTATAATCACCCCTTCCCATGAATTTCCCATACATGTATTCTATTTTTAATAAGATCCAAAATTTAATAGAGACCCTGAGGTACTGAATCAGGCGGACATTAGCGAGATCGAACGAAATGAGGTGTTTTACCATGGTATCGTGACAAGAGACCCTATTTTACCTTCAGGTTGGACTAGTTTTAAATTTTTTGTCATGGGCTAGTATTTGGTAAAGTTTACTATCCTTTAATTCATGTCATACTCTACTTTTGGGGTTTATATTTATAAATTAATGGTTGTTAATTTGTTTTTACATTTCATAATTGTATGGTCTTGATGATTCTTGTGTGAGTACAAATACTTACGCTAAGGCCTCCCATGTTAGCTATATTCCTACTCAACTCTAGTCTCCATTCCCTGGCCTATTGGACAGGGGATTGGGGAGTCAAAGAACATGACCCATTGATAATTTTCATGAAAAAATGGTATCAGAGTAGAATGTACTACAATAGTATTGGAGTACATGAGATTGGATTGGAGAAACAATTTCATGTGATTAAAATTTGGCTTTTAGGCCAGGGACCCTAGGTTCAGTGTAGTGACCGACATATCCATACACCCAAACTATAATCACCCAACATTTCAACATAGTATGTGAGAAAATATGATATAGGGAAAAGAATGGTAGATGCATCATATAGGAATGGGTTCTGGTTTCTTTTTCCTTCTCGAGTCAGTTCTCATGATTTACCCCTTAAACATGGTACATCTTGATTACTTTTAGGATGCCTCTATGATATATTAAAACAATGATTCATCTTTAGGGTCATGAGGATATTCCCCTCTTTAATGATACATCATTAT
The DNA here is from genome assembly GCA_963277665.1 of Viscum album. Classification (NCBI taxonomy): domain Eukaryota; kingdom Viridiplantae; phylum Streptophyta; class Magnoliopsida; order Santalales; family Viscaceae; genus Viscum; species Viscum album. Next base: position 32,370,736 of record OY728163.1, read on the forward strand.
AAAGAAATGTTCCACAGATTCTACACTCATGTGGTGAACCAACAATACCACCACCCCTAGAGAGGAAGATGTTACACACAGTACTGGTAGATGCAGTGTGAAGGTTGAGCACTATTTCATGAGTATTAGAAACCATGACCCCTCAAGGTCCGAGTTGAACTTGAACCATAGGTTTCTACATACTATCTTGAGGTAGTGAATATGGGTTTTTATCTAGTTAAGAAACCATAAAATCAGATAGTGGTTCTTGTCGTGAGCCTTTATCATGTCTCAATTGGACAATGATGGAGTTTTGTGATGTATTATTACGACATGCCAACTCTAGCATGGTAAGAGTTTGAGTGCCTATTTATAGAGGAGTTCTCTTCATTTATGTTGATGTATTTATAGATCCAAGAGATTATATATTTCCATCAGTGAAACATGATAATAAATGAGTATTCACCCCAGATTACCAACCACTTTAGCTTATTGATGGATATGGTTCATAATAAGTTCTTCTAGGAATATATTTTAAAGAAAAGACTACATAAATACATCCAATCATGTGTTATCCCTCTATTAAATTCGACTTATTATGTGTTGTTTCTGTGAGCCTTATTGTTTGAGAGTCTCTTGGATGAGCAAAAATATATAGTTGTTACCAAAAGTGGGAAATCAAAAAATTGAGACCACAGATTTAGGTATCCAGTATTAGTATCAGGGACGTGGACATGTAAAAGGTTCTAGGATAAGTTCCCAATACATTGTGTATATGGTTCAAGTCTTAAAACACAGGTCCATTCATTATAAGGAAAAGTGGTTATGCTCATGTGATGGTAGTGGACATATTTCATGAGAATTTTCTTCCCATCATAAAACTAATAGGGAGACCATGGATGTGACACAAAGGTATAGGTTGGGGTAGGAGTGGATAGGTTCCCACTTTATCTCACATAAAATATGGGATAAGAGAGAATATGGAGGTGGCAGAAACATTGACTTGTTACCAACAACACCCCTAGGAGGTCCATGCCAAACATCAAGATCCGGAGGATAGGTGTGGAGGAAGCTACAGATAGTAAGAGTTTATGACCTAGAGGATTTAGGGACGATTCAAAAGATGATATGTGATTTTACTACTTTGGTTGAGGTACTATTAGAAAAATAATCGAATCATTCATTTATTTCTGCATATCCTTAATGAGACATGTTGATTTTGATTGATCCCTTGGATCAAATCTTACTCTTGGAGACTCCTTCTGAAAATGAATCAGTCATCACACAATTGTTATTCAATTTTTTATTGACTTTTAGAGATGATAAATTGTTTTGGGATCTTGTTGTAGAAGTTATGAGACCTTATGACATCATCATTGTTATGGAGTTATTTATTATTGTTCAATCCCAGAATGATCTTTTTATGTAAATGATGTGGTTTGTTTGTAGTGGTGGGACCAGGTTTTTCCTTATGGGTGAAATGGAAACCCCGATAGCATAGGATGTACTAATATATAATAGGGTGAAATCGATTACTCTTCAGTTGGATGGAATGACCCTTGGGGTAGTGGATGTTATGATTTTTCAGTTCCATGTTGTTTTGGAGGAGTATGAGGATATATTCCCAAAGGATGTTACATGTTTTCCTTCTAACTGAGAGATATACTAATGCATTTATATACACTAAAAGATGAAAACTATATCTAAAAATATATATTGGATGTCTCTCATAGAGCTTCACGAGTTGAGGGTGCGGTAGGAGGACTTGAAAAAAATGTGTTTTTTGTTAGACCTTGTATTTTACCCTGGTCAGCCCAAATTTGTTTCACCATGATTGTGGGTGAGATATTTGAGTTATGTGTGGACAATAGGTTCTTGAACTAGGAGACCACAAGGAAAAAGAATCCACTACCAAGGACAGATGAACTCTTTGATAAGATTATAGGGTCAATATTATTCTCAAAGGTTGACCTCAGGTCAGGCTATCACCAGTTACGAGTATGAGGAAGGGATATTATAAAGTCAACATTTAGTTGTCGATATGGTAAATTTGATTATTTAGTAATTCCATTTGGCATTATGAACACCCCCATGACTTTTCATGGTACTAATTAAATGGATAATTCATCCCTTCATAGATCATTTTATGGTAGTCTTCATTGAAAATATTATTGTGTTCTATGCATATGTGGTGGAGCATGTGAGGAAATTGGGGATGCTCCTATTAATAATCTGAGAGAACTATTTTTATGGAATACTCTCAATGTTATCATTCTAGATACAAGCGTTAAAAATTCTAGGAAACATTATCACAGAATATGGAGTGGTAGTGGACCTGTCCAAGGTTGATGTAGTGAATGCTTTAGAGACACCCAAGAGCATGATGTATGTGCTAAGATTCCTTGTCTTGGAAGGATATTTCCAACGATTCGTACCTAATTTATCAAGGGAATCAACACCTATAGAATATTTGACACAAAAGGGGAGGCATTTCATTTTTATAGAAACTTTCCATTATTAGTTTTATGATTTGTGTTAGAGATTGACAAGTTCCCTTGTATTGGGAATACCACATGACGGTGTCGAGTGCATAGTGTCATAAAGTGAATCTGGATCCATGTTTGGTAATGTTATCATGTGGAAAATGGTGGTTATTACTTATAGTTCATATCAGATGAGACCACATGAGATGAAATACGTGACCCAAATACTTGAGTAAACCTTGGTAGTCTTCACACTAAAGATGTGGCGACACTACATGATGGGTGAGAGTTTTATCATCTGTTATGACCACAAGAAGAACAATTATATATTCTATTAAGATGAGATTTATATGAGAAAAAGGAAATGGATAGAGTTCATGACTTCAAAATTATCTAAGATCACGGGGAGGATAATGTGGTTTAAGATGCTCTGAGCATGAGATCTTATTCGTAGTTACTGGATATAGAATCAGAGAAGTTTGTCTCATTGAAGTAATCATTTGTTGATGGAGATGGAGAAAATTATGTTTAGTATATGGTTGTTACCCCTCCTCCCTCATAGTGAGTCTTGGAGAAACATCTTTCAAATACCAAAACATAGATTCTATATACACATATATTCACCAGATGGTATCCTGATAGATTTTCTAATAGTAGGGAGCATTTTTTTATTTTCAGAGGATGTATGATTGTACAATGGATGTTGTGGGAGGATAATAAAAGATATTTTAATTTATATCCTTTGGTGTTACATCATTTAATGGAAATGATGTACTAGAACCTCTGATGTCAGTTTCAATGGATAGGGAAGAAGAAGGGAGTTGCAAACTTTTTATCTCAATGCCTTACTTTTCCGCTAGTGAAGGATGGGAAAAAAATTCTAGCAGGATTAGATCAATCCATTGAGGGGCATAAGTGTAATTGGGATGAGATATAAATGGAGTTCATGATGGTATTAACACATAAATATAGGGGACACAATTCCATATTGGGGATCATAGACCCAATCACAAAGTCGGCCCACATCCTACGCATCAAAGAGTAGAGTTTTTTCAGAGATATTATGACATCTCTAAGTGCAGGAGATAGCCCGACTCCATAAGGTACTATTGATGATAATTTCTGAATGTGATGATTTCTTCACATATTTTTTATTTAAGGGATTTTAGGGGGTTTTGGGGCTCCGTTACGATTGATCACACCATTCCACCCCCAGAATGACATCCAGACTAAGTGATCCATTCATGTATTGAAGGACATGAGGTGGGATTTCATGTTGAAATATGGATATAGTTGGGAGGATTTACTACAAATGTTGGAGTTTATATAGAACAATAGATACAATTCCACCATCTGTAAGAACCATTCATTTCATTGTATGAGAGACTCGGTAGCCCACCACATTAATGGACAGACATACAAGTGTCGACACCCATGCGACCAATGTTTGTGGGAGCCACTATCGAGATGGTTGATATCATCCATGAGTGTGTGAACATAGTACAAATCCATCACAATTATTATGTGAAAAAACAATGGAGGAATTTAGAGATCGCGTGGGGAGACTATGTGATTCTTTGGGTTTCACCTCAATGTGGATTATGAATATTTGTTCAACACGATAATTTATCTTCAAGATTCATTGTCCATTTCCAAATACTTCATAGAGTCAGTGAGGTAGAATAACTCATAGAACAACTTCTATAGTTAGAGTGGGCACATGACATCTTCCACTTGTTACAGATGTAAAGGCATGTGCATGACCCATCACATGGTATTGACTGGGGTAAGGTAGACATTGAGGATGGAGATACATTTTCAATATACCTGATAGATATAGAGGATCAGTAGGAGAAGATCCTCCATGGGATAGATATTCTAGTAGTGTGTATTTGGTGGTAGAAGGGCAATATTTAGGAGAGAAACTAGGAGAGGGAGGCTCATTTAGGTTCTCATTACCTATATATCTCTGTGTAGAAACATGATTTTGGGTTTTTTAAACATAAGGCCTCCTAGTGGTGAGAATGTAATGACTCATATTTTCCATGTATTCTTTATAGATACTGTATGGATTATTTTAGAAACCAAGTGTTGAGATGGTGTGTGATTTCAAGGAAATATGTGCAATAAATATATGTTTTACATATATTAAATATATTAAATATAAGGAAAATGAATCTTTTATGAAAATATCCAATAAAATAAAAAGGTGGGAGGGGATGATTTTAAATCACAGGTCACCATTGAGTTCAGAATTCAGGTTTTACACTAGGTGCGACAACACCATTGTTGGCATGAGAAGCTTGTGGAAAAGTTATCATGAGAGTAAAAAACATTTAAATAAAATTAGTTTATTTCTTTGTAGATGTAGATACATAAATTATTCTCTAATAATTTAATTATGGTGGAATTACATTGTATGCTACATAATAATGGCGTCATTGCAGAACCGTTTGTGAGTGAATTGAAAGATCTATCTCTGAAAAACTACCACTAGATCTTATATCCATGATCAGTGTGAAATGATATCTAGAGATTACATCAATGAAAATGAGGTGGGATCATTCCCCATCATTGATCTATCCATCTCAAGGTTAGTCATTGTATGATTTCAATTTCATTCTCCATATTCATTTTTATGATGAACACATATCAATCAACTAAAAGATTAATTCAATAATTGTGTGTAATTTAGGATGTAATTATTGCATGGTATATTGGGGGAATTTATTTGTGAATAATTTTTATCTATTCATTAATCTCTATGATGATAGAGAATGGAGGTTGGCACAAACATCAACCATGGTATATCCCTCGGGATTTTAATTTGTGATATCCCCGCCTTGATTCTTTGTTCAACGTGGGTCTTATTTATTTCCCCATTGTCTGACCCAAATACAAAGGAATTCACCTTTTTCACCATTCTATTAGTTTAATGATCCTATATTGTATATATGGAATTGGGATGGAATTAACATCATGCTACGGTGGTAGCGACATGTGGATTAGACTAGATAAGAGACCTCGATTCAATCGAGGATTGGAAATGATGATGTGAACCTAGGATAGGCATTTCATAAATATTTTTAAAGGATAGGTTCTATTAAGTATCCATGGTGAGGTTTTAAAATTGTAAATTTATTATGTTCAGCAATATTGAGGATGATTTATGAGGTGGTGATGCAATGGGAATACGTGAAAGTAGGAACCAGGATTTCTGGAAAAAACCCAGTCAACATAACATGTAATTCATAGTGACGTGCCATGTGAGGCCCTTATATTGGATACTAGGGTTATGGAATAAGTTAAGAAACATAATGTGTCTGAACCTATCACATGTCCTGTTACCCCTCCCCGATAGATTAGCATGTACCTCATAGGGTATACAAACACAGGCTAGAGGTCGTGTGAAAGGGAACTCTGTGTACTCCTACACAGACATGGCTAGGATGGGAATACAAAGGACAAGCCATGTACTAGTACACAAGAATAAGTACGAGGAATGTTACAAGTCGTGTAATTTTACATGGAAACATACATGTGTTTTTTAAATAGGTAGTATCTAATGTTTATAGGACACAAAATCTTCCCCTACTTCATGCCTTGTAATCCGAACATGATGGAACAGAGGGATTTCCCTCTTTATCTTTGACATGTTTTGATAGGGTACATTCCCCATATCCTTTCCTTTAGGGTGAGAATTGAATCGTCTCTTACTCAGATGATAAAAATTTCTTTTGTGGGAATTATTGGATAGAGATGTAAAAATATTTCTATAAAGCCTGTAGTGAGATCCTATGTCATCATTTTTCCCTTGGTGGAGTTCTAGGTATCATTGTGACCAACACTACATGGGCTCCAATCCTCTACTTAGTGGGTTATTCTAGAACGAGTTATTTATATCCGCCGTGGCCCTGGGTGTGATCCTCATCTATGTATCATATCTATTAGGATGACATCAGTGCTATCAAACTCATGGAGTGTGATCTCTCGAATGAGTGATTTAGGGGCTTTAGAACTAGAATACTAAGCTGGAATTATGGATGTGAATTCACCTTTAGGGATTGTATCATTTTGGAGTATATCTGGAGAATATTGTTATATAAATTTTGGACATATACCTATGTAAGGAAGACTATATTTTCTTTTGGTTTATGTTTTCTGATGTCGAGGTGGACTACTTAATATTGTTATACTCACCCTTTAACAAGATGTTCCCACGCATGTCATTTCTTATGAAGATGATCGAACATCTGACAGAGTCCCTAAGGGACCAGGACTAGGTGGTACTTATTGAGAACGACCAGAACAAGGTGTGTTCCTCTGGTATCTTGATAACAGTACCCAATTTACTTTCAAGTTGAATTATCTTTCAGACTATTTTTATGGGATTTTTTGGCCCTATTTAATTTCCTTTACTTCTTATCATACTCTAGTTGGGTAACATTGATGCATTCTTGCAAGGTTGTTCATTTTGTTTTAGATTTCATCATTGTATAGTCTTGGTGATTTGTGTGTGTATAGGTACATAGGCCAAAGCCTCTCCTATTATAGATATTACAAATTAGCCTTATTCCCCATCCCCTAGTCTATCATAGATATTATTGGGGAGTATTGGCATGGGCCCAATTTGGACGGGTCATGACGTTATAGGCAATGATAAAATGTCATTGAGTTTTTTCTGTTAGGGGGTTCCCTAGCCCTTAGAAATCAGAATAAAATAACATCATTACATGAGGGTATTTCCCATTTTCATATGTAATACATGTTTTTCCACATTTGTGAGGCCAGTTTTTGTAGTTTCATTTCCAATTTTCATTTCAACTTTCATGTTTTTTTATTCTTATTTTCTCTATGCTCACATTTTTCCCATTTTTCCTACTTATCATTTATCTAACCACAATCTTTGTGATCATTGATCATTGGATCACTCAAAAATAAATTCATGATCAATATCATCATCCCCTGTTATGTCACTAAAAAGAGTTAAAATGTTTTTGAATTGGATAGATATATGATATTTGTCCATATTGTTTCCGTATTCTAGTAACCTTATAGGAAGGAACCTGTGAGATGGAACCTTCCTTCTCAGTTTTTTCAGATTTATTTATTTTATGATTTCCTATATTATCAGTGTATAAATAATTAGAAAACTAATTCACTAATAATTCTTATGAATTACCTAAATTTCATAAAATAATAAGTTGATGCTATTCTGATCATGCCTCTTTCCCCATCAGGGGAGTTTCATCAGCTTGAGTTCCAAAATCAATGTTCTCATGTAAACTGATCATCCTTGGACCTTCCCATAATGTCCTAACACTGGTGATCTCCATTGGCCTATCATTTTTGGTAGTTAGGCATCCAATATCCATTACAAGATTTGGTTCTTCAAATCCTCTGCATCTTAACCTTATAACCCATACACATCTTCTACATTCTGAATGATAATAGTGAGAGAGACATTGTTAGTGTCTAATTGGTTATCATATTATGAAGTGGGATATTCCGACTACCCACAAGTTCCCTCCATAGGAACTATCTCCAATTTTTTAGTATTATATTTTTCATAATCCCCAACAATGGATAGTCACAAGATGATATTTTCATCCATGTAAGGTGTAATAATGTTCTAATTTCCCTTATTCTTTTTATAATTAGAATCCTTATTCCCTTTTTTGAAATAAATGAATTTATATTATCTGTTACATTTGGTAGTGAGGTTTTGAAATAACCTTCCATTAATAAAAATTAAATTTTTATCAAAGCAAATCCATTTTATGGGAAAATGTTAAACCATTGTTATACAAAAGGAAAGAACTAGGTACAGAATGAACTAAAAAATTGATTAAACAGTAGGCTAAGATTACTTGACTTTGATACTCAATAAATCTCCCAGTCTAGCATGTTAACCTGGGTTTTTAGATCCTATCTGATTAGCCGAAATAACATTCAATTATGGACAAAATTATTTTTCCATTAGTATTGGTTCACAATATTAATGCTTTCATCCTTTTTTAAGAACTACCTCCATTACTGGTGTAATTAACATTTCAACCTCCACCTTAATCCAAGCATAGTACCCAAATCTCATATTTTCATTTTGATTTTCCATTATAATCATATTCATAATATCATTTGTTATATTGTATAATATTCTCAGAAGCTAATATAAAAAATTCATCCTTTAGATGAGTTTATATTCCAATATAATAGTGTTACTTAGATTTTCTAGATCACAAATCATGTCCCATTCATGGATGCATAGAAATAAAGGTCTAAAATAGTTTGACCACAAATGTTTTCCCTTCTTATATTCTCATTATTGGGGGAAACAACAAGGTAGTGTCCCCTCCCCATTTCAATCAACTTCCAAGCAACAAAACCCCATATCTCTACAATTATTCGTGTTAGATTACTAAACTTCTATATGATTTCCTTGTTCGGGACAACCAGTCATGAAATAATGGAGTACCTGCATAGATTTAATCATACTTCCACTGCCTCCTGTGTAATGTCTAATATTTTCAATGTATTATTTTTGGATATTATATTTATTATTTTTGTGACTAGGTGCTGAGAAAGAGTGCGATTATGAGGCCCCGTGTTCCTGGAATAAATTTTTTAAATATATTAAATATATTAAATACCACAAGGACACAAATTTCCTTATGAATGGAATAAATTCAAAGTGGGTGTTTTGATAAAAGAAAAATATATGGGCACAGTTGAGTTCATAATGCGAGGTTTACCTTATGCATGACTTAATCTTGGTTTGCATGGGTTTTTTGTGGAAAGGTCATTACGGGCATAAAATGAATAAAATAATTCAATTAAATTATTTAATTGTTCTGTTTAGATATAGAAACAATGACCTAAAATCTCTATATAAAAACATACTTATGAAAAATTCAGAGGGTTAACCACAGAACCTTATGAATTGATGAGTTCTATTAAAGATGTTGGAGGAGATCACATTGGAGGATGATGACGAGATTAGAGATCAATGATCAGTGTAGGATGAAATCAAATTACCACATCACTGAATGACTGAGCTTCATTATTCATAAATGATCAATCCAAATCAAGGTAGAATTATTGTTTTATTTTGATTTTTTATTACACTTTCTTGATTCCCATGGTTAATATGGACCAATCGAGAAAAAAATTATTCTATGGAATATGTGTATTTGTGGGATGAGTTATATTTATAGGGTTATTGTAGGATAAATTTGAATTAATGATTTACTCATTGTTATTCTCATGAAAATTAATCAATATTGACCCTAACATTGATCTGTGTTACTTCCTATTAACTGTTCTTATGAGTTTATCCCATGGTTATTATTCACCAAGGGACATTATTCGATTGGGCCATGGTTCAACATATCCAGATCTGTCAATCATTATTCTCCCATATCACTGTGGAATGATCCGATATCATAGATTTGAGATCGTCATGACACAATAGTGGTGTGATGATAGAAACAACTTCGAATTGAATGACTTTGGATACTCTATTTCTCATTATTCATGGCTCATCAGTACACAATGTCGAATGAAAATAATAATCATTTTTTGAGAATTTTGGATGACCAGAACATGATATTTGATGACATAGAGGTCATAACGATGCATTTACTTGAGTTTTACGGAATTCATGGTTGGATCAGAGTCAAGAAGAGTGGAGGAGTTTCAATGGAAGAAACCATGATTCTTGAAAATTGTGGACCACAAAATGATTAATCCACAATTAAACAATATGTGGGGCCACTTTTTTAGTGTAATGAATTTGGGGATAATGTTAAATTTCACATGGAGTGTGACCTCTCTCACATGTCATGTCATCTCTCCCAGGAAACACAATGTGTACCTCAAAGCGTACACAGACATGGGTTGGAGTACTCGAGTTAGAGTATGTAGTGTAGTCCCCCACATAGATACAACCTAGACTAAATACACTGGATAAACCCTGTACTAGTACATGTGCACATTCACATGGGCAGAATTCATGTATTGCCACACATGTAAACTATACAATCAGAATACACACCATTTACTTCAAAAAAGGCATATCTTGATACATGGGCCATTTACACGGGCATGAACTATGGTCAATGGACATGTGGGACCTATTACATGTCTTGTAATTAATTATACATGTCTTGGATCTTGTATCAATCATATCTTGGAAAAAATGGCGGTTTTGCCATTATTTTTTAAATGAGGGTTGCTAAGGAATCATCTTATACTTCTAGTACAATACCCCCTTCTGCGTGAATTTTTGAATATAGTCATTGTAATCCTCCAAGAGGCATGGAGTGGGATCCTCTATTCATATTCATGGCCTTGGTGGATTTCTTGGTACATCCAGAACAAAACATTTATAGGTTCTGATCCTTTAAAAATAAGGTTAATCCATAATGAGTTGATAGTATAACCCCATGGACTTGGTAGTAATCCTCATCTATGTATTATATTCTATTCAGACCATTGGTGCGTACATTATCATGACTATACCCAATGACCCTTACCTCATAGAGATATGTCATCATTTCTATTAGAACTAGGAGTTAGTTATCTTAGATAAGTTCTATGTTGAATCTTTCATATGGAATAACAAGATAGTATACTATAGTTCCGACTTACCACTAGATTGTGTGTCTTCGTTGAGTATATCATTACATTCATGTCACATATTCTATACACATATACCCTTATAGAGATAACTATATTTTCCTTTTCTCTATTATTTGTGATTTTTGGGTTTCTCTATTTAGTATTATTATATTCACCCCTATATGGGATTATTTACAAGTGTTGTATCTTATGTAGGCGATTGAAATTTTGATAGAGTCCTTGATGGACCAGGACTAGATAGTGCTTAGTGAGACCATACAGACCGAGGTGTCTATCAATAGTATATTGACAAAAGTCTCAATTTTCTACCAGGTTTGAATTATATTACATAATTATTGTGGGATTTTATTTGACATCATTTACCTTCCATTTCTACCTTTCATTTTCAGTTTTTGGGATTTAGATATATCAAAGCCTGGTTGTTCAGTCATTTTTAAAATTCAACATTGATTTGGATTAGAGATGTGTGCCTATGTACATGTATTTATGCTAAGGCCAACCACGTAGTGATATGCCTACCCGACAGTAGTAATTATCCCCAATCTAGTTGGGGGAAGGATTATGGAGTCACATCATTTGAACCATTGGGACAGGTTATGAAAGAGTTTTATTACATCAATGCTTTTTTAGGAAAACATTCTGTGATGCTGGTTTGGGAAAATAGTTTTATGTTTTTTAGTTAGTATTTTAGGATATGGATTACTGTGTTGGTGTAGTCACCAATTTTTTAATACACCATTACATTAATCACTAAACTATAAATACAATACGTGAGAACATTATTTGTAGGGAAAACAATGGTACATGCAACATATTGTAATGAGTTGTGATTTTCTATGTCCTTATTTAGTCAACACTATAGATATAATCATTGATAGGGGTATATTTTATTTGTTTTAGGATTCCTCCACAAAATATCACAAATATGATTTAGAAACATGATCATTTGGATGATACCTTCAATGAAGAGGTATTGATATATGGACTGGTTCATGAGGTGTTACCTCCAGGTGGTGCACCTGCTAAACCACCACCTAGAGAGTAGCATGTCACACATGGAATACAAGAGGATGAGGTGGATAGGATGAGAGTGATTCATGAGTTTTAGTATCATAGACCCCTCAAATTATGAGGCAATCCCATTTTACATGAATATGAGTAATGTTTTGAGGTGCTCAATAGAGTTTTCATTTAGTCAGGACTCCAACAAATTGGTTGGTGATCCTTGTGGTGAGCGTTCTACATGGCTCAGTACGAAGATGATGGGGTTTAGTGAACCAGTATTATTATGATGATATTTTTTAGTGAAAATATTTCAAGAAACGTTTTATAGAGGAGTTATCACCAACTACAATAAAGGATGTACATATCTGAGAGCTTATATGGCTCAGGTAGGGAAACATGATAGTAGCTATGTATTCATCAAGGATTACCAAACTCTATAGGTACTCAGTGGATATGGTCCATGACCATTTATTCAAGGCTTTTAAATTATATTAAGGTCTTCATAGAGTCACATAAGCTATTTTAACCCTCTATTTATTCCCAACTACAATGGGATACTACAATGAGCTTTGGCGATTGAGTGTTTTTTGGTAGATTAGATAGATCCATTGGTTTCCAGTGATAGGAATACATTACTAGAGATGTTGTAAGTATAGAGATGAAATTTGTCTTGGGGACCTAGATGTGTTAGATGTTTTTGGAGTTCCCTGGACATATGTTCTTTGGTTCATGGATCACATTGTGGGTCCAGTCATCCAAGAGTGTGGTGGTGCTACTCATGTGATGGCATGTGACATCTTTCATGAGATTGCCTAAACCACCATACATGTGGTAGAGATACAATGGATGGTCCACCAAGGCAGATGCAGTGGGAGGTGGTTGATGCTTTGACTTGTTATGGCCACCACCCCACATGGTCCACAATAGGCTTAGGTAGCTAGGAGATAGAGAAAATGATAGTTCACGTGGAAAAATTATATGACCTAGAGGCTCTGAGAATGATTCGAGTTACGGTATATGTATTTTCAATAGTATATTTTATATGGATAGATACAGGTCCTAGAAATTCATTTTATTCCTCATACGTTGCAAGAGAATTAGATATTCTAGTTAAACCTTTAGATCGAACCATATGCTTGGAGACTCATACTAGTGAATTCTCAGGGATCACAGAATTATGATGACTGTGAGACCAGAATCTTGGAGGTGATAGTTTATTTTGGTATCTATTGAAAACAATGTGTATGCCTTATAACATCAATATTTTTATGGACTTTTTGGAAATAGATTAGGCCCAGATTGACTATCTTAGGAATAGTATGTGGCGTGTCCATAGTGACAGATCCAAGATTTCCTTTTTTGGTGAGAAGTAAACCCAACCTGCATCCGCTAGAATCATGCATAGATGGGTGTGGATGATTAAAAATCAATTGAATATCTTAACCCTCACTATAGCAGATTCTATGAGTATCCAATTTTTTTAGTTGGTGTGGAGTATGAGGATATCTTCCCTAAGGGTGTTCGGGGTTTAACTCCCTATCAGGAGATAAAAAGTATGCATTGATCTACCCCCTGAGAAAAAAACGATATCCATTCCATCATATCATATAGCTCCCGCTAAGATTCTTGATCCAAGGGTGATGTTGGAATATTTTTAGAGGAAGTACTTTGTTTGAAATAGTTTTCACCCTGGTCATCCCTTTTTTTATTTTCCATGAAAATAGAAAAGAGTTTTAGGCTATATACGTACTATTGACGCTTGAACCAAGTGACCATGAAGAACAAGTATCCAATACATAGGATCTACGACATCTTTCATCAGTTAAGAGGGGATCAATGGTTCTCCAAGGTTAACCTTAGGTCATGCTATCACCAGTTTCTTGTACGTGATGAAGATATACTGAAGATGGTAGTCATATGTTTCATCCTTCACTATGAGTGCTTGGTGATGCCCTTTGGAATGACAAACACACTAAATGAGTTCATGGGATTCATGAACCATATATTTTATCCTTACATAGACTGATCCGTGGTAGTCATCATTAAACAAATCATTGTGTACTTAGTGTTTGAGGAGAAGCACATGATACAATTGAGGATTGTTCTGGATGTAATTTGAGAGCACAAAATTTTTAGAAAGCTCTCAAGTTCCAGTTCTTGACAGTTATAATTAAATTTATAGAGTTGTTTTCTCAGAAAATGGAGTGGAATTGGACCTAATAAATTTCTACGAATCGTTAAATTAGAATCCAATAAAGAGCATGAAGGAGGTGCATAGTTTGCTTTTGCTGGAAGGTTATTACCAGAGATCCAAAGCTAATTTATCCAGAGTATCAGAACCAAATGATATATTTGAATCAGAAAGGAATGTCCTTTATCTATAAAGGGAGGTGCCAATAATATTTTCAGTAGTAGAGGCATATTTTGACAAGCGCTCACATAATGAGATTACCAGTGGATAGTGTTGAGTATGTTGTTTTATGTGATGCACCCGAGATTGGTTTTGTTTTGATGTAGAGGAAAGTGGTGATTGCCTATGGCTCAAATCAGTTGATAATACATTAGTATACCTACGTGACCCATGATCATGAGTAATCAGGGATAGTCTTGACAATAAATATGTGTATAAACATTTTAATCATCTAGGGTTTCATCATCTATTCTAATCAAATGAGTCTCAAGTATGTGTTCTCTTAGAAGGATCATAATATAAGACAAAGTATGTGGCTAGATTTCCTCTGGGATTATGACATAGAAATCATCTATACTTCTGGGAAGGGGTACATGGTGGTAAATGACCTCATTTGGAGGTCTTGTTTATATTTGTTGAATGTGGTGTCTGAGTAGTTGGCCTCATTGCAGTTATCATTTGTGGATGGATATGGAGAAACATACCTTGAATTGATAGTTTTCACCCTTCTGCTCAGGCAGTGATTTAAGGAAGTACAACTTAGGGATGATGACTGTGAGGCCCTACATATTCATATATTAAAAGGAAATGATCTTGATGGATTTTCTAAAGGGGTGGATCACATAGTTGTTTTCAAAGGAAGAATGATATCACTTGTTAAGAGACATGAGGGGGTTCAAATATTGTTTCATTGGACATCTTTAGAGATAAATCTAGATTTGAAAAATATGTACTAGGACCTGTATTTTCTTTTTGGTGGAAAGGGAAGAAGAAAGGAGTTGTTGAGTCTATCTCTTGATTGATGACATGTCGCATGTGACAGCTGGGCAATAGGTTTTAAGAGGTTCAGATCAACCCTTTGAGGTTCCCGAATAGAAGTGGGGTTAGATATACATATAATTCATGACGAGATTAACACATACATCTTGGTGACACAATTCCATATGGGTGATCATATACTAACTATCCAAGTCATTTCACATCCTCAATATATGATAAAAGAGTTTAGTAGAGATATTGGGATGCATATACATTCAAAAGATAGTCTGAATCCACAGAGTTCCATAGATGATCACTTATGATCAAGAAATTCCCTTCACATACCAAATTTGGATGAGATTTAGAGACTATTTTGGGACTAAGTTACTCTATAGAACAACGTTTCACCCCTAAAATGATGACTAGACTGAGTGTCCCATCTTGGTTCTAGAGGAAATGTTGCGAGATTTCACGTTGAACACTATCCATAGTTTTGAGGATCACATACCACTCATGGAGTTTTCATATAATAACAACTAAATTTCCACCATTAGTATTTAAAAATTCTAGGCACTATACGAGCAACCCTGTAGGTTAAAAAATTTCTGCACTGGCTATAGCATCCCTCCTTTTTATAACATAACATTTCATTACATTTTACAAAATCGAGAATCTTTAAGGTTTAGTGTTTTGGAAACCAGGAACTTAAAAAAAGAAAACATAAAAAAATTATTCATAAACACATGAAAGGATTATCCTTATGTTAATACTAGCTTCATTACTGTATCTCATAACCTGGGGACATACATCAAAAGAAAGGGTTAGCAGAAGGACCTGTAAGGGAAACAAGGGGAAACATTTAACATGTGAACTTGAGATATATCAATAAAGTCATGATAAATAGATTTAAGGAATGAGAAAGAGATCATGAGGAATATAATAATGGAAAGAACATGATTCATAACATTAATATGTGGCTACAAAATTTTACTTAGACAATCATGAAAAAATCACCAAGGTCCATCCCCAAGGTGTCATTTGAAATTAACAAGGTTATTCACCAAGGTATCGTTAAAAATGTAATTTCTAGTGGTTACATCATTACCCAATGCATTGGAGCGCTATCAGGGTGCACCCTTAAATTTTTCTTTATTATCATGTGAGACACATATATCATCATAAAAAATTTCATAAATAACCCATATAGCATAAAAGAAATGGGTTTCATTTCATAATCATAATTTTTAAAAACTTCTTTAAAGACATTATCTTTAGGTCACTTTAAACCCACGAAAAAAGGAAAGAGGGTTTTGTGTATGTAAATCCCAGAATTTAAAATAGAACCTTTTTATATATATGTGAATAACCCTGTAGAAGAATGATCATTGAGTATTCACTTAATAACTCAAAATAAATTGAGAAAAAGAGAGAGACATTTTGAGAGAAAATTATGCAGCATAACTGCAACGTTACAGGGTTTTAGAAAACATTGAAAAGAGAGAGGAAATGGGTCACCCAGTCATAAATGATCCATAAAACATCAGAGGAGAATAATATAAAGGATATAAGAACATGGTAATGAAATTTTAAAGAAATACCATATGAACCAAAAACAAAGAAGAAAGATAAAAAGATGATTTCCCTTATGAAAATTCGGCAGCCAAACAACGTCACTTAAAACATCAAAAAAAAAATGAATTGACAAGATCAAATAGGGTCTCTCATCATATGAACATAAAATATCATTATGTTAGATATAGATATAATACCCCAACATAATAAAAAGGATCATGGAAGACTTGACATGAAAATAGATCTTGAAAATGAGAAGGGTGAAAGAATCCCTTAAAAATTCAACAGCCTAACGTCACCACTTAAAAATTCATAAAATGAAATTATGAGAGAAAGAGAGGGTCTCTCATCATATTAAGATGAAAAGGAAAGTACGAGGAATATAAAAGAACATCCTCAAACATAAGAACCTTGATCATAAAAGAAATGACATAAAAGAGAGTACTTGGAAAGAAAGAGGGAGGTAGGATCCCTTACCTTGAAGAGTAACTTCAAAATCATGATGTTTGGGACCTTGGGAGACTTTATGGAACCTTGGGAGGACTCCTTGAGAGGTAAAGAGACTAGAACATCATTGAGGAGGATTTTGGAATTGAAAGGATGAGAGAATGGCCTGGTATTTATAGGGGAAGTGAGGGGATAACGCATTAATGGCCAAGGGACACCTCATGGGTGGTATTGGAAAAACCATGGCCTTTCCCACGGTATTTTCCCATGGTATTGGCCACTTGGGACACCTCATACCTTATCTTACTATTCATAAGTCGACCATATTGATTACATACTTAATACATCATTTAATGATGTCATTAAACACCCGTAACTTAAAAACTGTATTTTCACTATTCACCGAAAATTCAACTTTATCAGAAATATCCATTAATTTCACCATAAAAAAACATCGATGCTCTAATTTTAAAAATGATATCCATTTTATAAAAATAATTTTCTAAATATTTTTAATTTAATTTTTAAATAAATACACTATTCACCACAAATTCATTTTTTTCAGAAAAATCACCCAAAAATTACCTTAACATAATATCGATGCTCTGAGTTCAAAAATTAACTCCATTTTATAGAAATAATTTTCTAAATATTTTTAATTTAATTTTTAATTAAAAAACACTTTTCACCCGAAAAAACTGATACTTGATTAATAATTTTTGAAACAGTTATTTACCTATTTTATTGAATCACATTAATTAATCAAGAGGCCTAGATTATATTAATACTTTTTCTAAGGGATATTACTAATCCATTTGGTGACATTACTAATCCTAAGCATAAAATCACTATTCATAATTTACTATTCATCAAAAATCAAGTTGATCTTATTAGACTCTAAATTTCTTACTGATCATAATTATAGAAGACCATTTTTTGAAAATAATTACACATAATTAATTATTTACGGTTTACATAAATATTTTCAAATATAAATTTTTCTAGAATTCATCAAAAATATGCATACTATATTTATCCGGACATTTTAAAATTCAAAAACTTCATCATAAGAAGAAATCACAATTTTTATTTAAATCAAAGGATTACACAAGGAAATTATGGTCTCCTTACATATCCCCTTATAACCCCATCATAGGACCTAAGTGTATGGTGTGATAAGGTGATAAAATCTGAGGGCGGCTCGGCCAACATCGCACAAGTAGTAATTTTTATCATTTTGAACTTCTCGCGAAGGCGATTCCGTTGTAGCTTCACACGATGCAGTTCGGCTTGGGTTTGGTCTAGAGCAAAGCCCAGTGGTGCTACCTCCTTCCCATGTTCTTTTAGATGGGCTTCGATTGGTCTGAGACTACTGGATGAGGCCATCGAATCTTCTTTCTATATTAATTAACCAAGATCACTTGTATTTAGAGACAATAATCACAACATTTAGTTTCCAAAGGTCATACTGACTAACAGTCATATAATAGTCAAAACCCAACAGTCTCATTTTAATTATACTCATTTTATTAAATGAAAAAGTTTTGTGGAGTATGAAATAAAATTACACAAAAAATTAGGAAATAAGATTTATTCAAAATTTTGGGTCGTTACAATCTTCCCCCCTTAATAAATTGCGTCCTCGGAATTTTTAAAATTGGTCGTGGAAATATCATTGAGAGTCCCAAATCGGAAAAATAACCAGTAACAACATTACTTTAAAAGAAGGAAAAATAAGTAAAAAGGTCACCCGAGTTAACCCATTATAGGATTTTATATAAGAAAACATGGATATGGAGGATAAAAAAAGGGACAAGTTCTGAGGGAGAGTGATAAAAAACATGTCTAAGAGGAAGTTAACCACCAGAAAATCACAAACTTGTGTTGGGTTAAACGGTCTTTGATTACCCAGTAGGAAACATAAACCAACATAATTTTTGTTTTACGTTCCTTTTAATAATTTTGAGGAATTCATTTACTACATAGAATAATAACATAGGGAAATATATTTACCTTCAAGTAGAGTTTCATCCCTTAATAAGATACACCAAGACTAATCTTTTCTCCAAAAAACGTGCATTCAAAACTACATGGTCTCATCAAAGCACAAGAATCATCTTCTAGAGAATCACGTAATCCACAAAATAATATCTATCTATCTTCAAACATTTATCCCAAAAATATAATGGGTAAGATAAAACAACTCTTCAAAAATAAATAACCCCATATGAAGGGAAACTACTTTAAATATTCAAAGTTCCACGGTACTACCTAGAGTTCATCATAGACTATTCCATAAATAAATGTCCTTAAAATTCTTCAAAATAAACCAAACTAAGTTTGAAACCCAAATATAAGAAGGATTTGATAACATAGTCTTCTCAGATAAACTTTATCATTCATCTCCAAACAACATCAATCTTTCCTAACATCTTATAACAAAGGTAACTAACCTAAACATGTTTTTTCCCAAGATAGGTTAATCATTTCCTAAATTATTATAAGATCACCTTAAATTCATCTATTCTTTAATAAATAAGTCAACCTTTACTCCTCAATGAAAATACCATAGTAATCTATTTACATTGATCATATGAACATCTTCTAAAATAATAATAATCTTTTAATCCCCTAATCATATTTTTTTCAAGAAGAAAAGCTTCACAACATCAACATGTGGTACATAACAATAGTTGTTTTCCTTAATGATATAAAACCATCATAGGTAGTGACTCGATGTTCTTAGAAAACATTAAAGATATGCTCATAAAGAAACTTATTCCGAAGAAGTTTCATGTACTTTAGTCATCATGATCCATCTCAACATAGGACTTGCATCGTTCCCTCGTCCTTGAAGATTGTTGATGCTCATCATGATTCTCACCCCTTACAAGAGAGAATTTCCTTAGATAATGTCCAAATTCTTCACATTTACGATATTGAAAATTATAAAGTACATTAGATCGAACCTTATCTCTATTCATCACATTATCCATTTTTCTGATGTAATTGGCTACTTTATGCCCTATCACCCCACACATTAAACATATCTCGATTCCTTTGTGACATTCTCCTTGGTGCCCCTTTCCACACCTTTTTCTCAAAGGAAATTGGGTCTTCTTTCCCTTATCAACTTTATCGGATGAACATCCTTGAGACTTCTTCTTCTTCTTCCTTGATGAATTTGGGAATTCAACTAGGTACCAATTATTAATTGTGATTTTTGATAGTGGGTTTGGCATAATCACAAATATGTTCAACTTGATCTCTCGTCATCTCTATCACATTAATAGGGAAATCTTCACATTTCTTATCACATTGGTTGTTGGGGAATGTTCATCTATTTCCCACCATTAACTAAGAAAAGAAAGTATAATTATGAGCTTAAATACATAGCCAATAATCATGAAAAGGAAACTTTAAGCATAGAAGGATAAGATTGTAGAAGAAAAGTATATCCTAACTTGTGATCCCCTAGATTCAAATCTAGGTTATCCATGATCATATATTCTTATGTGAATCTTTATTTTATTTTATCTTTGTTCCTTTAATAATGGTTCATACTAAGCTTATGAGTTTACCAGAGCATATCCCCTGGGAGTGTCGTAACCAAGACTGCAGCAAGTCCCATTGTCATGTACCAGTTCCCGTTCGAGTCTTGCTCAAGCGGTGTTTTCGGGTTTTACCTCTATGTACATCTGGGCCAGAGCCACCTCTACCTGCTCGTATCCAGACATGGATGTATTTTTTTGATAAACCACTTACTCAATACTCACAAAAATAGTAGGAATATTTACTATATTTAAAATTTTCTATAGGGTTAATCCTAAATTTTTCATATCCTAATTTCCACAAATAAGTAAACCATTCATTGATACCAACTATATCGTCCCACCTTTTTATAACATAACTTTTCATTACATTTTACAAAACCGAGGATCTTTAAGGTTTAGTGTCTTCGAAAACAGGAACATAAAACCTCAAAACATAAAAAATTATTCTTAAACACTAGAAAGGCTTATCATTATGTTCATCCTAAGTTCATTAATGAATCTCATAACCTGGGGACATACATAAAAAGAAATGGTGAGTAGAAGGCCTAGTATGGGAAACAAGGGGAAACATTTAACATGTGAACTTGAGATACATAAATAAAGTCATGATAAATAGATTTAAGGAATGAGAAAGAGATCACGAGGCATATCACAGTGGAAAAAACATGATTCATAACATTAATAGGTGGCTACACCATTTAACTTAGAAAATCATGAACATATCACCCAGGTCCATCCCCAAGGTGTCATTTGAAATTACAAAGGTTATTCACCAAGGTATCGTTAAAATTATAATCTCTAGTGGTTACATCATTACCCAATGCATTGGAGTGCTATCAGAACGCACCCTTAAATTTGTCTTTATTATCATGTAAAACGAATATATCATCATCAAACATTTCATAAATAACACATATATACTAAAAGTAATGGGTTTCATTTCATAATCATAACGTTTTAAAAACTGCTTTAAAGACTTGATCTTTATGTCACTTTAAACCCACAGAAAAAGGAAAGAGGGTTTCATGTATGTAAATACCAGAATTTAAAATAGAAAATTTTTATATATATGTGAATAAACCTATAGATTAAAGATATTTGAGTATTCACTTAATAAAATAAAATAATTTGAGAAAAAGAGAGAGACATTTTGAGATGAAAATTCCGCAGCATAACAGCTATGTTACAGGGTTTTAGAAAACATTGAAAAGAGAGGGGACATGAGTCATACACTCATAAATGATCCATAAAACATTATAGGGATAGGATATAAAGGATATAAGAACATGGTAATTAAATTTTAAAGACATACCATATGAAATGAAAACATAGAAGGAAAACAAAAATAAGATTTCCCTTATGAAAATTCGGCAGCCTAACGATGTCAATTAAAACATAAAAAAATGAATTGATGAGATCAAATAGGGTATCTCATTATATGAATATAAAATATAAGTATGATATATATAGAGATCATACCCCAACATAATATAAATTAACATGAAAGACTTGACAAGAAAATAGATCTTGAAAACGAGAAGGGTGAAAGAATCCCTTAAACATTCGGCAACCTAACAACGCCAATTAAACAATCATAAAATGAAATGATGAGATCAAGAGGGGGTATCTCATCATATGAAAATAAAAATTACAGTAGTATGAATATAAAATAAAATCCTCCAACATAAGAACATGAAGCATAAAATAAATGACATAAAAGAGAGTACTTCGAAAGAAGAGAGAGGTATGATCCCTTACCTTGAAGAGTAACTTCAAAATCCTGACGTTTGGGATCATGGGAGGCTTGAGGGAAACTTGGGAGGACTCCTTGGGAGGTAAGGAGACAAGAACATCTTTGAGGAGTATTTTCTAATCGAAAGGATGAGAGAATGGCTTGGTATTTCTAGGGGAAGTGAGGGCACAAGGAATTAATGGCCAAGGGACACCTCATTGGTGGTATTGGCAAAACCATGGGCTTGCCCATGGTATTTGCCCATTGTATTGGCCAATTGGGACACATCATACCTTATATTACTATTAATAAGTCGACCATATTGATTACATTCTTAATACAACATTTAATATTGTCATTAAACACCCTTAACTTAAAAACTGTATTTTCACTATTCACCAAAAATTCAACTTTCTCAGAAAAATCCAAAAATTTCACCTTAACCAAATATCGATGCTCTAATTTAAAAAATTACATCCATTTTATAAAAATAATTTTCTAAATATTTTTAATTTAATTTTTAAATAAATACACTATTCACCGAAAATTCATTTTTTTTGAAAAATACCCAAAAATTACCTTAACATAATATCAATTGTCTGAGTTCAAAAATGAACTCCATTTTATAAAAATAATTTTCTTCATATTTTTTAATTTAATTTTTAATTAAAAAACACTATTCACTTGAAAAAACTTATACTTGACTAATAATTTCTGAAACAGTTATTTACCTATTTTATTGAATCACATTACTTAATCAAGGTGCCTAGATTATATTAATACTTTCATTAAGTGAGATTACTCATCCATTTGGTCACATTACTAATCCTAAGCGTAAAATCACTATTCATAATTTACTATTAATCAAAAATCAAGTTGATATTATTAGACTCTAAATTTCTTACTGAACATAATTTTAGAAGATTATTATTTGAAAATGATTACACATAATTAATTATTTAAGGTTTACCTAAATATTTTCAAATATCCTTTTTCTATAATTCATAAAAAATATGCTTACTATATTTATTCGGACATTTGAAACTTCACAAACTTCATCATAAGAAGAAATCACAATTTTTATTTAAATCAAAGGATTACACAAGGCAGTTACGATCTCCTTACATAGCCCCTTATAACCACAGCATAGGACCTAAGTTTAAGGTGTGATAAGGTTAGAGAATCTGAGGGCGGCTCGTCCAACATCCCACTAGTAGTAATTTCTATCAGTTTGAACTTCTCACAAAGGTGATTTGGTTCTAGCTTCACATGATGAAGTTTGGATTGGGTTTGGTCTTGAGCAGAGCCCAGTGGTTCTACCTCCTTCCCAAGTTCTGTTAGATGGGATTCGATTGGCCCGGTACTACTTGATGAGGCCATCAAATCTTTTTTCTATATTAATTAACCAAGATCACTTGTATTTAGAGACAATAATCGCAACTTTTAGTTTCCAACGGTCATACTGACTAACGGTCATATAATAGTCAAAACCCAACAGTCTCATTTTAATTTTACACATTTTATTAAATTAAAAAGTTTTGTTGAGTATGAAATAAAATATCACACAAAATTAGGAAAGAAGATTTATTCAAAATTTCATGTTGTTACCCTGGCTTAGATGATTAGATAGTCTTATGTCCAAAATTGGTGTGAGAAACTACCAATAAGGTGAAGATGAACAAAGAGTGGATGAGGACTATAGATATTCATAATAATTATTATGCTGATTAATGATGGAGTCATTTAGAGTTTGGGAATGTTTTCCACATGTTCTTTTGGTTTTCATCTCGATGTAGATTATAGGGAATTGGACGGGGAGACAAGATATCTTTCAGGTTCATTGGCCCTTCCTTTTTAATAAATATATTTGGATATCTAGTGTACCACATACCTCTACCTCTATAGTTACAACGATTACATGAAGTACTCAACGTTTCACATATGAGAAGGTATGTGTAAGAAAAATCATATGTTATTGACAGAGGAAAGCTAGACATTGAACATGGAGCATCATTTTGTGAGTACCTAATAGACATCAAGTATCGGTAGGAGATGATCCTTTTTGGGTGATTGATTCTTTTAGTTCATTTATTGTGGATGCATAGGAATATCCATGAGAGAAAATGGGAGGTAGAGGCTTAGATTCATTCTTAGTACCCACATCTTTTTGGGTAACAATTGTTTTTTATTTTCATGGATGTAAGGCCCAAAGGAGGGGAGAATGTAATGGATTTAATTTTATGAGTATTATTTTTTGATGTTATATGAATTATTTTCGAGACTAAGAGCTAAAATGACATCCTATTTCGAGCTAGTTGTGCCTTGAATAAATGTTTATAATATATTAAATTTATAAAATAGCCCATTCACACAAGATTCCTATAAAAGTAAAATAAATTCTAAAAGGGTATCTTGAATAGAAAAATGTGGGAACCATTTTTTCCAAAACGGGTGGTTTACCATAGGTGAGACACGAAACTGGTTGGCATATATCATTGATTGAAAATCCACCATTGTCATAAAATGAATAAAATAAAATAATTTAATTGTTTTATTTGTTTTGTTGATGAAGCAATGAAGATACCTAACTTACCTATCTAAACATGTGCTTATAGAAAATTAATATTTTTGTACACATGGCCCTGTGAATTAATGAGATCCATTAATTCTATTTGAGGATATCCCATTGGCTGATGACATCCGAAACAAAAATCAATGACCACAACAATGTGGAATTGAAGGATATATCTAATGAACATGACACTACTTCTTTATTCATCACCAATGAATCCAAATTGTTGTAGTGATACAGTTTTATTTTTTCTCATTCTCTGTTCTTGATTCCTATGATGATCATGGATCAATCCACCAATTGTTTGATTCATGTATCCTGCGTATTTGTGATATTGGTTAGATTTAACGATTTATGAGAGAATTACTTTGAATTTATGACTTATTCATTGTTATTGTAATGGAGATGAATTTATATAAACATGAACATTTATTAAGGTTCATTAAACTTATATGTTCTTGTGAATTTTCCCCTCGGTTTTTTGTTCACCCACATACGTTCTTCATTTGGATCGGGGTTCGACACATGTTTCTTTGCACAAAAATACAATATCATAGATTTTGTGTCAGAACAACATAACAGTGGTGTGATGATGGAATTTCAAGTGAACTAGATGGATTTGGATATAGGATTTAGAATTCTTCAATGTTCTTTGAAGAGTAATGAATAAAACCACTCAGATCCATTTTCCATGTAGCATTATTGGTTGGAAATAGATTTTTACTAATGGTAATGTTATGAGGTGGCATTTCCTTGAGTTTTCAGTAAATGCATGTCCGGATTAGTGGATAATGAACATAGAAGAATAACCCTCAATTCTAGAAAATCACAGACCACATTGTGTGTAGTCTGGGATTACATAGCATGCGGGTCCCCCTATGCAGTAACTAGGATTTTGGGAGAATGTTAAATATCACATTATGTGTGATATCTATCACATATCATGTGGACTCTCCCAAGAAACATAGAGTGTACATCAGATGGTTCACAGAGATGGGTTGGAGCACGCTGTGTACTCACCCACATAGTCATGACCTGTACCATATACATAGGCTAAGTAATGTATTGGTAAATGGGAACCTATAAAAGGGATGAATCTATGTGCTGTAACACATGAGGAATACATGGTAAGACAACATATCATGTACATATACATTGAAATGGCTTGAGACAGAACCCATTTACATGGGAAGGACCTATGGACAATGGACAAGACATGTGGCCCCAACTAAACATCATATGCATTATTATAGAGTGCATGTAGAACTTTTAATACATTTCATGGAGATTTTCTGTTAGGTTGTGTTCCCCTTATCCTTTCCCTGGGGTTTGGTATGCAATCCTGTCCTACTCACATGGACCTGATCCCTTTAGCATGACTTCTTGGATAGAGTTGTTGGAATCCCTCTGAGAGAACAGGAGTGAGATCCTCTATTCAAATTTTTTCCATAGGTTGAGTTCTTGATATCATCGTGGAAACCACTATATGGGCGTTGATCCTCTACTTAGCAGAATAATCTAGACTGAGTTGTTGGTTTCACCCCTTGGTCATGGAAGTGATCCCCAGTTGTGTATCATATTCTCTTCAATCATTCAATGTGTACATTAGGGTTTTCTATTAGATGAACATCATCAGTGCTGTCAGACACAATAGTGTGTTCTCTCAGATGTGTTCTTTATGGAATATTCAAGCATGAATCCTAAGATGGTACATTACAGTTGTTAATTACAACTAGACTATGTGTCTTGGATGAGAATATCTAGATATTTTTATTATATTTTCTCTAGACATATACCTATGTATAGATTTCATTATTTTCTTTTTTGTATGCTTTGTGGTTTCAGGGGGTCTTACAATGTATTGTTATACTCACTAATGAATTTTGTTTTCCAACATGTGTCATGTTTTGTGAAAATTATTGCCCATTCAACAAATTCCATGATGGACTAGGACCATATGGTGTTAAGTGAGATCGAGAAAACTGAGTTGATTTCCTATGTTGTTCGGACAACTGTCCTAGTTTTCTTTCAAGTTGGACATGAGTAATATTGTAACCCCCCGAAATTTTAGGAGAAGTATTTTTTTAATCTATTTGATGTCTTCTGTTGTATGATACACCAATATTATCTTGCGCTATACGCAACACCATATTAGCTTGCATTATACGCTACACTATTCTTGGATCGTGTTACACAAAATTTCAAGTTCGTTTGATAGAAGTTATTCTACGCAACATTGAGTGTGTATATATATATATATGTATATTCAATGTATAAAAGAAATATGGTTGGATTCTATTATACACAACAACAAATGAATTTTTCACTACACGCAACCCTGACTTGGCTTGCTTAACACGAAATCACGATCTTCCATGATAGCGTGTGTTGTACGCAATACCGAGTTTAACTAAACAACGATTTGTTATTAAAATATTATATAAACTAGCCGTTATGAATAGTAATACCCACTTTTTCAAATTTTATATGTTTTAAATTTCAAAATTGACTTCTTTTTTGGATTTGGAATATCAAAATTATCCTAGGTTGAATTTTTGATATTTTTCTGAAAAATTTCAATTTTTGATGAATAGTGAAAACACAAGGTTACTATTTAAAAACCGACTTTTTATTTAAATAATAATTTATTTTATTTAAATTTATTTTATGTCAAAATAGATACATAATACATATATAAGTTCAATGTAATCCATTGGAGTAATTTTATAAAAATATAGACACATAAAAAGTTTATTGAACTTTTCATCGTCTTTTACCCACCACCTAGGAGCATTTGCAATTGTACATAAAACATAATTTAACCGCTTCTGTGAGTTGAATTTCAAAAATCCGAGAGACACGGTTAATATCAAGGAGTAAAATGTGGTTCTATAAGATAAAAATAATTTTTGGAGAATAGTAACTTTTTACTTTTATTTACCACAGTTAAAAGTAAATAGGGTAATTAAGGGTAAAAATGATATTATTATTACCTTAACACATGTCCTAATTCTATTTGATAAGTGTAATTCGGGCAAAAACAACATTAGGAATAAAATATTACCCTTTAAGTCAACTTGGATTAGATTAGGACACTTATTATTATTTTATTTAAAGAAGAGATAAAAGAGTTAAAATCAATGTTTAATAACTAAAACATTATTAATATAGGGTTATACATAATATAAATTCGACTATAAATATTCATTAGAAATCTAAAAAAAATTCATAAATAATGGAATTGTATTTTAATTTTTAGACATTAAATAATTTAATTTATTTATGACACAATGATGATGCAGTAATTACCTTATTAATGAAATATTAAAATAAATGATGTTATAAATACCCAAATAAATGTAATTTGAGACATTTTATTAATTCCAATAATTTTCTAGGTTACTATTACATGTTTTTATAGATTTAATTAATTTTTTTCGATCTAATCATGATGTTATGATTTAAAAAAATCAATTACCGAATAGTGTCAACATTGACATAAAATAGTTTTTAAAACAAATATTATATTATTAATTGTTATTCTATTCCTAAAAATCTTAGGTTTGGCCAAATTACTTATATAAGGTTATATATATTAATAATGAACCACATGGGGTTCTTTTGGCTTGTTATAGTACATTTATTAACCATATATTGTAAGAAAACAAGAAGACACAGTAAAAGTAAAATTATTTAACTTAGAGTTAAATCTAAATGATAAGGTTCAAATAAATACCTAAACATGTCTAAAAACTATTGGGTGAGGGGCTTTCTACCCATCCACACATTAGCTTCGAAATAAATCAATTTGGAGCTATTATAAACCGAATATGAATTTATTATAAAATAATATTTTATGTTGTTCCTAAGGTGCCCCTCCCCTCCCTTATAAAAGAGAACCTCCTCCCTCATCTCTTTACACAATTTTGAGATTTCATGCTCGTCCAACCCCAGCCAATTTCCCTTATCAACTTCCATATAAACATTATAGAGGTTCCGGTCTCCTCAAAAGACCAACTCTAGTGCCTTAAGGGGAAGCTTAAAAGAGGTGCATCAATGAAGAGGTAATCTCTTCTACATATTCTTTCAAGTTTTCTTTCTTCTTCAACTTCTTCTTCTTTAGTTGTTTAATTATAAATTAATAACATCAGTATAACTAATATACTTATATGTTATTATAAATATGAAACAATCCCATTTCACCTTCTATCCATCCTATGGAAAATGGAATCACCGCACGTGTGTACGTACGGAATACCATCTCCACGCCGTGGTGTAATCTGTTTTTCCACCACCACCTTACTTGGAAGGGTATAATGGTGTAAATAATAACTATATGTAGTTATTATAAAATCATAACAATTCTAAGATATTATATCACCCACTTCAATTCAATTCAATAATTATGGGAACAATATCATTGCTTGTGCGTACGTACGGATTACCGTCTCCACGACTTGATAAGATTCATTCTCCAGGTTAACCATTCAAAAATGATTATAAAGTATATATAATTAATAATAATGAAATATATGACATTATAAATCTACTGGATTTATGTATATATATATTTCATCTACTTACTTCGATTCAAGCCAATAAGGAAAGGAAAACGGCGTTCATGCGTACGTACGACCAACCGTCTCCATGAACGGTGTATTTCATTTTATTTATATATATAATATATATATATATATAATGAATATATATGATATATAATCATGATTTAAATTTTGGAAGTAATTAAATCATTATATAAGTAATAATAATATCAAGAACAACAAGTCCAAACACGTACGATAAATAAAACAATTTTACCCAAAACGCTACTTTAGCATAGAATTTACAAAAGAACGGGTAATATAAAGTAATAAGTGAACCATATATGATATCATAACAATGAATATGATTCTGTAATAAGTCAATGAGATTATTTAAATCATTATACAGGAGGTTCAGATATGTACGAATCATATCAGACCTAAGGTAAGGGATAATTTTGCAATCTCATTTTTATCTGAGATTGCTTATACGTAAGTATTTAATGGGGTTATATTTTTCATCAATGTCCATAAAAATGTTTTTCATAAAATGTTTAATATTATTCCATGTATTGTTAACGTCATGTTTACCCCTCTTTGACTTATACTTTGTGTTATGGAATGATTCTTTCTTTTGTTTACCATATGTGGTACTTTTTGACTTTTCCATTAAAAGTACAAGGAGAATGTTTTTTAACTTATACGGCATGAACGTATTTTTACAGTTTTATAATGCCTTATTTTCATGAATCTTACTCTACAATATTTCATGATTATTTTCAAAAAAATCCTTTTCTTTTAAAATTGAATGGAATTTTGTGAAAAGAAAATGATTTTTAAGAAGAAAGGATATTTTCCTCAAGAATTCCTTTCAAGTGTTTTATCAAAACCATTTTCTATCTAAGATGAAATTAGTTCATCTGTGTATGTTTAAAGTATGATGGATCTATTATTTAAATTTTTTGATTCTTATTATGATGAAATGATATCCATTTGTTTTATATGGATTACGTTATGATGGGATGATGTTTATGAAACACATTTTATTCTTTGGGTTATGATGAATGATTTATGTTTATTTTGTGGCACAAGTAAGAAAGATTTCATTAGGATATGAGTGGGACCTATATCTCACTCCAATGCATTGGCTAAAAATTTATATCTCATGAGATAAGAATTGTGGGAATGGTAAGTTAATCCGGTTAAGTGATATAGGACTGAAACGAGGAGTGAACTCGATTCAGAAAGGGACTTTTTCCACTAAGATGGTCTTGGCAGCAATGCCTTGGATACTATGAAAATCATATCATGTGATTAATGATTTCAACAATTAAATGTTTTATTCCAATGATATTTTATCATTATTTATGATCCTTTATGATATTTGCCTTATGTACTGCTATGATTTATTTCATGTTCATGTTTTTACATTCAAATGTTTATGGGTTGTTTTATATTCTCCATGTTTACCCTTACTGAGAATTTGAGCTCACCCTTTTTATTTTTTCTTTTCCCCAGGATATAAAGAAAGGTTTTAGGTAAGAAAACAAAAGGGGATGATCCTTATGAGAGATGTTGAAGATCTTTCACCATGATTAGAAGATTATATTTTGAGTTTCCAAAGACACTAAACTATTACGGTCCTTCGGTGTTTGTTTTTGTTATGTATTAAGTATTTTGCAAAAGTAATGTAAGGTCCATGTACGTCATGATTTGGGTCTCTAAAGTTGGTATCAGATGAAAGGATTAGTTAACCTTTGGAAACTTGGATGCAAAAACTTTAGTGAAATCCCTAGATATATTTCTTTGGTATGTCAAGGGATGTCCCTAAGGTTAAGTATATGTATAGGTTAGAGTCCTATAATTATGTTGACGATCATGAATAACCTAGGGCGAACCTAAGGTGTCATGGATTAAAGAATTTTTGATAAGTTAGTCATCCCATGAGTGACTTTTTATGATGGTGTGGTTCCTCTTTATTTTAACTATTTCTTAAACTGTGGTTTCTGGTCTTAATCAATGGAGGGAACAAGAAAAAATTCAGTTAACATTGATTCCAATGGACAAATTGGTGACTATGATCAACAAACTTTTGTAACGCCTAGAGAGAAAGATATTTTGATTATGTCGAACCAGTAATATCGATATATGATTAACAAGGTGAAAATTATTTGTATTCTTAAGTCATCAAATAAGAGGAAGATGGAATTTTATGCATGTTTGCATGGTGAGGAGCATAGAGAAAGGAAGATTGATATTTCTAAAGAAGGGAAGAAGAACCTTGAGGAATACCTCAAATGAAAGGGAAGATGTTATCTATGTGGAGAAAAGGGTCATATAGTGATAGAATGTTATGGAGTCCAATGTCTTATCTATGGAGAACATGGGCATTACCCAACTCAATTCCCTGACCTAAGAAGTTACTTCTAAATCGAGGAAGCAACCATTCCATTCCAATCATTGAAGATGATGGATTGACATGATTATATATTGGAATTCAATAATAATGTTTTTGAGGTACTTTTATTGTATATTGAAATATCTGTGTATTGTTCCATTGTGGTTTTTCATAAGAATATGTTATCGAAAACCATGAAAAGTGATTTTGGAAAGCAGATGATATGCGCATAATGAAGGGATAAAGAGAAAAATAAATGTTCAATAATATTCAAGAGATCATGACTGATATAAGGACAAAGTGATATCATGGTTTGAGTATATAGAAATTTTGGGATATTGGTATGTGGAAAGAGTTAACTTTTGACAAAATTCATTTTTTCACTAAGGTTCTATGGTAATTCATGTTTCAAGAGAATATATAATTAAGGTATTCTCAGGTCTGGAATGTGACCCACAAGATATATTTTATGATTTATGGGGGATAAATGATTGTATTAACATTCTTGGTTGATGAAATATCTAGTAATAATTTTCTTTATACTATAGGATTGGGCAGAAGTATTTTCAATAAGCCTAAATGTTGAAATGGATTAAGTTGGACATCAGATAGAATTGTTTAATGCTAGAATTTTTTTTCGATAATATTTATGGAATGTTATAATAGTTTAGTTTAAAAAAAAGTACAACACATAGGATGGGAGACAACCCATTGTGTCGGAAAAGGTTGTGAGAATTTAACCCAAAACCGAAGTACGACAGGCCTTTATCACCTACCACTGGTCTACATGATGTCCCTCGTTAGTAGAAACTAGTTTTATTTTATTAAGCAGGATGATAGATGAAGTATAAGTCCATTTTGGAACCATATCCAATTAAACTCACCATAGATGGACTTATGTATATAACTTTTGCTAACTTATGTTTGAGACAGATGGAATGACATATCATTCAATCACATGGTCTGCTAAAACTTTGTGAAAGGCAAATTCAACTTCATTTCTTTAAGTGATGAAGTGGAAATTGTTCGAGGCACAAGCAACGTTGAGATTTTTACAAAATCAAGTAAGTATTTATTTTAATTCAAAAATTCATCAACATTAGAGAAATGATCATGAAAACCAAAAATGTTGTCCTAGTGCTCTCATATCTGATGAATCAGATGGTACCTTAGATCATCACAAATTTATGGCATTGTGATTGTTGGAATTTTCATAGCCATGTTCTCTACCACTCACCATCAGAACTTGATGGTTAGGTTTCTCTTCCATATACATATTTTCACCTATTTTCTCCTATATAGAAACCCAGTGATGAGTTAATTTGGGTAACTGATATGTTTTATACTTCACTTTTTAAAATTATGTTTTAGTATTCCTTTTTACAATGTGGGTTCTTATAAAAGAAACTTTCAATTAGTAAACCATTTATAACCTTGATGAATTTAGAGGGAGAAATTCATTTTAAGGGGGGTAGAATGTAACACCACGAGATTTTATGAGAAGTATTCTTTTTAATTTATTTTATATCTTGCGTTATATGCTACACCAAGATTATCTTGCGCTATATGCAACACCGTTTTAGCAAGCAGTATACGCAACACTATTCTTGGATCATGTTACACAAAATTTCAAGTTCGTTTGATAGAAGTTATTCTACGCAACATTAAGTGTATATATATTTGTATATTCAATGTATAAATGAAATATGGTTGGATTCTATTAAACACAACAACAAAATAATCATTCACTACATGCAATCCTAACATGGCTTGCTTTACATGAAATCATGACATTCCATGATAGCATGTGTTGTACGCAATACCGATTTTCACTAAACAATGATATGTTATTAAAATATTATATAAATTAGTCGTTATGAATAGTAATAATGACTTTTTGAAAATTTAAAAATTTTATCATTCAAAATGGACTTCATATTTGGATTCAGAATATCGAAATTAGCCTATGGTAAATTTTAGATATTTTTATGAAAACATTCAATTTTTGATGAATAGTGAAAACACTGGGTTACTATTTTAAAACCGATTTTTTATTTAAATAATAATTTATTTTATTTAAATTTATTTTAGGTCAAAATAGATACATAATACTTATATAATTTCAATTTAATCTATTGGAGTAATTTTATAACAATATAGATACATAAAAGGTTTATTGTACTTTTTACCGTTTTTTACCCACCTCCTAGGAGAATTTGTAATTGTACATAAAACATAATTTTACCGCTTCTGTGAGTTGAATTTAGAAAATCCGAGAGACACAGTTAATATCAAGGAGTAAAATGTGGTTCGATAAGATAAAACATATTTTTTGGTGAATAGTAACTTTTTACATTTATTTACCACTGTTAAAAATAAATAGGGTAATTAAGGGTAAAAATGATATTATTATTACCCTAACACATGTCCTAATTCTATTTTATAAGTGTAATTAGACCAAAAACTACCTTAGGAATAAAATATTATCCTTTAGGTCCACTTGGATTTGATTAGGACACTTATTATTATTTTATTTAAGGAAGAGTTAAAAGCGTTAAAATCAATGTTTAATAACTAAAATTTTTTTAATATAGGGTAATACATAATATAAATTTGACTATAAATATTCATTATAAATATATTATTATTTAATACATAATGGTATTTTATTTTAATTTTTAGACAGTAAATAATTTAATTTATTTATGACACAATGATGATGGAGTAATTACGTTATTAAGGAAATATTAACATTATTGATGTTATAAATACCAAATATAAATGTAATTTTATACTTTTTATGAATTAATCTAATTTTATAGGTTAATATGACATGTTAGTATTGATATAATTAATATTTTTTGAACTAATCATGCTGTTATGATTTTCACAAAAATCAATTACCAAATTTTGTCAAAATTGACATAAAATAGTTTTTAAAACAAATATTATATTATTAATTTTTATTCTATTCCTAAAAATCAATGGTTTGGCCAAATTACTTAGATATGGTTATATATATTAATAATTAACCACTTGGGGTTCTTTTTTCTTGTTATAGTATGTTTATTAAACATATAGTGTAAGAAAACAAGAAGACACGGTAAAGGTTAATTTATTTAACTTAGAGTTAAATCTAAATGATAAGGTTAAAATAGTAACCTAAACTTGTCTAAAACCTATTTGTTGAGAGGATTTATACCCATCCCCACTTTAGCTTCAAAATAAATCAATTTGGAGATATGATATACCGAATATGACTTTATTATAAAATAATATTTTAAGTTTTTCCTAAGGCGCCTCTCTCCTCCCTTATAAAAGGGCACCTCCCCCCTCTTCTATTTACACAATTTTGAGCTTAAATCTCAGAAAAACCCTACCAATTTCCCTTATCAACTTCCCTAGAATCATTATAGAGGTTCTGGTCTCCTCAAATGACCAACTCTAGTGCCTTAGGAAGAAGCTTAAAAGAGGTGCGTCGAAGAAGAGGTAATCTCTTCTACCAATTCTTTCATGTTTTCTTTGTTATTAAAATTTTTATTCTTTAAGTGTTTCATTATAATGTAATAAAATCAGTATCACTAATATAATTATATTTTATTATAAATATTAAATAACCCCATTTCACCTTCTATCCATCCTACAGAAAACGAAATCACCGCGCGTGCGTACGTACGGAATACCGTCTCCACGTCGTGGTGTAATCTGTATTTCCACCACCACCTTACTAAGATGGGTATAATGGTGTAAAGAATAACTATACATAGTTATTATAAAATCATAATTATTCTGAAATATTATATCATCCACTTTAATTCAATTCAATAATTATGGGAGTGATATCATCGCTCGTGCATATGTACGGATTACCGTCTCCACGGCGCGATGAGATTCATTCTACATGTTACCCATTAAAGAATGATTATAAAGTATATGTAATTAATAATAATGAAATATATGAAATTACAAAGCTATAGGATTTATGTATGTATATATGTCATCTACTTTCTTCCATTCAAGTCAATAAGGAAAGGAAAACTGTGTTCATGCATACGTACGACCTACCGTCTCCATGAATGGTGTATTTCATTTCATTTATCTATCTATTATATATATATATAATAAATAGATATGATATATAAATAACTATTTAAATTCTGGAAGTAATTGAATCATGATATAAGTTATAATAATATCAATAACAAAATGTCCAAACACATACAGTAAATAAAATGATTTTACCCAAAACGCTACTTTAGCATGGAATTTACAAACGAACGACTAATATAAAGTCATAAGTGAACCATATATGATATCATAACAATGAATATGATTATGTAATAAGTCAATAAAATTATTTAAATCATTATACAGGAGGTTCGGATACGTACAAAGCATATCAGACCTAAGGTAAGGGATAATTTTGCGATCTCATTTTTATCCGAGATTGCTTATTCGCAAGTAATTACTAGGGTTATATTTTTCATCCATGTCCATATAAATGTTTTTCATAAAATGTTTAATATTATTCCATGTATTTTTAAATTCATTTTTACCCCTCTTTGACTTTTACATTGTGTTATGGAAGGAATCTTTCTTTTGTTTACCATATGTGGTACTTTTTGACTTTTCCGTTAAAAGTATGAGGAGAATGTTTTTTTAACTTATATGGCATGAATGGATTTTTACGGTTTTATAATGACTTTTTTTCATGAATCCCACTCTACATGATTTCATGAATATTTTCAAAAAAATCCGTTTCTTTTAAAATTGAATGGTATTTTGTGAAAAGAAAATGATTTTGAAGAAGAAAGGATATTTTCCTCAAGAATTCATATCAAGTGTTTTATCAAAACCATTTTCCATCTTTGATGAAATTATTTCATAAGTTTATGTTTAAAGTGAGATGTATATATTATTTACATGGTTTTATTCTTTTTATGATGAAATGATATCCATTTTTTTGTATGGATTACGTTATAATGGGATGATGTTTATGAAACCCATTTTATTCTTTGGGTTATGATGAATGATTTATGTTTATTTTGTGGAACATGTAAGAATGATTTAGTTATGAGATGGGTGGGTCCTATATCTACCTCCAATGAATTGGGTAAATATTTATATCTCATGAGATAGACATGGCTGGAATGGTAATTTAATCCGGTTCAGTGATACAGGACGGGAACGAGGAGTGAACTCGATTCAGAAAGGGACTTTGTCCACTACGATGGTCTTGGCAGTAATGCCTTGGCTACTATGGAAATAATATCATGTGCATAATGGTTTGACACAATTAAATGTTTTATTCCCATGCTATTTTATCATTATTTATGTTCCTTTATGATCTATGACTTATGTACTGCTAAAATTTATGTAATTTTCATGTTTTTACATTCAAATGTTTACGGGTTGTTTTATATTCTCAATGTTTACCCTTACTGAGCATTTGAGCTCACACTTTTTATGTTTTCATTTCCCCAGGATATAATTAAAGGTTTTAGGTACAAAAACAAAAAGGGATGATCATTATGGGAGATGTTGAAGATCTTTCACCATGATTAGAAGATTATATTCCGGGTTTCCAAAGACACTAAACTATTACGGTCCTTTGGTGTTTGTTTTTGTTATGTATTAAGAATTCCGCAAAAGTAATGTAATGTCCATGTAAGTCAAGTTTGGGGTCTATACAAATATTTTATGGTGTGATTGTATTTATTCATGTTTACTATCCATTAGACCTATCCTACGATGGTTTTGGTATTTTGACATATTCATGCACGTTTGTTAATTTGTTTACATTTTATCTTTTTCAGATCTACATATAAATGTGTTTGTACATGTAGATATGATAAGTCCCCTATTTGAGTGATATAACTACTCATCACTAGTCACCAATCCTTCTCCTATGAGAGGAGGGCTTGGGGAGTTGTGGCATGTGATCACTAGGATAGGTAGTGACATAAAAATTTATGTAACATTTGATATTATACCCTTATTAGAAATCATTCTTGGGGGAGGTATATTAATGTTCTAAGAAGAGAGATTGAAATCATATTTCACCACCTTCGTAAAAAGTTTTTCTTCAATATTGAATTATTAGTGGGCATTTAACCCTCCCCATTTGTCTTGTTAGATGCAAGGTGGAATACTTTCTTAGGCATTACATGGTCAATCACAATTGGTAATTTTGGATTTTCCATAGGGTTCATATAATTCACTGACCTTAAACATTACATATTTGAGTTTTTAACTACAATTCACATTTGAGGATAATTTGAGTTTTATTGTTATAGAATTTGGAAAATATATTACAACGTAAACCCATATATTAAAAGTGGAATATTTTAATCTATATTTTTTTTTAAAATGCAAAACATTATAAAATAAAACATATTATCATTAAATTATATAATATAATAATTTTCATATTTTCCCCATCCTTGTACCTACTTGTCCATTAAACTTTTTTAAATCATTTTAAAACTAGGGATAATAACAAATATTTGTATGGGGCATAAAACGGAAGAAAATAATTAGTCAAGTTGAAAAAAGAAACCCAATTTAATTTTATTTTAGAGAATGAAACAAATTGGTTTATAATTAATAAAAACATATGTTTTCCACAAAGAAAATTATTAAAACTAATATCAAGAAATTAAAACTGCATTAGGTTAATTAGATCATCATATTCATAAAACCCATTAAAAACATTTTCTATGAAAAAACATTTCCAATACGAAAATAAAAAAATGATAAATATGAGTTTTAATTTAAGTAAACACTAGTTATTTCAAATAAGGCCACAAATAAATATATGACCTTGGTGGTGAAAAATTCATTGTCTCCATGAACTTCAAGTATAAGACATTCATTTTTTCCATTGTCAAAATGTTCCATATAAAACTTGTAAAAATATTACTTTTGAAAACCATTTAAATAAATTAATAATAGAATCAATATTTACATTATAATTATTTTTTAATTATATAAATATATAAATAGGAATAATTTTTACATAGATGAATTATTTTTAAATTAAATCTATAAACATTCAAAGTGTCCAATACCACTTTGAAAATTTATATCATAAGCCACATGAAAAAATACCATTAAATAAAACATTAAATAACATTATAATATGTAAATTAGTTACTTTATATTTCAATGGGATATATATACAACTCATACTAGATGGTTGGTGTATAACATTAAGAAAAACCTCAATGAAAGAAGATTGAGACGAAGTCCCTTAACATGAGTCCAAATAATCACATACAATATTTATCTTCCAAAATAATAAAAATAAGATAATTATTTACTTACATGATAAATTTAT
Source organism: Viscum album (assembly GCA_963277665.1). Lineage (NCBI taxonomy): Eukaryota > Viridiplantae > Streptophyta > Magnoliopsida > Santalales > Viscaceae > Viscum > Viscum album. The sequence goes on from OY728163.1 coordinate 32,410,167, forward strand.
TCAATTTTATTGTTCCTTTTATATCAGAAATTATAATGTTATAACAATTACTTAATTATTTATGATCACGTTGGATGATTTGATGATATTTGTTACTTTAGTCCAGAATGACTTTGGTATAATGTCTATAGTCAAACAAGTGATTATTCCATCATATCTAGAATAAAATTCCTGAAATAATTTTCAATAATATATATAAATTTATATTTTAAATCCATACATTAAAATTTTATATGAATAATGAATGATGTTACAATCATAGAGTTGGTAAGCCGTACATACGCATGAGTAATGTTTCCATTTTCAATGATCATTATGGAAAAAGGTAAGTATTATTTTGTTTTCACATAATGATAATAATATAATTAATATCATATTATTAATTTAATTACACAAATATATATACATCATCCATGTTATGTGGTGATGAAAAACAAATCAAATCGCTTTGTGGATGCTATTGTTTATAATTACACACGTACGATGTTAAAATGTTTATATTCACGGAATGTTAATAATGTAAATGATATATTATTATTTAGTAATGATAATTATGTGATTAATATAACATATAAAATTTAATTAAATCATTATTACCATATTGGAGATATGGTTATGGAAAAAAAATTTCTTTAGTTCACGAGGCGGTTGTCCGACAAATACGCAGACGATGAAATATTTTAGTATTTGATGGAAAAGGATATGTATATAGGTGATGATACTTTCATAATCACATATCATTTTATTTAGGATAATATAGTAAATATTTCACAATGGTTGATGAATATTTATTGTATATAGAAAAATAAATAGTATAGTAACACCTGATAAAAACAACACCTCTTCTTTGAATGATATCCTTTTCATGAAACCATAAGACCAACAAGGGTTGTTTTCGCCTAAAATAAGATCTTTATAATTTGGGTAGGGAGTATAAGAATGTATTTGTGCATATAACCTCAACAAATAGGTTTTAATCATGAGTAATAAAGAGTAATTTGTTCCCTTTTATAAGAGAGGGGAGAGAACTCTTAGAAATCATTAGAACATTAAATTAATGATAAAATCCAAATGGATAAAAAATTATTAATTTCTATCCATGGAAGATTATGGGTATAAATAAAATTATAAAATAAAAAAGATATATGTTTTTACTATTTTTTAATCTTTATCTTCTACCATTAACCATTATTAAACTTTTTTAATTCTGACCATGATATTTTGTAATTTACAATTTGGGGGTTTTTATAATTAATATAAAATACAGAACAACTAATAAGTGATTCATTGATGATATTTTCAGACTTCTCAAAAATAATTTAGATTAATTTTAGATTTTTATGAATTTTATATCATTTAGTAAAACAATGTTTATTAGAAAATATCATTAATGTCAATTTTGGCCATATTAATCACTTCACTTTTTAAAAATATCATAACAAGATTATGTATTCAATAAAAATAATTTACCTCATACTTATAATTTCAAAATTATCCATAAAATTCATGTATGACATTAATTATATCAAATTATATTTATTTTATTATTTTTCATATAATTTACTTGATTCTCCCATTAATTAATAATTACTGCATCATCATTTTGTAACCATTTAATGTAATTATTATATCAATAAAATGTAAAAAAAATTATTTGATTTTAATTAGAACTTTAAATTCATTAATACTGTTTAATGTTGAAAATAGATTGAATACATCCCAATATTAAAAATATTGTGAAAAACCGAACCATAACAAAACTGGCTTTCTTATCAATATAATATTATAAATATTATAATCTCATATAAAAGGACATAAATGGTAGCCTAACCAATACATCAAATAATAAGGCTGAAACATGTTCATATAATTAAATTAGGACAATGTTAGGGTAATTTTTGAAAACATGTAATATTATTTTCACCCTCAATAGCCCGATTTACCCATAACCGTGGAAATTAAAATTAACAAAGTTTCTATTCATATTTATTTTGAAAAATAAAAGATAAATATTAAATAAAATATCACCTTCTTATTCTAAGTAAGTAATATTTTTAAAAAAATTCAAAACACATAATTTACTTAAATTAATTAAAAATTAATCTTGTTGAAAGATCAAGAAAATGTGTATTGAAAGAAAGAGTGTCCAATAGATTGAATTATTTTTATATAAAATTTTATGTAAAATTTATTACAATGACCATAAATGTATAAAATTATAAAATATTGAATTTATTATACATTAAAATTTCCCCAAAATATAATCTAACAATATAAATAAATCTTATTAAAATCAATTTTTAATTAACAGACAATATTTTTTCCCTACTCATTAAAAATGAATCTTATAAGAAAAATACTATAAATTTAACTTAAATTGATTTTTATACTCCAATTTATAATAAATTTTTTATTTTTTAAAATAATATTTTTAAAAGTGTAAAAAAATATATTTTAAACAAGTGAACCATCAAAAGGCGAAAAACATGATTTTTTTAAATATGTTCTATATCTGAAAAATTGGATTTGTTTTAATATCTTGTATAGAAAACACAGAATATGAATGTTGAACAATATATTAAATATTATATATATATATATTATTAATATAAGCCAATAAGAGAGATTTTATTATTTTTTGGAATTAAACACACTTGTTAAAATTTTAATAGTTTTTCTGAGAAACATTTCAATTTATTTTTAAAATGGATTTATTTAAATTTATAATTTATTGGTATCAAAATTAGTAGTTATATATAAACGGGTAAATCATATTATCATAATTTAGTTAATATTTCTCATTCCTTACATTCTAATGGTTATGTGGTAACTACGATATTAAATATTAATATTTAGTTGTGTATTTTAGCTCAATGTGGAGTATCGTGTATTATATCAAACATAGTGTTTCCATTAAAAAATCTAGATTTTACATGCCCACATTTAGTAAATTGCATCCTCAAAATATAAACTCTTGATAAAAAAGGGGTTTGAATTTTCAAAATAACTTTCTTCAAATCCCATATACAAAAATGGTCAATAAACCTTCTACTTAATATGAGAGAAAATAACATAAGAAGGTCACATGAGATAAAACATACTAGGGTCCAATTTAGGATAAAATGAACATGGAAGAGAAATATAACAAATATGTGTTGAGGGAGAGTGGCATAGAACATGATCATCAGAATTTTAGCAATCAAAAAAAAATATGTGATGGGTTAAAATGTTATCGATTTCTCAGTTAAAAAAGTAAATAATTTTTTTCATTTAAAAAAATTCCCTAGAGTTAAGAAATTACTTTACTATCTATAAACAGAATGAATAATAATTACATGATATATTTATTTTTTATAATCATAATTTCATCATTTTTACGTTCCAATAATTGTGATGTATATCCTTAAAAATAACCATAATCATCAAAGATTATATAAACCTTAATGGTTATCAATACCTTAAATCTCACATTCAAAATTCATGTCATACTTTTCAATAAAAAAATAATTAAAATAAACATAAAACCAATTAGGAATCTCCCAAAAAATTAATTAATAAAATATGATCACATCACTTAAAATCTATGAAGAAGTGTCTAAAACCATGGAAATGTTGTTAAAAAATAAAAAACATTGGGCTCCCTAAAGCATTGATCATTCTACTAGATGTATCAGCATCAACTACAGTAGTGGAAAAATATTTTCCCGCACCTATTTTTTTGATCTTAATGATTTCCTCAATCAGTATGTAAATATGGACACATTTTAGAATAATTTCCCAAATCATTGTAGATAAAAAATATTTCTATTGACTTTCTATATTCTATATCATTTTTGATTGTTCATAAACCTTTTCCGTTCATTCAAAAGAATTTTTACCAAACCTACCACATTTGTAAGACTTTTTATATCCAAAAATACATTCCCTAAAATTTATTTTTACCGTACACGAACATGTTTTAGGCTATCATATAGATGTCTTGGTTTGTTTCTTCTCAATTTACACCCCCATTGACCATTTCTATCTCTTTTAATAATGTTCCACATAAGTGTTAGAAATAAACATCCAAAAATTTTCATAACAACGATCCAAATTATACAAAATTTTAAATTATCATGAGGGAAAATATCTTCACAAACATAGTCTCAATCCTAAGTAAGATATACTAATTTTTATATCAATTTTCTGAATAAAATTTAGAATATAAATTTCCATTAATTTAATTTTTTCTTTATTAGATTCTACTAAATCATCACCCACTTCCTCTAATTCAAATTTTTTTCCATCCTAATTAAAAATAAAATTAACAAATATTTCTCAAGGAATATATTGTTAAAAGTTTCCCATTCCATAGAATGAATATCATCTTTCTGTCTAGTATTCATAGCTTAATACCACCATCAGCTAACTTCAGCTTCAAAATAAAAAATTTAAAGTGTTACCATTGGAAATTCTGAAAATTCCATGACATCAATTATCTTATCTAAAGCATTTATCCATAATTAGTTTACCACATCGTCAGATTCCCCACTGAGTTATAGGGTTTATTGTATCATGAAATGAAATATTTTTAATATGTTCTTTGATTATAGATGAAGTTTCTCTCTAGCATTGATATTAACCCCATTTATAACATTTATCAATGGATCCATCAGTGTAAAAAAATATTCTTTTCTAATTCTAAAAATCATAGGATGTTGATTTTTTAGGTAATTTTCCTCTGAATTCCTCCCCATTAGATATTTACTATTTCCCCTATATAAAATCAATCAGGAAAAATATAGTCAAGTTGAAGCAAAATTATAATCATAAAATGGGATATCATTTCAACAAAAACCTAAAGTAAAATATCCCACGGTAATGATACTAACAAAATCCTAACCTATAAATTTGTTTAAACCATATTTTGATACTAACTACAAGGCCCCATACATAAAAATAAATATACTATTATTTTTTTATCTAGAATCAAAATTCGAGCATCTTTTCATTTTAGTGTTCATGAGAATCATTAAAAACTTTTAAAATTTAAACCCAAACATTAAAATGGACACTTTAAATCATCATATATTTTTTCACCAAAAAACATTTTAAATAAACATGATTTCATTCCATGATATAACATAATGTTTTTATATTGTTCTTTAATATTTTACTTGTCATCATTTAACCATATAAAAAACATTTTAAAACATGTGATGATCACAAAAATTAACAATAAGGGATAGAAAAAGGTTGGAAACCATTAGTATAGTAAAAAACAAAAAAACCCATTTATTTTTCATTGTGAGAAATAAATAAAACAATTTCACAAGAGTAACACAAATACTTTTTGCAAAATGAAAATCATCAAATCCAATGTCCTGAAATTAAAACATTTTTTGGTGACTTAGATCATATTATTCATATATACCTTTTAAAATTATTTCAATTGGAATAACCATATGACTGACATCCTATATTATTAATATAAAATGCATTGGAGCCCTATAGTGGGGATCACCCATCTTATAAGCTGTAATATGATCCCTTGTAATCTATAAAGGGCCACAACACTTTGTATAAGATATATCAGGCTGACTTGATTCTCATGAGATATAATGGAGGTCAACCTTTCATATATTCTATATTGGGCACACCTGTGAGTTATAATGGGGCTCAAACCTTCGTAAAATATATATCAAGATCATTAGTTTAATATAATTACAAAGTAAAATTTCATTAATAAAAAACATTCATCATTAAAAAGATTCTAATAAATCTTCTAATCCCATATGAAAAACAATTTTGTAAAAACAAATTCTATTTCCTTTTAAAATCCTTGTTTCTTTACTAAAAAACCCATTTCATTGAAAAACCATTTCCAATAACAAAATATCCAAAAAATATACTGAAGTATTTTTATTTAATGAATCATGAAATAATTAAATTTAATCAAAAAATAAAATAATGGCCTCAATGGTATAAAAGACTTTTTCATCGTGTAAGTCAAGAATTGAACATTCCTTCTATCATTTATCAAAACATTACGTATTAAACATGTAAAATTATTCCTTTTGATAAACATGAAATGAAATTTAAAATAGACATAAATTTAAATTATTATTATTTTATATAAATGAAAATAAATAAATAGAAAGAATATTGACATGGATAAATTATTTGGAAATTAAATCTATATACATTTAATGTGTCCCAAAAAACATTGAACTTTTATATCATAAACCCCATGGAATTAAATTTGAAAAAACACTAAATAAAATGATATTAAATTAAATAATGACACAATATTTAAATTGGTAATATATAAAAATCAGAAAATATTGTGGGGGTATACTTCAAGATATGCCTCAATGAAATGAGACTGAGACGAACTCCCTTACCATGAGTTTGACTAATCACGTACAATATTTATCTTCTTAAATAATGAACATAGTCTAATTCATTAATTTAGTGGGGGATTTTTTGAAGTTTATTAATATTTTTATATCACTTATTATCTTTTTATAATAATTAATTATTGGTCTAAGTTAATGTCGTTCATTTTGACGAAATTTGGTACTTGAGTCGAAAATGACATGGGTATGATGTTTTCAGTCAAAGTGGTGATTAGTAAAACATCTCCAGAATTATATGAATAAAATGATAATATTTTTTATAAATAATGTACACTTAGAAATCCATCCAAAACATATTGAGATGGAAAATTAACTATGTTATAATAATGAAGACTATAAGTCATACAAACACATGATTAATGTTTCCTTTTTCAATGAACATTATGGAAATAAATAAAATATTTTGTATCTATAAATTATGATCATAATATCATTAATATCATATTAATATTTTAAATAAACTTATATATATCATCTCTATGATGCGTTGATGAAAAAATAATCACATCGCTTTGTGGGAAGGGTGATTGTTCAGATTTATGCTAAAACGACACAATAATTTTTATACTCATATAATGTTAACAATATAAATGATATATTATACATTAATAATGTTAAATACATCAATAATATAAGATATAAAGATAAATTCTCTAATAATAACCAGTCTTGATAGAAGGTGTGGGAAAAATAATTTCATTAGTTCACGAGGCTGTAGTCGACCATACACACAGATGATGAATTGTTGAACCATTTGAATGAAAAAGAGATAGATACAGATGATGGAATTAGAATATTGACACCTTTATATATGTAATATAATTTAATTATTATACCATCTTGGATTAGGAAGATTTTATGGATTTTGAAGAAGAAATAAAATAGAAATTCTTGATAAAAAAATACCTCTTCGTCAGACGATCAGCTTTTTTGACACAATAAGACCACTAAGGTTGATGTTATGCCTACAATAAGATCTCTTTATTATGGAGAGGTGTTATAGGAATGGAATTTCCTCAGAGTCATGATGATGAAAATGGGATTCTATCATAAAGGGACAAATATGGTCATGCACTGTGTCATGTTCATCTCCTTCCGAATAAATGTCAATGGGGAGAAAACTCGAGGCTTCGCCCCAATACAAGGCATTAGTTAGGGAGACACTCTCTCCCCTTTTCTCTTTATCTTGGTGGCTGATGGATTTTACAACCACATTTCCAGGGTGGCATCCTCTAAAACTATCCATGGGGAAAGTGTTTGTTGTGTAAGCCCACTGGTTTGACATCTTTTCTTTGCCGATTACTACCTTATTTTCTCCAGAGAAACCAATAATGAATGCTGGATGATCAGTCATGCGATCCAACAGTACGAGAGGGCATCAGGACAATCAATCAACCATGGAAAATCAGAAATCTCCTTCAGTGTAGGGGTGCCTCCATCCAAGAAAGAATAACTCTGTGAAACTGCAGGCATCCATATGGTTGAGAAAAAAAAGAAGTATCTCAGGCTACCCACGATGATTGGATGCTCCATAAAAGAAGTCTTTGAATATTTTATGGATAGGATTGAGAAAACAATTCAAGGCTGGACCCCTAAAATAATTTCCCACGATGTCAAGGAGACCCTCATTAAATCCATCCTCCAGTCCATCCCTAGCTATTTTATGTCCCTGTTTAAGCTCATGTCTGCTGTTGTCAACCAGATCCACGCGCACACAAGAAAATTCTCGTGGGGAAAGCATAATGGAATGAATCGAAGCCACTTGATTTCCTGGGAGAAACTCTGATCTCCCAAATATGAGGGAGGGTTGGGATTCCATATCCTCCTTCACTTCAATGATGCTCTGCTGGCGAATCAAGGTTAGTGCCTTATTAACCGTCCATCTTCTCACTGTGCATGAGTACTCAGAGCTAAATACATTCCCCACAAGGGATACCATGAATCCTCTCTTGGACCCTGTCCTAGAATCCTCTGGAGAAGCATTTGGGGGGCCCGATGTCTCCTGGAAAAAGGGAAGGGTAGGAGGATTGGGAATGGCTCAACTATTAATATTTAGACCGATCCTTAGCTGATCGATAAGGATGGTATGCGGGAATCCTCCCCTACCCAACCAGGTTATGAGGATGCCACTGTCAGGTTCCTCTTTTCAGACCAGGGATCAGGTTGGTGTTTGGAAACGATCAATTCTTGGTTCAATAAACGAGGCAAAAGAATTATCTTGAGTACCCTATGGGTCCCAAACGTAGGCCCCTGTCATCTCTTATGGACCAATGACCTTTCAGAAGCCTACACGGTTAAAGCCGGCTACCGGATCACCATTGGAACTCAATCAGCTAATTGGGAAGGGATCACTGGAAATCGCTTTAGAAAAATAAACATCCCCCCAAAAATACGCCACTTCTGGTGGAAAGTATGCATGGAAACCCTCCATATATTGATCCTTCTCGTCTTCGGACATATTTTGAGAGATGAATGTTTCCCCTTCTACCCAAACGTCCCAGAATCCCCCTTTCACATCATCATTCATTGCCCAGGGGATAAAGAAATTTTTAATAAAAGGGAATATGATTCAGATGCTTTACTGGCCATGGCCTCTGACATCACATCTATCATGATGAGATGGTGCTCCTCTTTCTCATCGACTAATGTGAGCTCACTTTTACCCTGACCTAGATCATTTGGGTCTGTCACAATGATGCAGTTTTGAGCCACATCCACAAACCACCTGAATTATGGACTGACTGAGCCTTACTATGGGTAGAGGGATGGCAACACCACAATGGACAAAAAAATCCATTTGGAACCCCTTCCTTTTTTTCCCAATGGTTCCCACCAATGGAAGGTTATCTTATGATTAATGTGGATGCATCTCTCCCCTCGAATGGACATGTTTCCCTCGACCTTCTCGACCGAAATCATCGGGGTCAAATCATTGCAGCCAAACATGAATCACACCATGATTTTTGGGAACCAGTGGTTGTAGAGGCTACCGCCATCCTCGCCAGTATGATTCTCGCTAAAGATCGTGGATGGGATAAAATCAACCTTGAATCAGACTGCCTCATCATAATCAATGCTATCAACCATAACGACGGCGGACTCCAGTCATTTGGCTCCTTCATCAGGAGAATCCTCTCTCTCTATCAAGGCTCTTCATGCTGCACCTTCTCTTTTACCAAAAGGGAATGAAACAATTCTACCCATCAGCTGGCGGCCTCTGGCCCCTTTGATGGAAACCAGCTCTGGCTGGACCACTTCCCTACATGGATTCGCGTTTGTACGTCTGCTGATCTTCGACATTAATGAATCCATCTTTTATCAAAAAACAATATCATAACAACATGATATCTTAGAATAAAATATTTTAACTCATCATTAAAATTTAAATGTTATCCATAAATGTTCTATTACATTAATTATATAATTTTTTTTTATTTTACTATTTCTAATATCATTTATTTGATTACTCCATTAATTAAAAAATTACTGCATCATCATTGTACCTCCAATTATGGTGATACTTTTATCACTAAAATTTATAACTAAATCGACATGATTTAGATAAAAATTATTATCTTTATAAATATTTTTTATATTCGAAGAAATATCTTATATATACCCATATTAAAAATATTTCTCCTGTTAAAAAAAGATGACAAAATTGAATTTCCGTTAAATAAAATATTACAAAGGACACATTTTCATCAAAAAGACATAAATGGTCACATAATTGATCCTTTTTTTCTTATTCAAGAATTATATTCATATAATAAAAATAAGATATTTTTTGGATAATTTTATAATATTTATAACATTATTTTTACCCTTAATTTTTCAATTTACCCTTACCTAAAGAAGTTTTTTTTTCCAAAGTCACTACTCAGGTTTTGTCCAAAAATAAATGGGAACTATTTGCTCAATTTATTCCTTATGATTCCAAATATGAAATCCAATTTTTAATATTTAAAACATATAATTATTATAAATTAATTTAAAATTAATCTCGTTGATGATTCGAGAGGACAATTGTTTAAGGTAAACACATCCAATTGATTGTAATATTTTTATTTCCACATTAATTGTGAAATTGAGTATGATGAAATTAATTGAACTAATTGATAAATTATTTATATAATTAAAATTTAAAATTTTTCTAAAATATAATCTTATAATATAATCAATTTATATGAAAAATAAATTTTCAAATAAATTAAATAATTTTTTCACTATTCATCGAAAATTGAACCCCTTTAGAAAACTACCATAAACTCAAAAAAAGTAAATTTAGATACTCTATTTTCAATTAACAATATTACATTTCTCAAATATAATTTTTAAATGTGTCAAAACTATATTTAAAAGAAGTGCGCTATCAAAAGGTAGAAAATAGTAATAATTAGAAAAATACATCTTTTATCCATAAAATTAGATTTGTTCATATATCATGTCTAGATGGTAAATAAAATTAATTTAAAAAATATTAAAAATAATAAATTTATTTTTTATTAATATAATATAGTAAGGGTGATTTTATTATTTGTTATTATAAAACATACTTGTGCACATTTAAATAGTTTTTCAGAAAAACATTTCCCTTTATTTAAAATATGGTTATATTTTCCTATATAATTAATCATCCATAAAATAATTAATTATATATATATATATTTGTGTTTTTATGTTTAAATCATATTATCATAATTAAATTCATCTTGTTCATTCCTACCATTATAATAGCTATGTGATAACAATCGTATTAAATAATATTTTTTAGTTTTTCATTTAAGCTTGATGTGGAATACTATGTATACTATCGAATATAGTGTTTCCTTTTAAATAAACATGATATAATATAATTCATTTTCTCACGAGCTTCTTAGTTATTTAGTTTGGGGTTTCCCTTTTCTTCACATCCTCCCTTTCCTCTATCACCCCATATGCTTACTGATTTTACAATAATTATCCCGTGTAATTTATGATAGGCACTAGATATCTAGAAATGTTCATGAGGTTTAATTACATACCATATCTGTTCAGTGGGTGACATGATTAGGGTTGTTACATGGATAATGTGGTTCAACATCATCACAATATTTTAATCCCATACTTACTATTTTTAAATAATAATAAGGTAATCTCATATATAATGTGTTCATATTCTCTATTATTTTTGAATATGGGCCTCTAACCTAACCATTGATATCTCCATTAAAATGAAACATAACAGATATCTAAAAAACCAATTAACGATTTAATATTCCCCTATCATTTTAAAATAATAATAATAATTTGTTTAGAATAATTCATCATTGTATATTAAGAAATAATAAGAAATTGAATCTCACATTTTGAAGCATTATATTGAAGAGAAAAATGAATGATGGATAGAGAAAAAATTGGAAATTAACCCAGACATATATGTTTTACTATCATGTGAATTAACTCTACAGAAGTCTCTTTATATTCCTATAGTACTCATTTACACCTAGCCATCATTATGGACATGTGTCTCTTATCATATCCAAAATGTTATAGACTTAATGGAATAATCTATTAGAGTGAATACACATCTACAATCCCAAATGGGAACCATAATATATTCCTATGTTATATCACTTATTTGATATGAGTGTTTTATAATGAGTTTAAAAATTCTCCCACTTATTTTATATGGAACCAAACACCATTACATAAGTATGTAAAATAATTGTGGTTTTTTGATTATATATATGAAGAATATATTTTATATTTAACCTATATATATGATGTTTTGACAAGTTAAGTTGAGGTCCCATTATAATTGAATTTTTTTAATGTAATTTAAACCCCTCCATAAAGAATGTTTGTACACGAACTCCCTTAAATTTCCCTGTATTAGTGGATTTATATTATTTTATTTATAAAATATGGTATAAAATTTTGATATTGTGTTGTATAAACTTCCCCACATAGTTTTAACTAAGGTAACTGTAATTCTTATATACCTTGTGAGTGTTTTATAACTATCACATAAATTAAAAACCAATGATCTTGGTACAAGTTATAAAGGTATATCCAATAGAATATATCTAATTATTTTAAATTCATTGAAATATGTTTTTAAATAAACACACCCAGAATCCATTGTATAGTCTGATATATAGGTTAACTTCTTTGACACCCAAGAAAGCACTCCCCTACTGAATTAATAAACGCAAATTCTTAGAGACCTATGATCTTCAAGAGTATTAATACATATTTTATTGAAAACCCACATTAAGAAACATTTTGTTATCACAATAACATATATAGTAATCTATAGTAACCTTCAGATATTTAACTGAATCCTAATGAAAATAACTTGGATTACTTATATAACTATATATATTTTTAATATAATGTGTAATATATGGTATTTTACCAGCCATAGATTACTTGTGACACCCAATAAAAAATTCATATTATAATTTATTTTTTTTAATTATGATTTAGTAGTTTCCTACTCCTAGAGACATATAAGGTAGTAAAAAGTGATTAATCAAACTATTGAAACCTTTTTATATGTATTTCAAGTTTTGAGATAATGAGAGTTAAATAGAAATTTTATTCTGAAAAATTTTAATTCCAAATACAACATTTTCAAGGGTCATTATTCATACATTGAATAAAAAATCTATAAAAAAGAAAACTATAGAATATACAACAACTTTTTAAAATTATAAAACTGTAAAAATAGATAATAATAAAAAAGACCACAGTGATTAATTAATAAATTATCATTGATTAATAATTCTATGAGAAATCATAATGTTCAAATTTATGTTAATTTGAACATGTGATGTATTGTAAAAATTTGAACATGTGAGGTTTTTTTACTAATAAAAAAAATATAAAAAACTGACAGTCACCCCAATTAAAACATTCTCAAACCAACAACAAAATTATCCCCTTTTTTGAAAATTAAAAAATCAGTCACTAATTAAAAAACAACCTTTGTTTAATTACTAAAAAAATTAAAAAAAATTTTAAATTTAAATTTATCACCCCATAATTTTAAAAAAATCATGTTTAAATAAATTGAGAAGGTTTCCGAATGTTAAAAACATAGTTTAATAAAGGTCAAGATTAAAATAGAAAAAAAAATTTAAATAACTACCCATCAATAATCCTAATTAACTCAAATACATTAACCTATGTATAATAGTGATACATTCTTTCAAATTTAGATAAAACATAAAAAAATCATCTTTTTAATTTTTTTCATTAAATATAATTGTTATAAACTCAATAGAAAAACGAACATTTAAGATTTAGAAGACAAAATTAAATCTTAGATTTTTTTATTTTACATTACAAAAATGTTAGCTATCAAATCCATACTCACTCAATTAGTTAAACAATTCCACAAAATTGTTAAAAAAATATAAAATTATTAGACAGGTTGAAAATTAAGAACTCTATTGAGATTCATACAACCCAAGGGTGAATTTATTTTTTAAAAACACACCGTATACAATGGTTTAGTAAATATATCTCCAAATTGATCATCGTATGAATCATATTAAAAAACAATGATTTCATTATTAAAAGGAAATAAAATAACATAAAGTAAAATATGTACATAACTTTTCCATACATTCTATAAAGGATTCATTGAAATTCAAATATCTTATATATTATCCAAATAATCAGGAATCATATCAAAATAAAAATCACAATAATATAATAAAATTTTAATAAATAATTCTTGACCACACTAATTATATATAGATATATACTTAACTTCATCATTGGATAAAACCCTAACAATTTCTTATTATTTGTCTATTAAATTATTCATTTTTCAATAAAATGATACATTCCATATTTAATCATCTAATCAATCCAATAACCTCTGAAATTAGACCAAAAAATGTTTTTAAAATTAAAATAATATTTCCTATCAATTGTTATCACTGGAATTTATATATCCTTTAATATATGAAATAATGTTTTAATAGATTTTGAAGTATTTTCATTCTGATATTATTGAAACCAAGATCATAAAGAAACACATAAAATAATATCATGACTAAAAGTAGATGAATATTAAAAAAATCAAATCATTACACTAAATTTTAATACATCTATAGATTTCCATGGTTTATCTAATTTAAATTTTGAATTAACATTTATAGGGGTTATATAATTATAACTATATTATAGAGAAATCTTATTAACTAAATCATTAATAAATTTAGGTTTACTAAAAAAATTATATCATTTCATTGAAAAATTTTAACACAATTATTTAACTCATCCATTAATGTCACATAATATTCACTATTCATCAATTTAGAAAACACCTTACCGAAAAATTTAATTGAAGATCCGAATATTATATTATAAACATAGAATTTTTTAAATTAAAATTTAATTCAATTTTTTTAATAAATAATAAATGACCAAAATATTATTTATTAAAACCATTCTTTACTAAAAGAACTAATAATATTTTATACTAGGTTCTTGGATCATTTTTTTGAAAATATAAGGTTTTAAAAATATAAAAACATTATTCAGAATTTTTACATTTTCAAATATATGGGGTTATATATCATATACCTCTTTTGAAATTTCTACATTTCAAAAATAACTCTTAACATCCATTTTAATGAATATGAAAATTGTGAAAGTGCTGAATAACTAATAAAATAAGAATATCATAAATATGATAAATAATAGCAATAGAATTTTCTTAATCTATTCGTTCCTCTTGAAAATATGCTTGAGAAACAAATCTAGCTTTTTATTAAGAATTTGATGAGAGTGATCCAATTTATTTTAAAATATCCATTCCCTCCATAGAAGAACATCTTTTTAGGGGATTCATTTAGATTCCAAAAATTATTTAAACTAAATTTTTTCACTTATTCATTCATATATATTACACAATTAGCATATTTTAAAACATAATCGATATTAATTTGAATAAAAATGGACGAAAAATTATATTTTTCCTAGATGAAGAAAAATATAATTCATGTTCTAATTATAGATTTAAAATTTTTTATTACATTTTTTATGGAGAAATATATATGATTTGTCTATCTTTTAGAATTTGGATGTGTAGGTATATCTATACCTCTAAACTAATTGAATATTACTATTATTATTTTCTTTATTAATGTTTGATTCAGTAAATTATTCATCAGAGTTCTAAAAATTTTATTTCAGTTTACTATTATTTTTATCAAATTTTAAATGAATACATTATTCAACTATCATAGTTCTCTTTTTATAACACTTATAAGCCTCTATATTATTAACATATCCTAGGAAATAAATTTATAAATTTATAAATAAATAATTTTTAAATTATCTTTATTTTTTCAAATGAAATCATTGCAGTGATATATTGAAAAATGAGTCACCATAGTTTTCCTCCATTTAAAAAATTCATGGGTGATTTTATTTAAGAGATGTATAACAAAAATTTATTTTAATATATAGCATGTAGTATTTATCAATTAATACAAAACTAATTTGAGTATATTAAAATCTTAAAAAAAGGTTCCAGATATGTCGAATATAGTTCTATTATTTTCTTATCTCAACAACATTTTATTATGTTTTCCTATGGGTTGAAAATTATGAAAATATCAATTACCATGCTTGTATTTTTTGAAATATAGATTATTAATCTCATATCCCTTATCACTACTAATATAAATTATTAAATTATATTTAATATATTACCACAATTTTAAAAAAAGTAATTAATGTTTTGCATCTATTATCCATAAAACAAGTAAAAGTAAATATACTAAAATCATTAAATTTTTTACAAACATACTTAATTCCCAATACACATGTAGTTTACATATTTCCAAATAAATAAATATCTAATAGTTCTGAAGGATTAACTATATAAAAATTATTAATTGACCTAAATTTTCTTCTTTTTTATTATATTTTAATCTGGATAAACAAACAAAATACATAGTAAAATTAATCTCTGGTAGTTCCAAAACCTATCCATTCTCAGATGGTTTATACAACAGTCCAAAATGAATAACTGCACATCTTCTATGCCAATAAAAATTATCTATTTTTATAGAATTAATACAATTAACATTTTATTAAGTAAAATAATTTATTTAATAAATATGATACTTTCTCTTTAAATAATATAATATAGAATTGTATATGAAAACTATACACTTAATATGATAAAAAACACTAATTACATCATCACAAAACTATAAGGTACTAATTAAGATATGGTTAAGACCTTCAATATAAAAAATTATAAATTATAACATATCAAATTTCATGTACTTCTCCAAATCCATTAAATTTTCTTTTAGAGTTATTTCCAAAATATATAGAGCCTCTATCACATTATTTTAATGATAGAAAATTTGATATGTCCAAATTCATATTTCGGGAGTAGCATCAATCTATATATCATTTTTCATTGATTATCTTAAGGTATATTTCCTAGAAGGAAAAATTAAGAGAAAAATTATTTTGGTCCCACACTATATTGGGTTCAACTTGATTAAAAATAAAATTATTACGTACCCATACATATTTTATAAATTTATCATTTGGTAATATGGAGGATATGTTCTTTGAAATTAATTTTTTAGAATTCACTAAATATATATTAAATCTAAGTGAACATTCATTATAAAAATTTAATCTCATATTAAATATAAATCATGTGAAATTATAATCACAAGTTTAATAATTATTTTTTATATATAATTCATACATTATTATTTTAAATAAAACCTATTTAATCTATGTTAGGTTTATTCAAGGTCACCATTTTGTCAATTTGTTTCCATGAACTGATGTGGAAAAAGATTATTTTATGCTAAAAACTTAAATCATAAGATTTTAGTTACCTTTTTCTCAAATATTTAAATCAATTAAATCATTGTTATATACATTTTTATCTATTCATAAATCATCAGGAATTTTAACATTTGAAAAATATGTATTATTTCGGGGTATCTAATTTTTAATAGTAAGTTTCTTATTTTCACTAGATAATTTATAAATTTAGATTTTTAATTTAATAAATAATTTATAAATTTTTAACCCAAGATTTTAAAATTTTTCATTATATTTATAAAATTAATCATAATTATAACCATATAATAATAATCATAAATAGAAGTATTATTGAATCCATAATTAAATCATTAATTTTTGTCGCCACTGAATATAGGTTTGTTAATTCTCCACCACTTTCAAAATGATCCATAAATTATGAATCCTCTATGTAACTCTATTCATACTTGAACAAAAACTTCACATTATTCTTATATTTATTATATCTCAGTTATTTATTCATTTTATTATTATATGACTTGATTTTTCCATTGTTTTTAAATCATTTCCATTATAATTTTAACAAAAAATTGTTTTTACTAGTGTTTCCTTTCTTACATCCCTTCTGGTGATCCTTCTGATGATCTTTTCTTGGTTTCATTTTAGATCCACTCTTTCTTTTTATTCAAATGATTATTTTATTATATCAGCTACATATATCTTTTCCCACTATAACGCGACTCCTAATTGGTGGAGTTAGATGAAATTTTATTATATAATTTAAATGTAATTTCGTCATTGATGTTTCTTATTCCACATTATTCATTAGCTCAAACTGATACTAATGTAATGAAATAATAAGTTCATCCAAATGTAATCTTTAATATTATATATTTTATTGAAACCATAATTACATAGATATTTTTAAGTGATGACCATTTTACCCTTTCAAGACGTATTATTTTATCCAACACCTCTCCTATTGTAATAATACTATTGAGAACACGTTTGAATTTTAAGAACATTTTGTTCATGGATTCAAATTCTCCAATATTCTATGTCTAATAATCCACAATTATCATTTCCAATTTCATAATAATAAGCTTATATGAATCATAAATTGGTACATGAAGTATTATCCATATTTATTTTTCTATATTAGATATATATTTTTAGATAACCACATTGTGAATAATAGAATAGTATAATACATTAATAATATTATAGTTTTGAACATATTTTACCAAATTATTACATATAAGTGTAATTAGATCAGAAACTGGTATTTTTTATGCTTCTGTAGTTATCATCATGTTGTGAATAAATAAAATTTTAATTTATAACTATATTATATATTTCGAATATATAAACCCATTTTAACAAAAAAATATGGTGATTTTGAGGAATCCATCAAAAATTTAAACCGATAACTAGAATATATAAAAATCAGTTTCCTTATATGGCTATGTTTAGTAAAATCTTAGAAAAGGTAAAATAATATAAAAATACATTCCAACCTACCCCTTATATGGAACTTAGTTTAATACCAATCTATGTATCAATGTTAAATTTCGAGTAGGTCTCAGGGAGGTATGAAAATAATATTTCAAAATTTTAAATTTATTAATAAAATTGTGATCAAATATAGAGTGTAAACAAATCATGTATATAAAATTCATGCCAAGTAGTCACAAGTTCAAGTGTAAGAAAAATTACGTTTAGTTGTAGTGGAAAAATAAAACCAATGAACCGTATATTTTTATAGTAGTTTAAATTAACATGAAATTACTTCAACTATTCTCTCCCAACATCTCCTCAAGGGGAATGTTTGATGTAACAATCATGAACCGAAATATACATAATAAAGAGAAAATTAAAATAATACAATTATGAAAAATCATAATAAATAATGAAAAAAATATTACACTTTTGGTTTAATAACTCAATAAATATGTTTTCACATTGATGAACCCTTATGATCATTATTGTAAAGAGTAGTTTCTAGTGGAACAAATCATTATTTTCATATATCTTTTACATAGTGTAACTTAATCTCATTCCCTCAACTAGAATTTATAAAAAATCATATAATTATAATCTCTTATATAATTATGATATTCAACATGTGAGACTTATCAAATTTTGATATTTCCATTGATATTTTAAAAGAGATTCAAAAACACATGAAAACATATACTGGAAAACAAAAAAAATACAAATAGACAAAAAAAATAAATAAAGAAAATAACATGGTTTTTAAAATACTTTTTAGATATTTTATTTTTAATAAAAATACAAAATTAATAATAATAATATATAAAAAAATAATAAATTAAATCAAAAATAGAGTATTTTACTTCTTTTTAGAATGGAAAAAAATTCATAAGATAGATAGAAATTTATAATACACTAATTTTCCATGATATGTAATCTAATATGATAAAATATTTCATAATATGGACAAAATTGTATGATAAAAATAAAAAAATAAAAAAATACAAATAATATAATTTGATATAAATTTTGATATTATAGAATAGCACATAAGATAGAAATATCAAGATGCAAGAATAATATGTAAGAAAATAAATCTTACATTGTAATGTCCCAGTATGAATCACCACTAACCTAGTAATTGGACAGGTCGACACAATTCTTCACGTGAACCTCCCCAAATTCCAAAGGCTTCTGACTAGCATCAAGGGACTAAGGTGTGTATGTGGGGAGACAATAGCCTCATAGATCATAGTATGCACAACATTAAATAATAATAAATAAACAACATATGCATACAATGAAACAATTAGCAATGTAAGTAATGTAATAAAAAATATAGTATCATTAAATAACTATTAGAAACTAGATATCAATAAAAGACACAATAATAATAATGGAATGTAATGCGTCTATACCATAAATGAGAGTGTATGGGAAATATGAGGATATAATGAATATTATGCATACTAGATAAAAACTACAAAAGATCTAAAAATATAAAACTAGTATACCAATCGTAGGCTCAATCCTCGACCCCCCAAATTCTATCTGAAGATGAAATTAAATAAAACATCAAACGAAATAAGTTTTCTTTTATCCATACTTAAGATAATAAGGTCTACTCGGGTACCAAATTCCACCCAAGCAGGGTGTGAGATATAAATCTCAGTAGGCATCAACCCATGGTGTCGAGGACAATCCATTACCTGTAATATGTAAATTAGAAGAGTTCTATAATAATAGAATCTAGATGATAAAAAATAAATATTAATAACTACCTCATCTTAGGTTCCAAAATGGACACCTGTCCAATACCACCCATTTCAACCTAAGCTGGATTTCTGAAAATAGTTACATGTATAAGTCAGAAAACATATTTACATGGTCTCATACAAAATATTTATCCTAATAGAAGAAAAACAACCCAATCGTTCTCATTAGCATGGATTTCACATTAGCATGTATTTAAATGAGGCTACTCTTAATATAAATGGAATTAATGACGTGTGTACAGGAAATCAATCAATCCCACAATTTCATGGGTGGAGTCTTGATCCCATCTAAGAAGATATATAAAACATCCTAGTGTTCACTCTGGGAACATTCGATATAACCAAAACCTCTGAGTTTACACAAGGCAACCCATTTGGATTTCGAGGTATCATTCAAGGTATGATAACTCTAATTACATTCCAAGTGTATCATATTCAAGATGAGGTATCACCCATGGTATGGTGTACCCATGTTTCCAATGAGTCAACCCTCAGTTTCTAACATAGGGAACTAGTGTCACTCACGAGTATCACTAAGGTCCTCCCAATAATCCCATACATGCTATGTCTATTCATCACTCCCATCACAGAAAGTAGATCCAAATGACCATGGAATTTAATTCTATGGAATCCTTAATTAAGAACCCATATTTTCTCCCGGATCGAGGCATGTGACCCAAGGTAACCAAAGACATCACACAACAAGGAATTTATATAAATACATTTAAATAAATAAACATCTCCAAATTGCATGATCAAAAATTAAACAAGATAACAACTTGTTCCAAAACATAGAAAAATTTATATGGTAAGGGATTGAGGCATAAAAGTGAGCATGGAATAAGAAAAAAGGGACAACATATTCATAATCACATGTCATCAATGACATTCCAATAACCCAAGATTGAAATCCTGAACAAGAAAAGAATTGCACTGAATCCATTCACCTTTTTTTGACAGAAAATACATTCACCTTTTTCATAATGAATTAGGCCTAAAATGTTTCATAAACCACAAGGAACATGTCTTAGTATAAGTGTATGAAAAGGCATATAAACTTGAAGAAAATGCATTTAACAACATGTATAAGAAATTTAACGATAATGCATTAACCATAGGAATCCAACCTATGAAAAGCTAATTAAGGATAGACAAGTAAAACCTCAATTAGGATCATTAGATATATGGTATGAAACATAAAGCGTAAGGTCTAACCCATGGTTCACAATTCATATTAACTCAATTTATCAAATTTAAAAACCTTAAACCAAGGTGTAACACACAACCTAGGTGAGACACATCTCAAAGAATATAGAAAATTTAGGATTCTTAGGATGGAACACAAATAGGATTGGCCATGGAAAAAAGTAACACCCCAATGATGGGTCATTAAGTGTTCTAGGGTCCCTATGGAATGTATAAACTGTTTAACTAATTTATTAAATAAAAGGAAGTGATACATGAAGAATATAGAATGTGAAACAATGGTGTTCAATTTAAAAAGACATTATATAAAGGGAATGATATTATACCCCATATATCGATGTAATAGAACTACACTTGTCAATTATTAAGTCTTGATTTGACATAAAACATAAGAAATTGAAAGTTGTATCAATAGTCTTGAAAATAAACAAAAAGGCATTTTACCAAAATTGTGAAATATAGGGAAGAGGAAACTAAAAATATATGGGTGTTGATGGTAGATCAAACCAATTTCTTTTTATATCTACCAATACTGAAGGATTTAAGTTTTGGATGAAGGAGAAACCCAAAAACACCATAGATGATGGAGGTGGAGCCCCCAAAGCGAAGGGGAAGAGGTAAACCCAAGGGGAATGAGAGGGGAGGAAAGAAAAAAAGGCTTAAATATTTAATTAAGGGAAAGAGGTAAATTTCAGCCTCAAAATTGGGTCACACAGTTTGGCCCCATGGTTTGGACAAACCCTCCACCAATTTTAAGGAATCCACTGCCTAGATATCCCACCTTACATGGATTCCCCACATGGTATGCCTAATCGTGATCCAACCATGTGATGAATAATTTAAGGGTACTACCTAAGTGGAACTAACTATGAGGAAAAGGTATATGGTTTTGTTAAACTGTGTGCAGCCTCTGTGCTTCACACCTGCTCATCTAATTAAGGCCGCACAATTTTTAGATGGGGGATACATGGTTTTAGACAAACTGTTCGCCCTATATAGACCACCCAATCATGTGATTTTTTTGACTCTCCCAAAACTCAATGAGTCACTCTAGGAAACCCATTCCTTCACCCAAGTCTAAAAACAACACATTGAAGTGTTTTAACTCTCATAATTTCATTCTCAGATTCAATTTACAAAAAATACCAACTAATAATTATAAAATTAAAATTACCTTTGATTTTAATCAGGTTTAACAACATGGGATGCTACAATATCCCCACCTTATAACATCTATTCCTAAATATTTCTTGTGAAAATAATAAAAACATCACCAAACAGATGAGGTTCATGATGTCATATTCATATGGAAACTTTATATCGCAAGACACCCAACACACCTTTTAACACCACCTTATCACAGAAAACATGTGATGTAGAGACTTGAGTCAATTATTGAAAAAATAGCGGAATAATGGAGACAGATATTACCCAAGCCTATCAATATTGGGACATGATATCCATGTTGTCTCTTAAACCATCAGTACCATGTTGCTTCTATTATAGGCTCTATCATTTATGGGACAAATATGAAACACACCATCCCTACTTTCATAGTACTCCTTCAAGACATGCCTGTTGCATTACAATAATTCTCATGACATGAGATATGACCTGACCGAAGGGTCAACTCCAAAGTAACCTCATTTAAACTGATCAGAATGACCTTTCTATAAAACATTATGTTCGACATCATCCTTTACACCATCTCACCCAATAAGGTCAAGAAATTTTTCATAATAAAATACACAAGGATAGATACAGTGATATATATCAGGGCACACAATCACGAATCGAATACCCTTGAGGTACCCAACGTAGATGGATAATCAAATTCAAAATCTAGAATCGATGCATTTAGATGAAGGAACCTATTTAAAGATTCCATCATGATCACCAATACTAATAACATATTTACAGTGATACCTCTAGCCAAAATGCCCATGTACACTATAATTACCCAGCATAAACATGATTTCAATGTAGAAACATTTCACAAGGACCAATCCCCCAATTGAACACCTCATACCAGCCAAAATAATGTTCAAGGTAGCTTCAGAATCATAAAAAAGAATCCAAGGATTTTACCCAAGGAGAAACCTTCAATGACATTTACAAAAGAGACATAAGTACCAATCGTAATATACCCACACAAAAACACTAACTACGTCCAATGTGGGAAACTACCTTGAAAACTAGTAAAAAGAACAAGTTATTGAATCCATGAGTCCATCTTAGGAATTATAACTTGGTTACCCCAGAATCACTAAAAACTAACCATTCCTTTAAGAAAAACAATGATTCTGGAGTAAAATTAGGATTAAAACCACCCAAACAAGAATTTTAGATTTCAAAACATACCGTTGCATAATATAAATTCTCTTTTAGCATACCCAGATAAAACCATGAGTAGGGACATGGTCACCATAATGTTGAGAGTGCATGAAGATGTTTTTATGATATCCAAAAAGGATCTGAGAAACCTTCTCCACAAAGATCAAAGAGTTTTCAGAATTATTTCAAACCATCATGTCAAAATAAATGGAGGCGGTATTGAATAATTACAGGTCAAATTCATTAGAATTGCTTAGATAAATTTTTTATGCATCACCACCAAACAACCCCGGTTCCTTTACCACACAAGGCATTCCATCATCTTTAATCACAAGTACTGAAGTAAATCACTGACCAATTGGTTTTATGAAGGATTCATCCTTGGATAACCATTCAACACCATGCTTCTTCCCAAGAACGAATGTAATCCCAACTCATTTGCCCCAAGGGAGACCAATATAATAACTGACCATTGAAGTAGGTTCGTCTTGGTTATTTTTCATGTTCTTGGAGGTAACTTCAACCTATAATATATGTGACGATCCCCACATTAGGGATGTCCTTATTTGTTTGACATGATAAAGAGGGAACTCATTCCATGACACACACTCCATTGACTGTTGACTAAGAGTACTGGATGTGGATAACATGTTGTTAGGGGGCATTAAACTGAAGATACAAAGACAATCATCCACTTAAGTTCTCTAGATTATATTGAATTTTAGAATGAAACTTATATATATCCTAGAGTTACATATTCACATTCCATATAATTAGGCGTAAGATCAAAAAAACAAATAGAGTGTCAAACACTTGATCCTCTTAGAAAATCATCCATTGCATTGGTATGATGTTGATTTCAACACATGATAGGTGACTCTACTTTAGAGATAATATAGAATCACTGTGTATAAAAATTTGACTAATCAATTATCTACTTACTCAAATGGTTAGATATAAAATTTGAAAAGACAATAGGTTCTGTGTATATCAATGCATTCTACCCTGAGATTTCATGAGAAAGAGACACATCCATAATTCTTTCCATAGTTTTATCAGAGACATAATTTCATGTATTTGATGGTTTACACTGAGGATTAACCCAAGAGTCACATTACTCATACGACAGTATAAGAGGTTGACAATTTTCTAAGTAATCCAACATATAAATAAAGATGAATATGGGTCACATGACCTACTAAGTAGTCAACAATTCCCATAGCATTTACAGTCCCTTAAAAACGACCATTTCAAAATGCTGCTACGTAGAACAAGAGTACTACATGGGACAATGGAAACAGAATAGTACCACACAAGATGAATTTCCCTCAGGAAATGAACTATATATTTAAAGAGTATGAGGGAACTACCTAAAATGGGTTTCCTCTAACCAAAAGAGAAATCATTGAACCTATAAGTGAGCATGCCAAATAATGTTTCTAAGCTTAAAAAAGGAAAAAGAACCTAAAACCATGATGTAGGAATAATGACCTATGTGTAATGCCCATGTGCCTATGTTAAGGATGAAGTAAGGAATGATTTAAGATATCCTTACACAAGGGTTAGGCAAAAGAACCACTTATGGTTCCATGATTAAATCATTTAACCGAAGAAACTTTTTAATTAATTAATTATTTAATTTGTATTTTTATAGAATACCCAACTCTAACCATATAGTAAAATATTAGAGTAACTCTAAACTAATATTCTATGCATTATTATTCATAAATATCCTTTTTAATTAGGAAATCTTATCACATAAACCCTATTTTCCACACTATTTTATAAAATTACGGTCTCATTTAAAACATGATTAAAAGGAATCATTTTAAACAAAAGTGGTTACTAATCAAAAGGATACAACCTTACGTTTACATGAGAATCCATATAGGTGGCTATAATATATTAAAATTCCTACAAAATATAGCATAAGTACACCCACATTGGGTTAAGTACCACGGAATAAAAAAGTGAATGGAGACCCATGTGGGTCTAAATAATTCATATAGGGTTAAATTAAAAGAAACGTAAACATTTAGAACATTTTTTAAAACACTATAAATGGTTCAGTACAAAAGAAGTATACCCTAAATGACCTACATGGGTCCCATTGATATTGTTAAGAATTTATCCATGTGGTCATTATCCACATATAGTATGGGTAAATGTATTAATAAGGAAACCAAAACTATATCATATAGAACATAGAACATTTATATTCAAACAATTTCTAAATATTATTCTCATGAAAAATGGTTCAATTTTATGTGTGACCACAATACAAATTATAATGTTACCATAGAAAATAATATTTTTATGAATACCCCCATTTGACTACAAGCATTTCATCCAAAATAAAATAATATTCAAAAGACTTAACCTTTACACAATATACATCAGGTATATAAGGTGCATCTATAGTGGTTCGATTATACGGGTCACCATGTTCCAATTAATAAAGAACCCATACACTTTACAGTTGGAAGTTGGCTCTATTTTAACTACAACCAAAAGGAATATGATAAAATAATTTTTTTTACATTATAACCGTTTACACAATAGACATTATGTGTATTAACCATATAAATAGTGGTTCATCTTTATGGGTCATCATTTTATAATTTATATAGCACCCATACTCCTTACAAATTATAAATTGAATCCCATTGAATCGAAACCAGCATGTTTTAGAACATGTTAAACCTGAAAATAAGCATGGAAACTCAAAATAAGTTATGCTAATTAGTCACATAACATGGAAATAAATTTGAGATTTTATTTGAATCAATAGGCATGCTAAATAATAACATGGATAACATTTAAGCATGTAAAGGTTCAACGAAATCAAGAAACACTCAACCATGGAATACATGATAAATTAAATTCTGGAATCATGTGAA
The DNA here is from genome assembly GCA_963277665.1 of Viscum album. NCBI lineage: Eukaryota > Viridiplantae > Streptophyta > Magnoliopsida > Santalales > Viscaceae > Viscum > Viscum album. The sequence continues at coordinate 32,437,077 of OY728163.1, forward strand.
TCAAATATATAATTAGGTAAAATGTAAACATGTTAAAAAAATTTATAACATGGAATATATCATACATTCTATTAAAACACCTTAGTGTTGATATAACTATGAATTCTACTGAAAATACCAAACATGGAATATATAGGTATGAAAATAATAGACGAGGAACATCAACAATTCCAAATAAATTAAATTCAATCTAAATATCAAAGAATATACATGGATGGTTAATTATTATTTGAATAAAATTTTCATGTAAATTTTACTCCCTTTACATATCAAGAATAGGTAAAATTATGTAAATATCATAAGTCAAAGAGAACTAGAAAATACTCCATTCACTCATGGTAAAATCAAAACCAACTATAATATCGAATAACAGGATTGAAAATCTCTTCCATGGCTCCTAGATATTTCCATGTACATGGGTTGGTCAATCCTAGAAACATCTATTTACTAAAAACTGACACATTTTTAGTCTCCTATATACTTTACCAAAAACTTATGATGATGGAAAAGATGATACTCTCTGATACTAGTTGGTAATGTCCTAACCATACTAACCACTAAATAAGTAGGCAGAATGATCACCACATCACGTCAAGCACACCTCCCAAAATGCGAGAGGCTGTCAACTAGTAGTGAGGTCCTAGGGTTTGTCCATGGTGAGAGTATTTAGATCTGAGTATGCACAATGGTAAACAATATAAAATAAATAGTGGAAACATACAAAAGAACTTATAGTAGGACAATTTATTTAATTATCAAAACAATATAAGTAACCAATGGGAAAAAATGAATTTCAATAAAGGATATAATGATAATAATGGTTTGTCTTGCATCTATAAATAAAGGGAATTAAATGAGAAACATAAGATACAAAGAAAATCTTCTATTCTAGATAAAAACTATAAAATATCAAAAAATAGCGGCATAAATATCTCAAGAATATTCTTAGTTTATACCCCCCAAATCCATCCCAGGTAGAAAGTCAATCAATCATTATAATTAGTACACTATCCATTATCTATACATATTAACATATGGTCAACTTGGATACCAAATGACTCTCGATTAGGTTTTGAGATATAAATCTTAGTATGCTGGCACCCATGAGGTCTAGGTCGATTTATTACATGTAATATGTAATGGATTAGTGTTCTATAATAATAAAACAGTAATGATAATAAGTAAATATTAATAACTACTATGCATTAGTATCCAAGATGGGCACCCAACCAATACCACCAACTTCGACATAAGATAGATGTTTAATAATGGATACCTATATAAGTCACAACAAATGTATACAATGGATAATACAAAAGAATCAATCTATCTAGAGATGAATACTCCAATATTATTCTTTAGGTTGGTGGTCACATAGCCATGTAATTAAATTATCCTTCCCATAATATAAAAGGAAGACATAAAATATGTAAATTAATCAATCATTCCATCAATTCAATGGTTGGGTTCCTACTCCAATCCAAGAAATTCTATTCATAATCACGAGGGTCTCTACGGGGACATCCGATACAAACAATACCTTTTATCCATACAAGGAAACCTATACCACATTCCTTGTATCACTCAAGGTATGGAGACTCTGATTCAGTTCCATGTATCTTACAAATGATCCTAGGTATATCCTGATGCTTTTTGAATCCATATTTACTAGCATTCCATCCTTGGTTAAGCCTCACGAGAATCAATTTCACTCAAGTGTATGAATAAATTCAATTCAGTGAGCTCTTAAATGGAAGGCTAATGTGTAACTACCAACACATCAAATCGATATAACTGAGCATGGAATGTCCATACATGGAATTAATTTGGGACCCATGTTCTACCCCAACACAAACCAAGATACCCATGTTTACCAAGAACATCACATATCAAATCATCTATATAATTACATTACATAAAATAAACCTCTGAATATTACATGCTCAAAAAATAATCAATATAAAATTTTATCATAAACAAATATGGAGAAATTTATATGGTTATGGCTCATAGAATCAATGCGAGAAAGTCATAGGAAACAAGGCCTATAATTTTCATAATCCCATGTCATGATTTATATTTAAATAAACCCAGTAAAATTATAGACTACTAAAAGTAATAAATTCAATCCATTCCCCATTGAAAAAACGCATTAAGAATATGGAATAAGGTACAAGATACATGGATAAGTATAAAATAAATCAAATGAAAATGGAATAAAACAAAGGAGTTAAACAAATTGAATAATCAATTTAAATATGATGCATTTACCATAGGCATCCAACATATGTATAAACAATTAAGCATAAAAAATTGAAGCATCAAGAAAGATCATTAGATGTATTATATGAGGCATAAAGCATAAGGGCTAACCCATGGTTCACAATTTAAATTAACGCAATTTATCAAATTTAATTCATCAAACAAAGGTGAAACACACAGAAAAGATGAAACTCATCTCAATGAATATGTTCAATTTATGACATTTAGAATTTAACACCCAAGGGGGTGGCCACAGACAAGGAAAACGCCCAACATTTGTGTTTCTATATATTCTATGGCCCCTATGAACAAGATATATCCATTTAATTAAATTATTAAACAAAAAAAGTGACACTGGAAGAATATGGTGTAGAACACTACCACATGCTATTTAAATTGTGTTAATGAATCATAAAAGAGCTTATACCCCCAACCTCTATATAGTAGTTCTCCACTTATCTATTATCGAGACATTACATGATATAGAATAGAATAAGTCAAAGTAATTTTCAAAACTCTAGATAATAGTTCAAAAGTAATTTCAACACAATAGTTCAATAGAGGGATAAGGAAACAATAAATATATTGGTGTGGATGTTAATGTTGGCCTCAAGATTTCCATATCTTCTGATGGTGACAATTTTGAGTTCTAGATGAATGAGATACACCAAAACCACATTGATGAGGGAGGAGGATCTCAACAATTCAGGGAAGGATGAAAAAAACATGGAAGGATAATGAATGAAAAAAAGAGGAGTAATGATTTTATTATTATAAAAGGGTAACTTCACCCTCAAAATTAGGTCACACAATTCGGCCAAACTATGCCCCAACCGTGAAACACACACTTCTTAAGTGACACAACTTGTATGGTTTACCTTTATGGTTTTTCTAATCATGGACCAATCGTGTGATGAATACTGTGAGGGTACTGCCTATGTGAAACTAATCATGTAGAATAAGAATATGATTTGGTTAAACAGTGTTTAGTCCGTGCTCTTCACACATTATCCTCTGATTAAGGTTGCATGGTTTTATGTTTTGGTCCACATAGTTTTATAAAAATTAGGAGCCCTCCAAATACCACATGAACTTGTGATTTCAGGGTCTGGTGCCCCCGAAACTCATCAAGTCACTCAAGGAACCCCTCATATCTTCACCCACATCTAATGAAAACACATTGTAGTTTTCCAAATCTCTGAATTTTATTTTGAGGATTGGATTACAAAATCATTCCATCCACTAGTGAAAAAATTGAAATTAGCTTATAATTTCAACCTCACCCAAAAATAAGGATATTATACATTTGAACAAATTTTTAAATGAATTATTCTTATTTATGAATAAATAATAATTTAGTTATTTATAAACATGAACTTTTAAACTAAACGAGTGTTGAGGTGTGTGAGAATCATTTAACCACAAAAATAATTCATCCTATCACAAAAATAATAATGATTCTCATCAATATATGAATTCTTTTTATATATGTATGATTAATTCTATAAATCTATATATGAGTGAATTTTAGATCCCTTTGAGTTATTTTTAATAAAATTTGAGAAAAATAAAATAATGAAAACTAAATAATAATAATAACATTATAAAAAAAATAAAATAATAAAAACTAGTAATAATAAAATTAAAATATGATTAAGTAGTAGATAAACAATGACATCCATTCTATGAGAAATTATACTTATCCAATTTAAGGGATGGAATTTTTTTGATTAATATTCAACACGTGTGATGTTTTTAATAATAAAAATAATTGGAATTAGCTCCTAGAAACCAAAATATATAAAATTTATATTATATGAATATTAATGTATTTAGATATTAATTAAAAACATATCAAATATTGATTTTTCTTCTGTGTAGGATTAAGGTGATAATGTCCAAAAATATTTGTCCCATTGAAAATGTTATAGTAGTTATTGACTAATATGGGAATCTTGAAGTTCCATGAAGATAGTAATTAATATTTTTCAACAGATAGATTATATTCTTCAAGGGGTCAAATAATATGCTGATTGTTAGGTGAATTTACACTTAAATAGATGATACTTTATCTTATAAAGATAACACTTGGTAATATAAATGAAGAGTGATTATCAAAAAAGAACAATCTATCGTAAAGATAAATATTTATGTGATATTTTTTATTCTTTTTTGGAGTATGCATAATGATCCTCTGACTTTATGGTTAATATTATTAATACATGTTATAATATGTGAACTTTAATTTATTTTGATAAACTATTATGACATATGATCATTAAAAAGTTGGATAGGTAATGTGTGTCATGAATGATATGTTATTAATGAATATGTTGGGGATTTATTTGTCAGTTTTACATTTATAGAAGCTTATATCTCTACCCTAGGATTAAAATAGAACTATTGCATTAAATTCCACAGTAATGGTACAAAAAAATAATATTTTAGATAATTAATTAAAGTCATATAAATCAAATATTTTTATGATATAGGTGTGAATCCTAGTCGATGTGAGATCTTGGAAAAGGGATTATATTAGAGGTTTCATAGATATGTTCATCCAAGACAATTTTCCCAAGAAACCATGATATTATCACCACTTAGATAACATATGTCTATATTGAGTAAAAAGTTATGCACAAATTCTGAGGAGAACAAAATTACATCTCTATGAGATGCATGATTCCTCACAAACCAAGTGATAGAGATTGATTAAACTTTTTTGCCAGTCTGGTAACATGGGGATGAGAACCTCAATCCAGATATTGGTCGAAACGTTCACTAATTTATAAAAAAAAGGGTTTCAAAACCATAAAACTCATTATTTAGGGTCTTTTAGGAACATTTAGGCTTTATAAAATCAACTTCTTATCATGTATGCAACATATAAATGACTATAGTTCGCTTCATAGTCATCAATTTTTATGGTCTCAGAGTTCAAACAAAATTCGACAACAAATGTTATGATGTTTACAAGATGTGTTTCATTTTAGACTAAAGTAAAATTATTTATGATCGTAATTATATATATAATTCTCTATCAATTTCACAACACTTAAATTCCCATGTGAATTCAATATCATTTTTGGCGGGAAAATATTGATTTTTCACCAACTATATGATATTTTTCAAAATTTGTCTCAAATATCAATCCCTATGAAAATTTAATTTAATTTTTGGTTTAATGGGGTTAATTTTTCTCCCACCACAAGGAAATTTTAGGGGTTCTCATATTGCTTTAATTACTATAGGATCCTTATGTAGTTTGTGGTTCAAAACTATTATTCTTTTCCGACCACATGTAATTTTCAAAAGTTCCCATAATAATTATAAATCTATGAATGACTTATGGAATTTCTAGTTTTGAGATATTAATTTTGTTACCAGCCCCTGGTATTTTTCCAGTTCCACATTGAAATTTATATACTTTGAGATCTGTATGTTCCTTGTGGCTTGATGTTGGTATTTCTTTTGCACTGACTAGAAATTTTCCCAGTTATCATGAAAATTCAACCACCATACATATAAGGCCTCAGCCTTAAAACTTACTTAATCTTGAGTTATTACAAGATTACACACTGAGGATCTTTTCGGGTTTAGAGTTTTAGAGAATTAGATCATAAAACTTGCATTACATTCCACATATAAACAAAGTGGTTACATAAAGATAGTATTCTTCATTCCCATCAATGTAAACATATTTAAAATAAAACATGGATTCTTTCTTGACACTTCCTTGACACTATCATCTTATCATGTACCTTTCCCTTGACCTATGGAAACATTTCAAAAAAACTTGGGATGAGCATAAAAAGCTCAGTATGGGTTATAAAAACATGGAAAGGAAACATGGGTATATATATACACAAGAGTGAAATCATACTTTAACCATAAAACATAAGCACATTAACATACCTCATCAAATCATTAGTAAATCATTGAAATCATAAGACATAAAGGTAACTTGAGGCATTCATAACATTCTTACGTAGGGAGTAACCCTCTTGGTTACGTTTTGAATACCCATCATAGTATATTCCCTAAAATATCTTCGGAGAAACCTTAACGTTTCACTCCTTCGCATTACCCAATGCATTGGAGAGCTATATCGGGCTCACCCGCCCTTAGTTTATCACGGAACTACCCGTCTTCATAATAATGCCCAAGAACCATAACATAATCGTATCACATAAAACATGCATAAAGGAAACATAACATTTCCACATTTCAATCACAAGATATCAATACAACACAAAAACATTGTCAAAACCATTTTCAATACCAAAATAAAAGAAAAGTAAAATATGGTATTTATTTTTCTTTTAAAAAGATGGTATGGCTTGTAGAGGAAGCCGAAACTCAAATAACGGTCACGACGGCGGAGAATTCGTTGTCGCCGCATACGTACGACAAAAACATTCCCTTTTTTCGTTTAGTAAACACTTCGTATAAAAAATATTCCTTTTGAATAAACGTAAAAGTCAAAGGGGTTTATACACCGTATAAAAGAAAGTTGTGTATAAAATAAAATATGCCTCAATGAAAGGAGATTGAGACGAAGTCCCATACCTCGTATCCGACTTGACCCGACCGTTCTTTAATCTCCTGAATAATAAACTTGAGTTAATCTCTAATTGCTTATGAACCTTTTTCAAGTTCATTATTCCTTTTATACCATGTTATGAACATCATGTAATCATTTAAGTTAATAATGTTCATTTTGTCGGTATTTGGTTCTTAAGTCAAAAATAGACTTCTTACACTTACATGTTGTTAAGTTGGTCAAAGGTTCGTTATATCCAGAATGATATTAATGATTTGGATAACATATATATCATATATATTCATCATATACATGTATTTATAATATTACATCACATTTATAGGTAAGAAATGAAATGCACCGTTCATGGAGACGGTAAGCCGTACGTACGCATGAACGCTGCTTCCATTTCTATTTCGTATTTTCTGGAATGGAATCATAATGATATAAAAGTATATTATAATTCCAGTATAATAACATATATAATATCATTAACTTTATCCTTTACACATCCCACATATGGTATTAACGAATCAAATCACTTTCAGGGGGCGGTAGTCCGCACTTCCAAAAATGAAGATATCGTTTTTACCCATAATGGAAACCATAATGGTATGCCCAAAATGAAAAAAAAACTTAAGGAAAACATAAACATATTATATATCATATATAAAAATAGTGACATCATAATGGCCACCTTTGAAGGTGTTAAATGAGTATTGAACAATCATTGTTTCGGGAGGCAGAATTTCGCCATCCACGGAAACCGTATGTTCTTTAACCATTTGATGTAGTTGTGTGAGAGTGTAGCTCAAATAAATCTTATAAAAACATCCTAGTATATTGAAGATACTGGTGTTGTTACAAAAGAAATAAATAAAAAGAGTTTAGGGTGTTGGAGAAGCAAAATAAAACAAATGAACATGAGAGAATGAATTACCTTTAAAAGTGTAACTCCTTTTGATTTGAGACTAAAGGCTTCCTTTGAAAGAATTATGCCCAAAGGGAATCCTATAGGATGAGTAGAGGGATTTTTAGAGAGTAAATGGGCAGGGGTTGGCCGAGCCAAAGGCTTGAGGAGTGTGTGAAATGAGGTAGAGGTGGGGGCCTTTTATAAGAGGAGAGGTGGGGCACTTTTGGAAAGTAAAGATAAGTTACTTTATTTTAAAAAGCGTTTCGGATTCAAAAGGTCCCACATTTCTATAATTAGTGGATAAGGTGATAAGGCTTCGAAATCCACTCATCCAATTGGTTTTGGCCATGTTTAGGTTTTAGATTTTTCATTATCTTTCCATTTTATTTAAATCGTTAAATAATGAGGTCATCGCTGCATCATCATGATGTCATAAATAATTTAATTTATTTAAACTCTAAAAATTATAAACAAAATACTATGATTTAGGAAAGATTTTTATCTCTCCAATTACTATTTATAATCAAAAATCTGATCTTTATAACCCCATGTAAAATTTATTTTCGTAAAACAAATTAAGTTTGTGTCATTTTTACTTTTACATTAAATAAAAAGTTATTTATGTCATTTCCCAACCAATGTGTCTCCATGGGGTCCCCAAGTTGACCCATGGATTGTCTTGGTCGGCCATGACACAACCAATAAGGTTGGTACATGTGTCTAGGTCATTTCATATTATTAAATCATTATTTATACCTTAAACTACCCTAATTACCACTAATTGCGATTAAAAACTTAATAAGTTACTATTCACCAAAAAAATATCTTAATCTCATTGAACCAAATTTTACTTGTTAATGACAACCATGTATGTAGAATTTTTGAAATTCAAAACACAATGAAGGCAATATTTCATTTAAACGGAAAATCAATTTTTATAATTACCACTTAGTGGTTTCACTATTCATCAAAAATTGATGTTTTTCAGAAAATTACCAAAAATTCACCCTAAGCTATATTTGATATTCCGAATTCAAAAATGAAGTCTATTTTAAAAAATTGAAAACATATATCTAACATTAATTAATTTAATAATTAACTCCCGCTGTCAGAGCAAATAGCGTGTTTTTATGAAACAATAAGTATCAAAAGATTGACACTAGTTTGAGTCCAATTTCAAAGTGAAATTGATTCCAATGACCACCATTGGATTAAATGGTAAAAATATTTTCAGATTACTCATTAAGACCAATTCAAAAGATAATATAATCATATAAATAAATTAGTTTAAGAAGCAGTTTTGATGTAAAATACAGTATTTTCCACTATTCATTTAAAAATGGACATTGTCAGAAAAATACCAAAAATTCACACAAAGTAAATTTTGATGTCCCAAACATAAATAATAAGTTTATTTTGAGAAACATAGTTTATAAAATTTTCAAAAGATAGATTTTAGAAAGGGTTTTCCATCATAAGGCAGTAAAACAATCTTTTAAGAATATTAGTGTATTCCATGCATAAGATTGTATTTATTTTCATTTTAAGCATCTAAAACACTATTTTAATCATTAATATACATATATAAAAATATCTATAATTCATTACTTACTTGGGATGTTACAATACAAAGCACCCATTTTGAGATGTATGTTACTTTCGTTTTACTAACAATAATAGCACCAACATTGAGACTCAATAAAGGAAGGCACATTTGGAGGATATAGATGAAAAAAATAACTTCAAGAGAAAAAAAATTTACACTAAGGTAACATTTCTATGTTTCAAACTGGGAAAACCATTTACAATGAAATTTCATAGATTACCTACACAATAAAATATTTTAGTATGGTAAATCTGTGAAATGATTTGTGGATAAATTTTTGTGACCTACACAATAATAGTGGACTATGGAAAACAATGCCATGTGATCTATACTATTTAGGAATACATTTTCTAGATATGTAATTTGAGTAAACCTATTAGATATATGTAGTAAATAAAGTCCTATACAACCACTATTAGGAGACAATCCTTTTGATAAGTTCTATGCGGGCCATCATTGTGGAATTATATTTTATTCTACAATGAGGGAACTTAGAAGTTCCTAAAATAAATTTTTTGGACATATCCAAATGGTTCATATCACGGGGCCTCTTCCAAACTCCACAGCTCAGTATCATTGATAAGATATTGTTTTATCCCTTCATATTTTACCTTTTTTATACATCACTAAACCACATTAAAAATAATGGATTACATAGTGAAATAGTTGGGCTAGGATAAATATTTTTTTGGTTGTAATTTTTATAACCCCATATGTTCTGTTTTAGAATTTCTTATATCAAGATACCTATCATGGATTTTTAGAACAACTTGAGTCCATATATTCCTCTTCATTTCAAAAATATGGGCATCCTGCTATGTGTAAACACCTATCTCACACTCTACCATCATCTGTGTCCCTGATCGTGTTATGTAGATTTGGGTATTATCCATGCCTAAGCCCCATAAAAAAACCTTGATATTATATAATCTTTCTAATTCCATCGTTAAATTATGTTGATATAATCCTACTGGTAACCATAATTGGGCACCCAACTAGGTGTGGGCCCCAAATATTCCATCAAACACCTTATGCCATGTTTCCTACATTCAGTTTATCATATTTCGTCATGTTAAGATTCATCTTAATTGATTTAATATAATATTTCTAGATGTATAGATCTATTTGTGTGGATTCACAAATATTCCATTAGTGAAGATTCCTTTTTTTGGATTCATTACATTCCATGATACATGATCAAATAATTCCCTTGGAATAATCTTAATTTTACTCCCCCTACGTGTAATTCTAAAAATAATTCACCACCCTCACTCACCTAGTAGGTTAGGGATATAAGGGAATATCATGTGTAATTCCCACTCATTATTCTATGATAACCTCCAATATGAAATAGGTCTATATGGATATATCATGACTAATACCCACTCAATCATTTCTTATCACCTAGTTATGGAAAAGAAACATCTCCATGGAATCTCTTGAGTATTTCCCACTCAGTCTGCTAGATTCAACCCTATTATGGAAAAAAACCTCACCAGCATTGCTCAGGTGTAATACCTACTCAGTATTCTATTGTTTACCCTTCTACAACACAATAATCTCATTTGGGATGCTCATGAATAATACCCACCAAATACCATGTATCATGCACAACAGTAATAAGACTACTCTTCTACCTCGTATTTCCCACACCATTCATGCCTAACTGAGTCTTAAATGTTTATTTTTTTGTTTTATTAGAATAATATTGAATCATTACAATAATCACATGTAAGTCTATGTTTCATGAATTTAAACACCTTAACACATGTTGTTAATTAATTATGCTAAGCATTATGAACTATTCATAAATAATGACTTTAACTATGCCACTTGAAATACATAGGATATTATTTTTATAAACTATGATATGCAGAAAACCCCATTGAGATTAAATCCCAAAAGTTTTAAAACATTAATTTTATGTTATATAAAAGGGGTAAGATGAACCTTTTAAAATTGAGTCGATATACTCATACTTATATTACAATTTAGAAGGATATTATTTTATATAATCCCCCAACCTAGGAAAGTAACCCCTTTGTTATGAGAATAAAACCTTCTATGATGATGTGTGTATGTAGAATCATCCTTCTATGGTTAATATCATGAGATTTAAATGGTGATGAGTTAGAGATTATGTACAACATATCATGTTTAGATACCCATATATAGGATAAACCAAAATGGGATCCTCAAATGTAAGTACCACACCAACCATTTTTAGACATCATTCACAAATTAGTCAATACTACGTGATGTTAACATAGATTCTTTGTTCATATTAATATAAAATTAAAATGTAGGATGTATCTTACTAAGTAGTATTAAACAATGTGGGTCCTAATTCCCATAACATTGATACATAGGAATCCATCTCAAGAGCATGATCTCACATCCATAGTAATTATCACCACCCTGGATCATAATATACTCCATAGATCCCCAAAAGCTTTATTTAATGTAATATGTCAAAAAATAATAAGTGAAATATGGAAAAACCATTATTAAATATAGTTGTTCATATTTTCCCATCCTTTCAATCATATCATTAGCATTTGTGTAACCATCCCCATGTAGGAATTTTTGAATGATTCAAGAATACATCTTGTATATATAAGTGCATATGAGAATAGGAAATAATCCCCTTAAATATAGTGTGGTGAGATTTAACTCCAATCCTCTCGACCAATGTACATTCCCAGGTGTCACATTCCAAAAAACCAAGTGACCACCTACCATTGGAATGTTGGATAACATTGATATTTGTTCTGAACTATCATGACTATAGGATTGCATTAGATATTCCATCAGAAACAATTACACAATGATATTTCATATATCTTTGATTTTACTATGAAATATTTTCTTCTATTGTGAGTGACATAACAAAAGGATAGATAGTAATATTGGATATTATGAAATTCCCCCTAATTTCACTAAGGAATATGCCAATAGTGTAACAAAAATAGTGTTTTCTCTAATCATAGATTAATATGATTTATAATAGTTATATAAATATTATTCTCTAGTATGTGAATCAATATTTATTCAATATTAATTAAATGATCACATATATTACATAAATATTTATTAATAAGGTAATTGGTTATTTATGAGAACATATAATGTTCATTTAAATTTTATTATTCATAATGTAATAATTAATTACTAATTATTTAATTAATTATATAATTTTGCGAATGTGATATTTTATGTTTTATTTTATATAGTTTGAATATAATATTTATTTACTTATTATATTCATAATATATATCTATTCTTTTTTTCACGGTAATAAATTTTTTTTATAAATATATAATTAATTAAATTATGGGAAGATTAAAATAAGTATTTTATGAATCCAATAAAAGTAATGTAATATGATCATAAATAGTTATTACTCTAGTGAATATATATATATATATATATATACCATAATATAAATAATATTTATCATTTCATAAGTAAACACAATCGGTGAAATAAAACAGTAAAATTTTTATTTATATTTTTTAGGAGTTTCCTTATGAGTTTTACATATTATGAAGGTAATTTTTAGAATTAATTAATATGAAACCCTAACATTGGGTCTCTAAATATAAAATTATGTTAATTGTGATAGTTTGGTCATTGTTGACAATATTCTCCTCCCAAAATAATTATCACTCAATTAGAGCATCTCTCATGTTTTCTCTCAAACAAAAGAGATTCTATATTACTCCATCATTTCCTCTATGTCTAGAGTGATCAAGAGATATTCCATTAATCCCAAGTGAACATTTTTCAATCAAAGTAGTAATGATATATGATCGGTAATTCTACCAAAGCACCCAAAGTACCATGGAAAACATTCTATTTTTAATGGTGCATAGGTGGATCAAAAATATATGAGCTCTATATTGTGTGCTTATCAAATCAAAGAAAATACAATTATATGGACTTTGGAAAATCAACACATACATCAATGAAATAACACAAGACCACGTTATTTATTTATTCAATAATATTAATTTAAAATTAACATATATAAGATCCTCCATTTTGGTAAAAAAAACTCATCAATATTTTTTGAAAAAATTATAATTTTTAATGGGGTCCATCATCATGTACGTTATAAATGATCTAATCCAAAAAAACAAAGATGGTCATATTCCAAAAATAGACCTTAGATATTTTCAGAACCATTATGTGGTATCCGAGCAATCACATTCAATTTATAATTATTTAATTTTGTATTGATTTTTTACATTTTTAAAATTTAATTTTATTTTCATGACATTTTTTCTTTTAATATGAATGTAAATATATTTTCCTTTTATCTTCATTAATCATTAATATAGCACAGACATAGTAAAAAATTAATGAAAAACATGGGTTCTAATCCACCTCATGCATTTATTACATGAAAAGAGGATTGAAAACCATGTAATATGGATATTACAAAAATCATATCATCTTTACATGCCATGTGCCTTAGAAATGTACTTGTGTAAATACACACCAAACCCCTACACGTGAATCATGTATATATAATTAGTATCATAAAAAACATTTATGTGTGTGTACAGGGAGTGTATCCAACCTATTTATCTATAAAATAAAAATATTAAACAACATCAGTATATATTTCATGTGACGTTTATTAACACATAATTTCTAGGTGAGAGGTTATATATGTGTGTTTGTATATATATATATATGTTAAATTATTAAATAATTTCTATATAAACATTTGACCAATATACCACGTATATCTATAATACATAAAATAATTAACATGATTTAAAGTCATTGTGTTTTATGTTAATTAACATGTTTTTCATGTTTCAGTTATTGACTCATCAACATCATTTAATTACATGAAAAAAATTTATATTCTATATCTACCTGAGTAGACAATATATGATCTTAATACATATAGATTAATTTTATTATAAATTCAATGACTTAATTTGAATAAAAGGTTATTTAATTATTTAATTTTTTTAAATAAAACTAATTTCTAAAATTTATTAAATATCATTATGGATAAATATTTTCAAGAATTTTTAGAAGGAGATATATATAAAATTAATTAATTGATAAATCAAATAATTAATAAGATTAATTTTTACATGTTTAGTCTTAACATAAGAACAAATAGAAACGAATTATAAACTATTATTTGAAATATAAATTCATTTCCCAAGTGGTTGATCATGATTGTAGAATGGAATTTTTATATGCAGGGTTTATTTCAAATTAATTATTTCATGGGGTTTTCAATTATTTATTGAAATTAAATTTATTTCCTTTAATTCATACCTCACACTCTATCATGTATGGGAATATGTTCTTATTATTTATTTTATGAAATACCCTTTTAAATTCCTTACACGTGTGAGTAAATAAAATGTATTATAATGGAGGAGATCCTAGGATCAAGGTGTTGGTTCAAAATTGAGTTGAGGTGAAACAAAACCAAAGAGATACACATGAAAAAAGGTGGAATACTATATACTCAATCATAAATGGTATTGTGGAGTTTTTACTCTAGGGTAAATGGTTTATTTAATTATTTAATCTTTAAAAACATTTAGTTAAATACCTTTTTAATGTCACACTGTGTTTCAGTGATGACTATTTTATTAAATGGATGAAAGAGCTTGACCATATTAATAAATGATTACGTATGAAAATATGGGATTAAAATGAAAAGAATATGCATAATTGTTTCATCAACACTTGGTTAATTAGTAAAGTAAAATCCACCTAATATTAAAAAGACATGTAAAACATAAAATAAGAAAATTTATGCACCATAAATCAACGAATTTTTTTTACTCAAACTAATCCTTCGATTACTTGATTAAGAACAAAAAAATAGAACTCTGTGTTTACATAGACATAATATGGATGATTATTTTTATCTGAGAGTTACTCTAATGGATTTAGTTAGACTTAACCATACCTATATTTAATTTATTGAATAATTTTTATTAAATACAAACCAAGAGAGAAGTCTTGTGGTAATCTGAGTTAGGATCTCCGGATTATGGATTCCACTTAATGAAACATGGTGTTTCAAACCCATGATTGGAAAGACTAAAAACATAGAATTCACCTTGTAATTTCCACATACTATTTAAATATTATATAATGGGAAATGTATATCCTTTCCACTATAATTTCATGAGTGATGGGGTATTACGTGCTGAATGGAGAGGGTCATTGAATCATAGTAAAATATCATGAGTCTTAATAGGTAATCACATTTTTTCATCTCCTATATTATTTAATCAAGTGAAGTAAACAAAAATATATTTTTAATTATTATAAAAATAGAATGAAAAAAAGTTTAATAAACAATTATAACTCCTAAAATTTCCTCAAAGGAATATATTTCCCAAAGTGTAAATGATTTTATACAATTGATTTTTATCTGAGAATTTATTCTATGTGTTAAAATTCCATAAACCTGATCATCTTCCCATAAAGTGGGGGTGAACATGGATTCATATATAATATATATAGTGGGTAATTTCTCTATGATTTCTTATCTTATATCTCTATATATGAATAATTAGAGGATTAATGAAAAATGAGTTTCTCAACACACAATTTTTTTGTAAACAAGAAAGGGGTTGATTATCTTGTAATCTTATATTCAAGTATTTAATTACATTATTTATAGTCACTATTATATTTTGAATTGATATTATCAATCAATGTCATGTTATTATCAAATCCAAAAAGGTACTCTTTATTCATATATTTATGGATGAATATTTTATTGAAGCCTCTCACAAATCCTTATTTCTATACTTCAACCATTAAATAAGGGTTGATGAAATATATTTCCAAACTTTTGATGGTGAAAATAATATAATAAAACATTGAAGATCCATTTAAATGTTAATCCAATGATGTAAATTCAATGACTTTCATAGAAACCGAGTATTTAGTGGAGGGGGGGGGGGGGGAATAAATAATCTTATTTAATTATCATAATGAAAGAAATAGTTATTATAATAATTTTAATAGATTAAATTATAAGATGTTATAAATTTATGGAACATTAACCATTGAATATAATATTTCCATTGGAAAAATTTGGAATTATATGAAATATTTTTTAAATATATTATATTTGATAATTAATAAAATTCATAATTTTGAGAATATGTATGATGATTTCTTCTTGAGGTTGAAAATGAGTGATTATTATATTAGTAGTGAGAAAACATAATTTATGAATTTACAAAATGGGTCGATTTTATATGTTAATTTGGTTTACTAAATATTTATTTTATTTTCCAACATTAAACAACGATATATTATTTCACTTTTGCAATAAATGTGGTTACTGTATTTTATACTATACTAATGGATCAATGAATCATGAATCATGGATATCAATTTCAATAAATTATGAATAAAAATTATAAGACTCTTAAATTATTTAAGAGAGAAAAATTTTTATCAAGAAAAAATTCGATAAGTTGACTTTTTTATACTAGGAAAAGATATTTCAGTATCCAGAGAGCTATGATACTGTGTATACAAACAATCTACATATCATTATTTAGAAAAATACACCACTATAAATAATGGTATTCCACAAATAATTTATATATAGTTAAGTAAGGCCACATAAACTACTCTAATGATAGATCTAAATTTATATGAATTTTGATTTTCCTTTAAATATATTTGAAATTCTTAGTGAAGTACATATGCTAACTTGTTAGTGATGGAGGAACCTATGAGATAACTATTTAGAAAACATATCATCCACCTAATCATTGAACATACTTTTGGAGTAATGGTTTTACCAAAAAACACTTCATTTTATAAATTAATATCAGGATTGTAGTGACATTATAAACAAGAAAGAGTCTTGAATATATAGAAAATCTTCATAATTTCCTCCATTTTGTAAAATACCAAAGCAATAACTAACAATATTCCAAGTATATTAACAAACTAATATCATACCAATTCAAATAGGATATGAATTTTTTAGGACACAAACTAAATTGTTTGTTGATACCTTTTCTTGAACGATGATTTTAATTATTCAAAAATATAGAAACCTTAATATAATCTCATTTATTATTTCTATAGACACTAAGGATATTAATATCTTGTAAAAAATGATTATGTTTATATAAAATAAATATTTCATTAGGGATAGTGACAGTATACTTAAATTTATGCGTTATGTATTTAGATGTACATGAGTTTTCATAGGAAGGATTGAATCCACCAAGCATAGTGGGAGTAGTAGTTCTAGAGAGACATACTTAATAAAAATGTATTATAAAGGAGGAGGTGTAAGTTCATTGTGTTGCAATATAGAAATTTCATTATTTCAGAATAATATTTCCAATAAATATGTAGTATATGTAAACATGAAAATGATAAAAATTATGAATGAATTTAATTAATGGATTCCATGTATCAAGATGTGGGGAAACCGTATTTTGAATATATCCAAGCATTGATAATATAGTAAGTATATAATAGAAATGAGATAATAATTATACCAGTCATTACTAATTAAGTATGATTGATTATTAAATGAAATAGTTCATGAAAAAACTTATACACTGACTATCCAAAATAAAATCCTTTGGAATTATAGTTTCTAACTGAATACTTATATGATCATTATATTAGACTATTTTTTTTCAAGGAAACCTCAATTTGAAGAAAACCATATAGAATATGTCTACATGATGAAACCAAAAATAAAACATTCATGACCCAAACACCAGGGCATGCCAAGACAGATGAAGGCCAATCCATTAAAACCATATTCCCACCACTAATAGGCAACGAGCTAGTGATAATATATTAGAAGGTAAAATATAAAATGGGATTCCATTACCTAATGTACATGTTCACACACACACCCATATGTCTCCATGATATATTGTAATGTAATATGTGAAATAGTATATCTAGAGTAAACCATACATACAATAACCTCTATTGAGGAAATCATAGTATGATAGAATAAAACAAAATTGAAAATGGTAAAAAACATTCCCTACCAGAAATAATGTCCCAATATTAAAAACCAGAATAATAGAAAGATGAGGGAGACTGACTCATGCTATCCAAGACTGACCATCATACATAGTCAATGAATGAGATATGATAGATGTAGAAAAATCAACCTAATGGAATAGGGAAACAAGAACTCAAAAGATAGAAATATACTCCCCTAAGGACTTATAGTCGTTAGAGTAATGAGATCTCTATCTAACAGGCCATATGAAGATAATGAGTATGATGAAATCTTCAATAGTACATCACTGATGTCCATCATCAAACATAGCCTCACCAAAATATGTGTAGAGGGGCCCACTCATCATTGTGCTCTAGAGATGAGAGAGAAAAAACTGACATGGAGTACTCATACCTCACTCAAGATTGAATATTGTGGAGTAACAATCCATATATAGAGTACTCATACCATTTGTAGGGGATTAGACTCTCAATTTATATAAATAAAATGGGGATCGTTGCCCTGGTGTGATAGGAAAGTTCCAACTTCAACATCTTTACAATGGTCCTCCAATTATCAAATATCACCTAAAGAATTTTCATTCTCATAACATCTCATATAATATCATATATACCCCAATGGATGCCTCCATAATTTTCTATGAGGAATAATGTTCATAATGGGCTTCTAATAAGGAACAATCCTAGTCAAAATGAATGATGTATGAGAGGAATAAGTTCATAGAGGGAAGCACATATCATGTGTTATGTTCCACATGGCATGTCACCCTAACTCATTTCATATCCATGTTCTTACCAAGATATCTTGGAATATAGTTTATATTACAAGCCATGTACATGTGTCACACAACATGTTTTAGCCTCTTGAGGAATTCCTAGTGATCTTGGTCATGCATGTGTACTTTGGGGATATACTTGTGTACCTGGTTGTGCCCAGGTATCATAACATGTACATGTACTCGGGGAGTACATGGTAACTACACCCCATGGCCTCCTTTGAATGTTCCATTTGACACATGTATTGACCACCAAGTGATGGTAACATGGTCTATGGTGTCTTTACACATAGTGTGTGATCCAAAACTCCACTGTAAACTATAGTGCCATAGCAAGTGGAGGATACATAGTGAGTTTTAATCATACTACATGACAAATAGTTGAGTTTTATGAAAATATATTAGTTCATCACATGGATTCTAGATCCATTGAAACTACTAAGTATCTCACCGATGAACAAGGTGAAACTGATAGAAATCAACTTTGTCCACCATTTCCCAGCCTTCGGTGGCTAAAAAATAGAATCTGATCATTATGTTGAAGCGGTTGTGTGTCCCGTGCACATCATGTCACACTTCATAACTCATGGATCCCATATATATGAATTATCTCCCACAATCCATCCCACTATTTTTTCAATTAACCATCACTATCCTTGTCTGCGCAATCGCCTCAAATTAGTGGGTTCTACCAAATTTGAACACACCCCAATAATGTTGAACCTTTACCCCATGGACCAATAGAAAATAACATTATGAACAATGGAGTTAAAAGAACAAGAACAAGGTAATACATTCACTGGATAATAATTCATGGAAACAAATTACATAAATTGGGATATCTAGGGAATATGGAATTATATATAATGAAAAAATTGAATAGAAAGACATATTGCAGATACTAGTCTTAGGAGAAGAATTAAATAATCATAGATAAAAATAAAATAGATATCCATAATTTAATAAATTTAATTAATAGCGAGGTGTCCATAATGAAAAATACCTACCTCTATTCTGATGAACATTTGGTGAAGAATGCATTCTCTAGTGAAGGTGATTTCCCCTATGTTCTCTTCCTCTAGGTCAACCTCAATTTGATCACATGTCATCCTCCAATGCGATCTTCCAATGAATAATACACAGAAATCAACTCAATTATCCTATGGTGTATGTGGAAAACACTATAAAATTTCTATCATAATGTATAAATAGAAAAATTATGTCATAATATTTAAAATAAAATAAATAAAATTAGTTATTTATTTTAATTAAATTCACCACCAATGACTACATCAAATATACCCCCTATTCTAACCAAATTTACGTATCTCCTAGGTTAAACACCACATTTTAGAATCAATAGAGGTTTCCGATTTTTATCCAAGACTTCATTTCATATATATTGTTTTACTTCAATAATACTATATATGCAAGATATAAATATATTTAATATTTTTATTATATCAATTTTAATCTCAACAGGCCTCAAAATCTCAGGTTGTCTCAACAGATAGATTTTAAAATATTTCTTAATATATTTCAATGTCTTACAACACATAAATCTCAATATACTCTCTACACCTTTGAATATTTTAACAAAAAAATTCACAATATAAGAAATGTGGGTACACTGAACATGCATATGGCTCTATATTTATCATTATTCCTCCTATAGTCTCCCATTATCCTACAACACATGAACCCAGGGAAAATAACATCCTCGAAAGATCCAATATTAACAATCCAAAATCGCTATTGGGTACTCTACGAAGGTGGATCCATCCTCGATGTCTATATAACCATATCCAATAATGTACATAAAATCTTTCATGTATCAACTAAACTATGATACATGGATGAAGTCATGGACCAATTCCAACTACAAGGGAAAGGTTATATAGTGAAAAAACTCTCCAACTCTCTATAAGATCAAGAACATATTGATGATCCTTAGGGATAACATTCCTACCTGGCTAGACAATAGAAATATTTATTGTTGTTATACTCTCATAAACATATGGTCTCCTTTATGAGACACCAAAATCCAAAAACATTGATCTGTGTATAATTTATATTGTATCTAAGTAGTCCTCATATGATCTTGTTTCACCAAATCCTTCTCTTTGATTGCCTTAACCATTTGTATCTTGATAAGAGAATTCCCTCAATCTCCAACTAGAAGAAAGGTGACCTTCAATGTCTCCCATATAAGGCCTAGAAATGTACTATGGTGATTATAGTCTAATGGATATTATAATAAGAAGAATTCTCCTGTGTAATTTGATCCTCACAACTTTAGATGATTTCTATCACACATGACCTCATCATATATTACAACACATAGATAGTCCACTCAGACTACACATCTTTCTAGGGGTGAAATATTGTACCAATGCTAAACATCTTCATGATGGACTCTTATAATATTTTATACAAATGTGACATAAACCACATATCACAGTTAGATAAAATCATCTGTTGTACCCCCAAGGAGTTCAATGATCTCCTACATGTACAACTTCAATAAACACTCCACTAAACAATGTTACCTAATAATAAGAATGTGCACTAACATGGTATCTACATGTACTATCTATCATATTGAATCAGGGAATCTCATTGTATGTGGAAACATTGTCACAATGTATATGAATATTATTCCCATTTTCACTCACAGATGCCAAGAGGATACATCGAACCTTTTGGAACCCAGTACATAGCCTTTATATGCCAACATGTGAGACACTGAGAGCCAAACTCGATGACACCCTAACTCAGGACTGACCACCAAATCCACCAATGATTGATTTTTCACATCCTCACCATGATGGTACATGAAGTTGAAAAATAATTATTAACCTTATTTATCTCCTGCTCGGGTACCCCAACTATAACCACAATCATTCCTTAATAAATAACATGTGTTCCCATATGAATAATCCAAATAGTGCATCCCCTAACAAATACTAGCCTTGAAGAATATCACATTCGATATTTCCCAACTAATCATCCCACACATGGTAAAGGAGAGGAGGAATCCACAAAATCATCTAAACAAAATTTCACTATATCCTCCACTCGGGTCAGCTACAAAAAACCTAGATAGTTAGATTCCACCTTCACAAATTGTGAATGAGACTTACTACTATGAGAATCTACCACCATGAAACCCTTACAAGGAATATAGACCATATAAAGGTCATATTATTAGTGTAACTCCTAAAAAATACTTTGTATCTAGTTGATATCTCTTTGAGTAAATATCTAAATAATATAATAGTGTATATAGTAGATAACATAATTCTAGCCTCAAAGACAGATCCTCATCATATTTAGGGTGAAGACTTCCACTTACCACTCTTGGTCATGTGTAGTGTAGTTTTGTTCATGGGGTCTTAACATCTATTACCCATATATGATCACTACATGCCTTTGCATAAATATGAAACCAAGACCATCTATAGAGGAATCATAAAAAATAACATATTCAATTACCTCTTCTAGTAGTCTTAAAAAAGGATCACTGATTAATATTAGCATAAACTATTCAAAGGATCTAAAACACTACGCATTCTAAGAAAACAACATCCCTTTCCATGTGAAGGTGGACAAAGGGGCTGCTAAATTGGTAGAGTTGGGCATGAACCTCATGTATTATCTCTCTAATGTATGTAAACATTGTACCAGTATCAATTTGTTCGTTTACTCTCAAGAAATCACTAATCCAATGTTCATTTGGTGCATATCCAATCCATGATCATATATGACATGAACCATAATTTTGACCTCAAAGATAGAATACTATCACTTCAAGAGGTTACAATAAATTTGGTTCTCTCATAGTAAGTCTAGGACCATCCTTCGATGATTAGTATAATCCTCTTATAATTTATAGTAAATGACTATATCATTAATGAAGAAAACCATAAATCAATTACAGTATGGCTATAAGATTTGATCCATCAATTTCTTAAACATTGTGGGGGTATTCCTCATGACAAAAGGAATCACCTGGAAATCCTATTGTCTATAGTGGTATCAAAATTTCATATTCATAATATCAGCCTTTTGAACCATAAATTGTTTGTATCCAAACTAAAGATCAATCTTCTAGAACCAACATTCACCTCACAATTTGGAAAAGATTTTGTTAATCTTAAACAGGGGACACACATTCTATGTCATTACCTAGTTTAGGACATTATAATCCACACAAATCCACATGTACACATCCAACTATTTCATGAACAACACTATAGGTTTCTAGGGATCTAATTGGGTCTAATAAAACCCCTTTAATTAAGGTCTTCCAAGGGAAACCTTAGATGATTTGGATCAGTAACATAAATATGATATGATGCAGAAGATATCAGTGTTTTCTTTGGGTGTATGTTAATGAAGAATTAAATATCTGACCTCAAATTTAGTCCCATAGAATCATTTTGGATGATGTCTATAAATTCATCCACTTCTCAAAGAATCTAGATTCTAGAAGAACACACACTACTAATTGAAATATATAACAATAAATGGGTGATGGGATACAAATTCATACCCACAAGACCCATGGACTCAACCAATTTATTTTTCTAACACATAATGGGTATTCTCCTCTCATTTTTCTGTAGGCATATGACTTGACAATGATAATATTAAATATGAGCTAGAAGTGTGGAAAATAGTATATAACCGAGATTATTTTATAATGTTTCATAATGAAATCCCAAAGGTCACATTTGAAATTTTTTCCACAAAGTGGCAGCTCTCATTTCAAGGAGATAGTTGGGATTTAAGAATAACTCCCTATCAAAACATCTACCCATAATTTCTAGGATAATGAATGAATTTGATATTCCAACATTCACACTAGGAATAAGGATATGAATTAATGCATCCCACTAATGAACACTTATTCTATGGAAAGAGTTGAATAAATATAGTCAATTCTTTGAATCATCTCATGTACAACTTTGTCAAAGCCCTCTATGGCTTGCAACTACCAAAAACCCCCATCGCAAGCTCCCCGAGCCAAATGTTTTCCACTTGGTGGTTGTGGTGGTGGTGTAAAATCATAGATCTTTCATCCACCAAATACACATCCCTCTGGAGTAGATACTTCTTTTCATCCAAAATCGCCTCCCTAAGGGTCACTGTAACTACAACATAGAGATCCATAATAATTGTGTTACCTCTTAGAGGGAGGTATATCCCCAATTTTTTTATCCTACTAATCACATTGGGTTAGAAAATCATGAGCCATGTCAGATGTCCCATTACAATTATAGAATCACCTCCCTCTGAGATGATTGGATCATATGTGTGATCCATGAGTCATAGATCCATGCATCTGAGTTTGAGAATAAGGAATTCTCCACTATCGAGACATTGATGTCTGAATCATTCTACCCAATGAAGATGAATATTCCACATGATTCACACTAAATACTCTAACTGTATGACTAAACATTGGTAGGAATATATCAATCACTATAGCTTGATCAATCAATCCAGTATAAGTGGGTAGTCATAAGGATACCACACCAGAACAGATGTCACATCCAATTTCTTGCTTAGAATTCCTCACCTAGAATAAGACATCCCATTCCATATTAAGAGAGTACATAGTTAGGTTTTTGATCCTTTTATAATACCTAGATACCATCATACCACCCTAATGAAACTCAAGATTCTCTTTGATTTGATCTTATTGCAAGCACGAGGGGTATTACTTCTCAGGAAACAAATTTTGGATGTCAGGCCATGAGAGCATCGTCTCATCATGATCTTGGATAAAAAGACTCCACCAGTTACCTACTACTCCATGGATAATAATGGATACCATTATAACCATCTAATTATTCTAGATAATCCTAAGAATAAAGTCTTCGGTCACAAACATAGTTGAATCATATGCTTCATGTGGATCTCATTAATTCTGGAACCTTAGAGGTCTATGATGATTGAAATTTTAGAGTGTGATAAGCATGTTCACATAATCACACTTAACCACTAGTACAATGTACGACTTGAAAAGTGGGGGATATTCTACTTATCTTATTATAGGAAACTAATCATGAAATGGACCTTAAACTGAGGCCTCATCACTCACCAGATCATCATTATGATCCCGAGTCATCAAGATGGCTAGCAATATACACATAGGAACCTGAAAGAGATCAGTATATACCATGGTAATATTATAATATATATGGGATGATGACTCAATAATTATAGTCACTCGAATAAATCTTATATGATTCATATGAATTTTTTTTCGCAACCAATTCCTCGATACCCCGAGCTGAAAATTAGGTTTTCAGAGTCCTTGTGAATAGATTCTTCGACCACCAGACCTTCACTGGGTTCCCTAGACATGAATCTACACCTGGAACACTCTGAAATTATTTCCCCATATCTCAACCAATTAATAATAAGGGGATAATTCCAAATGCATTTTTATGTAATGATATTCTTTGTAACCAATAGTTATGACCTAATCCACTGATGCCTGCCTGACTAGAGGATGTTCGATCCATGAAAAACCAAATCCCTCCTCTTGTATGTTAGGGGATGGTGAAATGTTTTGGGAAGGAATAACATAATATTGGAGGTCTTTTCTAGATGTAACAGTTTTCACAAACACATCAGTCTCCATGAAACATTGCACATGAATATATAAGAAAGTACTTATAGAGTAAACCATCCATGAAATACCCTTCCGGGAATACCTCAAAGTAAGATAAAATAAAACCAATGTCTAAAATTGAAAACAAATTCCCAACCAAAAATGAAGCCCAAAAAATGATAAAACATGAAAAAGATAAATCTGGGAGAGAACGAATCTAGATCTACAAGCCCAAAATCGATACGCGGTCAATGCATCCAGGTATTAGTGTACTCTTATAAATTCACCACTGATATTTTCAGTTGTCTGAATAAGATGTGTGGTAAAACCCTATACCGAGGTTATTATTCACATACCAAATATGATTTTAAAAAAACCAAATATGAATAAATAGAGATATACCATAGAAATATGTATCTCAACCCAAATCAATTGGGAACCGCAAATTGAGTTAGTATATATATATATGATCATAAATATTCCCAAATGTGAGAAAAATGTGATCTTTATCTCCCATCCCTTCCAATGTCATTGCGTAATCCTATAGATAAAGAATTCCATCATGGATTATCATCATCGAATGAAACCTCAACAAAATATATGTGGATGTTCCAACTCCTTTCTATTACACTCCACAAATAAGGGAACCGCAAATCTTGTGGAGGATCAAGATATCACTAGACCTCAAAGATGGGGAATTTCTACTTGGTAGATAAAGGATATGTTCTTAGTTAAGGGGAGTTATATCTCAATCTATATAAATAGCATGGGGGACATGTCCTATGGTAAAATAGGGGAGTTACAACCTGGAAATCTCTCTTAGGACCTTCCCCTGATAACCAGAAAAATTAGGAATCACATAAAGAAGTTTCTTACTCATTATATATTGAATCATATATCATATTTCAAACATATGTATACCATCATGTTATTGGTGGAAAACTAAAAATCATATGATAATAATAGTCTAAAATCTGAGTCAAAATGAATGAGATATGAGAGGTATAAATTTATGGAATGAATTACATGGCATGTATGGGGGACCACAAAGTTTGTAACCTTTCCCGATTTCATGGAATGTTATCCATTGGAAATGACTTGGAATCCATGTCATAATACATGGAATGTATGAATGGTAAATGGAGTGTCTCATCTATTGGGGGCCTCCCTATGTGCTCATGGTAATGTTGATGCACCTTAGGTAATTTCTATATACCCAGATGTGCCCGAGTATTGTCTAGCTACCATGTACATTTAGAGTAGAATACATTTCATCACGTATGGGTTCCTGACCTTGATCCAACTGGCACCTAGCTTGGTCGCATAGGGAGGGTCACAAGGATTGTGGGTCAATCCACAAGATCTGTGATCCTTAATTCATCACAAAATACTAGAACCATATCCCAAGGATAATATATGATGTTTCTTCATCATACTATATGTCATCTAGTTTTCTTTCCAACATAAAAAATAATTCTTCACCTATATATTAGAGTTTTATTATCCACCAAGGTTAATTCCTGTTAACAACCCAAAGCTGAGGGAAATCCCCTATGGCTAACACTTCGTAAACTCAAGTGGTTGGAAAGAAGAATCTAATTATCTCCTAAAACATACAATTCATCTTGTGCATGTAATGTCACCTATCTTCGCAGGTGTATCATAGATCCATGATGTATTTATCAAACTCCAACCCAATCCCTTAACAAATCACCATCCTGATCAATTATCACATAACAACCCTTAATTTGGGTGTCTAACCATGATTCCACTCACCTCAATAAAATAAAATAGCAACCCTAAGGGACAAAAATGAATAATTTGAAGAATAGTGTGTTTATGTTCAGAAGAACTGGAAAAATATATCAGTCTCCAAACATTATTGACAACAAAATTCATAAATTGGGATTTTCATGGAAAAAAATATAATATCAAGAATAAACTAAATTAAACAATTTAATTCAGATTCTAAGCTCATGGGATGGATAAAATTATCACATATCAATAGAAGATAATAATCCATTATTTAATCAATTTAATGAATATGGAAGAAACTAAAATTCCTAATACCTACCTCAATATAGATGATAATTGGTAAAGAATGAACTATATAGTGAAGGGGAATCTTACTGCATTCTCTGCCTCTCGATCCACCATAATCTAATCACATGTTTCCTCCAATGAGATCTTCCAAAGATGAACACTCATAGATCATCTAAATTCTCCATGGGTTTATGTGGTGATTCCTAGAGAATTTTTACAATAGGGTATAAATAAGGGATATTTTGTTATGAAAAATTAAACTAAAAAATAAATTTAATTATTTACCATATTTGAATGAATTTCCAATGACTTCCTCAATCAGTTATCTGATGCCGACCAGACTTAGGTCACACATAAGGTATTCCATTCATTATGGGACCAGCTATTGTGCCAGATTTTTTATCTAAATATTTTTTCAATATTTATTCCACTATTTTAAAAAAAAACTATGTTCATTGGACATTAATATAATTAATATTTTTATAATACCAATTCAGGGATCACCGAGACTCAAATTCACAATTCATCATAACATATAGCTCCAAAAATATTTCATAATATATTTCAAAGTATAATAATGAATAAATAAGTCAATAATGAGATCATATCGAATATATATATTACAAATAAATAGAAATGGGTGGTTGAAAAATGAATCAAAATAATATAAAAAGATTACATAAATTCATTTATTTACATGAGTTGGCATAAAAATGAAGTAATATGCTAAGATCAATTGGATCAGGAGTTCCAGAGAAACGTATTGAATTGTAATTCATAACTAATTATTTATTTTATGCTCACCATTATAGATGATATATGATATTATTTAAAAGTACATATTCCTAAAAATAAGCAGTAAATTGCATCATGACAATGTTTAAAAGTATGTTTTAGTTGATGTAATGGATTCCATGTATCATGTTTCAATATAACAACCCAATCAATACTTACATGTACATTACAAATTTTTTTTGTAATACTTAAAAAATTATATAAAAATACACCAAAAGACCATATTATTTTAGTTATTTTGGAAACATGGAAATGTAAACACTGGTACATGAGTGAGCGAAATTATCTCAAATCATGTTCTCCAAGACTGGAACCCCACTTTGACATATCGTAAAAAACATATATCTTCATAACCTTGGGAAGGAAAAACTAAATGTGTTTGATTATATTCTCAGTAAGGTTAAACAGGGAAGATATGCAATCATATACATGAGAATAATTGTATAATAACATGAACATAACATTAAAATATCATACCCATCATATCATAAAAACGAATGAAGGAATAAAGTATTGTAGTTTATAAGGCATAATTCATAATGAAATATAGATCATAAGCCATGAAATCATAACATAGAAGTAAGAAATGTATTTTTAGAATACAAATAAACATGTAATATCATTACCTATAAGTCATGATTCATTTATAGAGTTTAGAAGGGCACTTCTATGGGTATACACCAACTATAAGGGATACACCACCATCCCCAATCATAGTACATTCCTTGTAAAGGATCAATATTATCCATCTTCTAATAGTGGATTGGATTTTCATACATTACATAAGTGGATCAAATTTCCCCATCAGCCATAGTGGATCAATCCCATCAATAAGAATCTCATCATTATCTCCTAAGATACAAATCACTGCCTAATGCATTGGAAGGATTTATAGTTACTAGCCACCTCAAAATAAAATTATACAGCATGTTTCAGTAGATCCTAAATCATGCATAATATCATAGACCATTAAAAGATATGGGTTTCATAAAAATCAAATAAGAAACCATTAAATGAAATGGATATCATAACATTTAATCATGTCATTACCTATGGAAAATAAATAGTTTTTATAATCATTTCGTAAAACCATAACCAGGGAAAATAATTGGGCTTAAAAAAACATGTATTCTATATAATATGGAGTCATAAAATTCATTACATCTAAACATAAACAATTAAAAAATGAATATTAATTGTATTCCTAGATAATAACCTCAATAAAGAAAAAAATATAACGAATTATGTCATCTTAGATGGAGAAATATTTTAAAATATCAGAAAGAAAATTTATTAAGTAAAATATCATTTCATGGAAAATCATTTTTGTAAAACTATTTCAAAAATTAATTTCCTATAAAGTGCAATTTTCCATTTAATAATAAATTTTTTTGAGGAAAATATCTATTTTTCATTGGATATTTATTTGTAAAACATAAATATTCTCTAATTCAATTCACTCTGAATATAAACTAGAAAACTTCTAAAAGAATCTAGAAAACTATTTTCCTTGAAAACATATAATGGAAGCCCGAGAAAATTTTGAAAACCTTTTTCCTTACAAACTTTATAACAATCCTAAAAAAAGATTGCAAATATTTTTAATTTTTTTTAAACATATAATAGAATAATTTAAATCATTTAAATACTTTTCATTAGAAACAATCTTTTAAAAACAAATAATGAGAGATTTGAATATTATTTAAAAAAAAAATTTTAGTCATAATTTTTTTGAAAATACTTATTCATTGAAAATTCTTTTTAAAAAAATATCTTGAATATTAGAAAACACTATTTATAATTTTTTTTGAAACATGAAATGGAAGATTAAATGGAACGATGGTCGTAATATCAAATAAATTCGTACATGATGAAAAGTCCTTTTTAAAATTAAATGCTTAGAAAAGTTCCTCGATGAGAAAAAGAAAAGAAGATTAGTTTTTCAAAATATTTTTTTAATAAGTTAAAATATAGTTCAAAATTCTCTTTTAAATGTAATAGTATAATAGCAAAAGAACTAAATACATTTTTAGAAAACAGAGTTTTGAATGAACATGGATTTCAAACCAAATAAAGAAATAATGTTTGATTTTCATAAAATGTTTTATTAATTATATTAGTTCAAATTTATGGAAATTAATAAAATGTATTTGATAAAACATTAATAACCATAGGGTATGGTAATTTATGAGAACTCACGAGATATTTCTCCTATGTTTTCATCAATGGAAGCATAACCACAAACAGTCTCATTAAATGAATAAATGGTTGCAATACAATATTTCCAATTTGGAAAAATTGAATCATAATACAACAAAATTATCAAAATTACATGAGGCATAAAATATCATGAAAAAAGAGAGATTCATAATAAGTAAATTTAAGTATATAGACATTATAGAATAATATAGGTGTATAACATGCATGTGTCTTAAATAATGGAAGTGAGACAAAATTTCATTATAGATTTGGTAAATTATAATACATAAACACTATGACATAACGATAATAAAATGGATATGTAAATAAAAATATATGTAATTATTAAAGTCATATAATAAATCCATGGTTAGTATATACAACACCAATAATGAATACATTGGTCAATATAGCATGTATCTTATGGAAATAAAAAGTGAGATAAAATTCACATACCTTAAGTCATGAATTTATTAGTACATCTTAAAACCTCCTATATAATATTTATAGTTATATTATAAATATTCCGCAGAAATATATTATTATATATAATACCATATATTATTTTTTATGACTTTATATTACCACTTTTTAATAACTCCATGTTAATGATATGTTTTGTGTAATATCTACTTTGTTTTTTGTATATGTTTTGGCCTGTTATTCTTCATCATCTTACATTGATGATGATTTTAATATTTCCATAATTTTAATCATGATATAAATATCATATACATATCAAATATATTTATTTATAACAATCTTTAGATTTTATAAATATGAAAAGGAATACACCGTTATGGATACGGTAGGACGTATGTATGCGTGATCGTTGTTTTTGATTTATTATCGTACAGAGAGAATGAATGTAAATGAAATATATGTATATATATTATAACTATATAATAATTATTATATCATATATATCATATAAATTCACTAAACCTAGCTTTAATACATTCCATGTAGAGAATGAATGAATCACATCGCTTTAGGGAGGCGGTAGTCCACATGTCCTCAATTGAATTTATCGTATTTACCAAAAATGGAAATAGTAAAGATATGGGATATATAATAATTAAATAAGAATAAATATATCATATATATAATATTTATCATATTAAATTATAGTTTCCATATAATTTCTGACCATGAGAAGTGGTAGAGTAAAAACGAAAAACATCATTTCGTGAGGCGGTTGTTCGTCTTGCACAAGAATGGCAAGCTTGTTACCCATTTGATGGAATTGTGTGTAATTGTAAGAAAAAAATAAAAAAACATATATGTATTGTAAATATATGGAGGTTATTATATATGAATTTAAAAAGAATATTTTTTTTGGTTGGAGAATGAAAATAAATCAAAGGAGCTTGAGGAAGGATGTGACATATTCTTTAGGTAACTCATATTGGCTTTCACCAAAGATATTCCATGTATGGATATAATCTCTAAGGGAGTTTTATATAATTATGGGAGGTATGTTGGGATATTAGTTATTATGATTTTTTAATTTAAAAATTCTTTATTTTTTTAAATAAGTGGGAGGAGTGAGTTTATTTTTATTGTGGAGGAGTTGTTTTCGAGTAAACTTTTTAAAAGGGAATTACACCAATATTTTTCCATTTTCAAGTGGGTAAATTAATAGAAACTAATATATAAAATGTGGGATAGTGTAATAATATAAATTAAAAATTTATTTTAGACATGTTTCTAGGTTATTATATCTTCTAGGATTACGGTTTAGTCCCTTTTTAAGATAAAGTTTCTCTTAATTAATATTATTAATTTTAACAACGTTCAAAATAATTATTAAATAAAACTATGTTGAACATATTTGACATAATAAATTGTTATGACTAAAAATATTGAATATTAATTAATATTTACAATCACATAATTGGAAGAAAATAATTTAAATTTAATCCTACGGAGAGGATGGCAAGGTGGTTTATTAAATTAAACTGTTCAAATGTTTAGTAGGTTTTTATATCTAATTTAAAGGTGATGTTTATTCCAATGACCTAAATTGGATAAATATATGTATAAATTATAAAATTAAACTTTAATACCAATCTAAAACCTAATATAAACTTGTAAAAAAATTAGGAAAAAATCATTTTGAATAGAAATTTTGTATTTTTCAACATTCATCTAAAATTCAAAACATCACAGAAAAATAACAAAAACTCATCCTAAGATAATTTTTATATACCTCTATATAAAATTAAGTTTATTTTGAAAAATATAAGTATAAAAATCCTAAAATTGGATTTATAATAGGTTCTCCCTTAAAATGAGGTAAAATTACTTAGAAGGATATATATTTTTATTCCAAAAATTTTATTTATTATTATTTCATAAATATAAAATATATTGTATGATTATAAAAATATTTATTTATTATATAATACAAAAAAATTATCAAAAATAATAATCAAAAGTGGTTTGTTTAATTTATTGATCTCAAATTTTATTTTCACATAGACAAATAGTTTTTTTTTGAAAAATAAAATCATTATTTTAAAATAGAAATTGCATTCACTTATAGTACATGATAACCAAATTATTAAATTTATATACATGTATAAATAATATTTTCACAATTTATTTAATATTATTTTAAACTTCCATTCCACCGGTTATATGGCAGCTATAATACCATTTCAATAATTATATTAATAGTATATTATAGTTCAGTAAAAACTCAGCCTTCCATTTAACACAAGATTTTCGAGGGACTCAATATTATTTTTGATACAGGCAAAACCAAGTATTTGAGTCTAATATATGATAATATATGTGTTTTTATAGTACACACAATTTAATCTTAGATCATTAATATATATATATATAATATATTTTGGGTTGTGCGAAATGAAAAATATCAAAAAGATTAAATTATCTCAAAAAAATAAATTTTGAAAAATTAAAGGGTGTTAAGTTATACCAATTTTATAATAAAGTTCACCCTCAAAATGTGTCTGGGTTATTCTAGGTTTAATATTTGAAATTTTCTTTCATAGGAACCTGTATTATAAATATGAATACAAAAACATCCTTTAAAAAATAGAATGTTAAACACACGGTGGTTACCCAAAGTAACTCCAAACTAGGTTTCCACATGAGAGACCATTGGTGGAATGGAAAAAAATTCATGGAAGATAAATATAAAAATCATTTTCTGGTGGGGGTGATAGTGTAAAAGGTCAAGAGAAATTTGAAAAACACAAATCTATAAATCAGCAATGATTATATGGGAAATTTGATTCATTAGAAAGAAAGGTACTGGGGTAATTTTTTTTGTATAATGGAAATTTACCATAGTGTTTAAAAATTTTAGGAGAAGACATACATACTTGATTCAATACAATCTCACCCATTGTTTTCCGTTGAAAAATTTCCCCCGCACATCTTTCTCAAAAAATGATGTTAATTTTATTCATTCCTAAAGCACTAACTGATCCTGAATTCTATTATAAGTCATCCCACCATTCATCAGTTACAATCAATACAATGTTTCCATAATTGGTAATCCAATATTAATAAATCATCATGTTGTGAGATTATACTTTAATCTCAAAAACATATTCTGACTATTAACATAAATATTACACAAATGGTTAACCTTATAACCCTCATAAAATATGAACATAAAAATATTTATAAATTATGTAATGAAATAAAATTAAAATTTATCAACCATATATCACAATTTATGTCTCTATTGTGACATTAAAAACATGTGAATACCCTAATATTATATCATCTTAAAACATGTTAGTAACCTAAATTTCCATAAAACCATTACAAAAAAACACATGCTCCATTATTCGAAATATTAATATATATAATCCTTAAATACAAGATGTTGTAAATTTCATCAATGATAACATAATTTTTTTAAAATACCTAATTAGTTCTAAGGTCATTGATACTACCCAATTAATATTATCCAAAATTATCATCTCTTTATCTAGGCTAAACAAAATTTTCACTATATATTTAAGACATTAAGGGTCACCTTCCCTCAATCATAACATATACTTTACATTAAGTCAATTTTTAGTGTCATCATCACCATTCAACATATCATCTTTAATCCATAACAAAAACCTATGATAAAAAATTTATATATATCATTATCCATATAACATAATCATTGAATTCCAAAACATAAATACACCATTAATTAAAATTTATTCTTAAACCATTACTCAGGATTCATCAACATATTTCATAATAACTCTTTCCTAGAATATGAAATATGAATCATCTCTTAAGGTTCATAGTCCTCAATGTAATCATAAATTGTATGTTTAATGTAAAAAATACTAGAAGAACATCCCATACATTTCACATGTCATTCGAAATCTCGTTATCTTGTATAGTATAACCAATACTTGTACAACTTTCAAGATTCTCTACATGATATTTACACTTATTAAATCCATTCTCATTATGACCATACATTCAACATCTAAAATATTCATCATTATGTATGTTCCTTCTAGTTACTATCACTTAATAAACTGAGAAAGCATAGTGTGAAAAATATTTATCATAACGGAAAACCATATATCAGAAAAACAATCACATATAGGATGTCTAAATCAAGGATCTTACCAATTTAATCTACGAAATATGAAATTTATCCTATGTTATTTAAAGTAATCGTCTACTTAAATCCTTCAAGATGGCTCATATTGTGTTTTGGAAATCCCAAAGCACATCCACTAGGAGTGTCAAACCTAGTGTGCAATAAGTCCCATTATCATGCACCATGTTACACTCGACTAAGTCCCAAAAAATGTTTTCAAAGTTTTTAACCTAGGTACATCTATACTAGACACAAATACCCCTTTTGTATCTATATTTGTATGTAATGCTATAAAACCACTCACTCAATACATTAAAAAAATTCTAGGTCATTTTTTATACATAAATTCATCCTTATAATTATCTATAGAGACATAACCTGAAATATCCTTATAAATATAAATAGGGATCTTAATAATGTTTTCCCATCCATATTTCCAAGTGTTTAATAATCCTTTGATCTAATACCTACTATAGAGATGAAATATTAATTTTTATAGACATTATATCATTTATTAGGAATACATAATACATTACATAAACAGACACCCAAAGACTGTATTAATTTAGTGCCTTTGGAAACATGGGAATGTAAATTATAATACATGATTGAGACACATTATCTTATACTTGGTTCTCCAATAATATCACCCTGATTTTACATATCATAACTAAAATAAATTATTATTACATGGATATGATAACATAAAAAGTGGTGATCTCAGATACATAATAATGATAAAAAAAGAAAAATATATAAGCACAAACATGATTATAAGGCTATGAGAACATGATTATTACATTAGATGATTAATAAATTCATATATTATAGATGAATTAGGTAATAATGGTTAGTCGTTCATTGTACATGACTTATAAGGAAAGAAAGAGCATAACACATGAAAGCATTACACAAGAGTATGACATGGAATTCTGGTATACACATAAACAAGTAATATAATTACCGATAAGTCAGGACAAATTTCTAGAAGATATCACGTTAGTTCATGGGAACAACACCAACTGGGTGGGACACACCATTATCCCCAATTGTAGTCCTTTCCTTGTAATGGGCCATGATTCCCCATCCTTCCATAATGGATCAGGTTTCCCCATCTTTCTATAGTGGTTAAGGTTTCCCCATCTTCCAAAGTGGATCAAGCCTATCAACATGAATCTCATAATTATTTCATGATATATAAATACTTTTCCAATGAATTGGATGGATATATAGGTCCCACCAATGTCATAATGAAATAATATATACATATGACACATTATCATAGAACTTGTGTCACAACATAACCAATAAAAAGTTATATGTTTCATAAATTTCATATCGTAACCCATGAAATGAAATGGGCATAATAACATTTATTCATATCAATACATATAAATAATAGAGAAGTTCAATAATCGTTATATCAAATCATAAATTTTGAAAATAAATGATTTTCAAAAGAATATAACCCATGGAAGAGTAATGAGCATTATAAACATAATTCTTTCTAAACATAAACCATTCAAGAAATAATAGGAACGTGATTATTGGATCATATCCCTAGTAAATTATAAAATGTAACATAGTATGTATTATATGATGGAAAAGTATTTTGATATATCACTTAGAACATTTCATAAATTAAATAGCCTTTATTTGAAAATCATTTTCATAAAAAAATTTGAAAAAATACTTTTAATATAAATACATATTTACCATTTATTTTAAAATATTTTTTTGAGGAAAATATCCTTTCTACTTTAAAAAATAGTTTTTTAAAACATAAATCCTTCCTAACAAATTTTATTTAAAAATAATTTTAAAACATATAATGTGCCCTAAAATAAATTTCCTTTAAAACATATAGAGAATGAATGAGATCATTTTGAAAACCTTTTCACTCGAATAAAATATAAATTAAGATTTATTTTTTTTAAAAAAATTCCAAAACCCATTTAAAACAATTAAAAGATTATTTAAAATAAATGAAATTCCTTTCTTTGATTAAATCCTTTTGAAATCATATAAAGGGATCATTGAAAATCATTTGAATATTTTTTTATACATAGAAAACATATTTCTGAAAAAATCATTGAAAATATATTAAAAAAATGAATGTCCCAAATATTTGGGAAAAAATACATAAAAGGAATTATTTATTTATAACAATAAATAGAATCTTAAACAAATGTTTAGTCATGATGGTGGATAAATCTGTACATGTCAAACACTCTTTTTTCAATGTAAATGTTTATAAAATTCCCAAGATAAAAACACGACTAGAATATTCCATTTTTAAAACCACTTTGTAGAAAGGAAAAACAAGGGTAAAAATTTCAATTAATTGTTAAAGGATAATATTAAATTAAATTGATTTTTTCAGAAGAATTTTTTTTAATGAACCAATATTTTCAATAGAAAGGATAAATATAGTCACATTTTCATAAAAATATTTCCAGATTATCATAAGTAAAAATGAGTGGATTGATGGTACCATTACATTTATATAACACGAATATCCATACAGTAAGAAAATTAATGAGAGTTCTTGAGATTTGGATCATAACGTTTCTTCGATGGATGAATAATCATATAAAATCTCTATAAATGATGAGATTGTAGCAATAAATTGTTACCCCTTTGGTAGCGTTGAATCATAAAAAAATAGAAAGAAAAAAATACATGATGGTTAAAATATAAAGAAAATAATGAGATTCATAAAATATAAAAGGCAATATATACACACATATAATAATATTGGGGTATAACATTTCATGTCTTTTAAAGAAGGAAAAGTGTAAAAATATTTCTTTACCGGGTTGGTAACTTTTTAATCATAATACCCATGAAAGAATTATATTTAATTGGATATGTAAATTACAATAAATATATGTATGATAATAATATTAAAAAAAATTGGTCTTTATATACAAAAAAATAAACTGAGTGGTGAATAAGGAAATTATATCATAGAAAAAAAAGTGAGATGAAATTCCCTTACCTTAAGTCTTGACTTTCTTCATACACATTAAAAAATACTATATAATAAATATATGTTTATTATAAAACATAGATAGAAACCTATTATTATATCTCAACACATATATTATTTGGTTATGACTTTACCTTACCTATTTTTTAACAAGTCCATGTTAACGTTAGGTTTTAGGTAATATATTCTTTGTTTTTGTATTTGTTTTTCCTCGTTATTCTTGATCCTATTACATAGATTACAAAATACTTATTTAATGAATGTAAATATTTGAATAAATATCATATATATTAATTATATATGTATTTATAATAATCTATAGAATATAGATATTTGAAATGTAACACCCTGTTCATTGAGAGGGTAGGTCGTACGTATGCATGAACATTATTTAGTTTTTATTGTCTAACTGAAAGAAAGAAAATAAATGAAATATATGTATATATTATATTATAAAATAATTATATATATATATATATATTTTAGGTTCACTAATAAAATCATTAATATATTACATTTAGAGTGTGAAAAAATGATATCTGTTTGAGGACATCGTAGTCCACAATTCCCGATCCAAAATTATCATACTTACAAAAAATGGAAAGCAAGAAATTATGGGTTATATAATGATTAAATAAGAATAAATATATCATAAATATAAAATAAATCCAAAAAAATATATTTCATATCATAATTCTAAATAATGAGATGGGGGTAGTGTGAAAACGTACAACATCATTTCATGAGGCAGTCATTCATCTTATAGAAGAACACAACGTTAATTTCCCATTAGATGTCAGTTTATTTAAGTGTATGTCAAAAGCATATAATAATAAAAAATCAGTATATTATGGATACAATTGTTAATATATAATCATGTAATAATAATATTTGAGGTAGTAGAGAATGGAAATAAAAAGGAGGAGATTAAGGAAGGATATTGCATCTTTTTTGGGTAACTCTTATTGGACTGCAAAAAAGTGATTCCTTGGATTGATTTATTCACAAAAGGGAGGATTATGAGATAAATGGAGGGATTTTTTGTGGTCATTTTATTATATTTGGAGTGATTTAAAGGTCATTAGAGTTGTAAATAAATAGGAGGGTGGAGTTCTTTTTTATATTAGAGGAGTAGAATTCGTGAAAATTTTAGAAAAGGGAATTCGTCCAATATTCATTCCTTGTAAATTTCCTCAAAAAATGAACTAGATTAGGGATACTGTATTAGAGGGTCAAAATATGAACATAAAATTTTTGTTAGAAATGTTTTTAGATCATTATCACCCTTAAGTTTAAGGTATATTCTATTGTTAAGATAAGTATTCTTCTATTTTATGTAATTAATTTTAATCACTTTCACTAAAAATTTTAATAAAAATTTAGTTGACATTATTAGACCTAATAAATTATTATTATTCCCTATATGTAATAAAATTTTCTAAATTCTAATTGGAAAATTGAAAAAAATTTAATTTGAATTGATTCCCATAGACAAGTCGAAAAAATTAGTTTTTGATGTAAAAGTTTCCAAATTTTTAAAGTTTTTTATATCCAATTTCGATGTGATATTGATTAAAATTTCCAAAATCAGATTAATGGATGTAAAATTGATCTAATTGATCATTAAACCCAATTAAAAAACAAATTAAACCTTATAAATAAATCTGATGGAAAACAATTTTTTATTTAAAATTATGTTTTTTCATTACTCATCAAAAAATGTAATGCCACATAAAAATACAAAATATTTTACAGAAGGAACATTTTATGTTCTAATTCAGTGAAAAAATTGATTTAAAATAATATATCCATAAATAGGTGGTAAAATTACTTTATAGAAGAATAGATATTTTTATTCATTAAATTAGATTTATTCTTTTCCTACACCTATGAAATCCGTTGGATTAGTATATAAAATATTTATATAATATATAATATATAAATTTTATTTAAAAAATTAATCAATATTGGTTTTTTTAATTTATTTAGATAAAAATATATTTGAATATAGAAAAATAGTTTATAAATCGAATTTCTTTATTTTCAAATAGGTCTAACATTCACTTCTAGTAATTTATAACAAAAGGATGAAATTTATATACATGGGTAAACCATATTTTTACAATTTATTTATTATTATAGATAAATTATATTCCAATGGCTTGGTGGTAAGAATAATAATATTTTAATAATCATATTTGTAGTATATTATAGTTTGATAAAATCTTTGTCCTATGTGTAAAACAAGCATTCGAAGGGAATTGGTATTGTGTGAAATACATGAAAAAAATTGAATTTTGTGTACTAAAAGATAATATATGTGTTTCATGTTGTGGATGAAATCAAAATTTATTTATATAATAGATTGAAAAACTATTTTTAGTGTTTTGATAAATGTATAATATGAAAATGATTTATTTAATTTGAAAAATATATTTCACAAATCTTTCATTGTTACATAAAGGGACTTCATGTTTTGATTTGATACAATAATTAATATTGATAGTGAGTATTAAAGATATTTTTCATAGGTATGGTTCAATTAATTTCCTTAAAATCATGATTGAATATTGAAATTCATTGTTTATGAACACAATTACACACTAATCATCATGACTGAAATCAATTTCTATTCAACTTATCAAATAATTATTCTATGATCATAATACTACCCTATTTAGTATCTACGAATTCTTATTTTGTGGAATCATTATGGGAGATTTATATAATAAATGATAAATAGGAGAACCTATGGTGCATGTCTATGTGGAATAACTAGAACGCATCGATGACATCAATAAATTAGAATATGATATATAGATTTCATAAAATTAATTTCAATGAAATCATGAAATGAGATCATAGAATATTCATTTTCAATAAATGAGTACCATGCGTCTCAAATGGGTTAGTTTTGGTGTTATAAATTCCCTAGATAGATATATTTATAACACCCACATATATATTATGATAACTTTTACTGATATTTTTAGAATTTAGAATGAATTTCTCCTAGAATGACATAATATTGTAACCTTGTATTGGGAAGAATATATAAAAAATATACCCATGGGGTTTCTAAATTTTATCATAGTTTATATATTAACACTATATTTAATAATACAAGTTGATAAAATTCATTCAAACATAATCTTTCTAGTAGAACATGCATGGTAATAAGAAGAGATTATTTATATTAAAAACTTTCACAGGCTTCAGTGTTAGGAATTTTTCTCATATGAACTGATATTTGAGGATGTTTTATATAACTCATGCATGCTCCATAAAATGTAAATACTAAAAAAATAAAATATAAGTACACTAACTTGGCGTTATAACTATTTTAAAATAATCGAAAAAGTACATGTTGATGATTTATGAGTGTCAATAGCAGTGGTATTAGTAGGGATAATGGTAATTGAACATTTTTCATCATTGATTTAATTTTTTTTAATATCATTGAAGTATAAGATAATATTCAAGATAAACTTATTAAATCTAGTGGTTTCCATTTCAAAAAAATCTAACTATATTGTCGCAATTGATGAATTTTATGAAGCATTTTTTTTTCAAAATATAGTTTCTATTTTTGATTATACCAAAATTTAGTGTCTTATAATTATTATAATAATCTTTGACAATGGATGTAATCCAGATGTTAGGAGACTTAAAAGGGAAGTAGAGGTGGATACATGATAATATCACCACATAAGGGATTTTCCTATGGTAAGAACAGCTTAGTAAGAAGATTCAATTCACAGTTATGTGTATATACCAAACCTATCAACTAAGAAATGGTAATCCCAATAGCTATAACATTACTAAGAAGAATCATGTATAATATATGAGAAAAAACCGATTGCTAGCAGTTGGATCTATTGAATTTTAGAGTCTATTTTTGTTTGTGACATAGAAATAACTATCTATTACTTTACCTTTATGGTCTATTTATGGATTGGAATATTAATTAATACCTTATCACATATTCATTCTTATTATACAAAAATTATAATTTCCTAGAATATTTATTTAATTGAGACGTCTAAAGTAGGAAAATATTCTATGATAATGAATATATTATGTTGGTAATTATGTGCATGTAACTTTTTGTAGATTAGAATTCATCTCATGCTGTTCTCACTTCTTAATCTCCCTGATGGGAGATTATGTGAATATACATGTCTGTTGGAAATCTATTTGTCTATAATGTTCCTTTGACTTTAAGAATATTATTATGAAATTTCATGACTCATTCACTTTGATGTATTTCCCTAAATCATGATGAAATATGATTGCTGTAAATTTGGGTATATCGGGT
Source organism: Viscum album (assembly GCA_963277665.1). Lineage (NCBI taxonomy): Eukaryota > Viridiplantae > Streptophyta > Magnoliopsida > Santalales > Viscaceae > Viscum > Viscum album. The sequence goes on from OY728163.1 coordinate 32,479,764, forward strand.
GCATCATGAATGATATGTAATAAATGAATAATTCCATGTAGGATTAGTCCCTTACATATTTATTGACGTTAACATATCATCCCTTTGATTAAAATGTAAATGTAAGATTGAATTCATTGGACACAGTTTAATGGAGAGTTTATTTTAGATAGTTAATGACAGAAATTTTTAACATATATGTTGCTCACATACGTGTGAAACCTACTTGAAAAGATATCATGAAATTGGATTGTATTACAAAGTTATTATTCATATGTGGTTTTTTTCATTGTGATGTATCTTCTTATATGGGTTCCTTGACCTATTTTTAGACAGTATCCATGGACTCATGGCATGTCTTCCTAATTACACTAAGGTTGAGGCCTAGAGGAACACACAAAGAATGTTTCAATTTCTCTTAGATAAATATTATTTACAATGGATTGAATTAATATTATTCTCGTAAACATGAAATATTTTTTATTCAGAGGATATTAAATGATCAAAAATATTAAATACATATTCATTTATATATTTATTATTTAATTATATAAAAATAAAATGTTAATTTACCTATTTTAATTTTCAAGGTAATAAAAAATTATTTAGGTAATAACACATAATTTACTTAGCTTTTCATTGAGAAAATAAATAGTTTTTTTCACTAAATTGTGAATATAGTATTTATTTATTTATTTAATGATAAATATTTTACTCTTTCATTTCATAAGGTAATTAAATAATTATTTATAAATAAATAATTAATTTAATTATCTAAATATTAAAATAAATATTTCTAGTATTTAATTAATGTCAAGGATGACGATAAGATCTTGTTATGGGTTCAATGATAAATATTTTTTTACCAAACATTAAATAGTATTTATCAATGCATGGGATAGTACGCATGATGAAATAAAAAAAAATATTATTATAATTTTTAAATGGAATGGGATTCCTATGTGGGTTTAACATATAGTTAAGTCTTTTTATTCATTTAATTAATTGGAATCCATAAACCAAGGTATATAAATAATGAATTAGGAAACAATGTTCATTGTGGACAATATTCTCATGAGAAGAGAATTTTTCACAACGATAACATCAAAAGGGTTTCCTATCAAGATTGAGTGATTATATCTTCCTCCTTCCATTCCTATAAATAATGACAGATCATGATATATTACTTCAGGGTCTAAGGAAATTGTCATGATTAAGGGAGTGAATCAATATGATCTATAACATTACGCTAACACCCAAAGTACCATCAACGACATTATGAGATCAAAGAAGTTTGTGTGGATCACTATTAGAGGATATCTTCTTTTGGCCATCATCAACGAAAAAAAAAAATCGAAAAAAAATAAAATGACCAACACCTAAATCAAATATGGAACTCTAGTCCAAATTATATCATCATGTTATTAAATTATTTATAAATTTCAGTGAATAACATCATATTTGTTTTTGAAAAAAATAAACTATATTCATCAAAAAAATCATTGGTCATTTTGTTCATCATCATGTAAACATAAAATGATCTGTTGAATCTAAAAAACCTTATCTTTCCATAGTCCTAACAGGCACTTCATTTGTGTTCATAACTATTAAAATTAACAAGACAAACAGACTAACAATTTTATATACAACAGTAAACTCAATCCTACAACTAAAAATCCCATACATATATTTCTTCTTTTAAACAAAAAATTTATTATATTTTTTAATCTCTTTGATGAGTTTATAAATGAAATATTGACTCTGATGTGGGAAGGGCTGTAATATAATTAGTATTAAAAATGATATAAAATGTAATAAAATAATAAATTATTTTCTTTCGACCGAACACCTTAGATACTATTTTGGATTTATATTTTTCACATGTACCATAAAAATTTAATTACCATAAAAATATCTATTTAAAAATAATTAGATATGAACACTTTAAAAATAACTGATATCTATTTATTTTTACTTGTTACATAGTCCATTAAATTATTTACAACAAACTTCCAATGATATATTTCATAATATGGTCTCTCTTATTTGTATGTGCAACGAGAAACCCTGAATGACCATATGAACCGGTGCCCGAACCTACCGACCGTATGCTCGAGGAGTGTCCCTAAACCCCTTGGGATGACAAAATTCATCAATGGTGTAAGATATAACTGTTATGGATGGTTTAATCCATAAAATATGATCAAATACAACAACATATTATGGAATATTAAAGAAGTGTAAAATTTGAAAACTAACCAAAACACTTATAAAAAATAAGAATTCAATATAGTGAAAAAAATAGAAGATAAAATGGAAAGAATAGAAGACCAAGTTGGATAAAACAATATCTAGACATCCTATTAAATAAAACGAATTTCTGATCACCAAATCCTCATGAAACTCAAGTCCCCAACCTGATCCAAACAACCAAACACTTTAAAAGAACATAAATCTAGATCCAACTAGATAGCCAAGTGCTGAAAATACCTGCACATGACATGAATACTACATACCCACAAATGTGATTATGTAGGGTATGATCTAAAGCTAGCTAGATGCCAAAATGAGCCCAATACAATCCTTTTATAAAAGAAACTATTTTCTCTAGTTTTTAAATAAGAGTAAAAATAGGTTTTCATATTCTTTTACATAATATAATAATATTAAAAAAAATAATTCGTACTTTAAAAAAGATCAACTTTCTAAAATATTACCACTAAGTGTTTTTACAAAAAAACATTCCAATTTTAATTTCCAACCAGTTATCTTATAATAAACCACACATAAAAATTAATACCACACATAGAATTAACGAATTTCAAGATAATGAGAGTAAGAGTTTCACTCAAAAATCATTTCACATTTTCATTTAATGTATTTTACTCAACAAGAAAATTGGTTTTTTGGGAAGAAAGTAATTTAGAATAAATCATAATCATAAAATTTCATAATAAGGGTTCATCAAATTAATGGATCAAAACTAGTCAACATTATGAGTAAACCATAAAACTAAACAAGTAAATATTATAATATGAAACACACATTAAAATTTATAAACTGAAAAAATTGAATAACATTGGATACATGTAATGAGGCCACATCACAAGTACTATTATGATAGCACCAGACATGATAGAAAAGTGGACCCACCTGCCATAATTTAATATAGTCACCCGCGATCATCAACCAAGTCCCTATCAACTAGAGTCATAAAAGATTGCCCAATATTCATTATGTGAATCTAAACAAGGGGTGACTCACTAGTGTTAAAACTCAACAATCTATATTGATGTCTCACTAATTACAAAAAATCATCGTTGGTCTCCCCATGTTATAACAATTAGATTTGGCTCATGAGAAAACTACATCCCCACTATAAAATAGCATAGTCCGATGGACTAACACAATAATCAAATCCTTATAATCTCACACATTACAAAAAAAGCCCTAATAGATGATCAAATCATGAATCACATCTTGAGAAACCATCCCATGGATAACATATACACCGACAACAAAAAGGGGGATTAATTATGGAATGAATAGTGTCACGTCACAAGTTCCATAAATGGATTCATTTATATCATATAATATTGGAAATACCTCACATAAAATGATTTTACGTTACAAAAATTCAAAAACATTACATAATCATTCAAAAAAATTACAAAATAAGATCATGTGAAACTCCATTTTTATGAATAAAATCAAACAACCATTTAAAATTTGAAAACCCCCTTTTTAAAACATAAATAGTAACCCACATTAAAATCCAGTTTATCCTAAACACCCATGAACAAGTGAATTTCATGATGAAACCCCTATTTGGATTTTTCCCAACCATAAAGAATTTATAAATCAAAATTTTTATACTGGATCCCATTGAACATAGAAATTCACCCTTAATTTCTAAAATAAAATAACTACCCATGCATGGAACACCTTTGAATATAAAAAGTAGATATAATTTACATAATTATGTAAAATCTTAAACCAATTTACCTAATAGATAAAAAATGGAAATATAAAATAAAATTAGATGAATCTAAAATACCTACATCATGTGGTGGAACATTATCACAGTCAACAAAACGCAACATTAATATAATCTGAATATAAATCACAACAATTATAACCAAAAATCCCAAATTTAAACCAAACCTAAACTAGAAAATCTCTATAACAAGACCCCTAGGGTTATACAAGTTGTATAAAATTAAGGATAAAAGATAGGAATGGAAGATAAGTTTATACCTCTTTATATAGATGAGAAATCATAAATGAATCAACTAAAATCTACCAAGAAAGAGCCTCAAATAAGAGAAAATCCCATTGGAAGGTGTATGGGTTTTTTTGTTCGACTGGGAGTGGATTAGGATGGAATATCAAATTAAATGTTTATTAAAAGAAAAAATACCTCAATTTTTGTGGGATGCATGATTTACCCACATGGTTAAACAATCCGTGCGCAAAGCACACCGATCATGGATTTGATGTGCTGTAAGATGCTTCACACATTAGCTTCATGGGTTTTCTTTTCATCCTCTATATGTGTTACCTATAAAACAAAATTGAATTTAAAAATTTTCACGCTAAAATTCCATGAACTTGATTGAAGAAACCACCCATCGGTTACCCCAAATAAATGTGACACTATGGGAATTTAAAACTACACACTATTTTAATTTCTTCCCCTAGAATTTTTTTATAATCATTGGATAAGTATGAATAAAAATACTAGATTCCCTATAATGAGGGATTGATTTCAACAAACTTCTAAAACCTCAAAACAAATGTCATGTGGAATTAACCACTAACTCCACATAAGAAACAGTACAGAGATATTTTAAATTCACAAACCAAAAATGAACTATGATTCTTCAGAAGTTGTCAGACTATAGAAAAAATGGAAAAATAATAAAATATGGTGTTGGGATAGACACTCCTCTATTATTATTTGACGTTTGGATCATTAATTCTTTCAGAATTACTCATTAAAGCATCCATAATTCCAAACTAGATCACATGGAAAACAATCACTACCTATCAAGAACCTTGTTGAAAAAAATCCAACAATGTTTCTTCTTGATATGTTTTTTGTGTGATTGTGTTTGTTGAAAAATCTAGATGACCTCATATGAGTATGGTTGGTCTTTTCCAAAGACAGGTTTTTAAGGTGGCGTTGTTTCCAAATATTTGGCAAATTTTTGGGCCTCAAAATAGGAATTTGTATGATGAATGGTATAGGATGTTAGAAAAGTAATAACTATAAATATTTGGAGACATAGATCACATACCTTGTATGGGAAGAGTACACATCTACGTACCTGGCAGTAAGAACGATACGTGGGTGCGGTTCAAGAAATAGAAAATGATTTGTGGTGGAAGGCAGTGAGGTACATAGATGGGTTGATGTCAGTAGAGGAGATTGACCATGTAAGAGAAAAGGAAGTACATAGACCGCGTATGAAAAACAATTCACATGTGGCTTGCTGTTTGCATCAGCCAAAGGATCAGTAAGGGGTGGAGGCTGCATTGAAGATTTGGAAAATCTTGGATTAGTGAATTTTGCTGGTATCATTCCCTATATAATAAATTCTTATCCCACAGATTACTATTGAGATGAAATATCACTATATAAAATAATTTTTATCTGGGATTTCGGTAAATACCGAATGAAGTTCACGAAGGGAGGTTTGTGAAGGATGAAGTGGTTTGCACAAAAGAGATTACGCCGAAGGTTTTTGCGGACAACTGAAAACTAAAAAGGAAAACTCTGTACATGGAGGGAGAATATTTGGTACCTAAGAGATAGAATTATGCAAGCAGTACGCAGAGGGGGGGGGGGGGTTCTAGTATGCGTAATCGAATGTAGTTAATGAACAAAAAATAGTTTGATGACAGAGGGTAGTTTGCTGAGGAGGTTTGTGGAGTCGGTACATGGTAACGGTAAATGAGAGGGAAGGAAGATACAGTTCGTGGAAAAAGGGTGGTTTGTAGAAGAGAAAAAATTACATAGATCAGGTGGTCCACAAACCAACCCCGGTACATAGTACATAGAGGATCAAGGATTTTCACGATTTAAATAAGGAAGCTTTCGTATGTTTCAAATCAGATAGAGAAAAGATTTTCTGGTACGTAGTAGTACCTGGGAAAATGGAATTCATATACAGGTGAAAAAATGGAACTTTAATAGAGCATCTACCTATAGTTAAGGATGTATGAATTCATGAAAATGAAGGGACCTATGAGTCCATAAACCGTGTTTGACCAATATGTCAATAAAATCTGAGTGGATTTCTTTTCAGGATCAGTGAGCAAAGGAAGAAGACGATGGTGAAACATTCCACCGACAGTGAGCCTAAGAAAGATTCATAGAGAGTGACCCTTTGCAATGGAGTGAGAATACCCTAAATCTTTTAATGTCAGTTATTCAGGGTATATTATATCTATCACGATCTATGTACTCATTATCAGAAATGAGTCTTAGGGAATTTGGTACATTGGTACATTGTCGTTGTATGCTCCTTGGACGTAGCCTAGTGAGGGTGAATCAAATAAAAATATTTGTGTCCTATGCATGATTTGGTATCTATTTTTATATTTCAATGGTGGGAAGAGATAATTTATTTTTGTCTAACAGTAAAACAATATCCGAATGGGAGAATGTTTTACTCTATCAAACCCTTATTCACCCCCTATCAAGTTATTCGACCTAGTGGACCCAACAATTGGTATCATAGGGAAATGTTGAATGTTATTGGTTTTCATTCAAGAAGATTAAATTGAGGTGGTTAATCATAAAAGAATTCTGACCATTGACAAAAATAATATTCAACTACTGAATAATAGAATCCAGTACTACTTCTGATCAGTAGAGACATATGTCTTCACACCTATTATTTATAGAATATCAGCTGACATTAATGGTTGTTCTTTATTAGAAGATAAAATAAGAGAACAAGATACTGATTCTAAAGGTATCAATGTTTTAGGGGGATACCTATCAAATTCAATTTATATGAAGGTGATGTTCTATAAACCATAAAATGAAATGTGTAAATCATTGTTGAACATTAATGAGGGAGACAAAAAAACTCGAGAAGAAAAGAAGCATGTTCTATGGAACAAGTATGAGGATATCATAAGGAATCCCAATGAGAATATTTATTCATTCTTCGATAGGATAAATATTATTATGGAAGACATGTGCGGTGTTGGAGAAGTCATTGATTATATAATGATTTTGAAACGAATCTTTAAGAAACGTCCACCATGGTTTAATCCGAATGTTTTAGTGTTAGAAGGCAATTAACTGAAAGAGATGACACTAGATATCCTACAGAGCACCATTGTAGTATATGAAATGAGAAACGACAACAACAACGCAGTGGAAAAGGGCATGTCTATGTAAGTGGAATTGAAGGAAATAATGAATCTCTATTTTGAAGATAGTCCTAACGAGGACAACATGGATGACTTCATTTCATTTCTATCCTCAAATCTGAAAACGGTAAAAGGGATGTTCAAAGGTAAACATCCATTTTCATGCTTATGATATAGAATGATAGGGAATTTCATAGAAAAGTGTCCTAATATGTTTCATGATGCAAATGAATAAAGTGATTAAATTTACCAAAAGAAGTATTCCTCAACTGTGAAAGGGAGGAGAAGTACCAAGAGATAGTTCTTCAAAAAGATGATTATTCTTTAAAAAGAGGATGAAGGTTCAGAATAATCTGTGGAATAATAGTTGTAGGACTACAGGGATTATAAAAATATTGTTTTTTGGTTGTTGTAAGAAATTCATTAACAATTGATGAAAGTGACACCGATGGAGGATAAAGTGAAGGAATAGTTGATCTTCTAGTTGAATTAGAAGCTTCCCTTACTGTTGAATATATTTTGAGATCCATAAAAATAAAATCTAACAAAGTTGTTCATGAAGAAAAACTTTTTATGAAACAATAGTTAGAATAGAAGTTTGATCTGAATGAAATAATTGAAAATCTGAGGTCTTCAGTGCTAGAAAACTCCATGAAGGTGGTTAAATACAAACTAAAAATTGATGAAAAGAAAATATATATTGATTGTTGAATAAATCAGGAATAGATCAAATCATACAAATCGATCATCTAGAATAGGAATTCATCACTCTAAAATGAAAAATTGATGATCACGAGAAACATCAATCTGTAGTTTCAACTTCAGGAAACAAGATCATACATGCTAAAAATCGGATGAGTTTTAAGTAGAGTAGTCCATCAGAACCGTAGAAATAATCAATTATGAATGATAAGGCTGGTATAGGGATTGACATAAAATAGAAATCATTTATTGTTCAAAAAATACCACCAGAACCCACTACAACATTGAATATTGAATTTAGTGTGAAGAAGAATCAAGATATTCAGAGAACCCATGGCAAAACTAGTTGCACATTTCTACACAATATTGTACCTCATATAAGATGATATTGTTGTGGTAAGATTTGACATTCTCAAAATGTTTGTTCCATGGAAAATTGGTAACAAATGGAAGAATACCAACAAATTTGGTCGTATAGAGCTCAAAACTCTAGGTCATAATTTGATGGTCATCGCTTCAGGTGTAGAGGACTCGGGATTATGAAAATATATTACACATCAATAATGCAGAAGAATGTGCTGAGGAAAAATGAATTTTTTCATAAGAAGATACCAAATATATCTTAAATAAATATGAAAATTCAAAATCGATTTACTGCTATGAAATTTGAAGTTGGATCATCATATACTGAGAAAGATCATGGTTGTCATTCCATGTTAGAGACTTGGGATACAATGAAAATGGCAGAGTAGGTAGTGGTTGTAGAAATCAAATTCAAGGCATCAGATCACACTAGAATATAAATCATTTATAGTGTATCCACATCCCATATGATGAAAAATAAGGATATAGAGACCAGAATCATGTGTGATAAAGAATGAATTTTATGATTTGGTGTTGATTATGGATTTAAAATTATTGATTCAGGAAGAGGTATGTTTGGTGGAAAATACTTGAGATGAGTAGATGTCTTGGTTGTTGAGGGGATTAGTCACAACATTCATAGTGTTAGTCAATTTTTTTACCACAGTCATGCCTTATGTTTTTTCAAGAAATCATCTATCACAAAATAAAAGGATGGTGATATTTTGTTACAAGGAAAGCTTATGAAAGGGAATTTCTACCACGTGAGCAGAGAAAAAGATATGTGCTTTCTATACAAGGATAAAGAAAACAAGTTATGGCATTAGAGGCTTGGACACATAAGTCAAGGAAACATGGAAGATCTGGTGAAATATGATATAGCATGAAACCTCCATAGATTATCACTTGATCGTACTCATACGTGTGTTGCCTATCAAAAGGGGAAGATCATTCTAAAGACATATAATCTAAAGGAGAAAAAATCAACAAGATTTCATGATTTGGTGCATATTGATGTGTGTAGGTCAATTTACCCAAGGGATATTAATGGGAAGAGATATTATGTTCTCATAATTTATGACTATAGCATAATGGTATGGGTTTCAATAATCACCCATAAATATGAAGTGTTCATTGTAATTTCAAGATATCGGAGGAAATGTGAAAATATTCCTGGTCATAAAATCTGGAAAATTCAATCAGATAATGGAATAGACTTCTTAAATAAACAATTTAAGGATTACCTCAAAAAAAACATGGGAAAATGAATCATGTGTCAATCGTAACAACTCCACAAAACAATGGACTAGTTGAGATAAGAAATCGGATTATCAACAACATGGATAAAACAATTCTCATTATCAATAAGTAGTAACACATGATCAGAATCAGGATGATAGGGATGGGGAGTTGAGTAGGCCAGGAGATGCTCCCGTTAAAGAGGCTAATTCAGAAGAATAATCAGATGATGAGAACAAATCAATGTCTTCTCATAGGCCAATTAGAAGAGATGAAATTGATATAGAGAACATAAACGGTGATCAAACAACACTAGTGCAGAAAAAGTGGATAAACATTTACTATTATAATCATACTTATCACTAGTGGAACCAATTTTTTTTGATGAAGTACATAGAGATGGGAACTAGGTTAAATACATGAATGAAGTGCTAGAACAAATAGAGATGAATCAAACATGAGTGATTTTTTCCAGACCAATAGACAAGAATGTCATAGGAATGAAATGGGTCTTTCACAATAATGTCAATGAAGATGGTTTTTTTAATCGAAACAAAGAACTATATATGTGAAAATTATATTCACATATGAAGGGTATTGATGTTGATGAGATGTTTTCCTATGTTGTAAGTCTAGATGAAATCAGACTATTCTTATCCATATCAGTGCAAAGAAAGATTAATATTTTCTAGATGGATGTCGATTCATCATTTCTGAATGAATTTCTGGTCGAAGAAGTATATATTGAGTAACCAGATAGTTTTCTCATTTGTTAAAATGAGAAGAGAGTCAATCTATTGAAGAAGGCTTTATGTGGTTTGAAGCAAGAACCATGAACATGGTATTCAAGGCTTTCTCATTTTCTAAAGAATCTCAGTTTTCATCATGGTGGAGTTGATTACAATTTTTATTTTATTAATGAAAATAGTCAAAGGATGGTGGAGATAGTTTATGTTGATGAAATAATACTTGGTGGATCAAATGAATCACAATTAAGATAGTTTTTTGAATACATGAAAGGAATATTTGAAATTTCAATGATTGGTGAGTGGAAATTTTTCGTTAGCTTACAAGTGACGCAAGGATGAAGTGGACCTTTTATTTCTGAATCTAAATATGCTAAATAGGTTTTGAGAAGGTTTGGAATGGATAATACCAAAGAAATGAACACTCTAGTTTCTACTCAATTGAAGTTATCACGTGATGATTAAGGTAATGAAGTTATGTCACAGAATACAGGAAAATAATTTTTTGTCTATTGTACGTGATATCGATAAGGCCTGATATTGTATTTTCCACATTCCAAGTATCAAGGTATCAAAGAAAAACAAGGAGATACACAAGATTTTAGTAAAAAAGAATACTTATATATATAAAGGGATCAATGGATTTTTTTAATGTATAATAGAAAAACTCAGACATAGTTGTTGGGATATACAGATACGGATTGGGCCGGAACAACAGATGACAGTAAATCTAAATTATGAGGTTCCTTTAACTTGGAGTATTGTGTATTTCTTGGTTAACAAAGAAACAATATTGCATTTCATTGAGAAATAAAGAATCTAAAGATATTTCGGCTACTTAAGCATGCACGCAACTATTGTGGTTGTAGAATCAACTTGGCGATATGGGAATTGAAGTGAAATCTCTAATAGAAATATGTTATGGTAATTCAAGTGCTATAAATCATAGAAAAAATACAGTCCATCAATCAAGGATAATGCACATTGAAATCAAATACCATTTTATCAAGCAAACGATGGAGCAAGGGATGGGGAAGTCAAAGTATTTTCCTATAGAACAACATGTTTCATATATATTCTTGCAAAGGCCTTACCCAAAGAAGCATTTGAAAGGCATCAACGGACATTGGGAGTCCAGTTGAATCACCGCACAAGAAAAAGTTTGTATGTGGGTCCCCCTCTTCCCGAGGTATGATGTGTCTATCTAATGTGCTACTATGTGTTCTTACCCTATTGTAGAAAACCTTGAAGTTCGCTTTTGGTTCATTGATAAATGGGGAGAAATTGTGACTATTCCCTAGGGAGCAAAGACATAGGGAGAATTTGTTTAGTTGTGTAGTGAGATATGGGCAGTTGAAGTCGAGATGAAGCTGTTTGGAGGATCTATGATATTAGGGGAGAATTAAATATGAAGATTATATAAGTAATCAATCAATTATTAGATATCACGATGGATGAGGTTCGTGATCAAATCAATTCATTGGTATCATTGTATCAGTATGGTATCAACAAATTGGTGATTAGTGAAGAAGTGATTCCTTGATGAAATATTCATTATACTCTTGTTTCTCACACATAGAAGTGCACATGTGGGTTTAATGTATTCGCTAAGTAATTATTTTAATGTTATCTTAATCACATGAAGAGAATGATGGTTGAAGACAGAAGGAGCATTAAAAAGATACAAAAATGAAAATAATTTTGTTGAAAAGATTTGTCAAAAAACTCAAAGCGGGAGATTGTTGGGAAAAAATAATGCAAATTTCCCACTAGGTATGTTTTTGGGTGTGGTTGTGTTTGTTGAAAAATATAGATTACCAAAAATTAGTATGTTTAGTGTTTTCTGAAGACAAGTTTTTAAGTTGGCACTGCTTCCCTGTTTTCTCCAAATTTTTGGCCTCGAAATCGAGAAATTTTTTGAAGAATAGTGATGGATGTTGGTAAAGGAAGAAAATGAGGAGCCTAAGACAATGATCACGGTCCTTGTCTAGGAAGAGTATGTTTCTGCATACCAAACTGTGGTAACAGTACGCAGGTGCAGTTCGTGAAATCAAAAACGATTCGTGCTAGAAGGTAGTGCGGTATGTAGATGGGTTGATGTCGGAGGAGGAGAATGACCATGTAAGAGAAAAGGAAGTATGTGGACCACATATGAAAAACTGTTCGCATGTGGCTTGTAGTTTGCAGTGACAGATGGATCAGAAAGCCGTGGAGGCTGAATCGTAGATTTGGTAAATGTTGGATTAGTGGATATTGTGGGTATCATTGTCTATATAAGAATTGGTATTCCCAAAAATTACTGTTGAGATCAAATATCACTAGATAACATTTTTTTGATCTGGGATTTCGGTTAAGACTGATTGATGTTCCTGAAGGGAGCTTCGCAAAGGATTATGTGGTTAGTATGAAAGAGATTATGATAAAGGATTTTGTGAAGAATTGAAAACCAAAATTGAAGACTCAGTACATTGAAGAGTAATCTCCCATACATGTGAGATTTAATTTTGCATGTGTTACATAGAGGGGGAGTTATGGTACACAGAAGCGTAGGCTGTCCGTGAACAGAGAACAGTTTGCTGACAGAGGGTACTTCACCGATGAGGATCTTGGAATTGGTACATGGTAGCGGTACACGGTAGCGATGGAGGAGGAAGTCCACGGATGAAGGGTGGCTCGTGGAAGACAAAATAGTATGCGGAGAAGGCGGTCTAGATACCAAACCTGGTACATAGTACACAGAGGAGAAAGGAGGTTCACAATTTTCATAAGGAATCTTGAGAATGCTTCAAATCAGTTTGTGAAATGATTTTCCAATACCCAATGTAAGAACCCATATCTTCATTTCAGGTATGCTTTCCTTTTTCTGGAGTTTATGAGAAAAATAATGTTTCTAGAAATTTTTGAAGTACACATTGTGTAGTTTCTTAGTACATGTTGTGTTCTCTTTTCCCGCTCAAAGTCGTGTACTGGTCGTGTCCGGGCCACACACACGGTGTGTAGGGTTGACGTGGAGGCCAATTTTGGTGGAGTATGGAAAGACCTAGTACATGCTGTGTACTCTAAAATTACACGCCGTGTACTTTCTTTTTTTCGTTAAACGGACTGGGGTCACACCTAATCGACGAAAAGGTCTTCTTCTCCAGCTTCTTCGTCCAAGAGAGCCGGGAATCCGCGGATCTTTGACGAGCCACCATTCCTCTGTCTGTTCTCCGATTCGAGTACGGTCGATTGCGTTGGAATCACAGTGGTGAGTTCTTCCTTCTGCTTGAGCCTTGTTTTCCAATTTCTCCTCGTTTCCATGTTATCGTGGTTTGAGAGTTTTGGAATTTTTCTCAGATCTATGACTTTCAAGAGAGAATTAGTCATCGTGGTTCATGTATATCAACCTCCTAGGATCGAGGTAGGTGGTTTGTGCCTTACCATTCAATGTCCTTGAGTTTTATGTGAAAATTCCACCAATACCTTTGAACGGGGTATTGGGTGTTTACCTTTTCCCCCTTGTTGTTTTCAGTCCTTGCTTTTATTCTTGTGTAGAGGTAAATTAATCATGTTAGGGGATATTTTTGTCGTGATTGGATTTTTTCCCATGCTTTGTTCTGTTTACGACCTTCGGGTTTCGTTTGAATTTGGTTGTTACAGCTATTTCTATGCCTTGTGTCTATAGGATGGAGTGTCTTTTTATAACATGCTTCTTTCCCTGTAGACTATTAGCCAAGTAGCTCTATAGGTTCACTTTGGTTAGACAAGTAGCTCTATAGATGTACTCTGGCATTATTGAATTATTATGCACTGACAGGAACAGGACATAGAGAACCTGGTGCTATAGACTATAAGGGATAGACCAAGTGAGCTTCCCAATGAGTCTTCAACATTATAGAATATAAGAGGGTAGACTGAGAGAGCATCCTTAGAGAGTCTCAGACCTTAGACTATAGGGGATGGACCAAGCAAGATCCCAGAGAGTCTTGGATTATTATAGACTATAGGAGGGCAGATCAAGTGAGCTTTCTCAGAGAGTCTTACCTTGTTTGTTTTCTCATTAAGAACCTTCCTAGGCTAGAGGAGGAATTTACCAAGTGAGCTTCCTCAGAGAGTCTGTGTTATACCTGAGGCTATAAAAGGAATTAACTGAGGTATCTTCCTCAGAGAGTCTCTAGATCTTGGGGATAAGAGGGTTAGACCATGTGATCTTCCTCAGAGAGTCCCTGACTACCCTAGACTATAAGGGGAATTGACCGAGTGAGCTTTCCCAGAGAGTCTCATAAATTGTTTATGACAAAAACATATGGGTTAGGCTGAGTGCACTGGCCAGAGGGTTGTGGTACTTCATGGATAGGACTAGATGGAATGAATGTGAGTACTTCCCATAGGGTTTCCGTGCTTGTTAGCTGTTTTCTTCACTGCTATTGTTGGTTGTGGATTTGATTACTGCTGTGTATCATCCTACTTTACTGCTTACTGTTTACTGCCTACTGCTTTGCTAAAGATGTTTCCTGCTTAGTGTTCTTTTACCTGCCATATACTCCCTGACTGTTAGCCACAGATCTTCAGGTGGTTGCGTACTGGATTTTATCTCTCACCCTATTTGGGCCATGCTTTTGGGCCCAAGAAGACTATGTTGTTGTAGGCCTAGACAAGGGCAAACACCCTTCGACTTCTGTTACATGATTGCTTGGAGCAGGAGAGAAAGGGACCAAGCTCTGGATTGCGATGATGAGGAGCTATTTACTTTTCTTTTGTACTTGTTTTGGTACTGTGATGTTTTTCAGCATAGTGACTTGTTTGGATGCTTTCCTAGATATGTATCTTGCATCATTCCATATATCTACATATGTGCTCCAGTTTGTTGATTAAGTCTTCCACTTTTTATTTTTGTTGGTCATTCACTGCTTCTGATATTGCATGTTTATTACTTCCGCTGTTTACTCTACCAATGAGGGCATAGTTTCCCCACTAACACACCCAAGTCTCTCACTGCTAGTCGGCAGCCTCAAGCATTTGGGGAAATGTGCTTGAGGCCATGTGACCAACCAGGTACGGGGCGTCTCTGGGTGGCTTCTGGAACCGGGACGTTACAAAGTGGTATTAGAGGAGTTATTTTATCTTGCTTTCTGTTTGGAGACTTTATCCAAGGATAGGAAAGATTCTGTACTTGGTAATAATCTGTGCCTGGTAGTAGCTAACCCGTGTACAAGGAAAATCCATACTACCTCGTTTATTTCAGTTTTCTGGTTTTGAGATTTTACAGTTGAAATGATTTCACCTAGAGTGATTCACATGCTTTGTGCTGTTATTGTTTTGATATTGCGATTCCATTTATGTTGCAACCCGATGAGATGAGGGTATGCCATCTCATGCATCATATACGAACTTTTTATAAATCAAATTCCATGCATTCTTTCCATTCCATCTAGGGTTCATTAGTGATTGCATGTTGTTGTGATAGACTCTGTGTAGATTATGCATGCTGTTGTGATAGATGCTTGATAGAATCTCTGATCCCTTGTTAGAGGATTTTTTGTATTGTAATTTTCATAAATTAACACCAAATTTTGATTCTTGAGGTGTTATGGGCCCTCTTGAATCGGGAATTGGTGGATCTTGATCCTATTTTCTCTTGTCTATGACTGTAGGAGATGCCAAGCTTTGATTCGCGGGGAGTATGACCCCTCATGGATCGGAATTTGGCATCTCTTTTCCTTGTTTCTGTGTTTTCTTGGCTTCTCTGCAGTTTTTGAGCTACTACCCAAAAAACCCAGAATACATGGTGTGTACATTTTGACTACACGCCATGTAGTTTTTAGACCGAGTCACTAACCGTGTGAGCAGGGACAGGCTGTGGAAGAAATGCCTTTAGGGACACGCCGTGTACGGTAGGTACACACCATGTAGTTTCGAGTAGTGTACCCAGCTGTGTCACTAACAACACGGGATGAGGAAGCCGAGTAGAAAACACTATGTTGGTTAAGAGCACACCATGTAGTATTGTTCAGGTACCCAGTCGTGTCATGAACAACACAGATTGGTGTCACCTTCTTCCATACATGCCATGTGGGTAATGAACACGCCGTGTAGTCTTGTCCAGGGTACCATGTCGTGTCGCGGACAACATGGGTCAGTGTTAAATTCTCTTATATACACGCCGTGTTTGTTCGGAACACACCGTGTAAGGGTCAGCCATTTAGACGACCGTCTAACTAACAACAGGCTCTACTAAGACTGTGTCTAGTACATGCCGTGTCCCTAGGGAACACGTCGTGTAGTCTGGGGTTAGTTTGGGCAGTGTGGGTTAGCTGTGTATGGATACTCAGGCATGGGTTTAGAGTTTAAGTACACGCCGTGTGCATGGACATCACGTCGTGTAGTTTGGGGTGTTACACGACCTGTCAGGTAGGGGTACACGCCAATGTTAATTACTTTAACGTACATGCCGTGTAGTTTTTATACACGCTATGTAGTCATGTTTCGTAGAACATTAATGTTTCTTCCCCCTATTCCTATTTTTTACTCTTGTGTTTTCAGTCATTGTTAATTCTAATCTAAGGTGTTCTTTTGATCATTCAGAGCTATGCCTCCGATACGTCCTCCAGTTGTACGTCGGTTTCCAGATGGTGTTCAGACACTGGATATGGCCGATCATGGACCTCCTATTGAACCTCCTGCAGATCCTCCTACTGTTCCAGCCATGGCACCAACAGTTATACCTGTCGCAGACGCCGATATGCAGTTTAGGGAGGACTTCTTAAGGATGTTACAGAATTTTTAGGGAGTGCCTCCTCCGGCCCCGTCGATGGCTGAGTTGACGAGGGGTTTTCAGCAGCAACATCCCCCTACTTTCTCAAGGGATGGAGGACCCCAGGCTGTAGATTCGTGGTTCGAGGTCACCCTGAATATCTTTGTTCATCTGAAGATACCCCAGAGAAGAGGGTAAAGCTGGCCACATATATGCTCCGAGACACAGCCAAGAGGTGGTGGGAGGTGATCTCATAGTTCGGGCGCCAGCAAGGTATGTCATGGGATGATTTTCGATGCACCTTCTATGACTACTTATATCCAGAGACCCTGAGGGCTGATCAGGCCTGGGATTTTATGAGCCTACAGCAGAGTACTCTTTCTTTCATGGAGTACTCGTCCCATTTTACTGAGCTGCATCGTTTCACACCGATCCCAACAGGTGACTAGTTGTTCCTTTCTAGGAAGTTTGAGGATGGTCTCAGGCAGGATATCCATTCCCAGGTGAATATCTTTAAGGTGACTTAGATATCCTCCATTTTCAACCAGGAACTGATTACTAAGTACAATCTCAGAGATTCTGTAGCAGTGAGCCATGTTGGTTCATCATCCAAAGCTGGTGTTCCTCCTACGGATAGTAGGAAACTTCACAGAGAGTCTTCTCGAGGAGATCGGGGTTCGCGGGGTGCGTCTTCTGTTAGCTAGGTGGTATGATAGCAGTGCGGTAGGAGTGGGAATACTAGTCCTCAGTGCCAGAGAGATCCGATGGAGTGCCGATCTTACGGCAAGATGGTCCATCTTCAGCGTTTTTGTCAGATATTATCACCTTTAGCTGGTGGTAGGGGTTCCTCTATGACCCCGCATTCTGGAGATGCTTCGCCAATTTCCCACCAGTCCGAGAACTGGAGTTCTTCTATCCATTCGAGCCAAGGAGGAGGTCGCGGCCATGGCGGTCAATCACCAGGTCATCAGCGACAGCAGAGTGGATCAGCTCAGAGCGGTCAGCCTGGGGCGCAGGGCCGTGGTGCATGCCAGTATTTCGCCAAGGAGCAGACCTAACAGGAGAAGGATCCCGACCCTTATACAGTTCTAGGTACGATCTTAGTATCCTTAGTTTTAACTTCATCTCTTTTTTATACTGGTTCATCCTATAGCTTTATCTCTATTGCGGTTATGGAGAGCCTTGGGCTCTGTATCCTTTCATCTGCCGACTTCTTGACTGTTGACATGCCATTGGGAACGAGAACATGTAGTGTACATCAGTGCAGAAAGTTCCCTCTTGAGATTGTGTGGTGTCACATCTTATGGGACATCTATTTCGTAGAGATGTCGGGTTATTACATCAATCTCGTGATGGAATGGTTGGTTCCTTTCCTGGAAGTCGTCGATTGCTATCGTCGCAGGGTGAGTTTCATATCAGTAGAGGGTAGATCTTTTCTTCATAGAGGCGAGTGGGATGTCCAGGCAGGTAGAGCTGGACCATAGCATCATGGGCTAGGGGAAGTTACAACCCATATTTCCAGTATTTATCTGGATGACCAGTGGACTTCACAGTTAGACTTTCCCCTAGTGGTGGATCGTTTCAGGGATGTCTTTCTAGAGGACTTTTTAGGTTTGCCTCCGGAGCGTGAGGTAGACATCTCAATTGAGCTCATTCTAGGAGTGGTACCGGTGTCCATTCCTCCTTCTAGGATGGCTACACCTTAATTGAAAGATCCCAAGAAGCAGTTGGAGGAGTTACAGGAAAAGGGTTTCATCCGACCTAGTACTTCTCCTTTGGGTTCGCTAGTCCTGTTTGCGAAAAAGGAAGACAACACCCTTCGGCTTTATGTAGATTATCAGAAGCTGAACCATTTGAAAGTCAAGAACCGATATCCCTTACCGAGGATTGATGACCTCTTTGATCAACTTCAAGGAGCTCAGGTGTTCTCGAAGATCGACTTGTGGTCCGGCTATCATCGGTTGTGCGTTAGACCATCAGATATACCTCTGACAGCCTTTAGGAATAGGTATGGTCTATAGGAGTATACAGTCATGCAGTTCGGCCTCACGAACGCGCTATTAGTTTTCATGGAACTAATGAACCGAGTGCTCTATCCTTATTTGGGCTCCTTCATTGTGGTCTTCGTGGACGATATCTTGGTGTACTCTTATACTCGACACGACCATGCCAGACATCTTGAGATCATTTTGAGTATAGTGAGAGAGCTTCCTATGTATGATAAAATCTCGAAGTTCCACTTTTGGATGGATCAGATTCACTTCTTATGTCACGTCATCTCAGAGGTTGGAGTATCTGTGGACCCAAAGAAAGTGAGAGCTATAATTTTCTGGGAGCAGCCTAAGAACGTCTTTGAGGTACGAAGATTCCTAGGGATGGCTGGATAATATAAACACTTCATTAAAGACTTCTCGTGCCTAGCAGCACCGTTGATAGGTTTGACCAAGAAAGGGGCGATGATTTTATGGTCATATTATTCTGAGTCAACCTTTCAAGAGATGACGGGGAGGTTGACGTCAGCACCAATACTAGTCTTTCCAGAGACGGGAAAGAGCTACACTTTTTACTGTGATGCATCAGGTATCGAGCTCAGAGTTGTGCTCATGCAAGGATATGGAGTCATTGCATATGGGTCTCGGCAGTTGAGGCCACATGAGACGAATTACCCTATGCACGATCTGGAGTTGGCAGTTCTTCTTCATGCCTTACACTATTGGAGACACTACCTTCTGGGGGAACACTTTGTGGTTTTCACCGACCACAAGAGTCCCTTGTATATCTTCATTCAGCGTGATCTGAATCTGAGACAATGTAGGTGGGTTGAGTATCTTCAGTCCTTTTAATTTGAGATCGCCTATACGTCGGGAAAGGGCAATGCAGTGGCAGATGCGTTGAGTAGAAGAAATCAGATTCAGGCAGTTTAGGAGGCCAGCAGTGAGTGGCAGCATATGGGTCTGTTCTCTGAGATTCACTTGGTAGTGCACGACAGGTAGGGACAGACTTTCCTATCTTCTGTAGTTATTACCTCTACACTTCATTATTTAGTAAGGATGAGGCAGCTATCAGATTTGGAGGCCTTAGTCTTGTGATATAGTGTGTCATGAGGGGACCCTCTTCTTGGATAGACAGTGGGATGGGATGAAATCTTGCATTTACAGGGATGTAAATGGGTTCCAATAGACATACGTGAGGATATGATGTGGGATTTTCATTCCTATGTTTGGGCGGTTCATCCTGGAATCACCAAGATATATCATGGTTTACACAACCAGTACTGGTGGCCAGGTATGAAGAAGGATGTTGATGTTTTTTTCTTGAGATGTTCTACTTGTCAGCAGGTGAAAGTAGAGCATCAGCGACCAGCAGGGCTTTTCAGCAGTTACCCATTCCCGAGTGGATGTGGAACGATGTCGCGATGTACTTTGTGACCGGGTTGCCAAGGTCTCCTCAGGGAAATGATGCTGTTTGGGTTGTCATCGATAGAATTATGAAGGTTTCACACTCCTTTCCAATAATGGAGACCATCAGTGTTAATGATCTGGGATGATTGTACATCCGAGAGATTGTACGTTTGCATGGAGTTCCACAATCCATTGTTTCAGAAATGGATGTGCGCTTTACATATCTATTCTGGAAGGGAATTCAAAAGGCCATGAGTACATGGCTTCTTTTGAGTACATCATACCATCCCCAGACAGATGGCCAGTCCAAGCGCACGATCCAGGTGCTTGAAGATTTTCACTGATCTTGCATTCTAGAATTAGGTGGTTCTTGGGAGAAGCATATAACTCTTGTGGAGTTCTCATACAAAAACATATGTCAGGAGACCATTCAGATGGCACCATACGAGGATCTGTACGGTAGGCCATGCCGATCACCCTTATGCTGGCTGGAGGCAGGAGAGGCACCCTTGCGTGGACCTTGTCTTGTTCAGGAGACCTCTGAGAAAATAGAGCTGATTCAGAAGAGGATGTCTTCAACAAAGTCTCGACAGATGTCTTATGCTAATCAGCAAAGAAGACCATTGGATTTCGAGGTCGAGAATCATGTTTTCTTGCGTGTCACACCGAGGTTGGGACACAAGAGGATTCAGAGACAGGGGAAGCTTTCACCATGGTACTTCGGGCCGTTTGAGGTTTTGGAGAGAGTTGGACCAGTTGCCTATCGGTTGCAGCTACCTTAGAGGTACCGGGATATGCAAGACGTCTTCAACATCTCTCAGATCCTACGTTACTTTTCAGACCCGTCTCATGTCTTCCAACCTTAGGAGGTTGAGGTCGAAGCGGATGTGTCATTTGGGGAGCATCCGATCCGGATTTTCGATCACAGTATGAAGGTTATCTGTGGGCGGTATGTTCCCCTACTACGAGTGCTATGGCAGCATGAGCAAGTATAGGACGAGAACTGGGACAGGGAGGCCGATGTAAGATCGCAGTGGCCGGAGCTGTTCGGGATTTCTTCCTCTACCCCTCTTTAGGGAAATTCATGGAAGAATTTCTTTAATGAGGGAAGTTTGTAAGATCCTTGATCTTCATTTCATGTATTCTTTCCTTTTTCTAGATTTTTTGAGAAAAATAATGTTTTTGGAAATTTTTGAAGTACACGCCGTGTACTTTCTGAGTACATGCCATGTACTCTTTTCCCGCTCGAAGATGTGTACTGGCCGTGTCTGGGCCACACACATGGTGTGTAGGGGTGATGTGAAGGATGATTTTGGTGGAGTACGGAAAGACCTAGTACACACAGTTTACTATAAATGTACATACCATGCACATTCTTGTTTTCATTAAACAGACCGGGGTTGCACCTAATCAACAAAAAGATCTTCTTCTCGAGCTTCTTCATCTGAGAGCACCAAGAATTCATGGATCTTCGACGATCCACCATTCCTCCATACATTCTCCGATTCGAGAACGGTTGATTGCGTTGGAATTGCAGCGGTGAGTTATTCCTTCTGCTTGAGCCTTGTTTTCCAATTTCTCTTTGTCTCCATGTTATTGTGGTTTGATCATTTTGGAAATTTTCAGAGATCTACGACGTTCAAGGGAGAATCAGTCATCGTGGTTCAAGTATATCGACCTCCTAAGATCAAGGTAGGTGGTTTGTGCCTTACAGTTTAATGTCATTGTGTTTTATGGGAAAATTCCACCAATACTTGTGAACAGGGTATTGGGTGTTTACAGGTTTTCCCTTTTTGTTTTTCTGCCTTGCTTGTATGCTTGTGTAGAGGTAAATTTATCATGTTAGGGGATATTTTGTTGTGCTTGGATGTTTTTCCCATGCTCTGTTCTATTTACGACCTTCGAGTTTCATTTTCCTTTGGCTATTACACCTGTTTCCATGCCTTGTATATATAGGATAGAGTGTCTTTGTATAACATTCTTGTTTCCCTGTATACTATTACCCAAGTAGCTCTATAGGTGTACTTTGGATAGCCAAGTAGCTCTATAGGTGTACTCTAGCCTTAATGCATTATTATGCACTGACCAGCACATGACTGAGAGAACATGGTGCTATCGACTATAAGGGATAGACCAAGTGAGCTTCCCAATGAGTCTTAAACATTAAAGACTACATGAGGGTACACTAAGAGAGATTCCTCAGAGAGTCTTGGACATTAGACTACAGGGTATGGACTGAGCGAGCTCCGAGAGAGTCTTGGATTATTATAGACTACAGGAGGGTAGATCGAGTGTGCTTCCTCAGAGAGTATTACCTTATTTGTTTTCTCTTTAAGAACCTTCCCAGGCTAGAGGAGGAATTGACCGACTGAGCTTCCTTAGAGAGTCTGTGGTATACCTGAGGCTATAAGAGGAATTGACAGAGGTAGCTTCCTCAAGGAGTCTCTAGACCTTGGGGCTATGATGGTTATACTACATGATCTTCCTCAGAGAGTTCCTAACTACCCAAGACTTTAAGGGGAATTGACCGAGTGAGATTCCCCAGAGGGTCTCATAAATTTCGTATGACCAAAACAGATGGGTTAGGCTGAGGTCACTGCCCAGAGGGTTATGGTACTTCTTGGATAAGACCACAGGGGATGACTGCGAGTACTTACCAGAGGGTTTCTTTGCTTGTTAGTTGTTTGCTTCACTGCTGTTGTTGGTTGTGGATTTGATTACTGTTGTGTATCATCCTACTTTACTACTTACTGTTTACTACATACTACGTTTCTGTTGCTATTTCCTGTTTAGTGTTCATTTACCTGCCATATACTCACTGACTGTTAGGCACAAATCTTCTGGTGGTTGCCTACTGGGATTTTATCTCACACCCTATTTGGGCCATGCTTTTGGGCCCAAGAAAACTATGTTGTTGCAGGTATAGACAAGGGAAAGCGCCCTTCTACTTCTGGTACTTGATTGCTTGGAGCATGAGAGCAAGGGACCAAGATCTTGCTTGCGATGCTGAGGAGCTGTTTACGTTTCTTTGGTACTTGTTTTGGTACTGTTGTATTTTTCAGTATTGAGACTTGTTTGGATGATTTCCCAGATATGTATCTTGTATCATTCCATATATATACATATGTTCTCCAGTTTGTTGATTTAGTATTCCACTTTTTATTATTGTTGTTCATTTACTTCTTCTACTATTGCATGTTTATTACTTTCGCTGTGTACTTTTCCAATGAGGGCATAGTTTCCTCACTAACACACCTATGGCCCTCACTGATAGTCGGCAGCCTTTGGCATTTGGGGAAATGCACTTGAGGCCATGTGACCAACCGGGTATGGGGTGCCTCAGGGTGGCTTCCTGAACTGGGATGTTACACCTAGCATTACCCAAGAAGGTGGAATTATTTTGCAGGTGGAAAAGGAACTTCAACAGAGCATCTACCTATAGTTAATGATATAGAAATTCATGAAAATGAAGGGGACAACATGTACATATATTTGGTTTGACATACAAGTCAATAAACTATGAGTGGAATCTTTTTCAAGAAAAGTGTGTGGTGCAAGGGAAAGACGGTGACACTTTCCATCGACAGTGAGTCAGAGAAAGTGGAATAGGGGATGAGCATTGGGAATGCAGTGAGAAGACCCTAGATCGTGTAAAGGATGTGAGCTTTGGTATAGAGGCTCTAGGTCAAACATTGTACTCATTATTAGCTGTGAGCCTTAGTGAATTTGGTACATCCTCACATTGTCATTGTATGCACCTTGGACGTTATCTCATGAGGGTGAATCATGAAAAAATCATTGTGTCTTGTGCATGATTTCATATGTTCTTATATATTTCTATTAGAGGAATATAGAAATGATTTTTTTCTAAAAAGGAAACAAGATACAAATGGGAGATAGTGTTAATATGTCATACCCTGATTCATCCACCCCCCTCCTAGGGTATTCGGCCAAGTGGACCCAACACACCCGAAGTCACAAATCCAAATGACAAAACAGCCCGACCAATGAATCCCAAAGGACCACCTCTCATGAATGGGAAGAAACATATAGATATATAGTATTGGTCTCCACATTACTTATAATTCCTCTAATATTGTTAGATATTATATCAAAACAACCAAAATAATGGTTTTCAACAAAGAGGTGTGATTCCACAAACCATAAAGACCAAACATAGTGAAATCTTGAAAACATGTAGACAATGAAAAAGTCACCCTACTATTTACAATTAATTTAAAATGTTGAGACCAGTTTCATCCACTTTATATTAAAAATAGGACTCTATAATAAACTACATTTGTAGGATATCCAAAGGGAACACGCAAAACACCATGCTGGAAAAGCAGCGTAGGAGTCATGAATTATTAATAAATGACATGGTTCTAACCACTAGGTCACGACCACCATGTGAGGGTTCCTAAATAAAACTTCTTTGAATATTATTTCTTGGTAATCGTAGGTTCTTCTAATGTAAAACTCTAAAAATCCATGAACTATAAAGAAATGAGAATTAATAAGGCATGAAAACTCAAATAACAAATAAACAAGATCAAAGTCCTTTTCATCCATTATACACAAAGGAAATAGATATGGAAATGATTAGACAGACCCTAATCAAAATAGAAAGACCCCAAATGAGAATGATTATAATGAAACATTTATCTTCCAACTCTCCAATGGAAGAGACAACACTGAAACCTGGAGAAAATCAATCAATGACTGAGACTTCCACATCTTATGATACCTCACCATCTCACAAATCCTATAAATATTTCCAGAATTATTATTCATGTTGTATATCTTTATAGATTCCAGTCATGAAGATCAAATATGCATGAACTCCCCACATTGAAAATACACCAATGACTTCCACTTAAATGGAACAAGAGTATAATGTAGTGAATATGGATTCCCATAGAAAACAACCCCTATTTTTCATGCTTTCTAACAAGATCATATTTAACAACTCTAGGAGGAATTTAGGAATCCACTGTCAGATGTTTTCCAGGTAGTATTCCATAACTAAGTAGTCTTTGTAAGCCACATCCATAATGGTTTTAAAGATATAATTATCCATGGATAAAATATATTATGAATATGGTCCAATAATAATTAACCATTTTTTCATTGAATCGTCACCAAAAAAAACTCTAGAGATAAAGGAACCAATCTATTGAAACCTTCAATACAGGAATTGGCATACTGATCACCCTATAAGATTTCCAAAAATATCATTGTAATATTGACTCTCTCTTGTCTAGAATAAATCCAATGAATACAGGTATCCTTGATGCATTCCAAGAGAATGCCTCAAATATTTGGGTATGAATTCGGTGTTTGCACAACTCTAATTCCAAGCCTTCGAACAATATAGTGGTGCACCTCATACTAGAGGTTTTAGGAGTGTGAAGAAAGTCAAAGATATAATCAACCTTGGTGAGATACAAAATCATGCCACGAAATCCCTTATCACCATATAATTATAGAGTATAAAATTACAATAAATCTTTTGCAAGATCCACAATAATTTAATAACATGGCTCTACCACTTCATAATGATTTTGGAGAGAGTCAGAGACCAGAAATAAAACTAATGTAACACTATAAAAACTACACAATGAATTATCTCGTTGACATGACAAGTCATTCTAGTGGGGATCACTCTTAAAAAACATGGAACAAATTACCCAATAAAACAGATATTAAGAGATATCAACATAAGGAAAAACATTAAACAAATAACCCAATTAAAAAACAAAAAACATTCCACACAAGGAAATCAATTCTAAAAGTATTTAAACTAAGGTAAAAAAACACCCTTAAAAAACATTTGATTCATTTAACACCAAAAAACAAATGAAATTTGAAATGACACAATCCTAAAATCAGTTCCCTATTCTCAAACCAATTTTTTCATATCTGAATTTTATCACAAAAACACCCAAACTCACCCTAAACACTTCAAGAGCTCCATCTCCCACGATCCAAAAAAACGTTTTTATTTGAAAACCAACACAACCAAATATAATTTTATAGAGTTTAGAGACAATTCACCCCAAATAAACTAATGAAACCAAAAAACAAAATATTTTTAAAATAACCTCAAATACCATGGAATAAAAAATTTCGTTTAAAAAGCATTCAAAATATGGAAAACATGACATAAGTATCCATAAAAAATCCCAATGAAACTAAATAATGTCTAAAACCTAGAATGGAAGTACAAAAAACTGAAATTCTAGCCTATATCCACTGTACATGGTTTTGATATATATATTTTCAAAAAGTTCATAACCCATGGGTGTGTTACTAATAGTTTTTGAAAAATGTTTTTTGTTAACATCAAATGGTTTGGAAGACCATAGTTTCCTTAACCATCCACCCACCTAAAATCCTTCATATTTTCACTCAAAAAAATAATAATTTATTAGAATGTCTGCAGAAATATCACTACAAATCAAGTATTATCACCCTACAACATTATTTTTCAATAAATAACCATTTTATCCTCATAAAAAACTCCAGACCACCCATGGAAACTCATGTCCTAACATAAGGAAGAGTATTCCAAGTACCACCCCAGACGTACCACTTGAGTAATGACAATTCTATCTCTTTTAAACCACTTCCCCCAAAATAATGAGAAGGTAAATCTCAATAACCAAGGCCCCTTCCCAAGAAAATAGATTACAATTATAGAATTTTTTAATGAATCGACCTGGGATTCCATCCAAACTGGCTGCCGAACTGGCCATCTATATATCAGATGAGTATGCACAATCCCACAAGGTTGACCCCAAGTGTAAAGGGTATCCAATATATATATCTGAGATGGTGTCACCCTCAATGTCCAATTAATAAATAATATCAATAAATATAAATAAATACTCAAATAAAAGACAATAATAAACCCATATAATACTTATATATTTGATATAGAACAACAACTATGATAAAATAAAAAATATTGAAGACCACAAAGGATAAAATATAATTGAGGAAAATAGTTTCACAAACTGAATGTCTGATCACCATATCCTAATGACACTAACTTCCCCACCTGAATCCCAAAAACCACTAAAATTCATAGAATACTACCCTATATCCAACATGAAATAGAATAATTTCAAATATATATATATATATAAGGTTTGAAGACTACTTATCCACAAATGAGAGTTTGTAAGATTTGAGATGATGCTGGTAGGACCCCAATGTGAGACCATATAAATCCTTTTATAAAAGCAACCATATTCACAAGTTTAGAAATAATATGAAAAAATGGTTTCATTATCCTTTCTATAATATAATTACTTTATAACATGTAACATGGACCTTCATAAAACCCGACTGTTATAAAGAATGACACAATGAATTTTTTCCAAAAAAGCATACCAATTTCGAGTGCCGACCATTTATATTTAAAACAAACACACATAGAAAAACATTAATCCCACACATGATTTAAAGACATTTCAATATTATATGTCTTGGATTATAACATTAAAAACATTTCCCCTTTTTACATTAAATGTTTTTATACACCCAGTATAGAGGTATACCTTGAAGAAGTGAAACTAAATCACAGCCATAAAAGATCATAAATAGTTATCATAAAATATACATAACCAAAAAAGTCAACGACATGACTAAACCATAAAATGTTCACCACATCAAACAATTCCATCGAAAAATAAGAAACACACATTCCAAAATATAAACGAAAAAAAAAGTGATGACATTGGATTCATATCATGAGGAAACATGGCATGTACTATAGAGAAAACACAATACATGAGAGAAATGAGGATCTAACTACATTTCTGTAATACAATAACACAAAACTATCAACTAAACATCCCTCTAGTAACATCATCCGTGAAAACCCACTAGCCATCGTGTGACTTCCCACCTGGGATGAATAGACATTGTGAAATTTTAACTAGATGTATTCATGTCTCACTACATCCCACTTAATCTTGTTATCCCTATGGAATTATAAACATATATTGGAAATGATTAAACAACATAACCTTATGAAAATAACAAATACCCATTAGATAATAGTGTAATCTCATACATCCCACCTCACACATCCCTCAAAAATAAACGCAACACACGAGCACATCCCGAATCTCATCATGATCATCCATCACATGGAAAACATATATAATAAAAACAAACAAGAGAGATCAACAAAAATAAAAATAATTTCACATCAAAAGTTCCAAAGGAGAATTTGTTTATATAATACATCTGTGGAAATACCTTTATAATATTTATTAGGAATTAAAAAAACAAAATATTGAATAAGAGTAAAAAACAAAACAATAAGAAAATAAATGGAAACACATTCTTAATTAATAAAAAAATAACTAATTATGATTAGAAAACAAACTTTTTAAAACCAAAACAGTTTACCAAATATGTAACACCACTTTGACCATACCCTAATGAATAAGTGTATTTCATGATAAACACTACAAAAAATAGTAAGTCATCGGAAACTTTTTAGAGGGGGTTCTACACAACCCCCTCTAAATTCATTTTATAGGGGTTTATGCACAACCACCATTAATCATAGAATGCATGACTAGGGGGGTCGCAACACCAAAAATTATTTTTCATTATTTTCTTGATATCTGGTTTGATTTTATAGGCGGATTTAAAAACACCTCTTATAATTTAAAACCTATTGAAGTTACATGTTTACTAGGATTTTAGAGGTAATATATATATATATAGGTTTTTTATTGGATGATATATATATCATGGTTTTTTTAAATTAAATAGTGGGATTTTATGAGTCACCGATAATCCATTAGTTTACAGGGGTTTTAAACCTCTTCTAGTTTAATACATTTTAGGATTTTTGAACCCCTTCTAAATTAACACATAACCAGTGGTTTTGAAGCCCCTATAATTTATAAAATTCTAGGGGGTTGTGATCCCCCTATTCTTTATAACATTAAATGAGATTTTCAACCCCTACATGTAATTCCATAAAACTCTAAAGTAATAACATTTGTATTTAATTGTTTGTATGACATGAAATAACAAGCATGGAAGGTAATATAAAATCCAAATACTTTAAAATATTTTTACTTGTATATATAAAATGAATCTATGGTATATCTTGAAATTCACTTAATAATGGGTTTCATGTTTCACACACAACAATGAGTTTTTTTGCTGACATTTACTACAAGCAATATTGATTTCAACTGAACCAAAATATTTTACTAAAATAACATTATTTAATATAATAAGTCATAACCTCGCCATTAAATTAGCAGCTAAAAATAATAATCAATAAATTATATATATATATATATATACATTATATGTCCAGTGAAATATTTTTAAATTAACCCAATATATTTAAAAATCATAATATACGAATGAAAAAAATATTACATAGAAAACCTATATTTTTATTAAATAACTTTTCCCCCATTTAATGGAAAACATATTTAAAATATATTTTTCAAAATTTGATATATATTATATGTCCAAATAAAATTCATTTTGTATAGTGGAACAAAAAAATTTGTTTGCATAACTGATTTTTATTTTTATGATATGTTTCATTCTGTGATGAGTAGTGAAAAATACTGAATTTTAATTGAAAACTACTTTTCATCTAATCAATTTATATTGTTAAATTAATATTTAAATTGTTTTTAAAGTCATATTTTCTGTACTATTAAAAATAATAATATAATTTCGGTCATTTGAATCAATTTCGCACTGAAATTGCATATAAACACATCTCAAAATATTTGACCATTTTTTCCTTAAAAACCTGCTTTTTTGTCTTGTCTATGGGATTATATTTTAATTAATTTCCGATAATTATGTGATTGGAATTTTCGAAAATAATTCCATATTTGGAATCAAAATAATATATAATTTATAATAATATAAACATATTTTTTCAGAAAAAAATTCTTTTGAATGTGATTAAAATTAATTACAGTGATGAAGTGGAAAATTAACATAACAAGGGACTACACCTTAAACATAAGGGCCCAAATAACCTAGAAAATTTTTAAAAAGAAACTTTAATTGGTATATTTACTCCATTTCCTCCATTTTATAATATTTGGTTCATTATTGTATGCACCTGATGTAAGTGAGACCTCTCAATAGTGTTAATCTTTTTATATTTACAAGAATGCCACACCTCATCCACTATAAAAAAGTACTCACCCCTCCCACTAAATTAGATATATAAATATTATTATATCACCTAAAAACATCTCCAATAATCTCCTAAAATACCTCCCCTCAACCTATGAGTCTCAATTTGTTCATAAATCCATCCAAGGAATCCTTTTGATTCAAACAAAAAGTAGTCTCCAAAATAAGTGTTGACATCCTTCCTCTAGATTTTTTTTATTTTCATTATCTTCCCCATAAATTATTTTTAATAAATTATTAAATAAATATTTCAGTATCCTAAATATACTGATATATTTTTATATTGATGGTTTTACCTACAATTATGAAAACTTCCATCTAATGGGTATAGAACGTAGCATTTATGTGTACATGAGACAATTATCTAGAAAAATGACGATTGTTCGTTCTAACTTTATCACATATCATGGTGGAAGTAATGATGTAAAAACTCTTTATATATTATATAAATTTATATCATATTTATAATTTATTAATTTATGTTTAATTTTTATATATCATATACATTCATGAGTTCAATTTTCATGGAATATTGAAACATTGGTTATAGAAATATAAATAACCGGCTCCCTAAAGCGGTCTGATTCATTCAGGCTATGCATGGAATGTATTAAGGAATGATTTTAACAAAAAATATTTCACATATAATACATAAATATGATAATATAATTTTATTTTAAATATATATAATTTACATTTAATTCATTTAAATATGTTAAATAAATAGAAGTACCATTTATTCATATATATGACATATCATCTCTATGTACAGTGCATTTAATTTTTCTCCAAAACTTATTCATTATATGAAATACATATATATATATATATATAATAATTTAATCATGGTTTAAATTATATAGATTATTAAATTATGATATAAGTAATTGGAAAATCTTGTAGAAAGTAAAAATATACTTGAAAAACTCGACAATTATCACCTAAAATAGTGAAAATAATGAATGATTATAAACAAATACGTAATAAGATATAATAAAAAGATTATATATGATATTATAAATTTGTGAATGGGTTTGGTATAAACTAAAAAAATTATCTAAACAAATATAAAGTATGTTAAAGGTCATTTACAAGAAAAGTAAACATACAGTATATGATTTTCATCTTAATTTTTTACATCAGTGAGCTAAATGTCATTTTTACTGTTGAATTATTTTGTGTGCTGTCTCTACTGGAAATTTTGAAATATTATATAATGAATTATTTTATCTTCATGTTTTTTAGTTTCAATTTGAATTATTTATTCTATTTATATTTCAGTTAAATGTAACAATGTGGTAATAAATTTAATAACCCAATTTATTTTCCCTGGTATATATTACATCTTCGTTGTAGTGAATGTTCAAAGAATATATGTGTAATTATTTATTATTATATATTTTATCTTTAAATTTTTTTTATGAGGATTTATATTTGAAACACATATTATATTCATTTATTGATGATGAAATCAATGTTATGGTCTTTTCAATTAGTAACCTCACAATCTCATTTTAGTCAGGATTTTTTATATATGAGTTTCCATCAATGGAAACTATTGAATAATTAATTAATGAAATAAATAAATTAATTCACTTATGGTTATTGATTACATTTTTCATTTAATGGTACCATATTCCAAATCCTTGGTAATGAAATTGTTTTACAAAATTATTTTTAGGAAAATCTTACTTTATTTATCACATTAGTCGAAGAACTAATTTTTTTTCTAAAAACCATGTTTCATAAATAAATTGTAAAAAATGATCTCAAAAATTTCAAAATTATTTAATAATTTAAGTTTTCCATTATTAGAAAAATATTTTATTTTTAAAAGTGATTTCAAAAGAAAATATTTTTCGAATTTTTTTCCAATTAAAATGTTTATTTTCTTCATGTATGTTTTCAAAATATATTTTTATAGTGTTTCAATTATCAATTACTAAAAGTCGTTATTTTAGCTGCACTTGGGATAGGTTTTATGGACAACATCTTTATTATTCCTCTAGTTTTTTATGTTTTTATTAACCAATTATACTATTTATATTCACTTTCATGATTCCTTTTTTCCCTTAACATATTAAATATCCTATGACCATTGAACATTGAATTTCCACTAACTATACAAATTATTTATTATTGATATTTTTATTTCCTAAACAATATATAATTTTTATATATGGTGTTTAATATAATGGTTATTTGAGAATCTGTGGAAATATGGATAAATATATATTCATTTTTAAATTTGGAAATTTGATCAGGAACATTGTTCATTAACTAAATTGATTGTTTCACTATAAGAGGAAGTATTTGGACATGAACTATATAGGTTGGGGACCAGATAAAGAAATCCATATGGGTTGGAGTCTATTTAGTGAAATTACTATGGCTTTTGGACCCTTTAAATTAATCCCCTTGATATTTATGAAGTCTCAAGAGATGAAATTACTTAGAGAAAAAACCCTTAGAGTCTTTTTTCCATCAGAATTGATTGGTTTCATCGCCTTGATTTAAACTGACTTGTGAAAGGTATTGATGGTATATGTTTTCATGTTACATAAACTTGAGGTCCAATAATTAAGCACTTCCATCATTTATATTTTGATATATATAATTCAAGGGAATTTCTCTTTGACATTATCTATGGATGAATTGTCCTCTCATTTAATTAATATTATGGAATGTTTGTTTAGATATAACCTTTACCTATTGTCTATTCATAATGATTAATTATTTCTTACTTTTTACATTACCCATAATGAGAAATCTATTTTACCCTTATTATTTTTCTTTTTCACATATTCCTTGTGTTGTACTAAAAAAGATACGAAAGACTATGTGAGATGGAATAAATTTTTTATCCTTGAAATGAAAAAAACGGTTTTAATTATTTAAATTATTTAAATAAAATACTCTTTCATGTAATTTTTTTTACCAAAAATACTAAACAAAATTCCATTAATAATATATTAACATATATATCATTCAAATGTAATGATATCATGATACCAGCTTTGGGATTTTTGGGACTGGGTCACTACAATTATTTTTTGAGTTAGGATTAGTTGAAACCATTGGAAAAATATTTTGGAAAACATGGATTATAGAAATATAACCACAAGTTAGAATTTGTGGATATGTATAGAAAAACATCCTAGAATCTCCTAAAGGTTTGAATTATGAGGGTATTCAAAGAAACACGTCCCAATCGGAATACTACATGTAGATGTGGTTTTGACATAGATGTTCATAGGGGAAACAACTCCAACAAGGTGTGTCGGGACTAACTTAAGCATAACCTATTACATGACCACATTCATTTCTATACACATGCTTTTGAAACTCCAAGGGGAGAAACATCGGATAATTCATTTTTTCAGTAAAAACCATTAAGGCGGATTTTAAGAGATAATGACAATAAATTAACAAGATCAAACCATAAGGGTCCTAGATTTAAAATAATGTGTCCAAAGTAAGACATACTAAAAAAATTATATATTTTTTCTAATATAAAAATTTATTGTAACTCGATGGTGTTTAGATTTTTGAAATTCCCTATTCAAGAGGATAAAATATAAACCAAGGAAGGTCTTATGTTGAAATAAATGAATGATGTATATATGTAATGGAGTTGTACGGAAAACCCAAGTTAAAAGAATATATAATCATTAAAATTAAAGGATATACATCATATTTTTGTTGTATATTATATTAATATTTTTCATAAATGTAAAACCTTTATTCTGAGTGAAACCCATCTTGTCAAGCAATGATATCGGACTTGAATTGAAGATAAAAGTAAAACAAGTGTTTAACGTCAACCACTGACCTACAAAATTTCCTTTGTTAATATGTTATTTTTATTTTTAAACAATTAGATGAATAAATAGTAATGATGAAACATTAGTTTTACTTTTTAGGATTTTGAATTAATTTATCAACCATATTTTTGTTGCAGAATAGTAAGAGACAAATGGGAAGACATGTCGCTCTTTTATGGGCCTTATGATGCATTAGAAGTGTATTTTAGTTCTTTAGTTATCAAAGTTAATTTTTGGATGAATTATAATATTCTCAAAGAACCCAAAGATGGAATTTTATTATGAAATTAAAACATATCAATTATGTAAATCATCTTATATTCATAAGTTTTAAAATAAATAAACAACATTATGAAAAAGATCATACCTTAATTTTTTTAAACCGACGTCCTTATAAACCATCATGAATTAATGGATTTAAGGCCCTCAATCTTCCATTGATTGTTTACTTGTTTTTTATTAATGACCTAAAAGAACCATATAAATATGAACACATTCCCTCTAAGTCAATTAATCCTATTTCCAATAATTTTAACCAAAATAGAGACCCAGTTGTATGTAATTTTATTTTAACTGTTTACTTCCCATTATATATTTTTCTAGAGGGGTTTTTTCACGAACCCTTTTCTGGATGAGGGATTTGAATATAGTCAATACCAAATAATTCATTACCAAGGATGAGTTTAAATTTTGAAGATGCAATTTATTTATGGTGTGAAGAATGTGATAGCCACAAATTATAAATTATGAACATTGAATTCGATAGTGTGTATGATATGCAACACCAAGCACATAAGGGAATATAATATCTCAACACTTTAAAATATATTTAGTATTTTAAATAAAATTAATCTATGATATAGCTTGAAATTAATGTTATAATAAGTTATCATACATCGCACACAACAATGTATTTCTTCAATGACTTGCATTAAATGCAAGACTATGTTATACCGAAGAACAATACATGTTTTAAAAAATATTATTTAATATAATATGACATAACCATTTCATTAAAATAGTTATTATAAATAGTATTAAATGAAATATGTGAATATATATATATAATATATTAAATCAAATATTTTAACATTAATCTAGAATCTCTTAAAGTAAAAAATATAATAATTCACCAAATGTTACAAGAAAAAAAATATTTTCATAAAGGCACATTTTCCATCACTTAATTGAGAACCAATTTTAAATAAACAATTTTGAAATTTGATATATTTATTATGAGAAAATAAACATAATATTTGAAATGTAAATGTAATAAATATGTTAGGTTGATTTTTTGGTATTTTTTGAGAAGTTACATTGTTTTATGAGTAGTTAAAAATAATAAATTTTAATATTAAACAATTTTTTTAATTTATTTTATTTATACAGTAAAATTATATTTTCAATATGTTTTCAAATAATATTATATATTTTATAAAATAAATAATCAAATTTTGTTCATTTTAATCAATTTATCATTAAAAGTCGATATAAACACATATCAAACTATTGGAAATTTTTTACATTAACAACCCTCTTTGTTATCCGGCATGTGAGATTATATTTAAATTAATTTCATCTACTTCTATGATTTGAATTTTGGAAGATGGAACTAATATTTCAAACCATAAAAAATTATAATTTCTAAAAATTTAATCATATTTTTTTGACAAAAACATATTAGTTTAGGTGATCGAAATTAATTAAAACAA
Organism: Viscum album; assembly: GCA_963277665.1. Lineage (NCBI taxonomy): Eukaryota > Viridiplantae > Streptophyta > Magnoliopsida > Santalales > Viscaceae > Viscum > Viscum album. Next base: position 32,516,058 of record OY728163.1, read on the forward strand.
TTAAGAGAAACATTATTTTAACATGGGACTAAACCTTAATCTTAATGACAAAATGACCTAATGACATTACCAAAATCCATTCTATGGAATCATTTCTAGAATATAATCCCTTGAATATAATTGGGATCAACATTAGATGTACTTGATAATATAGAGACAATTCAATTGAGTTTACATTTGTATATGTACAAGAATTTCACTACTCCACTAAAAAAATTCAAACACCCATCTCACATTACCACAATAATTAATACCATTGGATCACCAAAAAATGATAAAATAAGATAAAAAAAATCCCAAACCTCATCCTATAATCCTCTATTTAAGAATAAGGGTATCCATGGAACCTAATTGGTGTAAACCAAAAGGGGTTACCCGAATAAGAGGTAACATCCTTCCTCAAGCTATATTATTTTCATTCTCCACACACTTAAGTATTCTATTCCATGGTTACATAACAAAATAAATCTCTTAAATACACTGATATTTTTTAATTAAGGGTCTTACCTATGCTTACACACACATCCATATAAGTGGTAATGACTTGTTTTGTTTCCAACATTTCCATTGAATGAACTATGGTAAAAAATTATTATGGGATGGATAGTAATGAACGTAACATTTGATTGTATGGCAGAATACCACCTTGTGAAATGATGAATGTTCTCTCCTCCTTTACATCATATCTTGGTGGTAATTATGATGGAAACACTATTTATATATGATATATATGTAATTTATAATGTATTTATGTTTTTTTTAATTTTTATCTAACTTATTACATCATTTGTTCTATGTTATGGGACTACGATAACTTCATTTGTTGAAGTGTGATCAAAATCCTCCTGAGAGTAATGTGATTCATTCATGCAATACATTGAATGTATTTAGGAATGATTTTAACAATCATACATGACATAGAAGACATAAATATGATTATTTAATTTTAATATACATATATATCAATTAACTTTCATGAATTTAAATATGACAATGAAATGGAACAAGTGTTCATGTATACGTATGACTTAATATCTTGGTGAATGATGTGTTTCATTTCTTACCTCCAAACATTTTGGATTCTACTAGATACACATATGATGAATATATAAGAAATTTAAATCATGGTTTACATTCCATATATGATTATAACATGATCTATATAATAGGAACAACATGTAATACACGAAAACATTCTCGAACAACTAGTCAAATAACAGATGAAATAGTGAGAATATTGAAAGATTATTAACATACGGGTAAGAATATAGTGTAAGAATATAATATATGAAATTAAAAATCTGATAATGGTTCATTTATAATTTAATAACATCATTTAAAAAACTATATAGGAGGTTAAAATTTGTTCACATGAGAAGTAATCACAAGTTAAGGGATTTTCATCTCACTTTTTTCATATTTGAGATAAATTTCATATTCACCAATTATTTTTTGTTGGGGGTGCAGATAATTTCAATATTTATATAATATATAATTAATTATTTTATCTTCATCATAAATGGATAATTAATTTGAATTATTTCTTCTAATAGGATTGAAGTTTAATGTCACTTAGTGGTAAATAATTTCATAACCCAATTTCTTTTTCTTGGGTTATATAACATCCTCATTTTCATTAATATTATATGAATATATCTATAGTCACAATATACTATCTATTTTTGCATTTAAAATATTTTATTGGGATTAAAAGTTTATGCACATTATCAATTCACTGATTTATTCTCACATCAACGTTATGGTATTTCCAATGGTTAACCTCACAATTTTATATTGTTTGGAATTGTTTAAAATTGAATTTCAATCAAAGGAAATTAATAAATAATTTTTAAATCAAAAAATAAATTTTCATCATGAATGGTTAATCTGGACCATTTACTGGTAGTAATACCATTTTTCTACTTGTTGGTACTCAACATGTTTGAAAAAATGATTTTTAGAAACCCAAATTCATTTCCCTCTTTCTTGGAAGAACCTGTTTTCTTTTAGAAGCAATTTTTTATAAAAATGTATTAAAACTTCTAAAAATTATTTATAAAACGAATTTTCACCCATTATAAAATGGTTTATTTTTTAAAATGTTTAATTATTTAATTTTATTTTTAAATGGTATCTCAAAACAAGAGGATATTTTCATCAAGAATGTTCTCAAAATATCATTTTATATTATTTATATTCATCAAGGAAAATGACCCTTTATTTTGACACCAGTTGGGATATGATGTATTGACAACATCCTTATTCTTATTCTAAATGATTTATGATATCATTGATGAAGGATAGTACTGATATTCACTACCTTGATTCTATTCAGTGCCCTTGAAATATTAAAGTTTCTATGATTATCGAACATTAAATTTCCCCTAACTATCCTTATCATTTATCATGGATATGTTTATTTTATAATATATAATGCATTACTTCATACACTACATACATTTAAATTTATTAAATTATCTTGGTAAATAATGATAAATCTGTATTTTTAAATACGGATATTTGATAAAGAACATTGTTTGTTAATTAGATTTATTGTCACACTCTATGAGGAACACTATAGGCATGTACTATATAGGTTGGGGAATGTTTATTACAAGCACTAAGGGTTGTGGATTGGTTAATGAAATCTCTACGGGTTGGGGATGTCTAAATTAAGCCCCTAAATTCATTATTAGTTTCCTAAAATGGAATTTGATGGCGACAAACACTTCAATTTTGTTTCATGTAGAATAGATTGGATTATACCCATAGATTTAAAACCTCTTTTGAAAGGGATTAAAAATTTAGGTTTTCATGTGAGTAAGAAATGATGTAAAATAATTAATCACGTCCTTCATTTTGATTCAGTTATTTATTATCCATGATATTTTCACTATGAAATTATATATTGATGAATTTTATTCCTATTAAATTGATATTATGGCATGTGTGTTATGTTATTACCTTTCCATATTGACTATTCTCATTGATTCAACATTTCATTCATAGTACCTTACAATTACTGAGCATTTGAAATCAACCTTATAATGTTTCCTTTCCAAAGGATTCCATGAAGTGTAATAATAAATATATGAAAGGATACTATAGAATGAATAAAGTTATTTTATGAGAAAAAAATAAATGTTGTAATTAGTGTATTCATTTGTAATACAATACTTATATATTTAACTTCTTTACCATGACTACTAAACTATGTTATCTTTTGGGACATGATTTACTTGTATCATATAGAAACGAAACTTTAGGAAGACACTATATCCGAGCATTCTATGGTTAGGTGACTAAACTCTAATTCAGGAAATTAAAATTGGTTCATGGACTGTCATTAATCCCTTTGATTATAGGTGGTCTTTAACACCCTCCAAGTTTTTATTTATGTTTTAAAATTTTTGTTGTATAAATTCAAATATTATAATATATATGTATCATGTTTATGTGTGTTTCTATATATATATATATATATATTACATAAACACATTTCACAAAACGTCTAATGCATTATAATCATATATATATATATATAATGTAATTATATAAAAATTGTCAATAAATTCTTATAAATATAAAAAAGATTTATACATATATAAAATATTAGTATATATAATATAAATGTAATTATAAATATATTTATTTAAATATATTATGTTCATACATGGTTTTATAAATAATATACATTTATATTATAACTTATATGATATGTGTATTACATTTTTTACATTTTTATTGTATATTTAAAAATAAATAATTTTAAATATATTATCTATAAAAATCTATAAAATATAGACAGAATTAAATATAAATATAATTATAATTATTATATAATTATTATATATATTATATTATAAATTATTTAATATATATATATTATATAATGATTTTACATATATTGTGGTATACTATATAAGTTGTAAATTTATTTAATAAATATATATATCAATTAGTTATAATATATATTTTCAATTATATTAATGTATTTTTTTATCTGTATATATAAATGTCAGTACATGATAAAATATAGATGTATATAATTACCTAAATAAGTATATAATATAAATAAGTAATATAAATCATAAAATATTTAAATTAATTGTTCCTACAAAACGAACTTTAAATTTTTATAGATAAAAAAACTGTGTAATAATAATAAAAACTAATAATATTAGTATTAAACGCATATATAAATATAAAAAAATTTTATAAATATAAATATTATAATAATATTATATCTATAAATATTATATATATACATAAATACACACACAAATAACTATTAATGTATTTATAAATATATTTATAAATATTTATTTTGATATGTAAATATAATTATTTAAATATATTATATATACAAAGGTATAATAAATAAATAATTATATATATATATTATAAAAAAATATATATTAAACATAAACATATATATTAAATACAAATATATATTATATTTATATTTTATAATCAAATATATTATATACACAAAAATACATACATATATAGATATTAAATAATATTTTTTAATGTAAATAAATATGAATTATTGTATATAATATATTAAAGAAAAAATGGAAGATTGGATTAGATGTTCGCTTTATTTTATGATGCTATAAGCTTCGAATAACATTGGTGGTGGATTTTTGTCTCTTTTGTAAAGAAATGGAGAGATATGAATGCTTTCTGTGCGTTAGGTGGAGGGGGTTTCGAGGGACCTGAACGAAGTGCTTAGGGGGTGTCCAAGTGAGGGTGTGTATGGGTTATCAAGGTCCCATGGGGTATTAATGGGGTTTTCAAGGGGGCATTTGGGTTTTTATGGACCCATTGATAATGACACTGAGGGGTGTCTAGGTTGTCAAGTGGTCTAAGATGATTGTATAAGATAATTCTCCATGGTAGGGGGTTTGGGTTGTCAGGGGGTCTGGGAGGTTGTCCTTGAGGTTGTTTATAGGGGGTGTATGAGTTGTATGGGTCTTTAGGTGGTTTTTCCAGGGGGTTTGTGTTAAAAGTGTCTCAAGGTCGTCTGGTTTGTCCAAGGGTGGGTCTAAAAAATAAAAAATATAACAAAAAGGGATCTGTTGGGTGACGTTAACAAATAACCTCCCTGAAATATAGTGGTGAAAACTGAACTAAGGGTGGTTTTAAAAACCCCTAACTTGAGGATTAAATTAATGGTGGTTGAAGCCACACCTAACCCATATTTTGGTTGTGAATTTAGTTAAAGAATATATGGGGTTAACACGCCCTCTAATTTAACCACCATTAATCTGACATCAATTTTACCATCACTAACCCATAACCACCCAAAAACAATTTAGGTGACCACTTTAATGACTATTATGGGTAACCCCAACTAATGTGTTTAGAGGGGGTTATAACCCCCTCTACGTGAAAAACCCCCCTCTAATCGAACTTTGTTTTTGAAGTGTAAATCCCTGTTTGGAATTTTATTAGCCACAAAGATGCATGGAGTAGAAATTCAAAAACAAATTTAATAACACAAGACAATTCACCTATCTTTCCCAAAGAAAATAACTACCCATCCATGTAAAACATTAAAAAATAAAAACATGATATCATATACATCATTAAATTAAATCTGAGATTTATTTAAAGTATCATGAACTGAAGGGGATCTAAAATAAAAGAAATGAACTGGAAACACCTACCTCATGTTGTGGAATTTTGTCTTCATTGATGAAATACAACCGAAGGGAACTTGTACTAGGCCTCAAAAAAAATTAAAAATAAAAATCTCTTTTTTCGACAAAGACTACGAATTAAAATTATCCATGAATCACCCCTAGGGTCAGTGTAGTTAGAGAAAAATTAATGAAACTAGAGTATAAGGGAAGAGAAGATCATTCAACATGTTCTAGATGAAAAAATAAAAATTAAACACCTAAAAACCACCAATAACTAGTTTGGAGTAGGATAAAACCCCATTGTGATGTGTTTTGGATGAATAAATCAATTTATCTGGATTGGGATAGAATATCCAATTAAAAACGAATTAAAAAGAAAAAATAACTTTCCTGAAGTGGGTTGGAAGGTTTACAAAGAAAATTTAAATAACCATGCACAAACCATGCACATAACCACTCTTAAGGGCTTTAAGAGGATGCACACTTATGATGCATGGTTAAAATAAACTCCCACCAACCATGTGACTAAAATATAGTCCCTAAAGTTCCATATTTTCAGTACAGAATTCTGTGATCATGAGGGGGGAAGCCACCAATAAATTACTTCTACATAATGGTGACAGAAGGGGTATCTTGGTATATTTTAGGATTGAGATATTTATTAAAAAAACAATTATTTTGAAAGAAAACAATTTTTAATTCTGTAATACAAGTATATATGGTTATAAAATATATTTCATTTTGTTATATGTTATCTCTTAATTTTTCAAACCATCATGAAAACAACATCTTGATTTTTATTATTTGAGAAAATCAATCGATTTTTACGTGGTTGAGAAAAGAGGTCAACCTAAATTCATTAGAGATAACACCACCTGATTCAATAAAACTATTCATTTAAACTATATCATTAAGTTATCTAACAATTAATATATAATATTTATAATCGTATACATATCCTATAAATATTCTATATATAAATCATTTTCAAAAACATTTCCTCTTAGTGTCATGTAGTCTTTTAATATTATAACAACAAAAAACCATTAAATAGTTATGATTTGGTTTATTATGCTTTAATTATTTATATCAAGTCAACAAATTTATATTTTTTGGAATCTTATTTATGATAAGAAACATATTAAATAATGTATCTCCCTAAAAAACTAATGTGTGACATAAAATAGATGCAATAGAATTAATAATTTCCCTTAATCTTTTATGATTTCTATAAACTACACTATTAAGTTGAGATGTATATGGATTCATGACTTAATATATAATACAAAGGGATTCGAAAAACAAAAGAATAAAATTTTATAGATACCCATAATTTTTATACATATGTATTACATCTTATTACATGGATATTCATTACATAACATTATGATCAATTTCTGAACTATAATGGATTATCTTCTTTAGAAACATGGATATGTAAAAAACTAGATCATAAATGATATAAACTATCTCCAACACTGTTCTTCAAATCTATAACCCCTATTAGTCATATCTTACTTCAGAAATCATTATAAAATTGGAAAAAAAGTTTATGAAAGGTTGGTCTCGACTGATTGGTAAGGGTAAACAATGGAGATATCAATGATCATTTAAATATAACATGAACATAATGGAATGATAACAAATGGTTACCATTTTAAATCCATACTCTATATATCATATATCATAATATTGGTTAATGAAATAAATAATAGATGTTCATAAGTTAGGAATCGTAATGGAATCAAAAAACATGATCCATGAGATTATAACATTGGCATAAAACATAGTTTTTTGGAATTAATGTAATAAAGGAAAATAATTTTCTTATTATTGAAGGCTTAGTTCCTAGACTATAATAGTGTATTGGGATAAATATTCATTTTATTTTATTAGTGTAGGTTAACTCTCAATGAAATCAAATTATACATAGTCCCATACTGAAAACGTTTTACTCCTAATTTCAATCCTCTTTATCTCATGACATATTCATATTTATCCACTACATTGGAAGGTTATATAATTTTTGTCCCAAATTCTCAAAATAGTAATAATACATATGTGCTCGAGAAGATCATAAAATATTTATCACAATATTCCCCATGAAAATAAAATATATTTCATAATTATTTCAGCAAAGCATAACCCTAGAAAATAAATGGGTTTTATAATTATTTCATCATATCATCATAATATAACCTATGACAAGAAATTGTTTTAACAAAATTATTATCAATATAATAATAATCCATCCAAAACAAAAATGTAGGATACAATTGTTTCATATATCTAGTAAAACATGATTAACATTAAAGGATGTCATCATAGATGACAAATACACTTAAAAGAAAACCTAGAATATTTCTTGAGGAAAATACCCTTTTAAAATATAAATTCATTTTTTATTAAATGATATTTTCCAAAATAAAAAATAAATCATTTTCTTTGGAAAGAACCTTGAAAAAATATATAGTAATCATCAATTCATCGAGTGTTCGTGATGACATAAAATACCATCATGCCATATTAGTTAAAAGAAAAAATTCTTTTAAAACCATTTTAAAAATTAAAAGAGTACCTAATTCGAAAATTATAAGAATATATCTTTTAAAATAAATTTAAAAAATTCTATAATTGGAAAAATAAATTATGAATTCATATTATAATACTAAAACTTTTGAAAAAAGTTTAAGAAAATATCAATATGTAAGAAAATTATTTTTACCAAAAAAAAATAATGTTGTTTTTATTTTAAAAAAATATTTTGGTTTATTGAGTACATAAAAGGAGGAAAATGAATTTTAAAAATGTAATATCCATATATAATTTTTTAATGAAAACTCTTGAGTCTAAATATATTTATATTTTTATAATTCTTATTCGAAATGATAATTGTAAACAGTCCCAACAAAGAATGTGAGTGAAACCACAAACAATTACTTCAAATTTGATTTACATAAAAATCCCATCAATATCATCTATAATAAATTAAAATTTATTATAAAAATATACTAAATTAATTTAAATTTTTATACAATCATATATGATACACTTATAACATTTTAATTCTCTCTTATAAATAATTCCTTATCAAAATCATTTCCTATAGGTGTTAACTTTTTGGTTTGTCATGAGAATTTTTGTTTGGTTATTCTGGTGCCTGTAATTTTATTATAGTGAAATAAAATCCATAATGTTAATAACGATATATATAACATATATATTTAGTATATATATTTATTTGGAGTAATCCATAAAATATAGATATTGAATAATGAATTACAATATTCATGGATATGGTATGTCATACGTATGGATGATCGATGTTTTACTTTTCAACAGATGAAACTAAAAATATATATATTTAAACACAAATTAGAAAAAATCATTATTATATTACATGTATCATATATATTCACTAAATCTACCTTTGTTACCAACTACTTAAAAAAGAGAAAACAAATCACATCACTTCAGGGAGGTAGTAGTGCACATGAACACATGAGCAATTCTATCATTTTCCCACGAATTGGAAGGTATGAAGAGAGAGAAGATATTATTATTCCATAATTATTACATATTCATAAATAACATATACAAATATTTAACCCATCACAATAACCCTCCCTGATATATGGTTCTGGAAACTTATTTATATTGCTATGGGGAGGTGGGAGTCCACTTGTACGCACAAGCAATACATTCACATCCCATTTGATAAAATGGAGGGTGGATAAAGGAGGTATAATGAACATAATAACAATTAATAATGTTCAGTATTTCTTATTTATTATTTTATACTGAATAACATATATTCTGAATAACTTGAAGAAGAAAGGATTTGAAAGATGCCGGGTAAGATGATTGCTTCTTCTTATGTTATCCTCCCTTAGATCAAATATAATGGGACATCAGAATGATAATTTAAAAATACAAAAAAACTATTTTTATTTTCAAGGGAATTGGAGAAGAAATATTGGTAGTTTTTGGTTGATCTAGAAGGATAATAGCGGTGTAAATAAGGGGAATAGGGGTTGTCCTTTTTTAATATTGTAAAGAGACAAACATGGAATTTCTTTAATGATTAAAATAAAATAAATTCATTATCAATAAAGATGTTTCAAAAAACTAATTAAAATAAAATTAAGACCAGGTAGAAATATCATCATATAATGAAATTTGTACTATTTTTGGGTCATTTTTGGCCTTATCTATTAGATTAACACCTTAATTATCCATTTTAATCCTTTAACACAATATAAAATATTTCACTAGTAATTGGTTATAATTTTATACATAATGTTACCGTATTCATAAAAATGGAAAATGTATAAAATTACTGACCGCATCATTTCCAACTTTTTTGATTCCATGTTTTTTAATTGTTTTAAATAATTTTAAAAATATATTACTTTAATAAAATATCAATACTTTCATTTTTTATAGTACTCATTTAATTTGACATTAAATACATCAAGAAAAATATTAATTTTGATCATAATCATATAAAAAATTAATAACATCTTAAATTTACGTAAAAAATAATGTATTCAAATAATTCATCCTTATTATATTACATTAAATATTTTTAAATTCATTTATTTAATATTTATATTAATTGAATAAGAACTATGTCGACATTAGGTAAGAATTTTATGTAATCATGACATTAAAAAATTAAAAATAAATTACCCTGATAAATAAAAATTAGTTATGTTAAACTCAAACTTGTATAACAATTAATATAATATTCTTATCCCAATTCAAAAAATAAAATAAATTAAAATCATGATAGTGACACTTTGTAATTTTACTGACATAAAAACATATAATTATCATCACCAAAATAATATTCGAATATAATAACCTATATTCTATATATTTATATATATTTAGGAACCCCACTAATAAAAAGGGATAAATTCTAGTGTTATATAAATTTTAAGATATTAGCCCATTATTTTAACCATGATTTATATATTTCACCCTTCACATGGTAACAAATAGTTACTATGGTAATACACATAATGAAAATGAATAAAAGCTAACTATTTACCAAAATTTATCCTCATGATTCCAAATATATAATCATTTTATCAATATTAATTTTCAATAATTTTAGGAAATTCATTTTAAAATAAGAATGAAAAACATAATGAAAAAACCTTTTACAAAAATACATTTTTATGAATAAAACAAGATTTATTTTTATACAATGCCAAGAAGAAATATTTTATGAATGTAAAAACATATTATTAAGAATATAATATATAAATTACAAGACATTTATTCAATAATATATATTAATTTAATTTATTAATATACCGAATTATGTTGTGTGATTAAACAATAATTTTTTACAAGGACACCTCTTTTAAATTGAAATGATTTAATTTTTATTTATAATATATAAATAACTAATGTATTTATTTTTTTACATGTGTATAAATGAAATATTTATAATTTAGTTGTTCCTATTCTTACCCTCGAATTTAACATCTAGTTTATAACAATATAATGGTTCATTTAGACTCATGGATGCATCTATGAGATCTTATTGATGAAATTAAATTTATTTAAATAAAAATAAACTATAGATTCTCATGTTGTTACAAATATTATCCTTATCCCGCAGATCTATATCATTTACATATTATTTCAAATTGGTTTTAAAATTTATTTTTATAATGAAATAATTTATATATGACATCATATTTTTCTAGAAAAACATAAACTAGAAATTTATACCAAAATAATGAATGAATGGAATAAAGTACTTATAATTCCATGTTGTGGGTATACCATGAAAATCACATACATCATCATGTATTAATTTCAAAAATTTACTTTTCTTTTTTTAAATTCATGAATGGTTTCTTAACATTTTTTTTCATGAATTTAATAAATTAATGAATATTTTTATCTATACAAGGTAATAATTAATTTTTTATCTAACTAATTTTTTTTCAACTCATGGTGAAAAATTAATAGAGATGGTGGAGGAATGGAAGATGGAAATTGAGACCATAAACCATGGTTGGTCTGATGTAGTAGAGACTAAGGATGTCCTCACATAAAAATAGAAAAAACCCCAAATGTACAAGAAATTATGGAGTAAATATTTAACTCCTCTAGTTGTTCTTCATTGTAAGGTAAGAAATTTGTTCTCTAGTTTCTCACAAGAAAGTTGACCAGGATTTGTACACCATGTTGAATCATGAATCTATAATCCCTTATTGAATATATAACTCCATAATGTACTAGAGAGAAGGCAAATAATAACTTAATAAGAAAGACATAATCCAATTTAATCACTAAAAGGAAAAAATTGTTTCACGATCGAAGAGATAAACATGTCAATAAATCCTAAGATTCTATAAATGTGGATTTTCCTTTACTATAAATTGAAGTTAAATCCATAGTGACTTAACCTTTCGGATAAATAATATTACATTCCACATGAATTATCCCTTTAAAAGAAGATCCATTAGTGTTGTCTTTGTGCACCTTGAATGGATCATTCCATCTCACATAATGCATGAAATTCCTCCTTATGGATAGGATCCTCATTTGTGTGGAAATATTGAAATGATTCAAATAAAATGAGGCAATGAGAGGTTCAAAAAAATATGATACAATAATTTACCTAATACAATAATTTATACTTGTGTTAATCATGGAAATGTCTTAATCCGTTATAGTTATTCTCATTGTGCACCTCCTAGAACAACCTAAACAATTCTGTTAATAACATATTTTAGTTATGGAATCTATGGATGCACAATTATTTATATGAAAAAATGTCTCTAGTAATTATATGAACATGTTGAACTATGTATAAACACTATGGAATTCTGTAAAATTAATCCAGATATATGTTACCGAATAATAATTAGTAAAAAATTGATTGATCGATTCTACATTACGATACACACAAAAGAGAAATTTAAATTATAAGGGAATACCTATATTCTGAACTAAATAATCAACAATGATGAATCAATATCACACCTTCAAAATAAGAAAAGTTTACATGATAGAGAGATAATTTCACCAGTTTTTGATGGACATATCATTAACGCTACACTTATCATGAGTAAACATTTTATGTAACTTGATGAAGAGGATATAGTATATTATGGTGTAAGGTTAAAAATATCAATGTAATTAACAAGATATATTATAGGGGTGATATTATTTCTTTTTGTTTTTATACATTATATCTTATAAAATTCATTAGTAAACACATGATTCATTTTACATTTTTCCTTGAACAAGAAACCTTCGTAAATATATAATGATTCTTATCTAATTCACTTTAAAAAAAATTATGTATCCCCTTACAATGAAACCTCATGAATAATCTGGGATAACTCACATTTGATTCAGTATACTTCACCAAAGAAGTAATCCCTTATCAACCATATTAAGAAAACATGAGTGAGATAGATAGTATTTGTTTTAGATGAAATATACTAACATGGTGTGAACTAATATATTATCCCTAGATAATATACCACACTTGAGTTTCTTTTAATCATATAATCTTATAACTATAATACCTCCATTTTCATAGTGCAAATCCAATCATGACATGCATTTATTTTGGTGCCTACAAATTGGTTCTTATTCCCACAAACAATATAAAGAAATTTTTCAGTCCATATAATATTTATCTAGGTGCATAGAAAATAGAAAAAATATGCATTGGAATATAAATATAAACACTATTAATGAGAATTATCCTTCCACTAATGTATAAAATTCTGTTATTCTAGTTGTTGTTCCTTTATATAATCTAATGAATCTTTTAATATATGTGTAGAGACCACGTAATTATTCATTAGAAAAGGGAACCCAAATAGTCCATGGTATGATTCCTTCTATCAATATAAATCCACTACTCAATGAGTTTGTCATGTCAACATGAAACATTTTGATATATATAAACACTACTTTTTGGAAGTTGATTCTTTTCCCACATATGTTACTATAATAAATTAAGATATATTTATACTGTAGATAATTTTATTCTCCCATTGTTAAAAAATTACATTTTATCCATAATGAAATGATGAGAGATTCATCTAAATCCATATCTAGATTTTAATGGATCAACATGGAATCATGAAACTACAAAAAATTAGTTCCCACTAAGAACTTCATGGTCCATAAAAAATATGATAAGAGAAATATGAACCTATGGTTTAAGACCCCTAATATATTTAAAGGATATTAATATGTTCTTCATAAGAGATATAGTTAACCAATGAGATGAAAATGTAAATAATAGGTCTTATACCCTCTTGAAAAAACAAGGATTCTTAAAAAATTTAAGGATGAATAAATTTCCCATTCAATAATAAAATTCATGCATATCAATCTTATCTATAATGTTAAATCATATGATAATTTTTTATAAAACTTCAATAATAACTTGTAACAATCCAATTTCTACATATATATTTATAAATTAGATTAAATTTTGGATTTTTAATCGATACAAAGTCTATAAGGAGTGGGAAAATACTCTTGTTGAGGATGGTAGTGAGCACAATGTTTAATAAATTACACATGTTGAAAATATGGAATTGGGAAAATCCATTTGGTTGATTCATATTGAGAATATGGAAAGTAATATTCATTAGATATACTTTATGATGTATACCATCAATGAAGAATATCTAAAATATCTCCACAATATCATTCATTAGATAATATTAGGTTGCAATACAGAATGAACCTGGAAATCTATCTGGCCTTGGTATACTATCTTGATCTATGATTTTAATTGCTTCACGAACTTCAGATTTTCCTTGAATTGATTTATCCTATTATTATTCCTATCCTCAATAAAACTAATATTTAAATCAATGAATTGATAATTCTATTTTTTCTATATCATGAATTTTATTATAATTTATATGTCCTATATGATAATACCATAAGTCAAATGAATCCAACAAAGAAGCATAAATAGTATTTATATTTAATTTAATTAATCAATCATACAATTGGTAATTTACCATAAATATCCCACTATTGGGTAAAATAATGTTTCATACCATTTATATAATATTAATAACATATTCATTCAATAAGCTATAAGAAACCGAGTTTTTAAAACATTCAGTACATACAATATATCATTCTATGTAAGGATTTTTCTAGAGGTAATCTCAATATCGACTATACAATTTCCTTATAAATTTATTCTTGAAGTGTTTCCCAAATAAAATGATATCCCATTATTGAAAATTTAAATCTTCTTTAAGGGTGAATTATTATTTGACATTTATAATTTACCATTTAAATAGAACTGATAAGGATTGATTTATTTAAAACTATTTTCTTCTAATATCATGGATACAATGTTCTAATATTAGTGTTTTTAAATAATTATAATTACAGAGGAAGTAATCACATGAGAAGTTCCATGACCTTCTATAAAAGAAACATTCCATTTTTTCTTCTTGAATTTATGCTTCCTCATTGAATTAGGAATTGTATATTTACTTTCCTTTGAGTACTCTGATGATCTAGCTACCTCTACCACATGACTATGGATTTTTTAACCATAGGTTTATTTACATCAATGTTTTTTTATTTTCCTCTTAAATTTGATGATATATTAGTAACTATTAGAATGAAATATATACCTCTTATGATTCAGTGAATATACAAAAAATTTCCAAGATTGAGGGATTATATCTATATTGGATGTGAATTTGATGGAATTATCAATATTCATTTTGTTTTATATTAAATATTGTAAAATACATTAAATTTTATAAAACACTTTAATTATAGATGTAATGTTTATAAACTTATATTGAATAAATTTCATTAATAGAAAATTGTTAATTTATCTATAAAAATGCTATATTTATGTACTATTTCATTGAAAATATGTTTTTTTGTATGTTGAAACTGTTTGAATATAATTTATCCAGATTCACTATGTCCATGAGAATATTCAATTCCATGTTATTGAGTATTCAATTCAGATTGATGGGATATGTCCTTTATAGGTATGGAATTGGAAACAATAATTGTATAATCCAAAATGGATATGTATATGGAATGTTACCATGTTTCTATCATTAAGAGAAGATTCACCCCACACTAATTTACTAGTAGTAAGGGTTACACATGAATTTTGTTTTGGATAAAATAGAGTATCATTATTCAATAAGATCACTTAATAGATAGTAAACCTTGAAGAACCATTAGACATAAGAGAGTAATGAATGTGCTTTATTTGTGTAAACAAAATAAACACTCTTTGATGCATAATAGAATACAAATATAGTATTTGTATTTTTTTCTTGAAAAGAGAATCATTTTTTCATCCCACAAATCTTCATTTTATAGTCATAAGTTTACCCCTTCATATAAGATATCATACAATTTATAATTGGATAAATTATTCTTTTATAAATAAATATCTTATCCATATTTAATAAATCCTACCAGAATGCACCTTATCAAATAAGTGATATAGAATAAACATTCCCAATAAATGAATAAATATTTTAGATTATGGATGATCAGATCTATGCTCGAGAGCACACATTTTCTTTTAATTGGACCAACCCAATATTTAGTTTTCTTATTAAAAAAATAATACTCAACCATTAAATTTTAAATAATAAAGGCACATCAAAGAACATTTAATTGATGAAAAAAGAAAAATAGTAATTTAAATCATCATAACAACACATTACATAGCCTTGTGGGAGCATAGATGGTGTGGTGCAACATCAAAATTAGATTTTAATCACATATATATTCATTTTTTGAATAATGACAATGTGCCACTCTTTATAAGGTGGTCTCATTATCTCAGCTTTTTTTATTTATGACCCCAACATAGTACCTTATCACCTCCTTTGAGATGAAAAAAATATATTTTTAGAAAAAAATTAGAATTATAATAGATCATGTTTTACATTCTCATCGATATAATTTACAATTGTTAATTTTAATAGTGTGATTATTTGAAAATATTATTATAAAAGGGACATTTTTCTCTTTTTAGTAGTAATTGTTTATTTTATTTTAAAATGTGGGGGTCAAAGTCTCATTTATTATTAAACAAAAGAAAAGTCCTCTTTAACTGGTAATTTGGAGACCCATTACATAGCCTGAAGGCCCAGTGGGTAGTTTATCCCATTACGTGGCCCGTAGGCCCATTTTTTTTGCCTGAGTCCCATTCTGTGAATAATACTGCTATAGTACCCAGGCTGTTACGGTACTGCACAGTGCCTATTGTTGCTATAGCACCCTTCCGCCACTATAGTGCCTATCATTGCTACAGTGTCGCCGCTGCTACAGTGTGCTACAGTACACTGCGCCCAATGGGTTTTGAACCCCCATTTTTCATGTAAAATTAAGGGGTTCATACCACTATGTCAAACCCCAAATACATCGTAGTAATTGTTTATCAATATAGTTAAAGATAATAAATAATAATAATAATAATAAAATTTGTAAGCATAATTGTTATTACATCTATTATTGTATATTTAGATTATGTTACTTTCATTTTGGTAATTTTAATTTATAAGAATAATTTTTATGGTCGTTGTTGTTAAATAACATAATTAACTCAATAATACAATAAAGAAGTATCATTATATAATATTTTAATAGTTAAATTAAAATAATATATAATATAATTTTTAAATCATATAATAATATTGAAATTATAGTAAAAAAATAATTATAAAGTTATTTTATGAAAAGTGAAAGTATGCCATTATTATAATAAGATATTAAATGAATTTTTTATATAATAATATAATAATTTAATTATTATTATTGTTTTCTTTTTTTTATAGTGTAATTATTATACTAACAAATATAAACTTAATTAATTATATGACACCATATATTATATACACTTTTTAATTATTTTTTTAGTTATGCAAATAAAAACATGGAAAAATGTGTATGTTGTTTTATGATAAATTTAAAAGAAGATACCATTTATTTTTTAATATAGTCTTTGAAAATGTATAATGTGACATATTTTTTCATATTATAAATAATTTATAGTTTCCATTTTATCATTATTAACTTTGATTATTTTGAAAAACCCCTTTGTTGAGTTGTTCAAAACCAGTATGAAATTTTAAATGTTTTAGCTCCAATTACGAACAATGTATATTATTTCCCATTTTATTTGGAGGGTTATAGAGGTCTGTATTGTTTCAAGAATTGAATGAGTTATGACATACATGGGGAATTAGATGAGTTTTTATGTGTGGTAAAATAAAAAAAAGGATCATTAACATGCTTTTACAATCATAGAATCATGGAGCCATTATTATGTGGGTGAAAGTTATTTTTTTTGGGACAAAATTAATTCCAAGTGGGAATGGGTTCATGAAACTTTAGTAATATTTTTATTAGGTTTTATAGTAACATTAAAAAATATTATGAATAGGAAGAAATTATTTTAACAACATGATGAATTAATTTTATATGGAAAAATATCCCTTGAGATTTTTTCTATAGTGAAACAAACCAATGATTAGGATGAGTATTTAACATACACTTTTTATTAGATCATTATATCCAATAATTGGATTCATGCTATTGAAAAATTCATATATGTGGTTCTAATGTTTGAAAGAAAATTTTCGTCGCCTAATGTTCTACGTCAATCTAAAGCATGAGTTAATATTGGACCGGGTGACCAGAATCATATTAGTCCCAGTTGGGTATCTCTAACTATCTTATATTAGACTACAAAATAATGTGTTCAATTATTTATTATTATTATTATAATGTTGGAAAAAATAAATCCCTATACAATATAATACATGCTATCTTATTTATAACTTGAATATTAATTATTATCATCATCATGTAAATTTTTATTCATGGAAAAGGGAAGTTCAAGGAGAATGTAGCCCATAAAGACAAGCTAAGAGAAAATGGGCCAAAGGGGGCATAAAATGGAGAAGAATTAGGGTATCCTATCTAATAATATTAACCCCCACTGGTTTGAATATATTGATGTTATGAAATAATAATCTTTCATGGCTCTGTATATTCAACGAGGCTAGGTATTTCGCTACTTTGTTACCATACCACCAGGTTTGGGTTACCCTGGTACAGTCTCCAAGGATGCCTCAACATTTTCTTATGACATAATAAATCAATTAGGGGATCAAACTAAGTCCATGAAGAGTAGTATGTAAAATCGTTGAATCCATATTTGATTCCATGATATCCTACTCCTCTATATTCACACACTAGGCCCAATGATAATGGCCATAGACTCTTCCTATTGAGATGTTCCTTGACCCATCTAGACATTTGAAGAAAATATGACTGACCCATTACTGTCTCTAATGACTCAAATATCACGTAGAAAACCATGGCCACATGATCCATCTGATTTGAGCTTCAAGCCCCTAGATCAAGGATGCTAGCAGACCATGTTGTCTATTGGGTGACTTCTACCCAATTGAGTATCTTGGGACTTTTTTTAACCCTCTTCAAGGATGACGTCTCCCATTAGTTTCATAGAACCTTAACCATATCAATCTTCATATTTTCTTCTTATATTTATAAAACATCACAATGATGCCACCCACTCATGAATCCACTTATTCCTTGCCTTCCACAAAGACATAAGGCCTTTGGTAGAATTATATTATGACCAATCATCTCCTAGACCCCATATCCCGAGCCATGATACTCATGTTCAGAGAAGGAACGATTAGCCATGGTGGTTGTAGAGATAGCAATGAGCTCACTAAAATAATTCCACACCTCATGAGCCCACACTATATCAAATAAATGGTTTCCTGAGCTTTCCTATTTATGACACATGAAACAAACACACCAAGAGGTAATAAGGATGCCACAACACATAATATTATCATCGATGTAGAATATCATGTTCCTTATTATCCAAGTGAGAAACTTGAATTTAGTAGGAATATTAATGTACCACAGAACATCATTCTAAACCTCTTTTGGGTCCATCATGCAGAGGGTGTGACGGTATTATGTCTTCATTGGAGAACCAGTGGGGTACTGAGTGAGGACACACTGATCCGAGTCAGAGTTTAGATCGATGAGGTTAAACTACACTTACTAGTCTATTTCGAGTACAAATTTGATGAACTATGAATACTTGATGGATTCCATGTATGATATTTCTCTGGAAGGATATTTTGGGTAGTAGATGACCACCCCACTCTAGTTATAGTTCCAGAATGAGATATCACATTTCCCAATGACCCAACAGGAATAAGGTATATGGATGTTAAAAATTGGACCCATCTCATGCTAGAGGGGATAAGAATGACCATCCATAAAATTCACATTCTCCAAGGTTTTTTCATGCATTTTCATCCACCAAAACGAAGACTGCTCTGAAACCTATAATGGAAATGTTTCTTGCATGTAGTGAATAGATTCCTTGAGGATATGAACATTAATCCCACCATCATTTGCTAGCTGTTCCATCCTTCTCCAAGAATTCCATTGTTTTTAACCTAAAAAATAGGATGCCAAATGAAATTTTCAATGAACCAATAAATGATTTTGAAAACACCTTCTGGAACCATAGTGGATGATAGTGTGTAAAGTGGGGTGGCTTGAATCACGCTATTCACTATCACTATCATTCCACCAAAGGATAAGTACTTGTTATTTAGTCAATAATCTGGTCCATGGTCCTTCTGATGAGGGGGTTAAGGTCACAAATATGAATCCTTCCTAAGGATAATGGTGTCCCCAAATAATCTATAAGATGATATCCTCTCGGTAATTCCATGATGTGGCTCATAGAAGAGACTCTATTAGAGGGACAACTTCTATATATGTAAAAGTTTCACATGTTCTTGTTAATAAGCTATCCACTCCAATTCCCATATTCCTCAAAAATCATATTCAATCACCTCAATTATCACCTCCTTGAACTCTTAAAAATAATAGTATCATTCACGAACATGAGGTGGGACACTGATGGGGATCTCATCTTTTGTTAGTATACAATAATATCGCCATTTTTGAGGCCTCTATTAATGAGAAGACTAAGGATGTCTGGGAAATACTAAATACTATCATTGATATAGGATCCATATTCCTTAAACCTCGAGCAACCTTGAATAAATCATATTTCTTACCCATACATGAAATTTACAACAATGATTAACTAACAAAATGAAATATAATGTCAAATTTACAGGGGGATAGTCCCATACTAACCATCACTTGGTTGATGAAACTCCATTGGACATAGTCATAAGGCATGTTCATATCAAGATTGAGGACCTTATTCAATCCATGAGTTTTGAAGATGATGTCCATGATCAATTATTTGGCCGAAGGAATCCCCCAATGGATGGATCAACCCTTTATTAATCCATATTGTTCCATAGAGATCCATTTGTTGAGGTGGAGAGATAGTCGTGAGTTTATGACGCTGGTGATGATTTTTGAGGGTCCATTTCACATTCACAGTGCATGAAAATGGGGGAATTAGGTCGGTTTATTGGACTTGAGGATTTAATCAATAGTAGTGGTGCATGAAAAACTGGGTAAGTTTCCTCCTAGAATGAAGTATTAGGTATCCATAATTAACACTTCTTTCACTATCATCAAAATGGATCTAAAAAAGCAAGGGAAGACATCCTGTCCCACAACACATCCATGATTCAGATTCAACATGGCATTACAGATCTATTTCTCTTAGGGAAAATCCCCTAGATACTCATTGTCCATGTCAGAAAGTAATTCATGGTCACATAAAAAATCCCAATATTTTCTCCTCGATACCCATTATGTTGGTTGGTATTAAGGCCTGTAAGAAAGTCTATGAATTATGCGTTCTCCATAACGACTACAATATCTTTTTCATTAGTGAAGGTACCATCATCAATCATTGTGTTCAAATTTACATGTCTTTTCCTTTATTTGATACAAGAATGGAGGAAAATTGTGTTATTGTTTCCTTATTTCAGCCTCGTTTTCCCCACATTCTCTCTATACATGTACTTCTATTTCCATATAATATCTGAAAACTACTAATTCTTATATGCAAGGTCCTCGAACACATGATCATCCTAATACAACTATAGACTATTTTCCAGTCTGACAGTGTATTGGACGGTGGCCTCCAAATCATTATTTAGAGGAGGAAGGTCTCTTGACCACACCTGGAGCCTTGCCTTGAGCTGACAAAAGTTTTCCGAAAAATCAACCCACATGTTCCCTTGTAGGGAGTCTATTCAGGTGGCTCTAACCAGATCATGGTAATCCATGATACCATCCCAATTTCATTAGAATCTAAACAATTACTGATGATCATGCATGAATGATATGGTAAACATATGAAAGAAATGGAATGATAATCCATATACCTTGGTAATCAACCTAGTGTTAGTGTGCATGAAAATATATTGTATGTTATCTAAACAAATTTCCATGTGGCTCCACGAATGGTGATTCCCCCTTTTTTTGTTTCACCAAGTGAACATGTCACCTGAGTATCTGAGATCCATGATACCATTACTAACCATGAATTGAGTGATGTCTAAGCTATATCTCTTGGGTAAAGACCCTCTACCATTCTATGCTTCTATATCATCAATAACAGTAATGCATCACCCAACCTTCCATAGACAATTTCGAGGATTAAACTCATTGAGCACATTCCATAGGGCCTCACACACCTGAGGGTCACATCTTCCATAGACGAATGAAACAAAGAAGGAATTAATGCCTTGTGTCTCCTTAACTATGATGAAATGGTCACATGCATGCTTCTCATCAACAATGAAATTCATGTTCTAGAAAATACAAACTGGTCAGTTGGATGGTTTATAATGCTTGATGTCATGCATCTTGAGTTCCTTGGATAAATAGAAAATCATAACCTGATGCTCCTTGTGTTCGAGTATGGGTCAAATGATAGACATTTAAATTAAATAAAAATCAGATAAAACAAGATGAAAATTAATAAACCATTTTTTATTTTCCTTATCGTTTATTTTATGAGTATTACTAAGTACCAATTGAATGGATCATGTCTCATTAAGCAATCTATTAGTTATATGAATAATGTATCCATATTTAATGAACTAATAAAATCTCATTGTATTTTACAACATGTATAATAAAATTAATAAGGTGATACAATTTTATATATAGGGAACTTCAACCCATTTTGGTTTTGTAATTATTACTAAATTTCATTTATATAGCCTCCATTCCTTAAATAAAATAGGTTATAATGTTTATACACTATTATAAAACATTATATGAATTAATATTACAATTTTATAAATTTTTATAATTCAAAATTATTATTAATATATGATTTAATTATTAAACAATTATTATTTGTAAAAGTATAATGAAAATTCATTAAACACGCTTAGGCCCCAAAGACTTTTCTACATAATTTTGCATTGATACCATGATTTGATACTCACTAATATGACATGAATAAAGTATCTATTTAGGTGTACCACACTATATGAATAATATTAATATGTAATTTAAATTTATCACATTATTTCACCCACAATTATGAAATATCAATTATTTTAAAACATTTCCCAATTCAGTGGTGTGGTGAAAAGAACCTCCTATTATGAATCAACCATGGACTTCATCCTTTGAAATTTAGATATATATCATATGGTAATATATATAAATTTGTATTATTAAAACCTTTTCAATAAGTATAACTAGATAATAGTAGGTACATTATTCTATTACATTCAATTTAATATATCATGTTTCAAAAATAGATTCCTGGATCAAAAGTTATATCGCTTTAAATAATGACATTTATTGAAGGAGTTAGAAAAGTTTTTGTAATTTTGAATGTGTGAAGGTTAAGGCTTGACCTGAAATTGTTTACACACCCTACTAATTATAATTTTCATGACTCACTCAATATTTAATGTGTACCCTACTCTAAAGAGTGTTCCAATTCACTTTTCAATGTAGAGATCCCTTGTTAAGACGTCGTTTGGGTGAAAAAGGTAGTTTTGATTATAAATAGTCAACTTAGCTTCCAAATATTATATAGATAAGTTAAATTAATACTAAAGTGAATAATGACCCTATGTAAACTATTAAATGACACTATGAACTCCCACAATTTAATTTTGAATCACAAAAAAATGGATGTTATGGAAAATGGGTGTTGCTGAGTCATCAAAATGTCCCAAACATAAGGGCTTTGTGAATGAATACTTAAACCATGTTCTAAAACTATATTTTGAAAAAGGATGATCATAGATGGAGGGTTAATTTTTGTATAGTAAAAGGGTATTGATAGAAATCCCCCATAGGTATAAACCTATTTCACCAAACTCTAACTGGATAAATTTGGTTAAATAATATCTAAAAACAAATACATGGATGAATCAACTATATTTCAAAGAAATGGAATATTTGGAATTAATTAAATAATTTTACATAGGATTATATTCCAAACAGATAGATTTATTCTACCATTTATCTATAAATACCAAATTCCATGATTGGCTCATTTTATATATTAATATGGTCTTTAATTGTGTATCCCATTAATAATGGGAACATTACATCCTACATATGATCTCACGATGATGCCTCTATTTATAAAATAGATGCTTATAAGGTCATCAATAATATATATATTTGATGATAAGTATCCTCCATTTTATGGAATTAAATATATATATTTTAGAAATTTGTTCTTGAATGGCTTCCTAGGAGACATTTTTCAATCTTGGGATATTGTTCTGATGATTTCCTCGACAAATTTAATTGAATACTACATATGTTTTTTATATAACACATTTGGATACCATTAAATTTAATGGTCCCAACATAATCATAAAAAGTAGCTATCAAACTCTCCTTAAACAATGTTTTCCTCCTGAGAAGAGTAAACATTTTCCCCATTTGTTCCTACTCCAAATGGGTCTAGTTTACCTTCCCATATCCATCTTGTAGAGTAAAAGGATTATAGAGATGAGATACCATTATTGTGAAATTATATTGACATTATTCATTTAATTTAATAAATAATTTTCATATGGTAGTTAATATGATTTAAAACTTCACAGCATTACCTATATTTTCTCAAGGTGTAACAAAACATAGATGTTAATGCATGAATTTGTCACTCTGGATATCCCAAGGAATATTTCATCTAACCATCCTTATTAGATAAATTAAATTTAATGAAAACATTTGTACGTGTTGAATGAACATAAAAAGAATAACCATGTTCTTAATTGTAACTAATAAAGATATCTAGCTATGGTTTGTATCACATGACTTCAAAAGGAATTATATTCCCCATGATTCTATAGTGTCAAAACAATGTTATGACTTCTTTAACGGATTTAAATTATAATCATTTTTCATCCACGTATCATTCCATTTATATGGATTTAAACTAGTACATTGAACAACATTGGTTTTTAAACTGAAAGAATGCATAATAAATGAAAAATTAAAAGAATACCTTACATCAAAGATCAATTTATTCAATATTAAATCATTGGTTCCAAATAGAAATATAAATGAGGCATCAATAAAAGTCAATTTAATATGGTGTATCCACAAGATGATTTTTAATCACTAAACTTATGGCTAGGGATCATACCTTCATGACATTCATGTTACTCTCATGAAAACAAATGTAACACCCCATGCACTTAATATGTATTTCCCTATAAATAAATCTTGTGTGGTTTATATATTGTTAAACATACAACTCTAAAATAAATTGACTAATCCTTTATTTAATTGTGCTTTAATATTTAAAAAAAATCATGTAAATAACTTATGGACTCCGTTCATTTTCACATTTTATTTTCAACCAAAACAAATTTGATTCTTTTGTTTCTTGCGGATGGGGAATTTGTGATGATGATAATAAGTTTCATGTACATATTTATAATGTCATCATCAATATAAAACCACATGGTCATCAAATTTTTATTCTTGATTATGTATTATTTTTATTTTCTAAAGGACTTTGATAAATGTGACAATTGAGATGTTGATATTCATGATAAATTCATGTGAAGATAGATGGAATCACTCTACGAGTTGATTTCATTGAGAACCAAAGGGAGTGGATCAATAAATAATATAGAAATATAGAATATTTTTTAAAAAAAAGGAAAATTAATATGGATGAATAGATACAATAATGAGATAATATAGGAATCCATTTTGAGTACTTAGTCGTGAATAACCCTAGAACGAAGATAGAAGGCCTTAAATGGTGTTTATACATGATCAGTGATTCCTATAATTACTATCTCATTTGTAATGATTTTATTATTTCCTACTAAGTTTAATGGGTCACTGCATAGAAATTTTATGGTTTACCACATTTTCAAGAAATTTTATTTTAAAATAAATGATTAATATTTTTGGTAGATGAAGGTACTCTCTATTTCAGTTTATAGTAAAAAAGGATAGTTTCTTTCTTATAGAAGAGCTTCAATATTTAATGTTTAGAGAATTCATCAATTGAATAGTATTTTTTCTTGTTTATACATTACATACTTTTTGGATATATATATGAGGTGGTTACGAGTTATTGATAAGGCTTCAAGATATATTAAAGTGGTTATGAAATTGTGTGAGAAAAATCTATAATGTTAGGCTCTATGACGGAATTCAAATAATGGACCACTAGAACTGATGTAGAGTTCCCTACGGCAAATATAGAGTTGGTGTCACTTGATTTAGGGTTCTTAATCACACTGAATAATTTAGAAATTGGTGTAATATGGAAATGTAACTGACATAGAGTTTAAAATGTTGATGCAGAATACAAATACATATTTAGTATTCATCTAAGTAGAAATTTTGAATATAATCTGAAGTAGTTTTCGTTGAGTGAAATTTAGTCTTGAAGCATGAATGTACAATGGAAAAATTCATTGACATATAATACAATTTTACTCAACATATTTTTGGGGCAGTGTAGAAAATATAAATGGACATTGATGTAGAGTACATCTTCACCCAAATTATAGTTGATAACAAATATAGGTATTATTAAACTAGGATAATTGATAATTAATTTTCATAGAGTAGATATAAATTTGATGTTTAATTCAATTATTTTATATATTTTATAGATTATGCTGAAATTGTTTTTTGTGTTTTTAGAATACTTACTTCCCAAATAATTTGAGAAATTACTAATGAATAAATAATTAAATAATGTAATGTTTATGATGATCTTAATATATTTAAACATCATGATTATTCGAAAAATAATTATTTAATATAATATCTCAGATCAATACAATGATAATCAACACATAACGGAAGGAATTTTAGACTAGAAATAAGAATTTCAAATCATAAGGAGTTGCATGTAAACTGCATGCTTGGATGAATATTTTTAAAGATACAAACATTTTTGAGAGAATAAGTATGTGATA
Source organism: Viscum album (assembly GCA_963277665.1). Lineage (NCBI taxonomy): Eukaryota > Viridiplantae > Streptophyta > Magnoliopsida > Santalales > Viscaceae > Viscum > Viscum album. The sequence goes on from OY728163.1 coordinate 32,543,152, forward strand.
TTGATGTTATTATATGAATAAAAAATCCTAAAATATTTTACTGTTTAAATAAATTATACAATTATTGATAAATATAATTTTGATATGATATGTAATGAAGAGTAGATCAACGATCGTAGAGGGTGCACAACACTTATTCAATCAATTTCATATATGGTATTTATGGAATATATATAAATGATAATTATTTTCATATAGTAATTAAATTATGAATTTGATTCATTAGGATAGTTGAAATTTTATGAAATATTGAGATTATATACACCGGTTTTGGTGAATATATGAGATGAATAAAATGAGAATAACCTGATTTTTTAAAGATGTTTTTATTAGTGTGATATATTTCTAAGGGTTTTGAACAACTGATTAGATAAGTTTTCATGAGTATACTATGTTACAGTCTTGTTGAAAAATAAGATCTTTTCAATTTGAAATTAGATATAACGTTATTAGTTTTCTATTGTATCTTTTCCACAAGAACATTATATTATATGTTGGTTTGAACAGTCTATAATAGTATAGACACCATACTATTATATATAGTTATCCCTAATAATAAATGAAAATTTGTGTGGTCATTTTATAAAAAGTTCCAAATATAAGGGATGCAGTTATCCAAAGGGAGAAAGACATCATTAACAAACATTTCACGCTCGATTTGTTATGTATGAATTGACTGATTCGTGAGATAGCTACAAAATAACGAGAATGGATTAAAAAATTATCAAAAAAGAAAATAATATCATTTTATTCACCAAATCAAGGTTCCTTTTATACAAGTTTTATTAACCCAAATTACAAGATAACTTAATTAAACATAATTAATAAATTTTTAACAGAATAAAACCTCACATAAATAAAAATACTACATATTTGAAATTCACATCATCACGATCCTCCATGAAGATCAAACCATTAATGACAACTATATAAAAAATAAAACACATTTTAAATATAATAAAAATATCAATAAATAAATAATAAAATATTATGAATTATTTTAGAGTGGAGTGTAATGCTATATATTTGAATGTTATATGATTGTTATATATATGGTCACTAGACATGTGGTTATAAGAGATATGTTAACTAGATATATAGTCATTTGATATATATATGTGTGTCCAATAGTTACTTTAATGTTATATAATTATTATTTTAGTAAAAAATTTCAAATATTATAATTTAAAAATAATAAATATTTTCTATTTGAAATATATTAATATTAATAAATTAAAATATTATATTATTAAAATATATATTTTTATTCATTTCATTTTATAATTATTTTTAAATAATGATTTATTTATAAAATATAATCAATGATTATAATACCAATGGATTGATAAAATTGAATGGTTTGAAGATAAAAATCAAATTTTAATGTGATGTGAATAAAATAATTCAATATTGTAATGGGTTGTTTTTCCTAGAAGTATTTTTCTATGTGTTTTGTATTTTAACCTTAATAAAATAAATTGATCTCTTTAAATGGATGATTATAAAAACATGTAATATTTTAATATATAAAATATAAATTATCACTCATTGTATTAGTAATGTATCTCAAATAATAACCAGAACCCATAATGTTTTAAAAGTAATGTTGGAATTTTTTTCTATTTATTTTAGGTTATCATATCAATGTTAAATTTTAAATATATATCGAAATTGAATTAAATAAAATGTATCTAAGATTTTGAATTAACATACAGTAATTAGGTAATAGTGGTCACCAAATACTTTTTCAAAAAAATAATAATAATTGTAGTAAATAAATAAATATTGATAAAAGATTTAAAAAATAGGTTGTTGACACTATGTTTTACAACATAGATGAAATGGAGAAAAAATTAAAGGCCTTAGAAAAAAATAGGAGAAAATAGATGAAGAAATCCATGAATTTCAATTCCCCAAAGAGAAATTTTCCCAAGCTACCTCCAAGAACTGTAGCCATGCAATCCCCTATACGCCACCCACTTGCGTGAAAATAAACCTTCGCATAGGGTCCCATATATTGCCAAAAATATTTCCCTAGGGACTTCAATTGTATGGAAAAATTTTCCCAATGGATAATTGCTTCTCTAATCACCCCAATGCTTTATTGATGTCCATCTAAATAGTCGTGGTCGTTTGCTGACACCTAAAGAAGAGGGTATTAAATGGGAATATTTGAAAATAATACCTCCCATGGGTTAAAACAAACAACACCTATGTGATGCATTTTAACAACACCTAAACAAGAAATACTAGCATGAGGTACTATTATTTTACTAGGGACTTGCACGACTTACCTCAAGAACACCTATGGAGACCCTTGAAAGCATGAGCAATGTCTCTCCCAAGTGTAGTTGCATAGTTAGTCTTTTTCCCAAGGTGATATCTGTTCAACCTCTATGGAAAACCCCATGTGCAATCCTCCTTGTTTTGCCCTACCTTCTAGCCCGTGTGATCCATTAATCAAGACATCATCAAATCCTTCCATGGTAGGACCTCTCCTCCATTGGCTCTGTTGTACGAGAGGGATCAAATCAATGCCTCCACCAATAAATACTGAATTACAAAACCTTGGGAAATGCCACTTCATAGTGTCTTTAATTTGGATTTGTATTTATATAGTCAATGGTTTCCCGTTTTTTTTTCAATTATATTGTCAAGATACTTGGGGAATCTATAGATTTCTATATCTATAGTCATGAGGACCCTTACCCCAGGGACAGTGCTAGGAAACTCACAGTCTATAGGATTAAGGTTTTGACATTGTCCAACCCCTTTGGTCTCTAAGACCTGTTGCATCTAGTTCCCAACAAAAAGGGTAAGGATCACACATTACTTTCTATTCAACATGGAATGAGATCCTACCGACATGAAAAACCAATCTAAGGCCATCCATACTAATATAAGCTCCTAGAATTTCCATTTGGAGGTCACTGCCTTTCTTCTATCCACCTAAACATCCTTTACCATCATTTCTCCAATAACTCAGACACTCATCTAATGTAATGTGAATAGAGGTATGTTTCATAGCTTGGGAATCTTCTATTGGATCCCCAACATCTTCCATCATAGAACGAAACTGTTCTACATGAGAATGAGGACAAGTGTTTCATTTTTCAAATCTTATACTTCCTCTTTTTTCTCACACCGAGCAGGACTCATGTGGGCTTAGAGGTTATTGATAATCATAACACCCTCACAATTGACCTAAAATACTGATATATGATAACTATGATTGATATTAACCAGGATATGCAGGAAGCCCATATGTGTCCCAAGTTCAATTCTAATCCTCCATGGGAATAATCTCTAATTAGGTTATCCTCCTTTGGGTTAAACCCTTATTTAATCCCCCAAATGAAAATAATATGTTATATTAATAATGGTATTTCTCATTGGGAATCCTCCTCTGGGATAAGCATATCTTAATCCTCTCACAGGCCTACTCCCCTACAAGACTTACCGAACTATGTGGGATTTGATTCTCATAAAAATTGGATATTTAGGAAGCCTTTCATAGGGTCAATACCAACACATAAATCAACCCTGTTTTTTGGGCCATATCCATAGTAGGGTCTAATTCAACTTGTAAACTCATATCCAATCTAGGTTCTGGGGGATATTTCAGCATAATTTCACAATAATATTTGATTAGGAACCATTTTCCTACACATTCTTACCATATAATGTTAAACTATATGGTTATATCATTATCACATGACCTTAAATGTTCTGATGTGACCCATTGAGCGGCACCAAACCATGTGGGTTCTGATTATTTTCACAATGATACATAGGAAGAAGATTTATGGGATCAATCCCAACAACAATCAATTTTCATCTCCCAATATGAAAATAAATTCCATTGTAACCTTCGTCTACTATGATTACAATAAACTCAAGAGACAACATCATATACATGGATGAAAATAAACTCTAGAGCGGCCTTCTTCTACCTAGATGAAAATAATCTCTAGAGATCTTCATTATATGTCTAGAAAAGTACCGTCATCCAAATAATGGACAAAGAATATATATGTATTATAGGAGATAATACCATTTATGGGGAAACTCATATACATAACGATATCTTAATAAATAATGAACCTCAGATATATACAGATCATTCTGAATTCCACACATGCAAAAATATTATTTATAATTCGGGATGACCCAGAACATACTTTAGAATTAACACAAGGCTCATATATACTTCTTTTAAATCTATAACAGAGTCTCGGAGGAGGAAATAATTCACCCCAAAATGATGTAATTATTCATACTCCCATAATGTCGAACAATGTGAGTTATTAATCTCGTAGAACAAAAGGCCTAATGAGAACCTCCCTTTGGAAAGAAGGTCCCCATGGATACATTTCCATTGTGTGTTTCAGGTTCTATGAAAAAACTCATTTAAAATTGTTAGCAAATAGAATACTGTTATGGGCCTAAACCATATGTGAACAAATTAAACTATGGTCTTTATTTAATGATATAATAAGGGGATGTATTGACCAGTCTCCATCAGACCATTTCATTTCCCAAAATGATTGTACCCATTTCCATCGAAAACAAAAAAATGGTTAACCAAACATGAATCCATAAATTAAAGGATAGTATCACCTACCTATTATGCCCCTCCCATTCTCAAATAAATAAGGGCCGAAAATAGCAATAAATCATGAATTTTTTCACTCAAGAGAGATTTTAGTTTTCTATACTTCATTATTTGTTTTTTTATATACATGCACTTCTTTTCAAAACTACCATTGATCAAATGTAATCTTTCATGTTTTCACCAATGAATAAACTAAATGGTATTCAAGATGGATCTTCATTCATGTGAAGGACGTCATCACTGACTCAACCTCTTCAACACAGGTTCACAAAATCAATGGTTTAAGAATACCATTATCAAGTAAAAATCATGACCCTAGAGTCTTATCAATTGGCCCTCACCTCAATGATACCCCCCAATCTCCAGACTGGCAATGATCAGTGGCCTCGAAGCAGATGGTGTCAATTTACATCTTCAACCATTTCAAGAGCTTATCCCTAGAATGTAACAACCAGCCCTCATCATATTGTAGGGATCTGGATGAGGATTACACCTACAACCTCATACCAAAGATACATGGGTACTTATCAAGGGATCCTTCCATCTATATCAATCATGAAAACCATGTAGTAATGAACACATAACATGATGAGGGTGTCACCATCGACAATCTAGGATAGGTAACTCAATCCTGGTCAAGAAATATAGCATTTCAGGGACAACAAGATTCCAACATGGAGTAGGTTCACACCCTTTCTCCATCCAATGAAGTCAAACAACCCATTTTTTCGTAAACAGAGGGTGTTCACAAACACCCTTCCACCTTCATTTAGTCAGCTATCAGACTCATCTGGAAACATACAATTAATCCCACCAACCAAATATGGGTTCCACAGTCATGAAAGAACATTCACCTAACTGAACCGACCAGGCCTACCAGAACACTCGTTTGGAAGCACTTAATGAAGTCTATCAACCATATTTGGGGGAAAACTGTGAGTAGCCACAAACACCTGCTAGTATCCACTAGGCCTACCAACAAACCCATTTGAAAGCACATGGAGAAGTCATTAAGAAATTACCAATAATAAAAAAGGGGTAGACACAACTATCTACATACATATATGAGTACTGTCATTATCCACTGACACGAAAGTGAGGATCATAGTAGGAACATACACCTACTTTAGATATAGAATGAATATAAATCGCTGTTCCTATCACTGAACTCACCAAACATATCTTGATAATGATAAATGGGAAGATGAAAACTTCTCTCCACATCCAATAGAATTTACAGTATATCATCATAGTGATGACTGTATTTCCTTATGGATAAAAACATGACTATGTCCCCATAAATGGGGTGGTTCATTAGTATAACACCAAAGAGTATACACATACCTATTCTCTTGTCTAGGAGGGTTGTTTGTAATGCTATCCCATATTATATGTCCAATAGGACCAAGAAAATACAACCACTCCAATTGGAGGTAATCATCATATTCAAATGGCCACACCAAGGTTGGAAGAAACATCGGCCTATGACGAAAACATATCCCAGAAAGTGGACCCACGTGATTGTAAGACGGAAAATAAGAAGAACTATCATAAAATGAAGTTAGAGAACTAAGAGCTGATATATGACTAGGATACTCTTAAAATAGGAAATCATGAATCCATCATATGTTTTATCTATCATAGCTCAAATCCTAACTTAAATTACCAAATTATTGGATCAGTAGTAGAAATTTTGAATATCCTCATCAGAGACTTCACCATGACGAATTTCTACATGGAAATATTTTGGTTGATCTCGAGAGACTATAACAAGATTGGATCCCTAAAAACCCCTTGTGTGACCCTAATATCATGGATAAATAGGGCCTTATCCTTGCTATAATCCACCATGATGGTCCTCCCCATGATGGAAATCACTGCGAAAGATCTCTTTGTAGTAGTGATTATCATTGTCAAAAGAATTCTCAAATAGACAATGTAGTTATGGGAAATCAATCTTATTGTGAGGCAATTGAAAATTCAAGGTCATTCATATATCATACCTTGTCACTAGAAAGATAAATCCTTTCATAGCTAGAATACAAAACTAGTTGACATTCATTCTTCGAACTACCCTTGGCTCATTTTCCATCCCACATAATAGAGGTAATCCCAAAAAATCAGATTCCTTGTGGTAAAAAAAATAGAGAACTGTCCTCTCTAGTCAGACTATATATAGAAATATCCTATGAAATATGAAGAATATTTTCCAAACATGAGAAATATTATAGGTATGGATGGCATACTGGTCTTGTTCTGGCCTTTAGAAACCTCTCAATACATCATTCTAGAGGTGTTGGTGCAATATTGTATGCATGAAATCTGCATCAACATATAGAAAAATATTCATCACATAAAAGATAATGTATTACCTTATGATGAGTACAACAGTAACATCAATGTAAAATATGGGTTGAAACACCATATTGTCTTAACAAATATCTTAGATTCTCGACATCCAAATATCAAGAATCAGTATAGAGCCCTATAACATGCATGACTTTATCCATTAATGAGGATATAAAGGATGATCACAGATACCCCATCTAGTATTTTTATTAAATGATTGGGTGTTCTTGAAGAATTTCATTTCAATATGCTCCCAGGCTATCAATTCTCGATATAGGTGGCATCATGAAATTTTAATTTCCCAAATCCAATCACAACAAACTGAATTTGGTCATGACTGATGATATACTAAAAAAGGACCAGCCTTGTTCAAATTTCACTGACATTAGGCAAAGAGGGATGAGGTTTTGTAGATAATTTTTTATCAGACATCTATGAAATTTTTTTAGGAATCTCAACTAGAGGATTTCATCCATCAGATTGAAAAAATGTCAAAATATCACAATGGTCTTCTGAAATGAATTATTTATCTGGTTATAGAATAATACACTCAACCCACATTCAGACCAGAATACATAAAATTAGAAGTGTAGCTGCAATAATATCTACCACAATAATTTGGGAATAACCCTAGATCGTAGGGAAGTGTTCTTTTTTAACCCAACTATCATGATCAGCTAATCATGCTCAAAGGGTTGTGAAGAATGAACAAGAACAACCCTATCCCTCATATCTAGAGTATTTTCACCTCAAAAATCCCCTCCTCAGTGAGAATCAATATTCTCCCAATTATAGAAGATATCGCATTGTAAATTCTCTCAATTCTTATTATCCCATGATATAGTACATACACTTGTAAAATTAATGACATAACTCTTGGGGAATTAACTTCATATCACCATAGAACAAAAAGTTCTTGGAGATCCAATAAATATGAGGACAAGGTCTCATAGAGGACATAGAGGAATGAGATCTCCTAGAAATTTCAACAGAATTCCTATGATGAACTACAAATATGTGAATGTCATAAAAAATTCCATTTAAGACCCTCCAAAAAATATGTTAGACTTAAAGGATTTTGAATGAAGTTATTATTCATGAGAGGGTGAACACTTAGATGAATAAAGGAGTGTTGTATACTCGGAACCATATGATCACCCATTATTTGGGTATCCCATAAAAAAATCAACCCCTTCCTCATCCAAAGGAACCTATTAAGGAAAAGGTAAGGTTCATACCATGTCTCACCACCCCCCTATAGAAGGTATATCCCTTTTCCTAGGGGATAAATTTTCCTAGAAAGAAGATGAAATGGGACACTTGAGAATACTAAATGTAGAGCTACTATGAGGCAACCATCCGACAAGAAATTATTTTCTAGAGTACCCTCAACTCACACTCCCATTTTTCACAACTCATCAAAGATGGGTTCTTCACCAAAATAGAATCATATAGAGAACATCATCTAAATGTGGGACATAAAACACTAATATATTTCAATATCGCAACAAAGAATCATGAATTCCATCCATTGGGGACAAATCCATAACATGAGTAGGAATATCCTTACAGGACCATCCATATTGGTTACTCAAGCTAAAATACCAGTGGTGCTTAAACTAGTGGTCCAACATGTTGCAGAACCCTTTCAGGCTCTAACTTCCAAACCTATCTTTTTCCTGGAAAAGCTAGATATTCCTATAATTCTGATGAACACCATCGAGTCATTAATGACTTGATTGGAATCCATAGATGGATTTAATACACCTGTACAACTAGAAAAGTAGTCTTATCCTGAAAGGGATGATCCTACCCCTCCTCTACCAAACATTGGGAATCCTAAATTTCTGGTTTTAAATGGATAGGGCTATACCAAAAAAAACTTGATTCATTTCATCTCTTTCTATGACCCCATGATGGGGACCCCTAAGCAGAAGGATGTAGTGGATCTTAGATGCTTTGTGATAACATTGTTATGGCCAACATTTGTATGGTACATAAGCTTGTAGTCTTGATGGATCATTGGATTGAAATATATACATCAAAAGTTCATTTTCATAAATATTTCAATAATAGAGTGTATGACAATATTTGATCTTGTGAGATGCATAAAAATTGAGAATGAACGAGTCATACATTTCATATCTTAGTAGAAAGGATTGAAAAACTCCTTCAACCTATTTTTCCAAAATGAAGAGTTGTTTCCCATCAATGTTGAGAATCAGAATGATGATTTACACACACCATTGATCAATTTGAAATACACATATGAGTATTGTAATCTAGACACAATTGGTAAACCAGTGGAAAACTCCATCGTAGAGAAAAAAAAGTAAGTCCCAAGTAATACCATTAGCTCATAGAAGGAGATTAATAAAGGAAAAGGTTGCTACACTTACACTTATGTAGGCCCTTCTACATACGCCTACCTAAATTCCATCATCGTATCATAGTGCTCCTCCTCCTGAACTTCAATATTAGTGACTAAATCATCAATATGATTAAAGAGATTAGAGGCATAGATAGTTTGAGGAGTTAAAAAATAATGTCTATTCCTTTCAAAATGACCAGGTCCCTGGCTACATCAACTCATTTTTATAAAAATACTTAGTCCAGTTTTGAAAGCCCAAGAATCATAATAGAGATGGTGATGATGAACTTCTAAATTATTTCCATTTCCATAAAATGTTGCGGTATCCCATCCTAAAGATCTTTAATTTCAAATACCTCCTACAAAATATGGTAGATTCTGGGAATGTGAAACTGATGAATTTGACATCCCAGGTAGAATATGATTATGTCACCAATCCATAGGATAACGGTTAGTGGAATGAAGTAAAAAAAGAAAGAATTTGCAGAAGTCTACTAATTGTTTGGTCAGAAAAACAATAAATCAGACTTTTGACATTCTATGAACATAGTTGAAGTAACCAACTATGCCTCATACTGATTTTGCTATAGAAATTCTAGCTTCAGCAAATTCCCCATCCTCTAAAATACAAACCTTAAAGGAGAAACAAGGCCATAAAAATAAGGAACAAACAAAATATGATGAGCTTATGTCAAGGCCAATGTATTCCTTTACCATTGTATATTTCATATTGACCATCTCCAAAACATGAGCAACATCCCACAAAATAGTACTATAAGAGTCGACCCCCTAGTTAGAATTATCAACATAAGAAGAGTTTATATTTTTTTATGTTAAAGATATTAAATTAATTGAACCCTACTCAAATGATGATTCTTATTATTAAACTCATTTCCTTGTACTTGATTGGGGAACTGGAGAAGAGGTCATTAGGGTCGAGGATATAAGGGAATACCTGTTTGTGCTAGGATCCACCACTTCCACAACAAGCCAACTCAAATCATTTAAGCAGCCAAAACTCATGGTATATACCTATAAAAAAATCAGTAGGAAAAAAATACCCCAAACATGATAGGGTCTTCCCTGACATGATCATATTGGAAGACCAATAAGATGATATCTCACCGCCTCCTCCATGGGTGGGCAGATCAAGCTGGACTAATCCACCAAGAGTAGAAGCACTTTCAACTCCTACCCCAAAATGTGGTCCATCCATATCAATAACATCATCTCCTAGAGCACATGAAAAAGATCCTATCAATAATTAAAACCCTAGACCTCTAGATCAAAAGAATGTTGTTTGGAATAAATTATCCCATGTTTCTGCTAAGTTATCAATCCCGGATGCTCTGTCTCTATCATGTAACATCTAGGAAGTACTCATTGAGGCTTCACCCAGCCCTCAGGAAGATGAAATAGAGTTCATTTTTGATGAATTATATTGTGTAGAGAATGATACTTCAGAATGCCATGCGGTCATCTCCTTCACTATCCAATATGAAGATTCTTTCAAACAAGGATATGACAAACCCTTTTATATATCCTATTGGTTAAATGACATTGATATTCCATGAGCATTTATTGACAATTTCATAGGAGTCAACTTCATCCCGACCTATACAATTCTCTCATTAGGACTCAATGAATCTCAATTTCCTCCTCCCAGTACGATGTTATAGAATTATGAAAATAATGAAAAATAACATATTGGTGAGATCACACTCAGAAATCAGTTCATAGATCTTGTATCCCCATAAGGGTTCGTGGTAGTTCAGCAGGACACATATTTCAATGTTCTACTAGGAAGACCATGGTCACATCTGCATGTGAACATTCCTTTTTCATACAACCAATGTCTCAAATATTTTATTAATGGTCAAATTGGGACATTGTATACTGATAAGAACCAATTAAAATCACGTGAAACACAATACATTGAAGAACATATTGGAACAAAGGTTATTCTTTTATAAAAATTGTGTATGTTTTTTATTTTTTTTGAGAATTCTCACATAGAATATCAAAGAGTTTATAAGATGAATGATTTTACATCACATACCAGGATTAGTGAAGAAGGTGGCATCATTTCCCAGTGTTTTCCAGATTTTGGGGCCTAAAATCAAGAGTTGTTTTTTGAAAAATGATTATTTTCCACCTAGAAGTACACTATTTAGAGACCACAAGGTTCTATTCACAGACCTAATAGGAGGTATACGAAAAACAATGAAAATCAAAAAATTGAAGGATTCCATATAGTAGATCTATGTGGACGACGGAGAGCGGTATGTGGACCATATGGGGAAAATGGTTCATGGGGAGGCATGTGGTTCACGAGAGGAAAATGGTTCACATAAGGCTTATGGTACATACAATGGATTGTCTATTGTGGAATTGAGGCGGTTATTTGAGGAGTAATGAAGGAAGAGAGGTAGTACATGGACCGTGGATGGAAACAAATTCTTGGGAGAAGATGTATGCAGTTAAGGTAGTAGCGCATTAATGATTTGAGGAAACAAAATTAGTGAGATTTTCATATCTATTTGCCTATATAAGGGACCATTAATCCCATCATTACATTTCTAGTTTTCCAATTAGAGAACATCTTATCTCTAAATAAAAATTTGACTATGTTTAAAATAACTCACAGGGAGTCTATGAAAGAGAACATGTTCCTCGAGTAGATTACATGATAAGGGATGGAGTTCACGAGAATGGTTTGTGATGTTGTTCTGTGGGGTTCTCTAGCCCACGAAGAAGAAGGATATGCAGAGAAGTGGAGGTATATTGGACATCAAGTTGTTTTCTTAAGTGATAGCTGGAGGTGGTATGCATAAATGGTATGTGTAAGTGGAGATAGTATATGAAGAAAGGATTATACACGGAAGATGAAATCCATGAATCACACACACTGTAAAGACCCGTAAATTTCAACGAAATTTCTTTTATTAATTTTGTTTGGGATTTTACGAGTACGCATTTTCTGAAAGCACCTAATTCCAAGGCCTGATGAAACCGAAGCATCCGTAACTGCATAAAAAGACCTTTACTGGAGCTGTGTTTGCTCGGGAAGAGTTATTTTCAAAAAAAAAAGTGGATCAAGTTTAAAGTGAAATAAAAATTGTGTAACAATTTTATTTCACATCTAAATGGTTAAACCCCACGCATGGGAGATGAGTGGGACCCACTTGAACCTAAATCCTCTTGATAGGATATTAGTGAGGTGGGGCCCACATGAGCCCCACCCCTTCAAATTACCTTAACTCCTCTTCCACAATAATGATGCCAACTTATTACTCCATTATTTTTGACAACTCTAGTTTTAATTAACGAAAAGAATTCAACATTTAAATTTTGAACGGTTTGGAAAAGTAAAAATAAAATAAGGAGTAGATTATTTTATTTTAGGGGTGGTTGTGTTGTGTGGAGGATTGAGAGAGGGATATTTATGCACTTTGAAGAACTTCATCTTCCTCCTTGAAGAACACGAAGAACACCGACACGACGTCTCGTCTTCTCTCCACATCAAAGAAAGGGAGACGCCTCTTCCACCACGGAAAATCACTGTCAACGTATACGGAGCCTCACCCCACGACGCCGTATTCTATAAACTTCATCGAGGTAGGGGTGTGTTTTTAATTGAGGATTATTGGTTTTCCATCCATGTTGATGTTTCACTCTAAACATTTTTGATATCAAACTAATGCAGAAGGAACTGGACCAAACTAACACAGTCGGATTCCTCCGCCATTCTTATTGTATGGTTTTGTCCAACCGTTCTTGAGAGGTGAATCTAGGTATGTTTTTGGAGCCGATCGGGGGCCTGAAAACATTGTAAATAGCCTTGGAACATCGGGGTGACCTAGGAATGGGGGTTTTGTAGAAAACGGATCATCAGAACAAAGGACTGATGCTTCGGGAGGCGTGCTGGCCAGAGGCGTCGTTTCTGGAAAATTCCAGAATACACGGCATGTCCTTCCAAAGCACACACCGTGTAGTGAAAACATTCAGCGGAAGAAGTAACGGACATCAGAAGAAGTGACTCATGGAATGTGACGCCGATCACACGGCGTGTATTCTCATCATAGAAAGGCAGAAGCGGCTTCGTGGCCCGGCGTGTAATCTGGGGGATACACGGACACAGGAAAAACTACACGGCCAAGAGGCATGACGTGTACTTCCTTCACCATGGTAGAGGTGGCTTTTGTATGACTCGGCGTGTATTCTGGGAATACACGGACATGGGGTGGAGTAGACGAGCATGTACTCCACCACACGGCCAGGAAAAGCCAGTGTACACAGAGCCGGCCCCAGAAGTTTGGACACAACGTGTAACTATACCACACTCCGGGTATTTTTATTTCACTTTTTACACGAACAGCCAATCGACACGGGTTGTGGTACACGAAAAGTACCCATGGACTGAAGAAATGGCGTGTAACCATACCACACACCATGTATTTCACATTTTACATGACCAGCCCTGCGACACGGGCCGTATGACACGGGCAGTACCCAATGTCTAAATACACGGCGTGTATCACGTATCTACACGCCATGTACTTTTGGAAAATGTCTTGGTTTTCTTGTTTTCTGTTACTTGGGCACGTTTTTCATGGTTTTACCCTAGGACGTGGGACGGAACATTGGGATACATCATCCCTGTTCTTCATGATGGTTGATGTATCCACCCCTTTGAATCAAGGAGCGGACCCTCCCGGAAATCGAGTATGTTGTGTGCGAGAACCCTGTAGCTCACTGCGACTGCAATGACTATTGTACTAGAATCCTCTGTGGGTTCGACGACGATGCCAACCGTACTAGAATCCTCCATGGGTTCGGTGGAGAAGACTACTGCACTTGAATCCTACGTGGGTCCGACTGTATTGACCTATGTTGTTGTATCCTACGTGGGTCCGACAGAGTAGTTGGACTAGTATCCTACGTGGGTCCGACAGCTTAGCTGGTCTAGTATCCTATGTGGGTCCCAGCTTAGATGAATCAGTAACTAGAATTGATCATCTCTTTTTCTTTACGAATGATGTATACCAGTTTGAGTTGAGTCTTGACTTTCAATCATTATCTTTGATATGATTGTTTTTCTATCCTATGTGGATTGGGTTGTGTTATCCTGTGTGGATTGGATTGTGCTTTCCTATGTGTACTAGATAGAACATGGGATCAGATGTTGGAGCCGAATTGGAATTGATGACTTATGTATATGGACGGCCATATACCTAAGTAGAGTTGGTTGTTACTTTGTGATTGTATCATTCCTTTGTGTTTTATCCATCATGGATTCTGGGAGACCTTCGGGGTCTCTGGGTCCCTACTGAGTAGCATATACTCACCCCTGCACGGGCTATGCCCGCACTACATTATGTTGGATGCAGATGATGGACAACGGTGACCATGGTAGCAGCTCGTGGAGCTGGATGGTACCTGGAGGTGGATCACTAGACGATACATACACGAAGCAGACGGTTGGAGCCGAGGATTGGAGGAGACTATCTGAACCCACCATTCAGGTGGGATTTCAAGAGGACGGCTCTGTGTTGCTACTTTACATTTGTCCTGCTGTACTCTCTTTTCAGTTGTACTTTACTTTCAGTTGGGTTTCTATACTGGACCATTTACTTTCCAGCAGTTACTTTTGTACTTAGTTTACTGAGTGTTTACTTCATCTTGCATACTCTATGGTGTTTGTTTTCTTACATAAAGGAAATTCCTTCCCTTTTATCAGGTTTGATGCCTTTGGTGCTATTTTTCCACCCCTGGCCTATTGAAGGCGGGCTTGGGGTACTCACAGCACGGGTCCCGAGGATGGGTCGAGAAACACACTACATGCTGCAGCATTGTTCATGGAGGAATCCAACCAGTTCATATAGAAATATTTGTGGAACAATCAGTGTGATGAAATGTTGATTACATCTAAGGGTAGAATTTGGACTTGAACAGATCATCTATCTATAGTTGAGGATATGTGATTTAACAAATATGAAGGGATTTATATGTCTATAAACTATGTGTGGCTTCCTCCAAAGGTAGTGAGCTAGGGTGAGTCAATAGAATTGTTCTAAGGGATGTAATGAATTATCATTGAAATATTGTAAAGGTTGTGTGCCTAAGATAGATTTACTATATATGAAAATTTTTACTTCATAAATTTTGATGTTTAGTGGATTTAGGTATGATTGAAACATTGTCATCATATTAACCATGGACTAGACCATAGTGGTGAACCAAGTAAAATCTATATCTTGACTCTATGAATGTCATTGTTTGTTTACAATTCATTCTTTTCAGACAAGATTAATGGGTTCATAACAACTTGGGAACAAGATCCATCCTTTGTGTTGAAAAATTTGACACCCTATTTCACCCCTACTCTCTTAGGGTGTTCTAGGGTTCTTCGGAGTGGTTCAATCAACAAAAAGTGAAACAATAAATGGCTAATGATTCCACCTAAATCAATGCCCCAAAAGGCTTGGTGATGATCCAAATTAACAATTTCAATATGATCAGTCCAGATTACATGATTCCTATTAATAAAATTAACATGATGAGATAAAATTCAATTATTATGATTGCAGCTTCCATAATTTCAATCGCGACATCTGAGCCTGATGACACTGAAGAAATTATCAATTCTCCAAGTGATAATGAAAGGTTGAATGAAAATGTCTTCATTCCATCCCCTGAAACCCACAAAACCCAAGTTATATTATCCAAACTAGTTGAAGTCATTGTGATAATAGGAGAAAGTGAGGAGACTCATTTTTAGTCCCTTTTCCCCTTCTAGACTCCAATAAGGCTGTATACCAACATATGAGCCCCAAATGATTACCACATCCTTCAGATGTCCAAATAGAGACCCCCCCACACTCTAAGGATCTAGTTTTATAATATCTTCTCTAGAATGATCCACAATCTATTTAGTATGAGGATGAGGAAGAAAAAGAATATATCATGGATGCCCTTCCATCATTCGAGGAAGGAATATCTACCACATTGAATGAACATAGATAAATAAATCAGGGTACAAAAGAAGATCCACACCACACTCTAATTAGCATGTCCCTAACTCCCAAAAAATATGAGGTATACAACTCCTTCCTCAAGTAGCACCAATATGTTTTTACCTATAATTACACAAAGATTCCAAGTCTAGACCCCAAGGATTCCACCCATAATTATAGTTTCCTAAAAGATCATTAGTGATTCAAGAAATAAACCAAGAGGATTCTCTTGACTCACTCCATCAAATTTGAGGATGATGTGGACAAAGTCATCAAGGACAATTTTATTCAAGAGTTAAAGTACCCGAAATGCCTAGATAAAATTTTCTATATGAAAAATAATAATGTAAAAATTAGTGTTTTCATCGATTGAAATTATCTTATAATGAATTTCCCCAATGATGAATTCCATTTTCAAATTATTGAACTCTATCTGGACGCAACGACAATTTATCAGGTACTCTCATTCATAGATTGTTACTCTGGGTACAATCAAATATAGATGCCCCTAGAAGATGATGAATCCGTAGATTTCAAATTGACTTATGGGTATTCTATTATTGAGGTATTCCCTTTGGCTTAAGGAATGTTCGTTCAACATACCAATGTGTTATGGATACCATTTTCAAACCACTCATGTGATGTTTATTGAAGGCTACATTGATGATCTAGAGGCCAAGTATTGTCAATTATTAGACCACCTAGCTGATCTAGAAATCATCTTCATCAATCTACAACAACATAATATGCTAATTAACCCATTAAAATTTCTTTTTGCGGTGTCCTCAGAAACATTTCTCAGTTTCATCATATTCCATTATTCCATATGTTTATTTTGATATTAATGAATCTATCCTTGGATTGGAATCTCATTGAAAGATGAAATAGTTGAGAGGAATTCAATGACACTTGGCCTTCAATATGTCCATCATATCAAACCATTCATGAAAATGTTTACCCTTCAAAAAATTAAAGAAGAAGGGGGTCACTTATCAGTGGACCAATGATTTTTCAGAATCAATTGAATCGCTCAAGAAATAGCTCTTGATCCAACTAGTTTTGTTGTCATCTATTCAAGGAAATCCACTTATTCTATATGTAATAGCAGTATAATGATCATTATGAGCTTTCCATGCATAGTAGAATGATTATTTGATTGAAAACATTTATTATATTATTGGAACCATGCATGATGGTGATACTATCAATTCATGTATTGAGAAGAGCTAACTAGAAACAATATTTTCCATTTAGAAGTAATGGAACTACCTACAACACCATGAGATCCACTTGGTTTCTCATAATTACCTGCTCGTGTTTATTCTCAATCACTCTATGCTAAAAATATTTCTAGAATGTTTGAACAATACTTTATAATAGTTTGGAATATATTCCATGCCTTAGAAAGGAGTGATAGTCCAATCCTTGGATGAATTCCTTGATGTGAACCCATCTGTATAAGATATATCATCAAATACCAAACTACATGATGATGAAATTTTTTCTGTTCAAGTCATCCCCTAAACATGGTAAATGTATTTGGATGGTGCCTTAAGGGGTTCAATAGTGATGAAAATTGAATATCAAAAGATCAACAAAGTCAGGTTGGAAATTGTTCTTATATCAATAAAAATAGAAGTGTTTCCATAATCCTTCTTATTATCTCAAGGTAGTACCAACAATGAGGAAGAATATCACAATATCATTACAGGCATGGAATTGGCACACAAAGTACTGGTGAGCCACTTATTGGTGAAGGGTTATTAAGATTTGATAATAAATAAGATCGATGGGAATTATTCCATCAGAAATGAAAATTGAATCATGTGTTATTATTTTAGAGTGTTAGTTGTAGAATTCCCCTTAGAGAAAACATTTAATCACGTCGTACAATCACAAAATGATTTAGCAGATGCAATTGAAAATTCAACTATAGCATTGGAAGATCCAAATCAAGATGCTATAATCTTTAATATTGACCATTATCACATGTTTTGATCTTTTGTTCCATTAAAAATAATGAAAATTAATTAAATCATCCCCATTATCAAGATATATGGTCCTACCATCGGATGGGTGGCTCTCATTATAGAATATCTACATGAGGGAGTACTTCCAATAGATAGGGTTGTGAGAGAGAAGATCCAGAATCGGGTGGCTAATTTCACTCTTTATGATGGACCAAATCACTATAATGTCATCTATGAGTTAGGATTTGATTGAGACCATCTCAGATGTGTTTATTGATAAAAGATTTCAACTGTTATTGAAGAAGTACAAGTCATATCCTATAGTACCCACTAATCAAGGTATAATATTTCTGAACAAATATGAATGCTTGGATACTTCTGGACATTGGATACTGATGATTGTATAGAATTCACTAAGAAGTGTCATCCCTAACAAGTGTATTCCAAATTCATCACCCAAAACTCAGAGTTCCTAAATACAACTACAAACTCATGGCCATTTCCCAAATTGGTAATGGAAGTTGCTGAACTATATCCTCCATCTATGGCTAATCAATTTAATGATATCCTTAATACCACTTATTTATTCTACAAATGGGATGAGGGAATAACCCTAAACAAATTCTAATGTAAAATAATTTTTAGTTTTTTCAAATCTGTCACAATCAACAACATTGGCATCCCTCATACAATTTTTAGGAAAAATGGATCCAATTTCAGTTCTGCAGAGGTAGAGATACTTATCATGAATACAATATTAAATCCAACCATTCATCGTGCAATGATGTGGTGTTCAATGGATATATAGAGTCATTTAACATGGTCTTATCAAAAATACTACAGAACATGGTGGATATAGATAAAGCCACTTGTCCTAAAAAGATCTTGAAGGTTTTATGGGCTTGTCAGACTACAACTAGAACTGCAATGTGGGAAAACCCATACTCATTAGTTTACAAAATATAAGTAGTAATTCCCATTGAGGTTCACCTAACAATACTCTGTATTTCTATTTTTGACTAGCTATACCTCGAAAATAAACCCTTGAATCACTTGGATGAACTGGAGTGACCGGAAAAATAGATCACATAGCTAGCGCTATCATCACATGGAGGTATATCATAACTGGATTTCATGGGCCTTTACCATGAAGTTTTGTCATCCTTCATCCATCCAATAATAATTGGTATTTTCCTTATGACTCCAATGATAATAGGAATCAATCCTCAAAATCTTGATCTAGAGTGGGAGGGAACATACTCTAAACATTAGGTCCACTCTAATGAAGATCCTTAATCATAGTGGATGGTAAACTCACTACAACTCCAACCAATGAAAGATCCTTGAAGAAGATCTTTGTGTAATCACAAAATATTCATCATTTATTTAGTACGTTTAACCACATTCCACCGTCTCTATCTATGTTTCATTACATTAAACAGTATCGAATCATCGTCCTTATAGTATACGGTTAAATTGTACGACATGTGGTCCTAGGTGTGAGATATTAAACTACATAGAACCATTTCCCTCAATACATGACATTAAAGTATATTATTAACATATCTCTTGTTTTAAATTAATAAATCCCAAATATACCATGATGAGAAATTATTTTTGGTCCCTCAAATGATGAGAAACTTCAGTGAATAAACATCAATAAAATCATTGCCACTCCTTAGTGGAACTTGAGCCCCACATCTCTCTATATTTAGATAATACATGAATGGAAAATAATTGTCATGAACTATGTGTGGATTGATTATTTCCCCATAAAGATTTTTATTGACACCTTGGTCATATCTCTATATCTAGATGCAATGTTTCATTCATGTTAGGTGACCTACAACCTCACTGCATAGTAAAACAATTATGGTTCATCAATATGTATGTGTGTCATGATTATCATTCCAAAGAGATGTGTTGTGATGCCCAGATCTCCAATATTTGGACCAGATCTGACCATAAAGAAACAATTTCCTTTTTTTCTCTATGTATAAACCAAATATATATTCAAAACTTCCCCATAACATTTGGAATATTTCTCATACCATTTTTTTTCTTGAGCATAACCATTCGTCTCGAAAATATCTAAAAATTTTATTGCACCTTTCCTCAAATAAAACATTAGTTGGTTTGGGAAACAATCTTCAAGAACTAAATGGGGCTTGATTTTGATTCCAATGACATACATAGTGACACCTAGATCTTCTATCTCAAGATCAACAACAATGTAAACACCCCCCCCCCCCCAACTCTGTATGTACTGATCATGCATCCATGGGGAACATTATCAAGAACTAAGTGTGACTTGATTCTTGCCACGATATGATACATAGAGACACCCAAACCATAATCCATGGTCCTGCCGTAATATTTTCATCATTTCCTATTAGTTCACCTTCATCCATGTCGCATGAATTTTAACTCCATGGAAGTCTTGGAACTATAAATGTCATGATTCTTTCCCTAGCAAGATATGTAATGACACGAAAGTTGTATACCCTCCTCTAGTCGAAATGATCCATTTTGTCCTTTAAATCACTAATGTGCTTACTACATGACATCAAAAATCCTATAATGATATTCTTACTACATGAATTTAAATAAGAAAGTGTAATTTCATTGCTACATTACATTAAACTCCACATAACCTATAGAAATATATTTGTCTTGATTATCATCCTATTGAGATACGTAGTGAATCATAGGACTTCATCCCAAGGCTATACCATGGGGTAAAAGAGAATTCACCATCACATGTATACAATAAAAAACGTATACAAGATATTTTATTTTGGGTCCTATCCTTATAAAACCCACTAAGGAAATAGTATACACCCCTTTCTACATATGAGTCAAATATATTCAATGGACTCCAAACTTATGGCTAGTATCCATCCAATTATTCCATTATGCATCGCAAAATACCCTTTTTATCATTTCATACTCCTAATATTTAGTACTTTGAGATCCTCATCTACTTTACATGGCATTTGAAGGCAGAATTTCTAAACCTAAGAGCTTATTTTACTACCATACATTATGATCCCTAGTTCTCCAAGCATAAATATCTCTCAGAATGGGTATGTCATCCAAATGATGCCACTATTTTTCTATAAATCCCATGAAAAAATTTTCCTTGCTTGAAACAACCCCCATACATGTTTTTTCAAATAGTGGTAATTTCACCCTTACGAGAAGCATCTTCAGTCCCTATAATCTTTTGATGATGGTATGTTGGAACATGTAAATTAAAATATGTGGTTATTCTCTATGTATTTTTCTAATATCATTTATCCTAGAATGAATCTATCCAACAATTTGGTATACATTTCCACCCATTATATGTTGAAATCATACTGGTATAATATTGATCCATTTGACCAAAAATCATCCATTAATTCCAATATCAAATTGTCCCAGTCATATGAGCTAAAACTATATGCACAATTCATACTACTCTTGGTCCAGAACTATATAGAATATCCATATCCCAAATTCATTGGAAATTAAAACATTAAATACCCCATAAATATTCATTTAATTTATCCACATACCAAAATCTATGCTTGGGATGATATGACTCTCCATAAACAGTCATCAGATTTTAATGATAGAATGTATGAATTCTTATGATATTCTTTACTTCACCATGCAGTAGGTGACCAAGTTTTCCTTGAAAATGTTTCCATGGTAATTGGTTTTTCATCCATAGGATGACACCATCAATTTTGAAGTACATTCCCTAGTTGGGCTTATATAAAATAGAACTCGTAATGGATTCTGGAACTAGTTGTAACTTCTTTCACTAGAGGGACCTCCTCTAAAGTAATAAGAAAATTTTTCCATGAAATATTTCAGATTTGGGAACCCCCAAATATCAGTTTAAAACATTCTCATTCTATATGTAAATATTATTGAACATTTCTAGATAGATTTCCATGAATTGGAGATCCATAAAATATTCTGGTAAGGATAAAGACATTAAATTATAGCCCCCCATAATTTCCTTACTGCATGACATGAATCAGCATACCATAATGTCTGTGATGCATGAAATTAATTTTCACAACATGATGTCCTTAATTAAAAATAATAAACTATAGATCATAAAGTCTTATTGCATGATTTTGAGCATCATTTGCATAATATCCTCACTATAAGACATTAAACTGCATGGTCAATATCTTAGTAACATTAAAATAATCTACATGATATCATTATCCTTTTTCTAGAAGGGTCCTTCTCCACCTAAAATTGGTTATCGAACAAAATTCACCCTCCATCACATAACAAATACATGTAGTGGTGGATTTCTATTCTTGGACATTGATTTTACATATGATTTCTTTATTTTCAAACATCAATCCTTTGAAAACCACCACTTTTGATCCCATGAAAAAATTAATCTCTATAAAATTCATTTACCAAGAGTGATATAATTTCATAATTCATAAAATATCCTTTGTTCGAACATGCAATACGCACCCCAGTTTTCCTTGCATAATGTTCTCATTTAATGGGTCTATCATCCTAAGGATGTCACTACTTAACTATGTAGTATTTTCCCTAGTTAACCATGCATAAATGAACCATCATAATGGGTTTTTCATCCAGTGGTTACTTTGTTCATAGGAGAGACCTCCTCTGTTATCGAATATTAGGTTTTAAGATTCAGGAATCAAAACAAAATGTTGGCTCAAGATTCCCCAGGGAAGTATATAAGAATATCATAATATTCTAACCATCAAGCCTTGTTTTTATTTTAATCTTAAAATTCATGGTCAACTATGTTATACCTAAATCCATATCTTTATTAGTCCTACATGAATGACTATAAAATACCTACAAAAAGAGTCATAGTTCTCACAATGCTGAAAACCCATAAAGCGAACTCGAAAAAAGTCTTGTCTCTTCTCGATAGAGATACATTCTATATGGTTTATGAAATATTGAGTAATAAAACTTTAAGAGGCAAAAATATTTCTAGACTGAAAACTCAAAGTGGATAGCCTAAGAAATATAAAATTTAAACACACTATGTCTCTCTCATATTGATCTTTGGAAAGAATTAGGGTAATGACACAAAAGACACATGGTTTGTAGGGTTGTCCACATCACCCTAGAAATAGTTAAACTATGATCAGTAAACCCCTTATATTAGGTATATGTTAAATATCCCCCATCCATATCATTTTAGTTTTGATTAAATGATATCAATATGTAATGTTATGGAAATCATATTTAACATTATGATTATAGGATGAATTTATGTATGAAGACTTATTAGATTGATAAAAATTCATTTCATTTATGGAAAAAATAAGAGGAAAATTCAAAAAGTAGAGTCTCTCTGTCATATATTACAATAGGCCATCAAAATAACTCTTTTTATTTTTAAAAAACTCCTGAGCCCCATCGAATGCTGGTTGGAGCATAGTCAGTTGACCAACCACAGTCTCTATGGCCTGCCGAAGCACTTCCTTGGCAGCCACAATTGTAGTTGAACTTAATGTTTGTGATTATCTTAAAGAAAATTGGAGCTATTTGAGTTATACGTAAGTGACCTACAATTATCACTTAATACCTGACACTTCTATGGAATTATCCTTGATATGCAGTTTAAATCCTACCAACATTGTGTTGTGGATGGTCTCTACTTATGATAGTGAAGCTCAAAATCCATCAACATTAGGGAGAAGTTTGGCCTTTGTAAGGTATTTACAAAGAATATTTTCTAGTTCCCTACAAATATAGTCTCCTTCACCACCGTGTATATTGGATGATAATCTATCCCCCTAAATCCCAACATGATGAACAATACTGAAATCCATATGATTCGTGACGGAAAAACCTCTTGTCGAATATCAGATATTATCTTCCATATACCCCACCAAGATTTGAAATTTGTGATACAATGAGAGTTTTGTGACACAATATATAATTTAATTTCACTGTTATAAGGATATATGTACACTGATATTAGTGCATTCAAACAACATCCCCCTTCTACACCCTCAGAAATAGTGGTTGCATTGCCATCAAAGGCGAGTCGAGCAGAAGTATAAGATTCTCCCTTAGACCTATCCATGGATGATGGTAATCCTAAATGATGAATTAAAATCATTATTAACATCAAAATAATATAAAGAGTGGGTAATAGTAACAAAATTAGGCAATCCTTACATAAAAATATGTCAAATGCTTGGGACGATTCCTCCATAGAATTCCCATCTTTATTAGTTAGTGATTACACCCCTTCACGAGGGGCACTTTCATGGGTTTACTCGGTTTTTTGAAGACGAGGACATGAAACACTACACATTTCCAGATCAACGAATGATATATCTCCATCAATAGTGGGATTTAGATTGATATCAACTCTTTCTCAATGAACCATCACTAAAACAGTTTCAATGGATGAAACTGTGCATTCCAACCAGTCATGATTAGGGAAGTAGGCATAAAAAAGGTTAATAGGAAGGAAAATAAAGACTGGTTTCCATTTTATTCACTATATGGTGCCCCAAATTCTTGTAAAGTCATAGGAATATTAACATGTTTTATTATTTAATCAAATGGAATGGAAAGATTTATCATATTTTCTACTGACATCCCAAAAACTATGTTAATCTTACCAGTGTCCACACTTGGAGTGGTTGGTTCTTGATACTCCAATGATGACTTGAGACCCCAATAATCTTCTTCAAGGATAGCCATAGGTTCAGTATCAATTTTTATAGGGTTATATGGTGTAACACCCTGACCCCAGTTACCCAGAGTCGGTTCATTACTTCGTAACATTGGCATGATCAAAAAAGATCAAGTCTCGAAAGGCCGATTAGTTTAGTAGCCTTGGAAACACTAGATACATTCATAAGTCTTACATTACATAATAAAGTAAAAAAAAACAAAAAAAAACATCTTTTCTTCATATCCCCTCATACTATCCCTACAGGTCATTCATAATATACTTCATCACAGCCTGGAAAAATTAAAATATTGAAAGGGGTGAGCTCAGATGCTCAGTAAGGATAACAATATAGCGGAAGCTTTCATAAGTAAACATAAATATGTAAGGCAATGTATAACTAAACAAAGGCCTTTTAAAAAATTAACTTCAACATAATATGGAAAAAGTAAAATGAAATAATGCCATTTACTTATTCACATGGATATTCTACTGGTCAAATAATCACATGCAATATCAAAAACCACTTTCATAATGATGGAATGCATAATGCCAGACTATCATAACCACATAGCCAAGGCCTCGTGAAAATTTTACAAATAAGATTTTTTAAAGGCCTCATTCCAAGACACTAGTTTGTCACATGAGACCTGCCGATGCATCGAGGAGATATAGCGGGCTCCACCCATCACTTATTAAGTCCAATGCATTCCTCATATGAACAAGTTTATATATATCATAAACCATAACATAATCGTATCACATAAAACATGCATAAAGGAAACATAAAATTTCCACATTTCAATCACAAGATATGAATACAACACATTGATATGATAAAAACACTTTCAAAACCATTTTTAATACCAAAATAAATGAAAATTAAAACTTGGTATTTATTTTTCATTTAAAAAGAAGTTATGGCTTGTAGAGGAAGCCGAAACTCAAATAATGATCATGGCGGCGGAGAAGTCGTTGGCACCGCATACGTACGACAAGAAAAACATTCCTTTTCGTCGTTTCGTAAAACACTTCGTATAAAAAGATTCCTTTTGAATAAACATAAAAGTCAAAGGGGTTTTATACACCGTATAAAAGAAATTTGTGTATAAAAACAAAATATGCCACAATGAAAGGAGATTGTGACGAAGTCCTTACAAAGATAATTTTTTTAAATAAAATAGATCTATTATGTGTCTTCACTATAAGTACACGTAATTTAATTAAAAATAAAAGATAGTACATAATAATATCATGACATAATTTGAAAGTAGGAGATTAACCCAAAGAATGGAAATTGGGTTAAGAAGTTCCCTTACCTCGTGTCTGACTTGACTCGACCATTCTTTAATCTCATGAATAATAAACTAGAGTTAATTTCTATTTGCTTAAGAACTTTTTTCATGTTAATTATTCCTTTTATATCACTTATTACCATGTTATGAACATTATGTAATTATTTAAGTTAATAACGGTCATTTTGTCGATCTTCGGTACTTGAGTCAAAAATAAAATTCTTATAATTACAAGTTGTTCATGTGGTGAAATATCCATTATATCCAGAATTATATTCATGATGTAGATATCATGTATATAATATATATCCAGTATATACATTAATTTATAATATTACATAACATTTAGAGGTAAGAAATGAAATGCACCGTTCATGGAGATGGTAAGCCGTACGTACGCATGAACGCTACTTTCATTTCAATTTCGCATTTAATGGAATGAAATTATAATTATGTAAAGGTATAATATAATTCCTGTATAATATAATGTATAATACCATTTACTCTATCCTTTATACATCCCACATATGGCATTAAGGATTCAAATCACTTTGAGGGGGCGGTAGTCCGCACTTCCTAAAATGAAAATATCGCGTTTAACCATAATGGAAATCATAAAGGTATGACATAAATGAAAAATACAAAATCATAAGGAAAACAAAAACATAATATATATCATATATAAAAATAGTTTCATAATAATGGCCACCATGAGAGGTGTTATATGAGTGTTGAACAATCATCGTTTCGTGAGGCAGAAATTCGCCATCCACAGAAACAGTATGTTCTTTAACCATTAGATTTAGGTGTGTGTAAGTGTAGTTCAAATCCTTCTTATAACAACATACTAGTATATTTATGATACTGGTGTTGTTACAAAATAAATTAATAAAAAGATTTTAAGGGGTTGGAGAAGGAAAATAAAACAAAATAACATACGAGAAGACATTACCTTAAAATTGGGTAACTCTTTTTTATTTGAGCCAAAGGCTTCCTTGGGAAGACTTATGCCCAAACTGAGGCATCTAGGAGTAATAGAGGGATGTTGGGAGAGTATTTTGGTAGAGGTTTTCCGAGAAAAATGTCTTGAATGTGTGAATAAGGTGGTAGAGGTTGGGGCCTTTTATAAGAGGAGAGGAGGGGCACTCTTGGAAAGTAATAAAATGTTACTTTATTATATAATGCTTTTCGGATTGTAAAGGTCCCAAACTTATATATTTCGAGGATAAGGTGATATGGGTTCGAAATATACTCATCCAATAGGCTTTGGACAAGTTTAATTATTATAGTTTACATTATCCTTCCATTTTATTAAAATCGTAATTAATGAGGTAATTGTTGTATCATCATGGTGTCATGAATAATTTAATTTATTTAATATATAAAAATTATAAAACAAATATCATGTTGTAGGAAATAGTTTTATCTTTCCAATGAATATTTATAGTAAAAAATATGACTTGTATTACCCCATTTAAAAATTGTTTTAGTAAAACAACTCATGTTTGTGACATTTTTATTTTAACATTAAATAAAAAAAATTTAATGTCATTTTCCTACCAAAGTGACTCCATGGGGTCCCCAAGATGACCCATGGATTGTCTTGGTCGGCCATGACTAATACAATAGGGGTAGGAAAAGTGTAAAGGTCACATTATATTATTATAACATTATCTTTACTTTAATTACACTAATTACCTTTAATCGCGATTAATTAAACTTAAAAGTTACTATTCACCAATAATTATTTTAATCCCATTGAACCAAATTTTACTTCCTAATGACAACCATGTATGTCAGATTTTTAAAAATCGAATCACAGAAGTGATAATGTTTCATTTAAACAAAAAATTATTTTTTTAACTACCACTTAGTGGTTTCACTATTCATCAAAAATTGAAGTTTTTCAGAACAATGCCAAAATTTCACCCTAAGATATAATTGATATTCCAAATTCAAAAATGATGTATATTTTATGAAATTCCAAACATATAAATTGAATTAATTAATTTTATAATTAATTCCCGCTGTCACAACAAATAGCGTGTTTCTAAGAAACAATATATATCAAAAGATTGACAATTTTTTATGTCCAATTTCAAAGTGAAATTAATTTTAATGAACAACATTGGCTCAAATTGTAAAAATTTATTCTAATTATAATTTAAAACCACTAAATATTATAATTTATCACTATAAATTATTTTGATTAAAAAAGTTGTTTTTAAGTATTTTTCACTATTCATAAAAAATTGGAAGTTCTCAGAAAATTACAAAAAAATCAACTTAGGATAATTTTGATATTCCGAATTCAAAACCAAAGTCCATTTGGAAAGATAAAATTTAGACAATTTGAAAAATTAGTTATTACTATTCATAACGGATACTTTGATTGGTTGTGGTGTGTGTTAGAACTCGAAGTTGTGTACAACACATGCTACTGTATTATTCAAAGAGAAGTGTACCGTGGAAGCTTGAGGTGTTACATTCTACCCTCCTTCGAATAATTTCATCCTCGAAATTTAATATAATATCACTGTATAAAAAGACTCGGTTGATTATTCATCATAAGTTCCTCGGGTTCCCACGTTTCCTCCTCCATCTTATGGTTTCTCCATAGAACTTTTACCAGACGAGTCGTCCGGTTTCTCAACACTTGTTCTCTTGTATCAAGAATCCTAACGGGCTCTTCGCAATAAGATAGATCGGGTTCTAGTTCTAATTCCTCATAGGTTAGCACATGCGTTGGGTCAGGCATGTATTTTCTCCACAGTGATACATTGAATACATCTTGAACTCTGGAGAGACTTGGCGGCATTTCCAAACGGTAAGCTATAGCCCCAATTCGTTCTAGAATTTCAAAGGGTCCGATGTACCTGGGACTTAATTTAACCTTATTACTGAAACGTATAACTCCCTTCCATGGAGATACATTCAAGAAAACATGATCTCCTACCTGAAATTCCAAATCCTTCCTTCTGTTTTCAGCATAGCTCTTCTTCCTACTGTGAGCTTCTTTGATGTGGTTTGGGATTACTTTCACCTTGTCCATCGTTTCCTCCACCAGTTATGGGCCTATAAGTTTTCTTTCACCAACGTCATCCCAACAGGTTGGTGTGCGTCATCTCTTTCCATATAACGCTTCATATGGTGCCATCCGAATACTTGAATGGAAGCTATTGTTATAGGAAAATTCTCCCAGAGGTAAATATTGATCCCACATTCCTTGAAAGTCAAGTGAGAATTATCTCCACATGTCTTCTAAGGTTTGAATAGTTTTTTCTGATTGTCCATCTGTTTGTGGGTGGTAAGCAGTGCTCAAACAGAGTTTAGTATCAAAGGCCTTCTGAAGACTTTTCCAGAATCTTGATGTAAAATGAGGATCACGATCCGAGAAAATTGACAGGGGTACTCCATGACATCTCACAAGTTCATTAATATATAGTCTTACTAGACGTTCAAGTGGTAGATCTTCCCTTATAGAAAGAAAATGCGATGACTTCGTGAGAAGATCAACAATGACCCATATTGCATCATTCTTCTAGGAGTCTTTGGTAGTCCCATGAAAAAATCCATCGTAATATTATCCCATTTCCACTCAGGTATGGGAAGAGGTTGCAATACTGAACTAGGAAGTTGCCTTCCAGCTTTCACTTATTGACAAACTATACATCTTGACACAAAATCAGCAATCTCCATCTTCATATTGTCCCACCAAAAATGTCCCTTCAAATCTATATACATTTTGGTGCTCCTAGGGTGTATTGAGAAATTGGAACTATGAGAATCATCCAAAAATTCCTTCTTTAAATCAGGTATATTGGGAACACAAAGTCTCCTCCCAAATTTCAAAATTCCATCTTCATACACAAAGTCACTCAATCACCCATCATTCACAGCTTTAATCTTCTTTTTCAACTCGTCATCATCGACCTGAGAACACTTTATCCTTTCTAGTAAAGATGGTTTGGCAACCAATTGAATTTTTTTATGTTTCACCCTCCACGGTGATTCCCATATCCATCTTTACTAGATCCATGAAAATAAGATCCCTTTCCACTATCATCATGTTCAAAACTCAATGATCTTTTCTACTCAAATCATCTACAACCCTATTTTCCTTCCATGGGTGGTAGTGTATCATGCAATAATAATCCTTGAGTAGTTCAAGCCATCTCCTTTGCCTCATGTTGAGTTCTTTTTGTGAGAAAATATATTTCAAACTCTTGTGATCGGTATATATCTCACATTTTTCACCATAGAGGTAATGTCTCCATATATTTAAGGAAATGATTACAGAAGCTAACCCAAGATCATGAGTAGGATAGTTCTGCTCATGAATTTTCAGCTGTCATGATGCATAGGAAATGACCCTATCATTCTTCATAAGGACATAACCAAGTCCTTTCATTGATGCATCACTATAAATAACGAACCCATCATTCCCTGATGGTAGAGCCAATATAGGAGAGTTGACTAATCTTCTCTTTATTTCTTCAAAACATTCTTCACAGTCTTTTTTCCAGAAAAATTTAACCCCTTTACATGTGAGCTTTGTTAATGGGTTAGCAAATCGGGCAAAATTCTGGACAGAACGTCGATAATAACCTGCCAAACCAATAAATTTGCGTACCTCAGTTATACTCGTTGGTGCTGTCCATTATTGGATTGCCTTGGTCTTAGAAGGATCAATGGAAATTCTATCATTAGAGACAATATGGCCAAGAAAAGAAATCTCCTGAAGCCAGAATTCACACTTGCTAAACTTCCCATATAATTCATGCCTTCTAAGAGTCTTCAAGATAATGCGCAAGTGATTTTCATGATCTTCGTAGATTTTGGAGTATACCAAGATATCATCAATAAATACCACCAAAAAATCATCAAGATATTCCTTGAAAACCCTATTCATTAGATCCATGAATAAAGAGGGTGCATTATTCAATCCTAAAGGAATTACTGTAAACTCGTAATGCTCGTACCTTGTTCGAAATACTGTCTTCGGAATGTCTTCCTTCTTCACACACAACTGATGGTATCAAGATCAAAGGTCAATCTTTGAAAAGTACTGAGCTCCATTCAATTGGTCAAATAAATCATCAATGCGAGGTAGGGGATACTTGTTCTTTATTGTTACATCATTGATCTCCCTGTAGTCAACACACAACCTCATAGATCCATCTTTGTTCTTAACAAAAAGGACAGGGGCTCCCCATAGAGAAACACTAGGGCGAAGAAATACCTTATTACTCAATTACTCTATTTGTTTCTTTAGTTCAACAAATTCCACGGTGGTCATCCTATAAGGGGTCTTCGATATGGGCCTTGATCCAGGAATTAAATCAATGGAAAACTCAACTTCTCGTTCTGGAGGATGTCCTGGTAAATCTTTCGGAAAAACATCTACATATTCATTCACAATAGGTACATCCTCTATTATTTGAACATTCCTTTCCTTGCCATTAGTCATTTCATTCTCTTCCTCCCCAATAATTGATTTTAGTTGAGCTACTAGGGGTGGATCTAACTAAGAATTAGGCGGTGACGATTCTGCTCTAAAAATAAGGTGTTCCTTATCACAATCATCATAAATCATAACCTCATTCTTCTTATAATAAATATTTGCATCATAGTCCGAAAGCCAATCCATATCGAGGATTATATCAAACTCAATCATAGGAATCACAATGAGATCAACAGATAAAGAAAAATTATGTGCTCTAATGGGGATTGATTCACAAAACATTGTTGCAATAATACTTCCCTTAGTTGTTTTGACTGACAATTCTCTTGTTAAATAAAATTGGAAATATCTAATTTTCTTAGAAAAATGGGAAGATATGAAATAATGTGATGATCCAGAATCAAATAATTCATTTTCTAAACTTGAGGAAACCATTAAATTACCTGCCACCACGTCTTTCGGAGCTTCAACCTTAGCAGTAGTGATAACATAAGCTTGGCCTTGATCCCTTGGCCTCTTCTGAGGTAAGCTCCCCTGACACTTAGGAAATTCATTTGCATAATGTCCCATCTCTCTACAATTATAGCATTCCACATTGACAACAACTTTCTTTCCCTTGCAATCATGAGCTTGGTGGGCTTTTTCACCACACTTGTAACAGACACACATTCCCTTCAAGCAAGTACCAGGGTGTTTCTTCCCACATTTACTGTACGACTAATATTCAACTTCTCCCTTCTTACCCTTATTTCCATTTCCAGATTGATCAGAAGATCTATTATTTTCTTGATTTGCTTTAAAGTCATAAGACTTAGAGAATTCCTTTTCAATCTTGATAGCACATGAGACAATATATTCATACGACAAGAAGTTTTGTGAGACTAATTCTCGATGGAGAAATGGTATTAACCCATAAGTTAAATGATCAGTCTTACTTCTTGGGTTACATATATAATCTGCAGCATGCCTCACTAACCTTGTAAAGTCAGCCTCATACTTTGTGACATTCTCATCCTCCTTCAGCCTCAGACTCAGAAATTGCCTCTCCATATCTGCTCGATGGTTATGTTGAAAGTATTTCTCTAAGAAAATTTCCTAAAACTCCCTCTATTCCATACATTATACTTCTTCATCTTCGTTTGTGTTTTGAATCAGTGACCACCATTGATCGGCTTCTCCAGTGAGGCGGTAGACTGCCATGACCACCTTCTCCCTTTCACTACTCCCCAAGGCGTGTAATATTTTCTATAAGGAGTTTATCCATTTCTCAGCTACTAATGGATTTGTACCCCCATTAAATTTTGGCAGTTGTTGCCTCATGAAGTGGTCTAACATTGATCCTCCATGTTACGGATCAGGGTGCTACATACGAGTAAGATTATTATTGATAACCTGAGTGAGTTGTCTCAGTATGGTAATAAGTTGATCAGCACCGGTTGTATCTCCAGCTTCACAATAATTATCTTGAGCAGGAGGGCAATACCTACACGGAGTGCGTGCATTGACACAGTTTTCATTCCTCCCACTAGGAGCCATTTCTAAACAATGGCATAAACAAGATTAGTTTATGAATTAAAATACATAATTCCATACTTGTAAAACACATAACATAAATTGAACTATTTATGGATATAATCCATAATCATAAAAAGAAATGTTTTCTTTGAGGAAGTATATACTCATAAACCCTTCATAATGGTTTGTAATGAAAATGTGAATTATCCTAAGAATATCCCCCGGGAGTGGCGTAACCAAGAGTGCAGCAAGGCCCGTTGTCGTGCACCCGTTCCTGCTTGAGTCTAGCTCAAAGCGGTGTTTTCGGGTTTTAACCCTAGGTACATCTGTTCCAGAGCCGCCTATACCTGCTCGTATCCAGACATGTATGTATTTCTCGGAAGACTCAGAAAATCTCTATAATACCAAGATTCTAGGAAGTTCCTCTATACTAATCCTCAAAGTCTATCTTCA
This sequence comes from Viscum album, assembly GCA_963277665.1. NCBI lineage: Eukaryota > Viridiplantae > Streptophyta > Magnoliopsida > Santalales > Viscaceae > Viscum > Viscum album. Next base: position 32,576,894 of record OY728163.1, read on the forward strand.
GGCTATGTGATCTAATCAGAGTTTATCTAAATCTAGATTCCAAATTTAGTACAAAACTGCCTCTGATACCAACTGCAACGCCCCGACCCTAGTTACCCAGAGTCGGTGCATTACTTCGTAACATTGGCTTGATAAAAAAAGATCAAGTCTCGAAAGACCGATTAGTTTAGTAGCCTTGGAAACACTAGATACATTCATAAGACTTAAATTACATCATAAAGTAAAACAAAACTAAAAAAACATATTGTCTTCATATCCCCTCATAATATCCCTGCAGATCATTCATAATATACTTCATCACATCTTGGAAAAATTAAAACATTGAAAGGGGTGAGCTTAGATGCTCAGTAAGGATAATAATATAGCGGAAGATTTCATAATTAAACATAAAACTTTAAGGCATTGTATAACTAAACCAAATCCTTTTAAACATGAACTTAAACATAATATGGAAAAAGTAAAATGAAAAAATTACATTTACTTATTCACATGGATATTCTACTGGTCGAATAATCACATGCAATATCAATAACCACTTTCATAATGATGGAATGCATAATGTCAGACTATCATAACCACGTAGCCAAGGCCTCGTGCCAACTCTACAAATAGGATTGTGTCAAGGCCTCATGACAAGACACTAGTTTGTCTCATGAGACCTTCCGATTCATCGAGGAGCTATAGAGGCTCCACCCATCACTTATTAAGTCCAATGCATTCCTCATATGAATAGTTTTAAACATATCATAAACCATAACATAATTGTATCACATAAAACATGCATAAAGGAAACATAAAATTCCACATTTCAATCACAAGATATGAATACAACACATTGATATGATAAAAACTCTTTCCAAACCATTTTCAATACCAAAATAATAGAAAATTAAAACTTGGTATTTATTTTTCATTTAAAAAAAAGTTATGGATTGTAGAGGAAGCCGAAACTCAAATAATGATCACGACGGCAGAGAAGTCATTGTCGCCGCATACGTACGACAAAAAAACATTCATTTTTTTCGTTTAGTAAAACACTTCGTACAAAAAGATTCCTTTTGAATAAACATAAAAGTAAAAGGGTTTTATACACCGTATAAAAGAAATTTGTGTATAAAAACAAAATAGGCCTCAATGAAAGGAGATTGAGATGAAGTCCTTACAAGGATAATTTTTTTAAATAAAATAGATCTATTATGTGTATTCACTATAAGTACATATAAAGAAATTAAAAATACAAGATAGTACAAAATAATATCATGACATAATTTGAATGTAGGAGATTAACCCAAAGAATGGAAATTGGTTTAAGAAGTTCCCTTACCTCATGTCCGACTTGACTCGACCATTCTTTAATCTCCTAAATAATAAACTAGAGTTAATTTCTATTTTCTTAAGATCCTTTTTCATCTTCATTATTCCTTTTATATCACTTATTACCAAGTTATGAACATTATGTAATTATTTAAGTTAATAACAATCATTTTTTCGATCTTTGGTACATGAGTCAAAAATAAACTTCTTATAATTACAAGTTGTTTATGTGGTGAAATATCCATAATATCCAGAATTATATACATGATATATATATCATATATATCATATATATATCCAGTATATACATTCATTTATAATATTACAAAACATTTAGAGGTAAGAAATGAAGTGCACCGTTCATGGAGACGGTAGAGTCGTACGTACGCATGAACGCTACTTTCATTTCTATTTCATATTTAATGGAATGAAATTATAATTATATAAAGGTATAATATAATTCCTGTATAATATAATGTATAATACCATTTACTCCATCCATTATACATCCCACATATGGCATTAACAATTCAAATCACTTTGAGAGGGCGGTAGTCCACACTTCCTAAAATGAAAATATCGTGTTTACCCATAAGGGAAATCATAAAGGTATGCCATAAATAAAAAATAAAAAATCATAAGGAAAACCAAAACATAATATATATCATATATAAAAATATTGTCATCATAATTTCCACCGTGATAGTGGTTATATGAGTGTTGAACAATCATCGTTTCGTGAGGCATAAATTCACCATCCACAGAAACAGTATGTTCTTTAACCATTAGATGTAGGTCTGTGTAAGTGTAGTTCGAATCCTTCTTATAAGAACATCCTAGTATATTGAGTATAATGTTTTTGTTACAAAAGAAATTAATAAAAAGAGTTTAGTGGGTTGGAGAATCAAAATAAAACAAAATAACATAAGAGATGACATTACCTTAAAATTGGGTAACTCTTTTTTATTTGAGCCTAAGGCTTCCTTGGGAAGAATTCTGACCAAAGTGAGGCTTCTAGGAGTAAGAGAGGGAAGTTGGGAGAGTATTTGGGCAGAGGTTGGCAGAGCCAAATGGCTTGAAAGTGTGAATAAGGTGGTAGAGGTGGGGGCCTTTTATAAGAGGAGAGGAGGGGCACTCGTGGAATGTAATGAAATGTTATTTTATTATATAATGAGTTTTGGATTTTAAAGGTCCCACACTTATATATTTCGAGGATATGGTGATAAGGGTTCGAAAACCACTCATCTAATAGGATTTGGACAAGTTTAATTCTTAGATTATACATTATCCTTCCATTTTATTAAAATCGTTAATTAATGAGGTAATCACTGCATCATCATGGTGTCATAAATAATTTAATTTATTTAATGTCTAAAAATTATAAAAAAAATATAATGTTTTAGTAAATATTATTATATTTCTAATGAATATTTATAGTAAAAAATATGACTTGTATTACCCCATTTAAAAATTGTTTTAGTAAAACAACTCATGTTTGTGACATTATTATTTTAACATTAAATAAAAAGTTTTTAATGTCATTTTCCTACCGAAGTGGCTCCATGGGGTCCCCAAGTTGACCCATGGATTGTCTTGGTCGGCCATTACTCATAAAATAGGGCTAGGACAAGTGTAAAGGTCATTTCATATTATTATAACATTATCTTTACGTTAAATTACACTAATTAACTTTAATCGCGATTAATTAAATTTAAAAGTTACTATTCTCCAAAAAATATTTTAATCCCATTGAACCACATTTTACTTCCTAATGCCAACCATGTATGTTGGATTTTTGAAAATAAAATCATAGAAGTGGTAATGTTTCATTTAAACGAAAAATCTGTTTTCTAACTACCACTTAGTGGTTTCACTATTCATCAAAAAATGAAGTCTTTCAGAACAATGCCAAAATTTCACCCTTAGCTATAATTGATATTCCGAATTCAAAAATGATGTCTATTTTTTGAAATTAAAAAAATATAAGTTTCATTAATTAATTTTATAATTAATTCCCTCTGTCACAACAAATAGCTTGTTTTTAAGAAACAATATATATCAAGAGATTGACAATTGTTTATGTCCAATTTCAAAGTGAAATTAATTTTAATGAACACCATTGTATAAAATGGTAAAAATATATTCTAAATATAATTTAAAACCACTCAATAGTATAATTTATCACTATAAATCATTTTGATTAAAAAAGTTGTTTTTATGTATTTTTCACTATTCATAAAAAATTGAATGTTCTCAGAAAATTACAAAAAATTAAACTTAGGATAATTTTGATATTCTGAATTAAAAAACGAAGTCCATTTGGAAAGATAAAATTTATAAAATTTCAAAAATTATGTGTTACTATTCATAACGGCTACCTTGATTGGTTGTGGTGCATGTTAGAACTCGAAGTTGCGTACAACACAGGCTATTGTATTATTCATAGAGAAGTGTACCGTGGAAGCTTGGGGTGTTACATATGGTGCATGAGATGAACATGAAATTTTAGATATATGGAATTTGGAAAATAGCAAGCTACATATTTTAATATACCATAAACATACAATATTCCCCATATCTATATCTACAATAGTGATATGAGAAATACAAAGAGTAGATGATGTATTCTCTAGGCTCGATGCCTCTTCAATCAATAGTGCAATTTCACTAGTAGGAATCTATAGTTCAACTAAATCACCATCTATGGTTCACAGAGTCTCATTTGTGACTTCATTAAGGGAATAAATAGATGGATTTACTATAATCCCAAGGATTTTAAATACATTCTTTCGATAAGGATGAAATTAATGATATCAGGAAACACATACTGCAGTTGAAAAATAATTTAGCCAAGGATTTCATTATTAGGTGTCCTTTCATATTATTATTCTTCAAAGGAAGAAAATATTCAACCTCTTTAAAAAAAATATTACTCGTTCAAATTATCTGTCCATTTCATCCACTATGTCATGTTTCCATGAATATACCTCTCCTGATTTGAGGGGTGACCCAGTAACCCTGATCAATGTACCACAAGGTCTATATTGTAGAGAAGGAACCTCCATTGATTTTAATTTCTCCATCTAAAAAGTAATATGGAATTCCTCATAAGCATTAATGGTTTAGCTCAAATAAAATGGAAAACTTGAAAACAATAAGATAATAAAAAAACTTACATCTTTGGGTTCATCAATGTCATACCATTACATAAAAAATTATTGATCGATCCCATCAGTATTTCCACATTCTATCATATCCTTCACTCGATCTATGGTGGGGGCCTAATTATCAGTTTCATAGATGAGCATCTCTAGCTCATAAATGTGGATTCATAGGATTTTTCTTAAACAATATCCTATGAGGCTTAGATATCCCTTATCCCAAGATTATACGACCCCTCACATAGGAGTGCACACAATGTTTTAGCATCAATGGACAAATCCTACCACGTTTGGATTATCTTTTTCCATACATATTCATAATACTTTCTAACATTCTGTGATAATTATTCTAGAACCCTATATTTGACGAGATTCCCAATTCCTTTTGTCATAGATGGAAGAATTGAAAATGGAACCTGATTCCCTTCTTGGAGATGGTGACTAGATCACCTCAGTGCAGTTTCAATTGGTGATATTGTTGTATCCCTCCTGATTCTAGTGGGTGGATTATATCATTCACAAGGTCATTTTGATGAACTGGGAACCTCATCATCCTCACCCTCAAACATAGATGATGAATCCTCTAAAAGAGATGTTTCACCTTCCAAATAAAATGTATATTTTTTTCCCTACCTCTATACGCCAACCTGAGGAACAAAATTTTCTTACACCCCTTAAGGGTATAATGAAATCCAAACTTCTTCATAGTAGGTGGTCAATCATATAGTTACATTAGTCAGAGGTTGGTTGATCACCAACCTTGTCAATTCCACAACTATATGTAGCCATAGATATCATGATACCATCAAATGATGTAACAATCTATTTTTCACCAGATAGTATAAAATAATTTGTTACAAGAAGTTGAATTGGTGAGTAAATCTATAATGGGTATTAACCCTGAATATAATTTCACCATCAATTCAGTTAACTAACACACCATCCATAAAAGATAACATGTTTGATCATAACTAAATATTATCCTTCCTATAATAAAAAAACCTTCTCGTGGTTGGATTCGTATATGGAAAGAAGTTGGACTCCTAGAATAAACATAGACTTGTTGGAATTTCATGAGTTTTTAAGGATAAGGGAGAAATAACTCATACATCTTGAACGTATGGTTGAACTAGGATCCCACGGAACATTATTCTACTCTTGACGACATATGTCCTAAAATGAGATGTGATCCATCCCCATAAAACATGGAATGGTCCTGCAATCATGAAAAGAGGATTCCCTAAATGAATATTCTATTTATTCCTATAGGATTGTTTTCCAAAATATGGGTGTCCAGCCCCAATAACTTATTCTCCACTAGCATGGATGCTACAAAAAATGGTCCAAGCCTGATTCGACACTTGGAATCATGGACATGCATCAACTTCACAATAAGACACATGGCCATAAAACATTTGAGATGTGTATTAACTGTAATTTTGGGGTTGATATAGTATCCTCATAGGTCAAATTGGCCCTTTTCCAATGTTTTCCAGAAATTAATAGGTGAAGTTATCTTTTCCTCTTTGGTATAGCATGTCACATGCTTGCATATGGGGATGGCAGCCTTCTTCCCCAGAAATATTTTTATCCATGCTTCCAGATGACTATTCCTATTTATGTGGGGATATGAATTCCTAATATTGTGAACTATTTTTAGTAGTTGCTGTTCCAAAGATGGAATTATATTAGGGGAACTCCATATTTCCATCTCAGGGATGAACACTCCATACATTTCTTTGAGGACCAGAGCCCTATAGATCTTCTGAAAATTCAAAAAATTGATACCCACATCTACATGTTGCATTTGCAATGAATTCGTTTATGGACTCCATCGACTCAATGACTTGGGAATGAACTCAGAATTCCTATATATATAGGTCTTACCTACCCACAAAGCCTCGTAAATTCTAATTCCTTCCCAATATTTATTAAACCCTGGATGAGTTTGGCGCACCTAGTAGACCCACATCGATACAGGGTTACCACCCCTCCTTGGTGAATGTCCCAAACTTTCTTCCATCCTATTGATTGATCTATCTATGAATATCCTAAAATGGGTGAATAGAAATGAAACTAGTAAAAATTTATGCAGTTTCATATCTTGGTCACATGGGATGTGATTCATAAATTAATCCACGGATTCCATCATAGCATTATTATAAGTACCAGTGCAGAAAATGTAGGCGAATGAGAAGTTATTTTGGTCTGGAATCCAAGAGATCGTGAGTTTTTTTTTGAGCAAGTATAACTACCTCTTGAAAAAAGACATAAACATAAAGGGGGAATATAATAACACATAATAAAATCCTGATGAAACCTTTTCATTCACCAATCTACATCTGAAAGGGTGGCATCATATTTTTCATAATAATCATGCCCAATGATTTTCATCATCTCATCTGTCCATATAATTCAGTGTTTATAAAAAGATGAAGTCTTCTTAAGAAGTCATAGAACATATAAATATTTTTATGTTCAATTTAGAATTGGTTCATTTTTAAAAATACTCTGGAAATAATAATTTTTTTAAAAAGGAATTTTGTAACGAAACTGTCCCACACATATGGAACGTAAGTTTCAAATGATATTATCTCATAAGAACACTATTTCTTGAAAGACAGTGAACCAATCATGTGCATAACATTGATGAATACATTCTACAAAATATTGAAACAATGCTTTAGTGATAAAATAATTATGATGTTTGTGTGGACGAAGTGCGCGTACATAACTGAATTTTTTGAGTCAGGAAAAAATTATGTAAGAACGAAGGCCTTATTTATAGATAAGGAATCCTACAGGTGTTGTTATCCTATATGAAATACTATTGCGGACAACTAGTCATGGTAGCCTATGTGACACATCTATCATTTTAATCCATTTTCCTTAAGATTAGTCTATCATTATTCGATAAGATCTAATTAGGACACTCCATTTTATTACATATATAAAAAGTAAGAAACGGAAAGACCCTAGAAAATAGATGATAAAATAGATGAAAAAAGCCAAAAATTTTAAAGACCAAATTATCAGTTCCACCAATGTACCTAAAAGAAATTCTCGTGTGAATGACCCTTCACAACACAAACTTTTTTGAAATGAATCCTTTTCCCAGGATCCAATATTTTCTTATAAATAGGCCCCTAGGGTATTCATTTGGACGGATGAATTTCCACGAAGGCCAATTGATTCTCTGGTCTCCAAAGTTCATTTCTCAAGTCCCCCTAAACCTTCTTGGTTGTTTTCTAACACCTAAAGAAGAGGTAATTAAAGTGGAATAGTGGAATATAAGTCCTCATATTGTTTAAAAAAACCGATGCATGTCATCCTCCCAACCACTAATTGATGAAGAATAACACTATGTCACATTATTTTACCTAGGAATTACATGAATTGCCTCTATTAACACCTATGGAGACCCTTGAAGGCTTGATCAAGGTATCTCCTCAGTGTAGTCTCCAAGGTGGTCTGTCTCCCAGGGTTCTATCTGTTCGCCCATGCATACCTATGCAGAGCACCCCCATGTGATCCTCTGTGGTTCACCCAAAGTTCTAGCCTATATGATCCATTAATTATGGATTCTTCAAAGTCTTCCATGGTAGGCCCTCTAATTTTTTTAGATCCCTTTTATCTTGAGGGATCAAATCAATGCCTCCACTAAGACTTAATGACAAAAAAAAACCATCCGAAATGAAATTACATAGTGTCTTCCATTCAGATTTTTATTTATATAGTTTGAGGATTCCCCTATTTTTCTTCTCAAAGGGGGATTCTCCCTTTATCATCCATTGATATTTATATCTATGTTCATAATGGAACATACCCAAGGGAAAATGATGGAAAATTCAGGGTCTGGAAGATTAAGGTTTGGATATTGTCCATAAATTATTATTTATAAGACATAAAACCTTTGGTACCCAGCCTAGAGGGTAATGATCACACTTTCGTTTCCATTAAACATTGAATGATATCCTCTTACTACTATGAAACCAATTTCTAGGATGCCATCTCGTTTTATGCTCCATTCCATTCATGTGGGAGGTTTCAGCCTTACTCTTCTCCAACTCTGTGTCCTTAACCTTCATTCCTTCCTTACTATGGACTTCTGTACAATTTAATGTGAAAATAGGGAAGTATATAGCCACAAACTCTTCCACTATAACCCCATCCTATTCCAACGTAGCCCCATAATCTTCCACCATATCCTCGACCACTTCCACCAGTTAAGGTGTAAAATTGTTTGGTTATTCAAATAGTCACGTTCCACTTTTTTCTCACACTAGGCAAGACTCAAATGGGATTATACGTTAGTGATGAACCTGAAAACCACAAGATTATCTTAAAATATTGAACTATGGAAAATTTGAATCATGTTAACAAGGACACATAGGAATCCCACCTAGGGCGTGAAAACCATGTGAATTATTTTTAAGAATAATCCCTAATTTTAATTCACTTAATCCATGTATCCCCCTCTGTTGTAAACCTCATTTCAAGCCCCAAAATCACTATGAGATAATATATCACTCATAGCCTTTATCAATGAGAATCATCATCATGAATAATTACAACATAATACTTTCAATGGTCTATACTCCCCTGTGAGACATACCGAACTACATGGGCTTTGATTCCCATCCAAATGGGATACGTAGGAAGCATCAAAGAGGTTGAAACAAAACTCTTAAATCAACCCTATCCTTTTGGGGAATGAACCCCAACAGGGTCTAATTCAACTTGGATACACATAACTCTTCTAGGTTCCTTAATTTGTTTTGGAATTATTCATGTGATAAACTTGGAATATGCACCCTTTACAGAGACATACTTTCCAGATGATGTTAAACCATATAGATAGGTCTGCATCTCATGAAATTAAAAAGTATGATGTGCCACATTAAGTATAACATAACTACATGGTTTATGTTTAATTTAACAAGGATACGTTGGAATCCCATTTATGGGTTCGATCCGAAGATCAAGCAATTCAGATCATCGAAGATGACAATACATTCTTGAGTAACATTTATCTACCTTAATGAAAATAAACTCCAGAGTGATATATGTCTACCTAGATGATAATAAACTTTAGAGTGCCCCACTATGTGGCTAGAAAATTATAATCATCATAATAACAACAACAAAATTTCAAATTAGGAGATGATAGGTTACCATTTATGGATAAAATTAAAAACATATAGGGAACTTCATCCATAAAAAACCTTAAATGCATATTGTTGATTCTAAATTCAACACATTTTAATAATTATTTGCTAATTTTGGATGAGACGCATCATATTGGAGATGAATGAATGGTGCATAAACATATCTTAAATCTATAATAGAGTCCTGAAGTAGGTGAAAATCCCCAAAAGGGTGTGATGAGCCAAAAATACTGTACTCTCGACCAATGTGAGTTCATAATAACTTAGTTCAACCCACCTAAAGAGTGTTTGCCTTTGGAAAGCAGGACCTGAAGGATACAAACCCACTGGGTGTTTCTGGTTCCACGAACAAACGTGTTGGAAACTGTTTAGAAATATAATATATTTATGGGGATAAACCAAACATGAATGACATAAATTATGGAATTTATTTAACAATATTAAAATGGATGTACCAACCAATCTCTGTCAGACCATTCCATTACCCAAAACATTTGTATCCATTTCTGTCAAAAATAAAGGTAAATTAAAATGGAGAGAATTTTGTGCGATTAAATTTATATTTTGACACTATAGAATCCCTTTATTAAAAATTAGAGTTAATAATTCAATCTTTACTGTCATTTAATTTACAAATTCACATTGTTCTCCTGTGATTACATGTTTACCCTTCACCTAAATTATGTTTCTAAAGAAATGTCCATCAATTTCATTAATAAAATGACCTCTCTTCCACCAACTCAAAAACAACTTTATCCTTTAGTTTTATGTTTAATCCATCCCAAAATTTACTCCCCAATATTATTTTTTATTGTTTTTTAGAATCATTGTTCTACATTGAGTAATAAATCCTTCATTTCAAAAGAACCCAGTTGGGGAATGAGTGATTCCATAAAACTATGTACATGATTTCTCAGTATATTTTTAAATTCCCATATCATAACCACTATTTATAAATCTAATTTAAAAGTGTATTGATATTATATTAAAATCATTATGATTCTATAAAAAGGATATTATTATAATATAAATCTATATACTTACTCATTCATTCGTATAACATGTTCTTTTTTGGTCAGTTCAACCACAAATATAACAACTCAGTTTTTATAAATGATATTTGTATCATAAATAAATGTTCATTATATTATATTATATAATTATTTTATACATATATAATCTATTGGAACAAACAACACAATAATTAGTTAATAAAAATAGTTATATTTTTCAATAAATAAACACATTAAAATTTTAAATATTATAAGGGTGATAATATAAAATACAAAACCTTCAATGCGAAAATTTTAATCAATCTGATTAGTTACAATCATCCCACTCATGAAAAACACTATAGATAGGAAAAAATATTTTTCAACAAATATATTTTATTTAAAATGTAAATTTACATCCATGAGAGGAATTGAGGTGAATAATGAAGGAAGGAATGTAGACGCATTTATGGGAGGTAATGTGACCATAGAAATAGTAATGTGATGATAGGGAATATTATCCTGACTATTGTTGATATTAATATGATTGTTGGAATAATAATTTTACCCCAAAATTGAAAAAGGTGATATGAATTAAATTTATAATGAATTATTTTAGTAAATATTAATATTATACTACAATAAAATTATTATCATGATAAAAAACTCAAATAAAATATAATCACATTAAAATAAAATTATTTTTACGTATTTCATAAAGTACATAAATATTTGATGACAAATTAAAATAACCTATTTTATGAAATTATTTTGTTATAAATATATTTATTTCTGAAATCATATCATGGATATTTTCTAAGGATTATTTTTTGATAATTTTTAAAAATACATTAACTTTCTACTGAATATTAAAAAATAAAATTGTTTCATAACTCGTGTATCTAAAACTACATCATTCATGTTGTAAAATTGAATTATAAATTTATATAATTTTATTATCCACCAAAAACTATTTAATTTTATAAATGATTCATTGAAATAAAATGAACTTAATTTCCAAAAGATAAAAGTAATTTTTAATATGAAATATTGCATTAAAATTATATCATCTCATTTCAACCATTCCTTTTGATTAAACCAGTATATTCATAATATAGATAATTTTTAAGTCATAAAATCCAATTATTTAATTTAAATATGAATAATATTTTAAAAAATTAATAATTAAATGTTTACCCAAGATATTTTATTTTTTATAATATTGTATTCTAAAAATACCCCACTCCTCAAATATAAATCACTACTCTCCCCCTAGAAATACTACTCCTCCCACACTATAAAAAAACGAAATATCTACATTAATACTCTATATTATGAATCTTATAATTCTTGGGTACATTCTGGATCCATCCAAATCCAATAATGAAAGGATTTATGTGTCTTAGAGAAGAAGTAACACTGAGAAGAAGGTATGTTATCATGAATTCTCCCTCTAATTCTCCTATCTTACTTATATTTTTTTATTCCCCTTTCAAATAAATAAATTATAAGGACCATTATGTAGTATATTAATATTATGTAATTTATGTTAACCAACTAGAAATATTATAATTATGACATATAAAATTTTCATACATCTCATTCGGGCAATTTTGACAATGCCCCACTGATAATTAGTTAACCTCCAACGATTACACTTACAATTCATTTCATATCACCACAATTTTGGAATATAATAATAAATTATTTGGGATATATAAATGTATGAATATATTTATTCAAAACATCTTATATTAATTGTACTTATGAGTAATTTTCTATGAATAAAATAGGGATATCGATAAAAAATCTTTTGAAGGAAAATATGATATCAAAATGTTCATCCTATAATAGATGGTGTTAAGAAACAAAATCCAATTATATAGAATAAAAATTTGTAAAATAAATTGTGTTTTTATCATTTTTTTAAATGTATTATTAAACCTATTTTTATTATATAGAAGGCCTACAGGCGATAAAAGACCAGGATTTAATGTAAGAAGATTCTCGAACCCAACTCCTTTTCATTGGGTTATCCATATTTTCCATCACTTTTTGTATGAATATTAATATAATGTTCATTAAATATAATTTCTACATAATTCCCATTCATTCATGGATATTAATGTTTCCACATTAATATATTGGCTAAATACAATGATTTTAAAATACCTAATTTTCTTTCCAAAACACATATTCCACTCTAGATCACTAGTTTCTTCTTCGCATAAGAATTACGATGAATTTGCCAAATATTTTTTCCATTTCTAATTTTTAAACCCCATGTTTATTCATAAAATTATGATTTATTAAATCATTATGTTTCACATTTATATCTATGTGTTACTTCATGACTTTTTTATTTTACATTCTATGTGATATGAATGATTATTTGAATATTAAAATGAGAATGGAGGGACAAAAAATATAAAAACCTCCGATGAATTTGGTAATCTTATATATCCCATTTGATTATTTGTATTATTTGGGAACATGATTCTATATTGTTTCTCAATTATTATGTTATGATTTATACAAATATGTTATCAAGGAACATGATTGAAGCTTTGTTCAAACCTATGTGTAGAATTTGACAACTATGACATGATGTTTCATTTTAATAGATATGCAACATTCCATTTAATTATAAAATGATACCCACATGACGATGATTAAGACTTATTCTAATGATATGATTATGCTAATTATTCTCATCCATGTACTATTGATTAATACCCCTTATTCCTCCTATTAGTGGGATATATTCTCACTCATTTCTTTGATGTAATTATTATGTTACTATATATACTAACAAAAACATGAGATTATAGGCGGGTAATGAAAAAATATTTAATTTTTTTTATTATATTATGTATAATGATTTTATGAACATAATTTTCCCAAGACACTAAAATTTTTGATCCTAGATTTGTAGCATAATTGTGTTTTTTATCGAAAACAATAATAAAATTTCATGTAAGAAAATGATGGGTGACTATAACCTACATGAACGATTCCTTATTATCATCTGGTTTTCTATCAATAATATGAATGAAGGGATTAATACTGGTAATATATTTTTTTAGAAAATGTAATTTCTGTTATCAATAAGGTTTTTTGGGTGACACGGAAACGAACCGTCCTTATGATGTATCTTACTATTTTCACTAAATTTCTTGAAATAAACTCATCATGAATTCTGTGTTCATAAATATTACACATAATCTATAAAATAATAAATATGGTAACACCAACATATTTTCAAAAAATTATATAATATGTTGAAAAAATAATGAATGCCAAAAAAAATTCAATGAAAGATGTTTTTCATTTCCATTATTGATCAATCAAGTTTAATAATATCTAATATTGAAAATAAACTATAAATAACTGTAGGAATAAACTATTTTGATAATCCCAAATCATTTTTTGTAAATCCCAAATAATTTTTTGATAATCCCAAATCTTGTTTTCATTTAAGTGAGAACCATGTCTTCATTCTATGCTAATTAGGTTTTATTAATGTTCTCTATTCCTATAGAGTAATATTCATATACTCTCAATCTCAATCATTGATTGATTAAGCTTACACTGCATAATTTATCTATGTTACAATGTCACCATTATAGAAGTTCCCGTTACAAGGCTACCTATACAAGGATACCATTACAAGGCTACCGATACACAGTGACCGTTACAAGGCTACTAGTATAGAGGTTACCATTACAAGGCTACCGATACACGGTTACCATTAAAAGGCTACCAATACAAGGTTACCATTACAAGCCTACTGATACAAGGTTTCCATTACAAGGTTACAGTTAAATGGTCACCAATACATGTTTATAGCTACATGGTCACTGAATCAAGGTTACAGTTTCTAGGTCACCGCTACAAGGTCACTGTTACATGGTCACCAGTGTAAGAATATTGTTAAAGGATACAGTTGGAGATTGACAATGTGCACCTATAGTTGAAGCTTACCGATATGAAGGATACCGTTACCAGTCTACCGACTCTTATTCTTTCATAGTTTTTCCATTTCTCAATATTTTTCTAATGGTCATATTTGTTAAAATAATTGCTCTGACATTAATTAATGCTGATTGTAAATGTTTTAGGAGACAATACCTTGGAAAGTATGAGGTACAAGAAATATTTCACATGATCTACCCATTTCTATTGTTAGAGTTCAAATATATAAGTAGAAGACCCTGAAAGAGAGACAAATTGATAAAAATATACTCAGACATGATGAAAGGGATGCAAAAGAAGTGTGATAGAGCTTACTCGCTAGATCAAAAAAGTCGAACCATCCAGCATTAACACAAAAAAAGACCCACAAGCTTCACGATGATCATTCTGGGATAAAATCATTCCTGCCTTATGTGGTGCATCAACTGTTGATCAATCATCAGAACTAGAAGTAGAACATAGAAATCTAGAACCTGGAGTTGCGACACTCTGTTTTGGAAACGACTTCCAGATATTGACTCAAACATCAACATTTCTCATTCAAAGGAGTCAAGAGATGAACTGAAAACACATAGATCCTTCTAAAATCTTTCTCATCATAACTACTCTATTATTTTTCTTTTTTTACATCTTTGAGAAGTGTGTCATTATATTGAACACCCTATCTCTTTTGGTTGAACTGGAGGATACTGAATATCCTCACATCGAACATCACCTATTTTTTTCCCACATATAACTGTGGAAGAGACCATGTGTGGTATGTGCAGTTTGTCTATCCCATGAAGAACAGTGGTAGAGGGTGTGTTCCCTAGGCAGTTTGTGGAAGCAGTTGTAAAACCTAATACAGGCTCTGTATCAAGTTTTAATATAGACTGAATGGTGGCAGGTGATCACCATGTGGAGAGGATTAGGTATCAGGTTGAGACTGAACCTCTTGTTTACATTGTTGTGAAAATCTTCATATACTCTATTTTGATTTTAACGGCTGCTTATATTTTATAAAACATAAAATTGTTTTTGATTTCTCTATGATAGATAGTTTTGGTTAGTGTGTATATTTCTTAAATTGAGTAAACTTGTTTCAAATGTTGAATTGGTTTTCTACACTGATTCATTTGAGGATTATTCACTCATTTAGAAACCAATTGACCAATTGAAAATTTATATTTCTAAAACCTTAATTAACACAGATGTTTTTAAATTTGGGTGTTAATTAACCATAATGTTTTTAACATAAATTGTAATTGGAACTAAATTCACCCCCCTCTTGAGTAACCACTCTGATCAAAATTTGGTATCTAATGTTTTAATTTTACTTTAAAGTCTTCAAATTCTTTTCAACAATGATTTTAGTTGTATCTAAAATATCTTATGTTTTCTATCATATCTAAATTTTCAGTTCTTTACAATTCTATGTAATAGTGGATAATAGATTTGAGGGTGTAGCTACTAACATGCCACCTTTCATTAATGGAAATAACTATGTTTAGTAGAAACTAAAAATGAAAACGTATCTAGAAAGCATGATACCTAACATCTGGGACACAATTGAGGAACAACATACCTTAACTACTAATGCTAGGGACACATGGTCTCAATTGACTAAAGCTACATATAACAATAACTATAATGAAATGAATTCCTTGTACTATTCTCTAGTTAGTGATAAATTCAATATAATATCTTCATGTAAAAAAGTATATGAAATTTGGGATACTTTAGCTATTTATCATGAGGGAACAAACAATGATAATGAAATGAGACTAAATATGTACACTATTAAATATTATAACACTAAAATAAATCCTGATGAACTCATTCCTAACATGTATCTCATATTCAATGAGATAGTGAATACCATGAATTTGCTTGGGAAAATAATTTACTTCAAAGACCAGATTATAAGACTGCGTCGATGCCTACCTGACAGATGGAGAGGGACTTCTGTTTCTTTCTGAGACCCTTGTGACATTGGCAAACTACCAGTGAATGAACTAATTGGAAATCATATTATTTATGAATAAGAACATAAGGTTAATCAATAAGAAGATGAAGAACCAAGGAAAAAATCAGTAGCATTCAAGAATACTACCTCAAAGAACAGGGATAAAGAAAATGTTCATGTTCTTGTAGATAGTTCCACTAGTTAAGAGTCAGATTTAGAGAGTGATGAGGAGATTTCTCATCATGGTAGATGGTTCAAAAAATTATAATGGAAAGAAATTAATTAGAAATTCAAACTAAAAGGGAAAGTATGGTAGTAAAGGACAATAGATGAAAGGAAGAAAATGGAATGAAAATTCAAATGAAATAATCTGTTATGAGTGAAAACGAAAAGGTCTTGTGAAGGCATACCACCCCAAGATGAAATTTAAGAAGAAATATGAAGATAAGGGAAAATGATATAAAAAGGTTATGAAAGCCACTTGGAGTTCTTCATAAGATATATACGGTGGATCTGATGATTCTGATAGTGAACAGAACAATCACGCCAACTTAAGTTTCATGACAGAAACATCAGAGGTAACACCTAATTCCCCTATGCCTAATGATTACTACTCTGGGAATGAAGGAGAATCAAACAATGATGAAAATATGACTGAGGATGGACTATTTGAATACTGTGGAATGATTGAAGATACCATTAATGATCTCAAGGAAAAATATAAATCATTAAAAAGAAAATAAGCTCTAAATGCTAATTATAAATCTGATCTGGATAATGAAAAAGAAAAAATATGATCAGCTGTTAAATGAAACCACTGAACTTAAGTTATCCAATGAACAATTAAGAATATATCTTGATAAGTTTATTTCCGGTAGATATACCATGAATCAATTTCTAGGAAAACAGATTTCCCAAAATTATACAACTATTCAACGATATAAACAAGGACAAAGAAAGATCATTAAAATTAATTTATTCCAAAATCTGGACAATTTACAGCTAGTTCATGATCTGGACCACTTCATGAAAAAAAATTCTATAAAGGACCAAAAAAAAGTGTTTATGTATCAAAATATATATTCTGATTATAGAAAATCTATGAATCAAATATGGTTTCCCAAAGTATTATTTGCTAACCTCTCTGGACCCAATAAAATTCGGGTACCAAAGTTTCCACATGTCTAATCTCTTTTGCAGGGATGTTGCCTAAAGATCTCCTGTAAAACTATGTGGTACATGGATAGTGTATGTTCAAGAAATATGATAGGATACTATTCATGTTTCAATAGTAGGATTAATTTTGATTGTGGATATATCACATTCAGTGATAATGATAAAGGGGAAATTGTCAGCTTATGCCAGTTTGGTGACCCTAATACTGTATTAATCTCAAAATTACATTTTTTATGGGTTAAAATACAATCTGCTATGTATTTATCAGTTGTGTGATGATGGTTTTAATGTTAAATTCAAAAATGTTGCATGAAATGTTTTTCATTCTAAAAATGATTTAATATTTACTACTCTCAGAAATGAGAATGTATATGCTGCTGATTTAGATTCTTTAATTAAGAAAAATATTTCTTGTTTAAATGCATTTTATAAGGAATTCTGGTTGTGGCACAGAAGGCTAGGACAATGTAATGTGAATTCACATAGGAAAATTACTATGAATGGTTTAGTTAGAGACATACCAAAATTAGAATTCCCACTTAAAAATTTTTGTAATCCTTTTCAAAAGTCAAAACAACACAAAGTTTCATTCATGTCAAAGAAAGGTGTTTCTACTTCCAATCCTCTTGAGTTGGTTCACATGGAATTTTTTACACCATCAAGAGTTTCATGTTTAAAAGTGAGTCACCATGTTTATGTTCTTTTAGATGATTTTTATAGGAACACTTGGGTTTACATTTTGGCTCACAAAAGTGAAGCTTGTTCTTATTTTATCAATAACTCCAAGAATGTTGAAAATCTTAGTGGACTTAGGATTAAGACATTGAGAAGTAATCATAGCCATGAGTTTAAAAAACAGGATTTTGAATCCTATTTCTCACACAATGGCCGTAGACACAATTTATATGCCCCTAGAACACCCCAACAAAATGAAGTTTTGAAAAGAAGAAATATGACACTTCTATAAATTGCTAGGACAATTCTCAATGAGTACGATTTTCCAATTTATTTGTGGGATAAAGCTGAAAAAATAGCTTGTTATATTATCAATAGAGTCTTGATTAGACCTGTTCTTAAGAAGACCTCTTAAGAACTTGGGAACAATAGGAAGCCTAAGGTTAACTACTTCATAGTTTCGGTTATAATGTCATTATTCTTAACACTAAGGAAAATATTGATAAATTTTCTTCCAAAAGTTATTAAGTAATTTTCCTATGCTACTCAATCTCGAGAAAATACTATAGAGTATTCAATAAGAGAACCAAATGTGTGGAGGAGTCAGTTCATGTCAAATTTGACGAGACTGATCCACTTGAACCCAAAACCTCTCTTGAACATCTTGAGGAAGACATGTCATTTCTGAACCTTAATGATAGTGATAGTGAATCCCCTGTAAAAGTAACAAGTTCTGCGAATCGTCCAGAATCTTCAACTATTGAGTCTAAACCAATTGACAACCATGAGGAGTCTAGTTAAACTCTTTATAGAGGTATTATAACTCTCAAGAATCATCCATTCTATAGAAGGTGATTTAAATCGAGGGACACAAAGTAGAGCTTCTCTGAGAAACCAGGTTGAAAATCAATCTTTTCTTTTACAGGTTGAACCCAAAAATATTAATGATGCTATCAATGATGAATTTTGGGTGATGTATATTCAAGAATAATTAAATCAATTTGAAAGAAAAAAATACTGGGAACTAGTTGAAATTCCTATAGACACATTGACAATAGGAACTAAATGGGTTTTTATGAACAATGTTGATGACTCTGGAAATATAGTTGGAAATAAAGTAAGGTTAGTTTCACAAGGTTATAGTCAATAGAAAGGAATAGACTATTTAGAGAACTTTGCACATGTAGCTAGGTTAGAGGCAATTAGGATACTACTTGTTTATGAAGCTCATCTAAATTTCAAACATTATCAAATAGATGATAAAAGTTCTTTTATAAATGGATATATAATTGAAGATTTATTTTTTGAACAACCCCCTGGATTTAAAAATCCCCGTTTTCCAAATCATTTTTTATACTATCTAAAGCCTTATATTCTCTAAATCAAGCTCCAAGAGCATGGTATGATATACTTAGTTATTTTATTATTTTAAATGGTTTTACAAAAGGAATAGTAGATCCTACTTTGTTTATTAAAAGGATTTCCAAGGAATTTTTAATAGTACAAATATACGTAGAAGATATTATGTTTAGATCTTCTAAAAATTCATTATGTAATGAATTTTCAAAAATAATGCACAATGAGTTTCAAATGAGTTTAATGGGAGAACATAAATTTTTCCATGGATTTAAAATTATTAAAAATATAGATGGTATTTTTTTAAATAAAACCAAATATATTAAATATCTTTTAAAAAGTTTTTTTTGGATTTTTTTAAAAGTAATGATACATTTATGAGTACCACTTGTAAGTTGGATACTGTTGAAACTGGAGAACTAATGGATCAAACCAACTACTAAGGAATGATAGGGAGTTTGCTCTAAATTACTGATAGCAGACCTAACATTATGTTTAGTGTATGCACGTGTGATCGCTTTCAAGCTAATAGAAAATAGTTTCACTTAAATGATGTCAAAAGGAAATTTAAATATATCACGTATACTATAAATTTAGGACTATTTTATCCAAGAGGACAACTGTTTGATTTAATAAGTTATTGGGATGCTAAAATTGCTGGTTGCAAGTTAGGTAGAAAACGAAATCACTGGAACATGACACATTTTAGGCAAGTCACTAGTATCAAGGTGTAGTAAGAAACATAATTCTGTTGCATTATCTTCTGCAGAGGCTGAATATATAGTGGCTGGTAGTTATTGTGCTCAAATTCTGTATATGCAACACACTTTACTAGACTATGGATATCAATTCAAACATGTCTCTATAAACTGTGACAACACAAGTGCTATTTACATTTCTAAAAAAAGATAGTATCTCATGCAAGGAAAAAGCATATTGATGTAAGACATCACTTCTTGGGAGATCATTATCAAATAGGTGATATCACTATTGAATTTATTGGCACTGAACATTAATTGGATGATATATTCACAAATACTCTAAATTCAGAGAGGTTAAACAACATCCAAATTAATTATGGATACTTAATTTTAATAGTTATCACATCACCATTGTACCTCACTCTTAGCACCTCACTGTTATACCTCATTGTTAGCACCTCACCATTATACCTCACTGTTATCACATCACCATTATTCCTCACTCTTAGAACCTCACCATTAGACCTCACTATTAGCACCTCACCATACACCTCACTATTAGAAACACAACATTGCATCTCACTGATAGAACATCTCAATTAGAGCTTACTGATACTTCCTTACCGATAGACATTTGACGTCTGGTACATTGCGTTTTGTGTGATCTCAACTAGAATCAGAAATGTTTTCAACAATTACATATTTATTTTATCCGTTTTACTTTTCTGATCCCAAAATGAAAAAATAGAACACATACCACATTTCGATCCACATCAAACCCTTTCCCGAACCTCTCTCTCCCAAATCTCAGAACCTAGACCTCTACTGAAACCTCGAACCACTCAAGATCGATGGAAAGAGTCAAAATACCATTGATTTTGGATGAAGGATACACGCCTAATCATAAGAGACCTAGAGAAGTGTAGATTAGTTGATGCCAAACAGTGGAAATGATACTTAACCCACATTTATCGAAGAGGTAAATAGTAGTTGATATGGAATTAAGCTCAGAGTGGATACTATCAAGCCTGTCATTAGTACTTAAGGAAATTGAATCTTAGGGATGGGTTCATTGTTTCGAAAACTTCAATGGACCCTATTATCTGAAGTTGGTGAAGGGGTTTTATGAGTATCTGATCTTCGGAATTCTTGAGAATGAGCACTTGATGACATCCAAAGTAAGTGGAGTAAATGTAAGTTTCTACTCTGCCGAGTGGTTTGATTGTATAAGGATTTCTCAAGAAGGGATTTATGAATATGACTCAAAAGTGGTGCCTCCCACTATTGAGTTATTTTAATAAGATGATGCTTTAGCTGAATTGATATGGAATGTAATTACTAGGAAATTTATTACTCCTGAAATTATAGGAGAAGATAGGCTTCTTTTCAAATTTATTTAGAATGTGAAAAGTCCCCGGAGAGGGGGCTTCACTTTTTTGAAGTATTAGGACATATTCATACTGTATTTACCAATGTATGGACAAAATATCAACCTCTGTAGGTTTCTAATTGCTCAGTTGGAAGATAAGACAAATCCTAGTTCTAAATCCAATGCCCTATTCCATGCCAAGCTGATATCTCTTATGTTGAATGTGAAATCACTCGCTAGGTATAATGAAGAAACTATTGTTATGCAAGACACCCATTGCATCACCAAAGAAATTTACAAGATGATGAAGATTATCTGGAATCCTTGGCTAAGGAGATGGGAGAATGATGAGACTAAGGTGTGTGAAGAGTTTAATACTGTGACTCATCCTAATAGGCCTACGAATAAGAGAAACCCAGTTCTTAAGCATGATAAAGCAGAGCCTACTTATTCAGATGTAGAAGAATAGGAAGATGATGATGTGAAAGAAAGAGAGGACTCTCCAATAGATGATAGGATTTAACCTGACCTTCCCTCCAATCCTCGTTTGACTACTGTATCCTTTGGTGATCCTAGCCCACCAAAGAGATTGCCTAGAAGGGAAGTTGTCCTAAGGGACAGAACAATAAGGGGATGAAATTGTCTTAATGGGATGTTAGAGATACCTCAGATGAGGATGAGGACTCTGAATCAAGTCATGCTGACCTTGAGAAAGTTGCTGCTGAAAATGAGGAGGAATTTCTTAGTCTTAGTCCTCTAATATGACATATAGAAGGGGTAGAAAGTGGAGAAGAATAATATGTTGATTCAGTTGAGGCTGGACCTGTTTTGGATGTGATTGAAGATTCTGAGAAGGAAGTTGAAGGTAACCTTCCTGATGTAGTATTTTATAAAGGAGGTATGGAGGAAATTAATATGGATGATCAAGAGATTGATCAAATTGAGGGGGAGGAACATTTTTGTACAGCCTCAGTTGCTATTTTGCATGATATTGAAGGCTTGTCTGAGGACCCCAGATTTCTGGTGTTGGGACTAGACATTGATAACTCAGAAGATGAAAGGCCTAACAGAAGACCCTCATTTCCAAACCTCACTTTCCCCCCCAGTAACTTCTTTCCCTAAATACTATGATAGAAAGGTAAATCTTGAATCCCTAAGATCTGACCTGCATTGAATGTCTAAGGATATGTCCTCAAAGGTGGAAAAAGAAGTTTCTTTAGCTCATGAGCATTTAGCATCTGAGTTATCCAAAATTCACTCCAGTTGTCAATCTACTCTGATCAAAGAAGTAAGGAAATGATAGAGTCAAATCAATGTGTTGGAAGAGTATATGGTTTCAATGAGGAAGTCTGTTTCCAAATTAGATGCTTACATGTCTTTAAGGGCTCAGGTGGCGAGAGACCTTGCATATGTCAAAAGTGTAGTTCAGAAAATGGTTAGAGTGTTTGAGAAGTTCAATAAATATATGGAAATGCATGTGAATGGGCAAGATGATGATGTCAAAAGGATTATCAGTGGCTTGTACAAATCATTCAAGGAGACAGTGGCATTCTCTCTGGTTTTCAAGATACATATGCTTCTAATTATCCTTCTCCTCCAGTAGACATTGAGGCTTTCAGGAACATTGTTAGAGAAGAAGTGGAAAAGTTCTTTGGTGGAAGTTCCTCATATTCTCAGGTCATTTACATTACTAGAGATATTCATACCCTTGGGAGGAATTATTTGAGGGAAGATTCTCAAGATCAAAAGGCCATCATGGATCAAGTTGACTTCAACTACAAATGGATTTACACCAAGCATCAGATGGATGGCCATTTCAAGTTTCTATTGGAAAACATAATGATCCCAACTGTCACTCAAGACTTTAAGGATTAAGTTAATAGAATCAGGGAATTGAATCCTACTTTAGAAAAATTCATGGAGGATAATGATGATTTTATTTCTTCTATAGAGAGATGTGGAAGTATCATCATGGACTTCAGAAATATTCTCTTACCTTTCATCCATGTGGACTGCTCTCTAATCGTAGTTCCTCCTGCTCTGCCTGCTTCTTCAGCTGCTTCAGACTCCATGTGTATTACTCCTTTGATGACTCCTTCCCAGACCATCAAAAGTCTAACCCGAATGATTACTTAGAGATATACTCATTATAGGTCTGATGATGCCTCAGTGGCTACTCCTCCTACCTTACTCACTGCCATCCCTCAGCCTATCCCTCCACCTGTAGAACCTGCATCCACAGTTTCCAAAGAAAAATCTCTTATTGGCATGTCTGATATGGATTAAGGGTGGAATGTCTTAGTTGATAGGAATTGGTGTATTTCTTTTTTTATAATACACTCCTGTTTTATAAATACAAACCCTCTTTTATCCTTCATTTTATTATGTATTCTTTTTGTAAATCACAAAGGGGGAGAAGATTTATATGATCTCATATATACAAGGGTAGAAAATATTAGTCATCCACGGGGGAGAAAATATTCATAACTTAAATCTACAGATTTATTGAATTTAGAAGATGTGTTTAACCTTGATTCAAAATGATTAAATCTAAAGCTTCAATGACATAATTTGTGATTATCAAAAGGGGGAGATTTTTGGACTCACCGATTTTGATAATCCCAAATCATGTTATGATAATTCGAAATCATATTTTGATAATCCAAAATCTGGTTTTCATTTAAGTAAGAACCATGTCTTCATTCTATAGTAATTATGTTTCCTTAATGTTTCTTATTCCTATTTTGCAATATTCATATACTATCAATCTCAATGCTTGAATGATTAAGCTTATAGTGCATAATTTATCTAAGTTACAAGATCACCATTATCGAGGTTACCGTTACAAGGCTACTAATACATGGTTACAATTATAAGGCTACCTATACAAAGTCACTGTTAAAAGGCTATCGTTACAGAGGTTACCATTACAGGGCTATCGATACAGTGTTACCATTACAAGGATACCGATACAAGGTTATCGTTACAAGGCTACCGATACAAGGTTATCCTTAAAAAGTTATAGCTACATGGTCACCAATACAAGGTTACAACTACATGGTCACCAATACAATGTTATAATTAAATGGTCACCTCTACACGGTCACTGTTACATGGTCACCGATATAAGCATACTGTTAAAGGATACAGTTGGAGATTGCCGATGTGCACCTACTGTTGATCTTACCAATATAAAGGCCACCATTACCAGTCTACTGACGCTTATTCTTATATACTTTTTCCATTTCTCAATAATTTTTTGATGATCATATTTGGTAAAATAAATTCTTTGAAATTAATTAATGCTGATTGTAAACGTTTCAGGAGATAATACTATAAACAGTACGAGGTACAAGAAATATTGCACATGAACTACTCATTCCTATTGTTGGACTTAAATATAAAAGGAAAAGACCCTGAAAGGGAGAAAAGAGGAAAAATATATACTCAGAAACAAAGAAAGGGTTGCATAAGAATTGTGATAGAGCTTACTCGCCAGATCAGACAAGACGAACCATCCATTATTAACACAAAAAAACCAACAAGCTTCACGAGATCATTCTGGAAAAAACTCATCCATGCCTTCTGTGGTGAATCAACTATTGATCCAACATCAAAACCTGAAGCAGAACATTGAAATCTAGAACCTAGAGTTGCGTCACTCTATTATGGAAACAACTTCCAAAGATTGACTCGTACTTCTACATTTCTTATTCAATGGAGTCAAGTGCTGAACTGCAAACACATAGAGCCTTTTAACTATTTATCATCATAACTATTCTATTATGTTTCTTTCTTTTACATCTGTGAAAAGTTTGTCAGTATATTGAACACACTATCTCTTGTGCTTGAACTGGAGGATACTGAATATCCTCATATCAAACATCGCACATATTTTTTCCCACACATAACCGTGGAAGAGACCTTGTGCAGTCTGTGTTGTCTTTCTATCACATGATGAACAGTGAAATATGGTGTGTTCCCTATAAAGTTTATGAAAACTATTATAATGCCTGATACAAGCTTTGTATCAAGTTTTAATATAGACTACATGGTGGCAGGTGATCACCATGTGGAGAGGATTAGGTTTCTTCTTGAGACTGAACCTCTTGTTTACGTTGTTTTTCAAATCCTCATCTACTCTGTTTTGATTTTAACCACAACTTATATTTTCTAAAACATAAAACTATTTTTTCTTTCACTTTGATAGTTAGTTTTGGTTAATGTGTATATTTGTTTAATTCAGTAAACTTGTTTCAAAAGTTGAATTAGTATTCTACACGGATTCATTTGAGTATTAATAACCATTTGAGAAACCTATTAACCAATTGAACATTTATATGTCTACTACCTTAATTAACTGGGAATTTTATAAATTGGGGGTTTTATTAACCATAATGTTTTAAACATAAATTATAATTGGAACTCAATTAACCCCGCCTATTGAGTATCCACTCCGACCAAAAATAAAAAATATGTGTTTGATAGGTCATTATAAATGAATATTATAGTGTAAAGGATATGAATAAATATTTTAAATAAATTTTTAAGGTTGTTATTTTTATTATATAGTTGGTTAAATCACATTTGTTGAAGTTAGAAGTAAAGGTATGGATTTCTTCTCCTATATCATGTTGAAATTAAAGACTCTTATCTCTAAAATACCATTATATAAAATTATATTATATTTCCCCCTAAAACACCACAACTTTTATTTTCATATTTTTTTATTTGACATTTATTTTTACCATTTCCACACTAATTTATATATAATTCTATGAAATATATCCTTATAACTGAAATTAAACATCTCTCTTCTTTTTTAAAAGGGTATATTTTTTTCCATGTCCTTGTTTTTCATTTTATTTTACTAATATACATTCCATAAACATATTAATTTTTAGGTAAATGTTTTATTAAATTTAACTTTTTTACAAAAAATTGAAATGTATCACTTTTATCAACTTCTACATTGTCCCTTTCTCCCAATAATTACATTAATTTTCTTTAAAAATCCGTTTTCCATGTTTTCATGATAATTAAATGAAAATTTTAGTTAGTTTACAAACAAATTTATAACAATATATTTATAAATTGTTTCTTTTTTAAAAATGTTATCAAAATGTATATAATATTTCATCTTATTATATAATTATATTATAAAGTTTTTCATATATATAAATTCACCTTAATGTTTTTTTATTAAATAGGGTTATGTGTCAATGGAATCAACTAGAGTATTTCTATGTATTATTTATTATTATTCATTATAATGATTACTTAAGAATATATTTTATATTTATTGGTTAGTTTTTTTATGATTGAGTTATGAATTTTTATGTGTATGTTATATGTATGGTTTTTACTATTATAATAGGTGAACCAAAATTTATATAGTCCTCCAATGCAATGAGGAATGATTTATATCTCATGAGATGACATGTATGGGAAAAATGATTAAATATAATTCCTCATGGTCATTAGAATTGGTATTGAACCAAAACCCATGTGTATTAGGACTATATCCACTATATGATTACTTATCTAAAACACCTTTTATTATTTTTAGAGAACGCATGATTTTATAGAATATTCATCATGTTTTTTAGGGTGATTTCTATCCATTGGATAGGGTTACATCAAAAGGATGATGAATTTAATGTATATTATCCAGAAATAAAATCATTTGATGAATTGAATAAAATCATGATCACCCATCGAATAATGAAACCCCCAAATTGGGAGTACCCTTTAGAGTTGATTTTCAATGCATTCAACTAAGTGGTGGGAGCCCCTCTATCCCAAATATTTGATAGGAAGACGCAACTCATATCATACACATCAAGAACCTTGGATGAAACAAAAACTAATTACATAACTACTGAGAAAAAGTTCTTATAGTTGACTTTACAGAAGATAAATTTGAATCATACATTTTTTTCATGTATTTTGTTGTAGTTTTTTATCATGAATCACTCGTGTATTAAATGAAAAATTTGGATGCTAATCCAAGGCCACAAAGATGGATTCTACTCTAACAAGATTTCAATTTAGAAATTAAAGATAAAAAGGTGAACTGAAATTAATATGGTCGGTCATCTAAGTTGACTACCCCACACCATGGAATTATAAATTCCAAATCCAAACACGCATAATGATGAGAATCCTAGAGAACAACTCTACATCATCAATAGGGAAGTTTCATGGAATGAAATAATTTTCAATTATTTTGTTACATCACATTTATCCTCTCATCTAAACTCTCATTAATAGCATACGTTTGTATTTTCTTGATGATTTTATATTTGGGGAGACCCATTTCTAAAGAAAATTTATAATTATATAATCATAAGATGATTCTTACTAGGAAATGAAATAAAATCAGTGCTTGAATTATACCAAACATTATCCAATATAGGACAATTTGGACCTCATAGGATAGCTATAAATGTATTAGAATCTTTAATTTGTTGTCCCAAGTTGTTCAACTAAGTATTTAAATTTTATAAAGGATGTGAACATTCCATTTTTCTGGTAATATCTCAAAACATCCATATTTGCCTAAAAACCAAGTACTTTTTGTAAAACAAATTATGTGTGAGGTATATTCGTCATGGGATAATTCCCAATGAATTTTGGAAATGCTTATTTTCTTTTAGCTAGAGAGTATGTTTCAAAATGGGTGGGAGAAAAAGTCATTGGGACTAATGATGCTAATGTTGTTTTTGATTTTTATTGAGATATCATATTTTTTAGGTTGGGAGTTCCATGAGCAATAATCAGTGACTGTTTCTTCTAGAAATGGGGATGACCTTGTTTGTTTAAGGTTCAAACATTCCAATCTATTCCTAATGGGTTTATTCGTAGAACTGGAAACACCCAATGATTCTATATCCATTTGGACCCACTTTCCAATGGTATATGCTCATTAGTTATGGTCCAATGAGGCTTCAGAATTTACATTGGTCAAGAGGATGGGAGTTCCGGCTCATCGCACCTTTTTGGGGGAAATTATTTCCTACACCGGGACTCTCTTATAGATTTATGTTATGTTCAAAAATCCTTATTAATTCCCCAAGAATGAAAATTAGTTTTCCTTTAGATTTGGAAATCAATGACTGATATGTATGAGATTTATAGAATCTTTTATATATATTTGAGGTTCTTCATCGATAGATAATCATTCGTATTTATTGTATATCCTTAGTTAATGGTATCCTTCAATAAATTATATATAAATCTCTTGGTCATTATGAATACCATACTGGTTTTAAAGTAACTCAGTGGGGCACTTGAAGATTATTGTCGTTTAGAAAGACATGGATTATTTCAGAGTTGGGATCATACCTGCAGATGGGCTACCTATGTATCCTCATTAAAAAGGAATCAGAACCCATGTAGTTTTATAAAAAGTATATTGTTTAATGTCATACGGGACAAAAATGAATTCATGAAAGATGGGCTTGATTCTTATAAAGGCTTCCTACATACTCTATTTTTAAGGTAGAGATCAAAGTCCACGTAGTTCGGGGAACCAAATATGAGGTTTATGAATATGTAATGACCTTAAAAGAGTTGTCTTAATTACATTTACACTCTAAGCTCATGTGAGTCATGCTCGGTGTGAGAAACAAGAGGTATCAGAAAATTTGAAAATGGTGCCACGAAAGATGTAGTCATAAGAAATGATGTGGGGATTACGTATGTATGAAAACCCATGTAAATGAAGACCAGGACATAGGAAAGTATCCCAAGACCAGGGACAATAAAGGTATTTTTACTTTGTGGAGATTTGTAATTTTAACCCCAGACATACTCCGGAAAATGAACCCCAAATTAAGAGGGATTTGTGATTGGGTTTTATTCCTAAGAAGGAAGCCAAAATAAAACAAAATTTCGACTATGTATTACTCTTGAGAAGGAGGAATAGGTTAAAAGAAATTAGGAATGTGGATTACTCATGAGAAGGAGGACCAGGTTAAGGAGACTTGTACCACGGGGCTTACTCCTCATAAGGAGGACCAAACCAATAGATCTTCTCATCTCAAAGGATGAGGTTATATAGGAAACCCCTAACTATAGTGACATAAAGCTTGTAATTCAGAAGGTTTTGGGAGAGGTTCTCATATAATTCCTTTCAGATAAGGAAACCAACCATGGAACCATGCCATAAATGGCTTTGAAGAGGGTTTTGATAAATATATCATGATAACGTGGGGAATATTTGAGGAAAGGAGGAGACTAGGAAAGAGGTGACAAGTATTGTTCTGGCACACAAGTCCTGGTCTCGGATGTATAATTGCACGACATGAGTCTCCTTGGGAGATGAATAATATATAGGGTAATACTTGGGTGACTTTGAACTTAAGACCTTTGTATCATCCCTAGAGGCTTCCAAAAGGGTGGCGCGCAAGTTCCATTGAGAGGTAAAGCCGGCGCGCAAGTGTTTTAATTTCTATTAAAGGCAGAACCCTTAGGGGTGCAAGTATTAATGAGTTATAATATATAATCCTTATTATTCCTCCTTAGATCTTCCCTTCTAGGTAAAAAATTACATTATAAGTGTTCGGAAGACTTCAGATAGAGACTTGGGTGACCAGAGCTTGAATTTGAGTTTTGGAAAATTCGTCCCTAGAATGGGGGGCCCACAAGGGCTATTTATAAGCCACTGGGCACCTTGGGTGAAAAAAGGGATAGGTTTTTCAAGTGACTTGCGCGAACCATATGTGGAGTGGATGTGACTTCCCAGGCACGCAGGATACTTGCGTGACGCCCTCCAAATGAGATCCTAGTTCATCCCTTTGTCAATATTTGATGTTTTTCAAAGGGTGACCCTCATTGGGCTTAAGGTATTCCCCTTTTCCATTCATTGGACTCTGTTATGGAAATGAGAATCAACAAAAGACCCCCCCCCCAGAGTTGGATTCGAAAAAGGAAAGGGGATTTAACTATGAGGAAAACGAGAAACAAGAGTTCGTCGGCGCAAAGGTTGTGGCGCGCAGATTCCGGTGCGAAGGTTCCGGCGTGCAGGGTTGCAGGATCGCCTATATATATGGGTGTAACATCACGCAAACCATCCTGCCTTCAAATCTTTTGATCTCTCATTATGCAAGTGTCTTCATCTCCTTGGTCTATCTCTCTTTTTTGTGTCACGCTTCTCCAGTAAGGATTTTGACTTGTGTGACATTACTTGTGTGGCAATACTCGCGTGGCCAAACTTGTGCGACAAAACTTGTGCGCCTTAATGCCTTAGCCATATTTTTTGATTTCTTCACATGTATTTCTTAAAAATAGGCTTACATAAAAGTTAACTATTAGATATTCGTGTAGATAAATGGCTCCAAAAATAATTGGATCGGCTGATGAGTTGGCCAACAAGAGAATAGATGATATAATGAACACCGTTGGCCATGAATATTATGATATCTGCTACTGCACTCTCCTAGATTTGGCTAAGTACTGAATGAAATATCATGTCAACTTCCCATAGAGCATTACCTTGCCTTTATATGGCCATGGTCATCTGCAAGGAGTCAACGTTCTAGAGGCAAAGAATTATATTCCTCAATCCTCAATTCAGACTTACACCAAATTCGCTTCAGCAAATGTCTCAGTTGCAGGTTCTTTTGTCAATGATGGAACAGTGGATAAGGAATTTATAATGCATCTTAGCCCATGTGATCCATATTTGACACCTCACAAGCCTAAGCTGCAGTTGCATTGCTATCCCACTATTTTCTGAAATTCTCAGATGGATTAGTCCATGGGATGGAAAATGAGTTGGGATTTCCATCCTGGAGGAGGTGTGAAGCCGACTTGGATGTGGGAATATTTGGTGTGACAAACATTTGTAGAGTTTTTCAAGTATCTAAAGGGAGCTGCAATATATGAAGCCATCTAGTCTAGGCAGACATATGTCTACAGGAATGATAATTTTGTGGTGGATCTAATCAGCCGCTGGAGCCTGGAAACCAAATCATTCCATTTGACTCATGGAGAAGTAGGCATTAGCTTGTGGGATGTCTACAAGATAATGGTGGCTCCAAATTTGGGAGATATGTATGATGAATTCATCCCCCAAGGTAACTTGGAATGATTCAGAGTAGACTCTGGCTTTGGCTCGAGTGTTCTTGAAAATTTTCCACATGCTCAAGAATTCAATGTCCAACAAAACTCATTCTAGAAAGGATATTATCAAGAGGAGTGGATGGTTATGTTTATCATAAAGAAGAAAGGGAAGGGGCCCACCTATATTTTTCCTACAAGATGCCCCAGAAAAGAGAATAGGGGTGCTCTTGGCACACTTTGCCCAACTCTGGAAGTAGGAGAGTTTTAAAAGTGGGGGAATGAAGTGGATCAAGGAATCCCAGAGAAGACCCATCTGGTGGGATTTTTATCTTTTTGGCTTAGTGTTTATCTTTAACCTGTTAGGGATTCTAATGGAGGAGTTAGGCTAGGGACCTTTTTTGTTGCAACCAAGTTGGCTAAGAGAAAAATGGTTGGGTTGGCCACCCTGATTTTGGCGAAGATTCACAAGAGCATACTCCATGTCTATATGGATATGTCTCCTTAGAAAATAGTGGGACCATTCCATGTTTTCTAGTGATGGATCGCCACTCACTTTAGGAAATACACTGTACAGACTAGAGTATAGGTTCTTGGAAGTTCTTTTAGGCCATATGTTCAGGCATTTTCCGGAATATCTCCATTGTCCCTTAATTCCTATGATCTAAATGTGAGGTTGAGTGTGTTCATGGAATTTCATTTCATTACCTATGGAAACCCGCCAACCGGGTATTTTTTTGATGATGGAACAACTTTAATGGAATTGAGGTCATATATGTTGTCTTGCAGAGATGGTTTATTGGCCACCAGAAGTGATGGAGACATTACATACGAGGCCTATGATACATATATATTTTCACGCCAATTCAAGTGTCTGCATCACATTGTTGTATCCCCTCCCATGCATGTCAGGTCAAAGAATAATCCCAGGGTTGCCTAACAACTATGGTTGCTGACAATTGTTGAGAAAACAGGTGCAGTGTTTGATCTACCAGTGGCTGGAGAGGCGAGTCAATTGAATACATGGTATGCCAAGAACTGGGTAACATCATACCCTAAAGGGGTACTAAATCATCCAGTCCCTTGGGTGGGGACAAAAAAGAGAACCGTCAAGAAAGAAACCCTTCATCTGGAAGGTGGTTCTTCCTCATTCAGAGCTGATTCACCAAGTTCTTCACCCCGGGCTGATTCACTGGATTCCAATGATGGGGATTATGAGGCACGACATGCATCAAAGCGGCCTCGTGCCAGATATAATCCTCCTAACAGAGTCAAGAGAACTACTCCATTGACTCCTAGTGAGTTATATCATTGATGAAATATAGTCTCCATTATTTTATAGAGAAAAAATTTTCATTTTATTATCCTTTTTTTGTGATTGCAGGAGCTGTGAAGAAGTTGAAGTCCCAGATTGTAAGAGCCTCCTCGCAACCTTCTGGTGCACATGATGAATATTTATGACTAGATCCTGTCCAGACATTGCATAGTCTATATTGTGATACTCAGACTGCATGGATGGACTAATTCAAAGGGCTATATATCCCTGGAGTGGGTAAACTCTGTGCTTCTATTGATATCCGCTTCGAGGATTACCCCGATGAAGTGCGGGCTTGCATCAGAGAGCTAGGAATGCTCATATATTCCATTGATGATCCCATTCATTTTTCAAAGCAGGTGAAGGAAATGATGAATCGTGGAACCAATGAGGGGATTGGTGATTCATTAGACGAGGAGTGGCATGATTTTGTGGCTCCTGAAAATGTAAATTTCTTTCCTTATTTTCTTTGCAACTTAATTTCAGTCAAAGCTTTCTTACTCAAGAAAATTACTTTCTTCATCCTGCAGATAGTTATTAAAGGAACCACTGAGGTCCATTCATCGTAGTACATCCCTGGTGGCACCACTCTTGGAACTGCTGAGTCTCCTCACGAGCCGGGCAATGTATATCTAGGCTGACAAGCCATGGACGTGGCGTTAGAAAGGGATTTTCACAATCCAATACCGATATTTGGAGGTGACGATGTAAACACACCCAAAAAGTCAAATAAGCAAAGGCATCTAATAAATAATTCCACAGCTAGATGCTTCATTAGTAGTGGTAAGTCCTTTGGATAATCATGGATCCTAACTCATGAAAGGATTGTTCATACTTCTTGGGATTGGAGGGGCTTCTTCAATTTCCCCTTTGAGAGAGAGGACTAACCCTCCTTTGAGGATGATGGATGGTGCTGGTGAATAGTTGAAAATTCATGCTGATGTAGCTGCTTCTGAAGAAATGGGGAGAGAAGAAGATCCAGCTTCAGTTCCCAGTACTGCTCCTATTTCTACTAAAAGGAGAGAAGAGCCTGCTTCTGGTAAATTAACAATACTTCATAGAATGTTTAATGAGGACATCAAATGACATCAAATCTGTGACACTTTAATGTTCAACACCTACACCAGAACATTTGGTGACCACTGCAACTGACTCTGAAATTTTCTCTAAGGAAGTTGTTTGGGGTTGGAGGTCACAGGAGGAGGGTCGTTAAGAATACATGTCAAATGCTCCCACCGGTGATACTAACCAGGAATATGAGATATCACTATATGAAATGATAAAACTTGGTGCGTCTTTTGAAGAATATTTAGATCATGTTAAATTACCATGTGATTTAGAAGATTTTGGACGTGAGTGTAATACTTCATCCTATAAAAATTGTTTATTACATCTCTGACCATGATGGGTTGAAATGTGTAGTTCTGTCTGAGCAAGCTACTAATTTTCTGATGCCTGAAGGGGGTAGAGACAACCCTATCATTGCAGCGACGCTAGCTCAAGTGGAGCTTAACCCATCATAGCTTCCTGAAACCCGTCTTGAAAATCCTGTTAAAGCTAGGAAAGACATGGAGGAGCCCTCTAATGATGTTGATATACCATTGGGTATAAGATGATAATATTTGTGGGTATACTAAATTTTCATGAAAACTAATCAACTATTGTTATCCTTTGGAACTAACCAATGCTTTCAATTGACTATTCCGGGCCATCAATTTCAATGGATAGATCTGGAGGTGAAGCCTCAGCCTCATCCCCAAAGGGAGTAAAATGTAAAGCAAAAAGGGTTATGGGGAAGGAGTAGAATAGGGCACTTCCTTAAGTGCATTAATCCCGGACAATATTCCCCCATGTGATAGTGATGCTGAATCACACCCAGAGGTGCAGAAGGCGCTCCAATTCTCACTTCGCAAGGCATGACCGAATATATGGAAGATGATATCTGAAGATCCTGTTGAAGAGCTATATTCAAATATCCCATGACTGTCATCCTTGTTCATCATGCTGGGAAATGGTGGTTTTGGATATCAAGATATCCATACCGTGGTGAAACAAGCCATCTTACAGAGGGAGGAGGAGAAAATGTGCCATCAGGATTTGACCAGAGTGAGGCTACTGACCAATATTGGCGAATTCGAGGATGCAGTGTCCCGAGCTGAGGAAGATCTTGCTGAAAATATGAAGGATATGAAGTACAAAATCAAGGATAAAGTTGTCCATTATATGCATCTTTAGCAATAGATATTTGTCATTACTGGGGAACCTGACCAGCTTAACAATTAATTGGAAAGAGTCCAAACAAATGGAATGAAATCCATCACAGATTCCATGAAGGCACTTCATCAAGCTAAAAAGAGTGAATTTGGTCGAGTGAATGAACTTCAAGTGGCTGCTGATGAAGCTCAGGATGCCGTAAATCAAATGTAATGTTATGATGAAAGCTTCTTGTAATTCGTGAAAAAGAGAAGATACTCCAATATGTCGATGTTCTTCTAATATTGTGGATCAATGAAAAAGGAATTTCATCTTCAATCATTTGTACCTGCATTCTCTTGATAATTACTTATATTTTATATATTTTATTTTTTCTACCTATGCTAATGGTCCTAGTAAGCATAGTTTTATTTTTTCCAGGATTGTACAAACAATCCCAGAAACTTTTCATCTTTTGTTGGTCAATATTACCTAAATCATACAATACATACGTTTAGCGAGTCGGGACTTGACTTTTGTTCATAGTTCCTTTTAGAAGTTCCCAATCAAATGAGTACCCTATCTTCTATAGGAAGTTTAAATTCATTCATGTCGTACATAAAAAGGCTAATGTTTAAAGTCAAACAGCTTTGACCGAATGTATTAAATTTGACTCAATTCCTTGATAATTTGTTTTAAAAAATATTACCACATTCAAGTATGGGGGAAAAATGTAAACTATGAATTAAAAAATTTTGAATCTGAGGGATGATATGATAAAAGGGATAGAAGGAATTAGAGGAAGTATTTCCTAAGAGTGAAGTTACCACTATTTGGAAAACCCATTAGGGGGTTGAATTATGAAATAACACTTATGGTCATTTGCTGCATAGTCAAATAATAGCATCTTTTGCTTGATAGGTCTGTTATGTATACTAGTTATGCAAGTCCACATAGGGGCACGTGCTACATAGTCAGGCAAAAGAACTCTCAGAAATTTTACATTCCTATTTCTAAAAGCCAGTGGAAGTTTATGGAGATTCAAATTTTCCAAAGAAAAGAGTCTGTTGCATGGAGAGAGGTACTTAAATATGAAGAGGATATTACCAATAATATTCCCAATAAATAATGTTAAAAAATGGATAAAGTTCACTCATGCGAAGGTCTGACCCAAATGTAGTGAAGGGAAATATAAACCATAGAGTTGAATACTTTCAGATCATGAAATTTAGTATGGGACAAATATGTTAAGGATGGATGTTTTTGTGGATCCCTACAGATCATCGTTATGAAAAATATGGAAAAAGTGGTTTCCCCCATAATAAAGAAGTTACCCCTATTTTACAAACCCATTAGGGGGTTTGAATTATGCAGGTCCACTTAAGGGCATTGGTTGCATAGTCAAATAATAGCATCATTTGGCTGATAGGTCTGTTACGTAGACTACTTATGCTAGGCTGCGAAAGGGCATGTGCTGCATGGTTAGGCAATAGAATTCTCGGGTATCATAAATATTGTGGCCAGAATTCATGAAAATGGTTATGGAGATCTGGATGTATTTAAGGTTAGGAGTATGACACATAAAAATGGGTATGGTCCGATGAATGAAGGAGATACATAGATCAATGCTGACTATAATCATGTTGTGGCTGGGTCCTGAATTGAGATGTTGGGCTTCACTATATATTTCATTTCGATGAGAACCAAGCCATACGTAGTTTTTGAAATACAGTTTGACGTCATGTGTAATGAGAGCATAGGAGATCATAGTTTAGGTTCGTAGAGTTCAGACCATAATGAGGGGGACACATTGTGTAATTGTTATAAAACTGACGTGAATTAAGACCTTGGTTTTCATACCATATTCATTTGCTCACAGGGGAACTTTTCAGCCAAGGGATTAACATTGGAGTTTGGGGTTGGGCCCAAAGACATGGGGCTGGGTTCTAGGGATGCTCGAATGGTTTTAAGTATCCCATAAAGATTGGAATCAAGCCATACATAGTTATTGAAATTTCATCTTTATAGATTTGGTTCATAATGTGAATGGTGAAAAGGGACTTTAGTGAAATGATGGGTGGATCCATGATTAAAGGTTCGGGCATTGCCATGTATGCGCGTAGTCCATGGAATATAACATGATTTGAGATCAATGTCAATAACGATTCCCTCTCATATGAGGGTGTCATAGACATCTGTAGTTTATTTTCGTACATGAAAAAAGGGTGAATAGTTTAAGGTCTTATGCAGGGACCAGTGCTTCATAGTTTAGCATTATGTAGCTCGGACGTATTGCTATGCAGTTTAATGTCTTGTAGCGAGGACAATGGGGGACTATATTCTTTAACATCATATAGCAAGGATGATAACAAACCAATGTGAATATATTGGTTTCGGGGGGGGGGGGTCACGGATCAACATCGTATAAGATGGAGGTGAACTGATCTTAAGATATTGGTTTTGGGCTTGAACCACGGGAGGATGCCTACGTACCCAGCCTAGAATAAAAGGATCAAAGTCCACGTAGTTCGATTGGGAATGAATTGGTGATCATGTTGTACTTGAGGAAAACCCGAAGATGGTGATGGGACTTACGCATGGTTAGCAGCCCAGAGAGTGTGTTATGGTTGAAGCTTACTCTAAGCTCACGTGAGACATGATCGTTGTGAGAAACAAGAGGTAGAAACAACACTAACGTTGCTAGTTTAACGTCATGTAGGACGTATAAGGTATTTTTTCAATGTTTAAATGTCCTATGTCACAGACATGGGGTGCTTGGCAGTTTAACATCATGTAGCTTGGACGAACATTTTAACGTCATGTTGGACAACAAATGGGACACAGTTTAACGTCGTGATGGACGATAGAGGGGCTATGGCGTTTAAAGTCTTGCAGTGAGGACTAAAGGTAACATGTAGTTTAATGTCTTGTAGGGATGACTAAAGGGGCCATGCAGTTTAAATACTTGTAGTGAGGACTAAAGGGACCATACAGTTTAAAGTCTTTCAGTGAGGACTATAGGGACCATGCAGTTTAAAGTCTTTCAGTGAGCAGTAAAGGGACCATGCAGTTTAAAGTCTCGCAGTGAGGACTAAAGGGATCATGCAGTTTAATGTCTTGTAGTGAAGACTAAAGGGACTATGCAGTTTAAATACTTGCAGTGAGGAATAAAGGGACCATGAAGTTTAAAGTCTTGTAGTGAGGACTAACCGGACCATGCATTTTAAAGTCTTGTAGTGAGGACTAAAGGGACCATGCTGTTTAAAGTCTTGCAGTGAGGACTAAGGGACCAAGAAGTTTAAAGTTCTGCAGTGGGGACTAAAGGGACCATGTATTTTAATGTCTTACAGTAAGGAATAAAGGGACCATGTAGTTTAAAGTCTTGTAGTGAGGACTAAAGGGACCATGCAGTTTAATGTCATGTGGTGAGGACTAATGGGACCATGCAGTTTAAAGTTTGCAGTGAGGGATAAAGGGACCATGTAGTTTAAATTCATGTAGTGATGACTAAAGGGACCATCCATTTTAATCTATTTCAGTGAGGACTAAAGGGACCATGCAGTTTAACATCTTGCAGTGAGGACTAAAGGGACCATGCAGTTTAATGTCTTGCAGTGAGGACTAAAGGGACCATGTAGTTTATTGTCTTGCAGTGGGGACTAAAGGGACCATGCAGTATAAAAACTTACAGTGATGAAAATAGGGACCATGCAGTTTAAAGACTTGCAGTGAGGACTAAAGGGACCATGCAGTTTAAAGTCATGCAGTGAGGACAAAAGGGGCCAAGCAGTTTAAAGTCTTGCAGTGAGGACTAAAGGGTGTATTTGTGTTACAAAATATACTTCTTCATGAATATTGCATTGGTTGGAGTTGTAATGAGTTCTCCATCCATTGAGATTAAATAATATGCTCTATTGGAGAAGAAATTATGTATTGAATAAGTTCCTTCCCACTTTGGTTCAAGCTTTAGAGGTTTCTTTCCTGAAATCATTGGAGTTATAAGGACCAATACCAATTATATTTGAATGAATGAATAAAGATGAACATTTTTTAAAAAATATCACGATATGAGATTCTGATAGACTTCCAAGTGGTGTGGGGTGAACAATATTTTTTCATCTAATCATTCCAATTCATATAATCACATCTGAGATTTTTCATCTCTGGATGAATGATAAAAAATGAATACTCTGAGTGAATGTAATTGATCCTCAATGGGAAAGAATTCTTCTGTTCCACATACCAATAAATATGGAGTTGACCGCGTAGCAGTGCAGGTGGTGGTCTGTGTTGACGCTCCTTTCCGTAATAGATTCTAACGACTGAAAAATTGAAATACCTTAGTCCAAAGTGATTCATCCTTTGAAGAAACCTCAAAAATTGACAAAGGCATGAACAAGGCTTCAAAAGCAAAGGGTTCGCGCAAGTTCCATCACTGTCGCGCAAGTATACTTGCGCGCCCCCTAATGGTCGCGCAAGTGACTTGTGCTCCCTAACGGATAACTTCCTGGGGTCTTCTCCAGCCTATAAATAGACCATGTGGGCCCCCCATTTTAGGAGGAATTTTTTCCAGAAACTCAGATTTGAGCTCCCGGCGCCCTAGACTCTTCTCAAAGCTTCCGAAACACCTCTATGGTAATTTTTTACCTAGAAGAAAAGGCCTAAAGAGGGGGAGGAAGGCATAAGTGTTGAAACTCATCATCACTTGCACGCTTGAGTGGCCAGCCCTTAAGGGAAATGGCCACACTTG
Source organism: Viscum album (assembly GCA_963277665.1). Lineage (NCBI taxonomy): Eukaryota > Viridiplantae > Streptophyta > Magnoliopsida > Santalales > Viscaceae > Viscum > Viscum album. The sequence continues at coordinate 32,617,049 of OY728163.1, forward strand.
CGTGCTGCCTAACTCCTTCAATAGAACTTTCACGCCACTCTTCTGAAAGAACCTCAAGATGATTCTAAAGGATTTAACAAAGAGTCGCTCAAGTATTACCCTGCTGGTTAACCATCGCACAAGTACCCATGTGTCCCACAGGTATACCTGCGCGACCAGGACATGCGCGCCCAAGCAGTACCTGCGTTCCTGCCATGACATGCACGCCCCTTTCCTTTTTGGGTGCCCTTCATGACCATTTCACCCCTCTTAATCCATTCCACCTCTCCTATTCAAGATTGAGTCTTCAAGACACTCTTCAAAGAAAATTATGGAATGATTTCTTGATTTTACTTCCTTATCTGAATGTAATTCTATGAAATATCTCTCAAAACCTAGTGATTCACACATCTTTATGTTACTAAAGATTGAGAATTCATTCATTCAACCTCATCCTTTAAGATGAGAGAACTCATTAACCTGGGCCTCCTTTTCAGGAATAAGCCCCAGTCATAATTCTTAACTTGGGTCTCCTTTTCAAGAATAAGCCCCATTCATAATTCTTATCTTGGGCCTCCTTTTCAGGAATAAGCTCCATTCATAATTCTTAACCTGAGCTTCCTTTTTAGGAGTAAGTCCTAGTCCAAGTTCTCTTAATTGGGCCTCCTTCTTAGGAGTAATCCTCAAGTCCCCTAATTTGGTCATCCTCCTCAAGAGTATGCCCCAACCATAATTCCCTTAACCTGGGCCTCCTTTTCAAGATTAAGCCCCAGTAATAATTCTCAAGACTGGGCATCCTCCTTAGGAATAAGTCACAAGTCCCCATTAACATACACCTCCTTTTCAGAAGTAAGCCCCAGTAATAATTCTCAAATATGGGCCTCCTTTTCATGAGTAAGCCCCAGTCCAAGTTCTCTTAATTAGGCCGCCTTCTTACGAGTAAGCCCCAAGTCCTCTAATTTGGGCATCCTCCTCAAGAGTAAGCCCCAAACATAATTCTCTTAACCTGGGCCTACTTTTCATGAGTAAGCCCCAGTAATAATTCTCAAATATGGGCCTTTTTTCAGGAGTAATCCCCAGTCCAAGTTCTCTTAATTGGGCCTCCTTCTCATGTGTAAGCCCCAAGTCCCCTAATTTTGGCATCCTCCTCAGGAGTAAGCCCCAACCATAATTTTCTTAACCTGGTCCACCTTTTCAAGAATAATCCCCAATCTCAAATATGGGCATCCTCTTCAAGAGTAAGCCCCAAGTCCCTTAATTTTTCAAGTCCGTTAAAATGGGCCTCCTTTTCCGGAGTAATCCCCAGTCTAAATTTCTCTTAACCAGTCCTAATTTACCTTTGATATGGGATTCCTTCTCAGGAGTAATGCCCAATCATAAGTCCTCTCCAAATTTGGGCCTCCTTTTCAGGAGTACGCCCTAAGTTAGTGTATTCAAATCTCCCTGAAGCACATATACCTTTATGGACCATGTTCTTGGATTTCTTCCCTGAAGTAAATCCTAATCTTCATTTAACTGGGCATTCATACAAACATATGTCCCACATAATTTCTTATGATTGCATCTTTCATTTATCAATTGTCTGATTTTTACCAATACCTCTTGTTTCTCATACCGAGCATGAATCACGTGAGCTTAGAGTGTAAAAGTAATTATGACATCCTTCTTTGAGCCATCAATCATAAACATCATACTCCCTTACTCGAACTACGTGGGTTCTGATTCCTTTTCTAAACAAAGGATATGGAGGTAGCCAATATGCGGGGTCGATCCCAACTCTGAAATAATCCATGTCCTTCTAAATGACAATAAACATCAAATTCCCCACTGAGTGGCTTTAAAACCAGCATGGTCATCATAATGACCAAGAGACTTCTATATAAATGTGTCGAAGGATAACATTGACCAAGTATGTTTAACAAATATAGATGATTCTATATCGATGAAGAACCTCTAATACATATAATAGATTCTCTAAATTTCAAACATATTTAATCATTGATTGTTAGATCTGAAGGAAATCACATTTTATACTTGATAATGTAATAAGGATTCACAAAAACAACTTAAATCTATAAAGAGAGTCCTGGAGTAGACAATAATTCCCCTAAAAAAGGTGTGATGAGTCCGACCTCCCATCCTATCGACCAATGAAAATTCTTAAGCCTCATTAGTCCACAAACTAATGAGATACTAACTTTGTAAAGTAGGTCCAAATGGATGTAGAATCATTGGACGTTTCCGATTCTACAAACAAACCCGTTAGAAACCAATTGGAATGTTTGAACCCTCAATCAAGGAGTTCATCCCCAAATTCTGAGGGAAACAAAAAATGGTGAACCCAACGTGAATCCTTAACCAAGTTAAAATGATGTTTTACCTATTTTTAGGCCCCTATTTAAATCTCAATGAGAGGTCCAACAAAAACAATAATTGACATATGTGCTCATCCAAAAGATGTAGTGGCCGAATTTATCTTGATTATGTCTGCTATATCAATCAGGCACTCTTTTCCAAGATCTTATGCATTTACAGAATGGATGGTCTCAAGTTCACTCCTGTGAATACTGCTGCTACTGCTACTACTCTTGCTGGATTGTCATCCGCTCTAAGGATGACAACACCTACTCAGCATCTTCGACGCTGGGTATCAAAAGCACTGGTTAAAGAGTATCGTCAACACGGTACCATCCCAACTCTGGAGGCTGCGAGACAAGCCCTCCAAGTGAACAACTCACATCGGTCATCCGAACAACGACGACTAGTGATCAAGAAGGAGGCGGTGCTAACCACAGTTTCCAACCATTTCAGGTCGTTATCCCCGGAACGCAATCACCATTCCCTCCCATATTCCGGGGAGGTGAATGAGCATGTCCCTCAGGGCCTTAATTCTAGGAAGCATGATTCCTTCTCGAGGGCTCCCAACAATAATCACCGCTAGACTCGTGCGGCAGTGTGCCCTCAACATGATGAGGGTACCGACTCCAGGCGTTCGTCTCAGGTTCCTTGAACCTGAGCAGGAAAGACGAATCGCCAGATGCGAAATCCGGTTAATGGTGAGAAGTTTCTCATCTCTAAAATATCCAGAGAAGTCCACCAACCTAACTTGGTGGCAAGGAATGAGCAGGCACACACACCTGCCTGTTTTAATTATATTGTCCAGCAGACTCGTCTTGCAGCATCACGCCAATCCCGCCACGCAATTTCGGTGGAGTACTATAGGCAGGAACATACACCTGTTTATACACCATCCGAAAATCAGTAGGCTCGTCTGACTACATATGACGAAGCTCGTCAAACATGTTTGGTGAAGTGCAATCAGCAGGAACATACACCTGAGAGTATGAATCAATCCTACTAACAGTCTCGCTTGGTAGCATTCAGAGAAGTTAGTCGGAAGACCCCATCAACAAATAGGAGGCAGACTCAACTCTCTTCCCCCACACTTGAGTACTGTCAGGATTCACTGACAGGAAATGGAGGACAGGAGCAGGCACATACACCTACTCCAATTACGAAATGGACGTATATCCCCGTTCCGGCAGCTGAAGTCACCAATCATATTCTATTAATGGTGAAAGAGAAGAAGAAAATACCTGCTCATATTCTGGATGCTTTCCAGTATATTATAACAGCTTCAGCAGCATCTCAGGGAAAGACACATAAATCTATCCCTACTAGTGGAGTGACACATCAACATTTCACTCCAGAACAGACACACACATTTGTTCCAGTACATGAGGGTTGTGGGGCATACTCCCCCATATCATACGGACAACCAAGTCAGGCACATACACCCGATTTGAGTGGATAGCATCAGCCTAACATAGTCATCTTTCCTGATTAGGCACATACAGCTGCTCAGAGCAGCCACCTTCATCAACAAGTGGATTCCAAAGTGAGTAAGAATGCATCTAAGAAAAAGACATGCCCCACACAGTCAGGAGATCAAGAGCCCATCTATAACAAGGCCTCGGTCGATGCTAGAGTTCTTGAAACCCTCATACAGTTATCTATTGGAATTCAAGATTATATTCCCTCATTTCTCAATAGTGGAAACATTAATTCCTAAGGTCTTCAACAAACACTTCTTCATGAAGTATTTCTTCATGAAAATTCGGTCGATCTCGAAGTTTCATCTTCAGATGAGAGCCACAGGAACCCTCTATGTGTTCAGAAGACCAAGGAGTAAGAGATCTCATCTTTTGTTGTAACCCATTATGGTGGTCCTCCTCATGATGATGAATTTTTCTGCAAAATTCCTCTCCGCAGTAGTGATGCACATTGCCTGTAAAATGATTTTGTGGAAAATGTAGTGTCGAGAAATCCCTCTTATCTTGAGGCACTTGAAAATGCGAAACCAGTCATGTCTGATGTTTTATCGCTAGCAGGTGAAATACTTTCTCAGTCAAATGATAGCCCAGGGTGTAGGTCATCCTCCGAACCACCCCTATGTCATACATCTTCTAGTTTGATCAATGATTTCCTTACCAATCTCGTTGAATCTGATGAAGCAACAAGGAAACACCAACTCTGGTCAAATCATGTAGAAGAATCATCATTGAATGATAAAGAGGAAATGCTGAACAATAGAAAACAACTGGCAAAAGGTGAAGTACTAGTCATGTTTTGGCCTATGGCTGACTCTCAGTATGAGATTACAATGATGTTGACGGAAGATGGAACTCATGATATTCTTCTCAACATATGGAAAACTCATTATCAGATGAAGAAGAAAGTATTATCATATGATGAATATGAAAATCATCTTAAGATAATAGAAGGGTTAGACCGTTAGATTGATTTGGCATCTCTATCATTCTCTCGATATCCGAAGGTTGAAAAGTAGCAGAGAGCCCTTCAACGTTCATTCCTTGGCGCACTAAGAAGATTGCATCAGTTAATTGTAAATTCCCCATCTGGTATTCATGTCAGAGGATAGGGTGTTCATGGAGCACTACATTTCATGGTACTCTCTAGTCAGCAAAGCCCGCCGAAAATGTTCTCATGCAAAGTTATTTCCCATGGATGGCCACAGTCAATGGGCTTGGTTTGTAATCAAAAGCTTGCCCAAGAACAGGCCTCAACTAGTTCCTCTCAAAATCAAGATTACAGAGATCAAGTTGTTGAATTACTCATGCATCAAGAAAACGAGAATATTGAACATGCATCTCATATGTAGCAAGCACATCATCAATTGACAGAAGTGTTGGAAAAAATCCAATGGTCTTTTGAACTAGGTGATAAAAGTGGATATAGTTTAATGCATCCAGCTAATTTCCGGACTAAGGTTTTCAAGATCAGGAGTTCTTTTAAGAAAGTATCAGACATATAATGTCAAGAGCCACCCCAACTTTCAAGACTGGTGACTCTTTTAAACCAACCCTCGGAATCAACATATAGGATTTGAGGAGTTGAGCGGGAACAACATGAACAGCCCCAGTCCACCAGACTAGGGACTTTTTCAAATCATCAATCCCATCCTTAGAGAAAGTTTGACTTTTATCGATTGGGGAAGAAGCCTCAAGAGGAACGAAGACCCAAATTATCAGGAGATTCCCCCCAAATTACGGTTCATCAAGAAGTTTCTGAGGGATCAAATCAACAAAAGGCAATGTCTCATCAAAGAAATGGAAGAAGACAATATCACAGAAATGCTGATAGAAGAGATGCGATGCGTTATGCATCAATCAATGTCATCAATGTCGTTGTTGTTGATCCACCAGATGAGGCTCAGTCAGGGGACTCAGATGAAGAGGTTCATGCTCAAGAAGATTTATTCACCGACACAAATGAAGAAGGTGTGCGTACACGAAATCAAAGGGTTACTCAGAACCTTGCTGATCCTTCAAGTAACCCACTCCCCCCTCTCTAAAAAGGATCCAACAAAGGGAGGGGAAATAATCAGGTTATATATCCTTCCTCTGGAGAAGGCCAATCACTCTCACTAGAGAAATGGTTTGCACAACAGGAGGAAGAAATAAAGGAATTAAGGAGGATGAATACAGAACTACTTCAGAGAAGTCTTCTTCTTAAGCATGCTGGAGTCAGTCAGCCAACGGAATTTGTTGCAGCTACTAAGATGGGTCAAGAATATCCTCCTCTATCAGTACACCCTCACAGGTCTAATCCTACGAGTCAAGTGCGACAACAGTTGGCAGTGCTACCATCAGTTGTAGCCCCAACCACTACATCTTTCCAAGCTCCAGTCATTGCACCTACCCAAGTCCATGTTCAACCAGATGTTTCTCAAAAGTTAATAACTACCATTGATTCATTAACAAATCAGTTAGAAACTATGGAAGGGAAACGTGTGCAGGTTCAACCAGAAAAGAATGTTTACCCTGAATGGGTAGATTCAATATCTCCTCCATCCAATTTTGGAAACCCTGTATTCCCTATTTTCAATGGATCAGGTGACCCTGAACAACATTTAACGCATTACGTGTCTTGTTGTGATCCTATGATGGAAACTCCGAAGCAGCAAGAAGAAGTAAAACACAGATGCTTCATATATACCTTGCAAGGACCAGCCTTTTTCTAGTATACAAGCTTGCAATCCCGGTCAGTTACTAGATGGGAAGATCTCTGTCAACAATTCCTTCTTTAGTTCATCTCAACTTTGCCGAAGACAACATTTTTTTATCTTAAAAACTGTAAGCAAAGGGAGAATGAAAGGGTCTCAGATTTCATTGGTCACAGGAAGGGATTAACATATTCCATACGATTAGCACTCCCTCAAGAGTAAATGTTGCCAATATGTGTGGCAAATCTGCGTGACGAATTACGCACGCCATTAATCCCTGTCAAATACACAGGAGGGTTTCGAGACCTTACATCAATTGCTCAGAAGATTGAAGAATCCCTTATACAGGCTAAGGCTAAATCTCGTGTAATTCCATCAACTCCAGGATGGAGAATGGGTAAAGCAGAAACTGCTACAGTTATGCTTAAACAAGCACCTGTACCTATTTCTACTCAAAACCATCATATTCTCGAAGGGATCCACCTCTTGAGCGCCAAAAACAAAGGAAATTTTTTCAAGATGATCAAAAAGATCAAAGACGAAAACAATTTGATGATCTTAAGAGCAAAACATACTCTTTCTGAAATGAACAAGTTCATAGTTACTTCATTTCGGCTTTGGAAAATAATCTGGTTCAATTGCCACGGCCTAAGAGGCCAAATAAGGATGGAGATGAAGACCATCCCAATTATTTCCCTTTTTATCAAATGTTGGGGTATCCCATCCATGAGTGTTTTGTCTTTAAAGACCTCCTGAAAAAGATGGTTGACTCGGGACAAGTCAAACAGAAAGGTTCTTCAGCTCAGGTAGCTTGTGTTACTTCTACAGTTACAGAGGAGGAAGGCGAATGGAAAGAAGTCGAAAGCAAAAATTCATAGAATTATGATGATTGGATGGTCAGAAATACAATCAATCGAACTCATTCTATTTTGTGAACACAATTAAAGAAACTGACTGTGTCTTATACCCTGAATATTGCGGAAAAAACCTCTTCGTCAGAGGGAAATCCATCAAAGAAACGACATGATTCAATGAAAGAAAGAGAATCAGAAGAAGATGAGTATGTGTCAAAGCCTAAGTTGTCTTTGACTCTGGAAGACTTCATGCCATCTACTTCAAAGCCACGGGTACCGCCCCACCAAATGGAACAACCTAAACAGGCTAATCAGGTAGAGTCTTCATCACACGAAGAGTTAATCTTCGGTTCTGTTGATATGATTCAATTAATGGTTCCATATGCCAGTCGTAGTTTTGATTTAGATGAGCCTGAACTCCCTGTATCAAATAGGGGAATCATAGGAAGTTCCAGAGGCTCAGGATACAGGGGAAGACGTGGATCTTTTAGAAGCCACTATTCCAATTCTACCCTTTCTAGAACTATGTATGCAATAGAAACTCGTGGTAGAGCCCTTCAGAGAGATCAGCAAGAACAATCAAGTTCTTCTACCAATAACAAATTCAGTCCTGGAACAATTATTTTTGAAGACCAGTTGAAGGTTCCATCTTCTTCCTATCAGCAAGTAAATGGATCTAATAGGGCTAATCTTGCAAAACCAGGAATATTGCCAACTACTATCCCAATACAAGACGCATCAACTTCCAAAGAATCTGCTTCCAAGGTACCTGCTAAACCATATATTCCAGTTGGGAAACACAGACCTCTAGATCAAAATTATGATGTATTGAAACACTTGGTCCAAGTACCAGCTAGGTTATCAATTCTGGATTATTTGAATCTGTCAAAAGATCTTCGAGGAGCACTCATCAAGGATTTGTCAAGTCCCCAGGAGTTTGAAACTGAAATTACTGCAGCTGGAGTCTATCACATAGAGGATAATCCTGCAGAATTCCAGGCAATAATATCTTTTACTGATGAAGATCAAAATGATGTTCTGCAAGGGCATATTATACCTTTGTACTTATCTAGAATGGTCAATGGAGTAGATGTCCGAAGAGCTTTCATTGATAATGGTTTTTGGAGTCAACCTCATGCCCATTCATACACTTCGTCGATTGGGCCTCATGGAATCTGATTTATCTCCTTCTACCATGATGTTACAAGGATATGATAAAAATGAACAAGAATCACTAGGCAAAGTTACACTCAGAACTCAGTTTGGAGATCTTGTATCCAATTCAGATTTCATGGTTGTTGATCAAGACTCATCTTTCAACATCTTGCTTGGAAGACCCTGGATACATCAACATGCGACTATCCCTTCATCATACCATCAATGTCTCAAATATTGTTTCGATGGTCAAGTTGGGACATTGTATGGTGATAAGGCCTCATTCAAGACATGTGAGTCTCAATACATTGAGTTGGAATTCTATCACATGAATGGAAGGGAGAAATCCACATCAAAGGAGATTACCAATGTTAATGATCCATATGGTTTGGAGAAAATTCCAGTAAATCCATTTACACATGTGACTACAGATTATGTGTTGCCTATCAGTCAAATTGACAAGATAGACCCAAATAGAAATACTTTTATAGAAGGATCCATAATGTCAATTACAGAAATCGAGCCAGACAACATGGGAGAAATTGGTAACCCACCAAGAAGTGATGAAAGCACAAATGGTGAAATCTTCATTTCATCTGCTGAAATCTAACAATTCTATACTTTGCCAATTAGGCCAAAAGAAGTTATAGCAAATCAGAGGTGAACAATGATGTCGATTCTCAATCCATCATCTCCTCTTTATTACCCAAAAAAGACCCTTCATCATCAATCGGGTCGGAAATGAACGCTTCTTCTTCAAGATATGAAAATTTTGACATCTCTTCTGATCATGAAAATTAAGCTTTCTCATATACTATCCAAGTAGAAATAGAAGAAATAACACATGATGAAGAAGAAGAGGAAGATCTCAAAGATGCTCCTCCAGTATTTGAAGATGGTATCTCTACCACCGTGGATGAACTCAGAGAAATAAATCTGGGTAAAAAAGAAGATCCATGCCCCACTTTAATCAGTGTGGCCATGACTCATGAAGAGCAAGAGATGTATATTTCTTTTCAAAAGAAAAATAGAGATATATTTTCATGGAACTATACAGAAATGCCCGGGCTTGATCCTGATGTTGTTACTCATCATTTGGGTTTACCAGAAGAACATCGAGGATTTAAGCAAGCTGTGAGAAAAACACACCTAACTTATGCTTCCAAAATTGAAGCTAAAGTGGATAAGCTTATCAAAGCAAACTTTGTCGGAGAAGATCAGTATCCCAAGTGGTTGGATAATATTCTCCCTGTAAATAAGAAGAACAGACAAATTAGATTTTGCATCGATTTCAGAGATCTTAATCGGCATTGTCCTAAGGATTATTTCCCAGTTCCTATTACAGAACTTTTAATTGATGCAACAGCAGGATATGAAGAACTTGACTTCATGGATGGATATTCTGGATATAATCAGATCTGAATGGCCCCAAAAGACGAGGAATTCATATCCTTCATATCCCCTCAGGGTGTGTTTTTCTACCGGGTAATGCCTTTTGTCTTAAAGAATGAAGGTGCAACATATCAGCGTCCCATGCATCGTATATTCAATCCTTTCGTAGGGAAGTTTGTTAAATGCTATGTAGACGATTTGGTGGTTAAATCCAAATAACGTTCTAATCATTTGGATGATTTGCAAGTCATATTCTGCAAGTTTCAACAACATAATTTGAAGATGAACCCCTTAAAATGTTCTTTTGGGGTAACCTTAGGAAACTTTATCTGCTTTTTTGTACACCATCGTGGTATTAAAGTTGACCCTGAGAAGAACAAGTCAATACTTGGTATGTCACCTCCTCAAAATTTGAATGAATTAAGTGGACTTCAAGGAAACTTAGCCTATATTCGGCTTTTCATCGCCAATTTGGAAGTAAAACGTTTACCCTTCACCAAATTGATGATGAAGGGAGTCACTTACCAGTGGATTGAATAATGTCAAGAAGCATTCAATATTCTCAAGAAATACCTCTTGAGTCCACCGGCACTCATTCCACCTGTTGAAGGAAGAGCACTTATCCTCTACATGATAGCTCTAGAGTGATCATTGGGTGCCTTTCTTGCTCAAAAGAATGATGCTGGGAATGAAAATAGCCTCTACTATCTCAGTCAAACTATGCTTGAAGCAGAAACCCAGTATCCAAGTATTGAGAAGTGTTGACTAGCATTAATCTTTGCAGTTAAAATGTTGAGACACTACCTGCAACATCACGAGGTCCAATTGGTATCTCGCAATAACCCGCTCAAATTCATCCTTAGCTGTCCAATTATTACAGGACATCTGGCAAGGTGGGTAGTTATTTTGCAGCAATTCGACATTCAGTATGTGTCTCAAAAGGTGATAAAGGGACAAGCTCTGGCTGATTTCCTGGCTGGACACCCTTTACTGGAAGACACATCTCCAGATATTTAACTCCCTCATGGGGAAGTATTATCTATTCAATAAAGTCCTCAAGCATGGGAAATGTATTTTGATGGTTCTTCCAGAAGTCCAACAGGGAGGAAAATGGAAAATCCTAAATTCAACAAAGTTGGCTTAGTAATTGTGCTCATTTCTCCAGAAAAGGCAGTGTTACCTTATTCTTTTTTATTGTGGGAAGGTGGTACCAATAATGAAGCAGGATACCAAGCTCTCATCGCAGGCTTGGAATTAACGCTTCAAGCACAAGTGAATCACTTAAAGGTAAAAGGTGATTCAGACCTAGTAATCAAACAAGTCAATGGGGATTATTCCATCAGAAAAGAAGAACTAATCCCTTTGTATGATTACGTCACAGAGTTAATGGAGGAATTACCTTTAGAACCGAAATTTTCTTATGTCCCAAGATCACAAAATGCTCAAGCTAATGCACTGGCTACTATAGCCACATCTCTGGCAGATCCAAATCAGGATGAGACAACCATCAGTATTGCCCACCATCATGAAATTTCACCTTATGTTCGAATCGGAACAGTGGAAATTAATGAAATTACTCCCATTCCTAAATCGTATGGTCATAATACAGGATGAATGTCACCTATTAGAGAATACCTTCAAAATGGAACACTTCCACCTGATAGAGCCGAGAAAGAACAAATCCGGCAACGTGTGGTCAATTTTACTATTTATGATAGCCCAGATCACCTAGAGAAAATTCTCTACCAACGTGGTTTTGATGGAGTTATCTTCAGATGCATTGATGGTGAAGACACAATGGCTATCATGAAAGAAGTGCATGCAGGAGTCTGGGGTGCCCACTAGTCTAGACATAGACAGTCTGATCAGATTCGAAGGCTTGGATACTTTTGGCCTTTAATGATACAAGACTGTGTTGATTTCACAAAGAAGTGTCATTCATGCCAAGTACATGCCAACTTCATTCACCAACCTCTAGAGTTACATCATACAGCTAAATATGCATGGCCATTTGCCACATGGGGAATGGATGTGGTGGGACCTTACCCTTCGGCTACAACCAAGCAGTTTAAGTACATTCTTACTGCTACTGACTTCTTTTCCTAATGGGCAGAGGAAATACCTCTCAAGGAAGTCAGTTCTAAATGCATTGTTAGCTTCATCAAATCTGACATCATTACCAGATTTGGTGTCCATCATACCATATTGACGGACAATGGCACCAACTTCTGTTCATCTGAGGTGAATAAGTTGTATCAAGAATACAACATCAAATCCAACCATTCATCTTGGTATCATGAAATGGACAATGGCTAGATAGAATCCTTCAACAAGACTCTTTCAAATATACCGTAAAAGATGGTGAATAGAGATAATAAGTCATGGCCGGATAAACTCTTTCATGCTTTATGGGCTTATCGAACTACCACCCACACTGTAACTCGGTCAACTCCATATTCATTAGTATATAGAACAGAAGTAGTCTTGCCAATTGAAGTTCAACTACCCTCGCTCTGAGTTTCCATTGGTGATCAATCATCTACAGATGAACAATCTCAAAAGAGATTGAATGAGTTGGAATGATTAGATGAGAAAAGATTGTTCACTTTTCACAACTTGGAAGTCTATCAGAATCGAATAGCACGATATTTTAACAAAAACGTTTGTCTTCATTCATTCACTCAGGGAGAATTGGTATTAGTTCTCAGAAATCCAATGGTACCAGGAAAGAAACCTCCCAAGCTTGATCCAAAATGGGAAGGACCTTATTCAATACATAGGGTCTACTCCAATGTATCTTATTCATTAATCTCGATGCATAGGGAACTGATCACTACTCCAACCAATGCCAGATTTTTGAAGAAGTATTTTGTATAAACACAAAATATATCTCCATGGTCCGGTATGACCTTAAACTGCACCACCGTCCAACAAGATGTTAAACTACATCATCAACGGTTCATGCATATGACCCTAAACTCTTTGCACATACGTCCAACATGACGTTAAACTATGTCACCTTCATAGTCCTTGATATATGTCATTAAACTATATAGAAACGTTCCATACATATAAAATTAAACTATTTGTATTCCTTTCATCTCACATGACGTTAAACTGTGACATCCTAACTACATGACACAAAACTGTACAGAAGTCCCCTACGTCCAGCATGATATTAAACTGCACCATCCATGGTCCATGCATATGACTGTAAACTATTCGAACATTCGTCCAACATGACACTAAACTGTATCTTCCCTTTTTTGTCAAACATGACATTAAAATGTGAAAAACAAGTCCCCAATACGTCCAACATGACGTTAAATGGTGTACTCTTTTGTCCTTACCGCATGACAATAAACTACACTTTCGTCTTTTTGTCCAACAAGACGTTAAACTGTGTTGTCTCCATAGTCCTAACTACATGACACTAAACTGTACAGAAAGTTCTTTGATAGGTCCTACATGAAATTAAACTGTACTTTGTCCATGCTACATTACAATAAACTGTGTAGAACCAATTGTCCTAAATGCAAGACTTTAAACTGCATAGTCCCTTTATATGTCCTACATGACATTAAACTGTGCATCGTTAAGGTTTTTGTTACCTATTTTTTCTCACACCGAGTATGACACACATGAGCATAGAGAAAACATCAAACCATAACACTCTCTCTGGGATACTAACCATGTGTAAGTCCCAACACCATCATTTTTTGTCATTGTACCCAAGAACAACTTCATCATTAATTCATTCTTTAATTGAACTACACAGACATTGATCCTTTCCTTCTAGGCTGGGTATGTAGGAAACCGCCCAAGGTTCAAGCACAAAACCAATCTTCTCACATCGTCTCACCTCTATCTTATACGATGTTGATTCGTGAAACTGTCCTCTAGAATCAATATCTTTACATTGGTTCACTTTCGTCCTTGCTATACGACGTTAAACTATACAATACTTTTGTCCAATATGAAAACAAACTACAATATTATTTGATACCCTCACTTGAGAGGGAATCATTATTTACATTTATTTTCAATAATGTTTTATTCCAAAGACTGTGTGCATACATGGAAATACCTGAACCTTTTATCTTGGGTTAAATCATTATTGCACTAAAGTCCCCTTTCACCCTTCACAGGTATGAACCAAATTTGTATAGAGGGTATTTCTAGAACTAAATTGGCTTGATTACCAACCTTATGGGATATGTTGGAACATTCGAGTGTCCCTAAAATCCAGCCCCAAGTCTTTGGGCCTAACCCCAAATTCCACTTTCAGTTCCCTAGCTGAAAAGTCCCCATGAAAACACACACTATGTGTTTCTTGTAATTGTCCATGCTCTATGACCCTAAACTAAGATCTCTAATACATTTGTCCCACAAGACATTAAACTGTATTTCAAGAACTATTGATGTCTTGATTATTATCATTATGGGATACGTTTTGAAGTCTAACATTTCCATTCAGGACCCAGCCACAACATGATTATGGTTAGCATTGATCTGTGTATCTCTGCATACATTGGAAAATACCCATATTTATGTGTCATAATCATAACCTTAAATATTTTCAGATCTTCATAACCCTTTCCATGACTTCTAGTCACAAAAATTTCAAACGTTTAAGAATTCTTTTTCCTGAATATACAGCACGTGCCCTTAGGCGGCCTTGCATAAACAATCTCCATAACAGATTTGTCAGCCAAAAGATGCTATTATTTGACTATACAGCCGATGCCCTTAGGTGGCCCTGTATAATTCTCCCCCCTAACAGGTTTGTCAGTTACTGGTAACTTCATTCTTGATAAGAAATCCTCTTTTGCCCTTTTTTTATTTAAATGACAGTATGTAGGGATCCACAAAAGTATCCATCCTTAACAAATTTGTCCCATATCCATTTTCATGATCTAAAAGTATTCAAGTCCAGGGTTTATATTCTCCTTCCCTACGTTTGGGTCAGACCTTTGTAGGAGTGATATCCATCTAGTTCTTCGATAATCTTATTTGGAAATATCTTCTCCATATTCAAGTACCTCTTTCCATGCAGCAAACTCTATACTTTGCAAAAATTTGAATCTCCATAAACTGTCACTGGATTTTAGCACTATGAAAGTAAATTTTTGAGAGTTATTTTTCCAGACTATACAGCATGTTCCCTTAGGTGGCCTTGCATAAGTAGTCTACATAACGAAACTATCAGCCAAAAGATGCTGTTTATTTGACTATGTAGCCAATGCCCTTAGGTGGCCCTGCATAATTAAACCCCCTAACGGGTTTGTTAAATAATGGTAACTTCATTCTTGGGAACTACTTCTTCTAATTCCTTTTAGCTATTTTTCATGTCATTCCTCAGATTTCAATATTCTTAAGTCATAGTTTACATATTTTCCCTCATACTTGAGTTTGGTAATATGTTTTCAGATGAATTTTCAAGGAATTGAGTCAATTCTAATTCATTTGGTCAAAGCTATTTCGACCTTAAACATTAGAATTTGTATGTTCGACATGCATGACTTTAAACTATCAGATTTCTTGTTTTTATTTTCACCTCAGAGTCAAATCCTATTTTCTCTCCGGATCCAACTCTGAGGGGGGACTTTTGTTGACGCTCCTTTCCGTTACAGAGTCTAACGACTGAAAAAGTGAAATACCTTAGTTCAATGTGATTCATCCTTTGAAGAAACATCAAAAATCGACAAAGGCATGAACAAGGATTCAAAAGCACAGGGGTAGCACAAGTATACTTGTGTTCCCCCTAATGGTCGCGCAATTGACTTGGGCGCCCTAAAGGATAACTGCCTGGGGTCTTCTCTAGCCTATAAATAGACCCTATGGGCCACACATTTTGGGAGGAATTTTTTCCAGAAACTCAGATTTGAGCTCCCGGCGCCCTAGACTCTTCTCAAAGCTTCCGAAACACTTCTAAGGTAATTTTTTACCTAGAATGGAAGATCTAAAGAGGGGGAGGAAGGCCTAATATTTGAAACTCATCAAAACTTGTGCGCCTGAGTTCCCATCCCTTAAGGGAAATGGCCACACTTGCGCGTCGCCTAACTCCTTCAATAGAACTTGCGTGCCACTCTTCTGAAAGAACCTCAAGATGATTGTAAAGGATTTAACCAAGAGTTGCTCAAGTATTACCATGTTGGTTAACCATCGCGCAAGTACCCATGTGTCACACAGGTATACCTAAACGACCAGGACATGCGCGCCCACGCATTACCCATGCGCCTGCAAGGACTTGCGCACACCCTGCCTTTTTGGGTGCCCTTCGTGCCCATTTCACCCCTCTTAATCCATTCCACCTCTCCTATTCAAGATTCAGTCTTCAAGACACTCTTCAATACCATTTATGGCATGATTTCTTGATTTAAATTCCTTATCTAAAAGGAATTATGTGAAATATCTCTCAAAACCTAGTGATTTACACATCTTTATGTCACTAAAGATTGAGATCTCATTCATTCAAACTCATAATTTATGATGAGAGAACTCATTAACCTGGGGCTCCTTTTCAAGAATAAGCCCCAGTCATAATTCTTATCCTGGGACTCCTTTTTAGGAATAAGCCCCAGTCATAATTCTTAACCTGGGCCTCCATTTCAGGAATAATCCCCAGTCATAATTCTTAACCTGGGATTCTTTTCTTATGAGTAAGTCCCAGTCCAGGTTTTCTTAATTGGGCCTCCTTCTCCGTAGTAAGCCCCATGTCCCCTAATTTGTGCATCCTCCTCAGGAGTAAGCCCCAACCATAATTCTCTTATCCTGGGCCTCCTTTTCAAGACTATGCCCCAGTAATAATTCTTAAGACTGGGCATCCTCCTTAGGAATAAGTCCCAAGTCCTCATTAACCTGGGCCTCCTTTTCAGGAGTAATCCCCAGTAATAATTCTCAAATATGGGCCTCATTTTCATGAGTAAGCCCCAGTACAAGTTCTCTTAATTGGGAATCCTTCTCAGGAGTAAGCCCCAAGTCCCCTAATTTGGGCATCCTCCTCAAGAGTAAGCCCCAACCATAATTCTCTTAACCTCGGCCTCCTTTTCAGGAGTATGCCCCAGTCCAAGTTCTCTTAATTGGGACTCCTTGTCAGGAATAAGCCCCAAGTCCCCTAATTTGGGAATCCTCCTCAGGAGTAAGCCCCAACCATAATTATCTTAACCTCGTCCTCCTTTTCAAGAATAATCCCCTGTCTCAAATATGGGCATCCTCTTCGGGAGTAAGCCCCAAGTCCCATAATTTTTCAAGTCCCTTAACCTGGGCCTCCTTTTCAGGAGTAACCACCAGTCTTAATATCTCTTAACCAGTCCTAATTTACCTTTGATATGGGATTCCTTCTTATGAGTAAAACCCAATCATATGTCCTCTCCTAATTTGGGCCTCCTTTTCAGGAGTAAGCCCCAAGTTAGAGTATTCAAATCTCCATGAAGCACATATACCTTTACGGACCCTATTCCTGGATTTCTTCCCTGAAGTAAATCCCAAGCTTCATTTATCTGGGAAGTATACATACATAATTCCCACATTATTTCTTATGATTACATCTTTCATGGTACAATTGTCTGATTTTTACCAATACCCCTTGTTTCTCACACTTAGCATGACTCACGTGATATTAGACTGTATAAGTAATTATGACATCCTTCATTGAGCCATCAATAATAAACATCATACTCCCTAACTCGAACTACGTGGGTTCTAATTCCTTTTCTAAACAAAGGATATGTAGGTAGCCCATCTGTGGGTTCGATCCCAACTCTGAAATAATCCATGTCCTTCTGAATGACAATAAACTTCAAGTGCCCCACTGAGTGGATCTAAAACCAGCATGGTCATCATAATGACCAAGAGACTTATATATAAATGTGTCGAAGGATACCATTGACCAAGAATCTCTAATAAATACAGATGATTCTATATCGATGAAGAACCTCGAATATATATAAAATATTCTGTAAATTTCCTACATATTTAATCATCGATTTTTAGATCTGAAGGAAAGCTCATTTTATACTTGGTAATGTAATAAGGATTCACGAACAAAACTTAAATCTATAAAGAGAGTCCTAGAGTAGAAAATAATTCCCCTAACAAATGTGTGATGAGTCCGACCTCCCATCCTCTTGACCAATGCATATTCCTAATGTAACGACCTGAATCTGGAGCCCTTCCACTGGCGCCCCGTACTCGGTTCTCCACATGACCTCAAGCATGTTTCCCCAAATGCCAGAGGCTGCTAACTAGCAACGAGGGCCTTGGTGAGTCAGTGGGGAAACTATGCCCTCATTTGGTAAAGTATGCATCAGAAGAATAAACATACGCAATAGCGAAAGCAGTAAATAGCATGCAACAACTGAACTTAAAGTGAAAGCAGGGTCTGATATAACAATGATGCAGGATGGTACACGTGTCTACGGAAAGAAGTAAGAAAAACAACATGCTAAAATACAACTAAAACCAAAGTACTAAAAGTAAACAACAACTCCAGCAGCATCGCGGTCCAAGACCCGGTCCCATGCTCTCCATCTCCGACAAGCAATCAAGTACCTGAGGTGGAAGGGCCACAATACCTACCTAAACGTGCAACCATATAATCTATTTGGGACGAAAAGCAGGACCCAAATACGGTGTGAGACGAATCCCAGTAGGCAACCCCCACAAGATTTTTGCCCTACTGTCAGAGAGTGATATAGAAAAAGTAAAGGTAAACAATGCAGTAAATAATTATACCAATTATAATTCACATTCATTTAATTACACAACCAGGGAAAAACCAACAAAGTTTCTTATTCCAAGATTAGCAAGTAACAAAGAAGGTATCTAAAAAGACTACCTAACACAAGCAGTACAAAAACCCAAACTTGTTCTTTGGCTTGGTGGACTCGTCACAAAAAACATTCAAAAATTCACACTGACTCTCTGGTGGCTTAAACTAGCAAACCCCTATAGTCCAGTAATCAAATAAGGAACAGACACTCTGGGAAGCTCTTACGTCAATTCCCCTATGGTTTTGCAATAATAGCTACAGAATCCTTGAGGAATCACTTACGTCTAATTCACCTTGTGGTCTCGATTCGTGGGTAAACTAAGGACACTCTTGGGAAGCACAAAGTCTGATCCCCGTAGGTCCTGCATACGAAACTAAAACCAACAGACCCCCTAGGGAAGCACTTAATCGTCTATTCCCTTTTTGATCTCCCGCACCAGGTTTTCACGGCCCTAAGCAGTCTAGTCGTGCGTAATCGACTGTTAGAAGCCCTATGTTAGTTAAACAACTACTTGGTTAATAGCTACAAAATGCATCCACAAGCATATAAACAGCAGGCAATACATTCAATCAAGTCAACAGGCATACTAGCAATGCAATAGGGGTTTCCTCGTAGGCGACCCATGCCAAATGGTAGACAACAGCCAAAACAAGTGGAAAAACCCATGGGGTGATCCTCAAACATGCTAACAAGCAACTGTTCGTCATCTAATAACCTCAAGAATACAAGCAATCTAAGGAATATAAATAAATAGGATCAAAACCCTATCCCAGGATACCCGATACATGGGTATCTGGAAATTTTGCAACCAAAACTCAAAGAACTTAAACGTAGGGAAACAAACCACCAACCTCGATCCTTAGAGATCGATATACTTCAACCTCGTCCCGTGAATCGACCTAGAATGGAGTAGATCTACAAAAATGTCTAAAAACTCAACCTCAGATAACTCACGTGAGAGAAAGAATTAGGAAACAATGATAAAGAAGAACCAAGAATTCACCGCTGCGATTCTTCTGCAATCGACAAAGTTTGATTCAGACAACCGATGACAGATCGGTTGATCGGAGAAGAATCGGCCTCATCGGAAGCTCTGGACAGAATTATGGGGAGAAGAAGGTGTTTACGAGAATTAGGCACGACCCAGATCCGATTAATGAAATAAAAATAAAGTACACGACGTGTACTTCTTGAGTACATGGCATGTACTTCAATTTTACTTACCCCGAAATAACCGGCCTCCACCTTGCCTTGAACACCATGTGTGTTGCCCGGACATGGCCAATCACACTGCTTCGTGTGGCAGAGGAGTACACGGCGTTTGGTCATAAATCACACAGCGTGTACTCAGAAACTTTATAGATACACACCATGTGTGTGGCCTGGTCTCAGGCAACACACAGCTTAGAGTGGCCGAGTATTACACGGAGTGTGCTCATAAAGGACACGACGTGTACTTATGAAAAGTTTCCATATTCTCCATTTTTTCCTTAAAAAGCCCGTAACAGAGATCCGTACCTGAAACCGAATCCCAGGTTCTTACAAACTTCCCCCTAAAAGAAATTCGTCCCCAAATTTCCCTAGCAAGGCGTAGAAGAAGAAACCTCAAAAAACTCTGGCCACTGTGCTCACATATCAGCCTCTCTCTTTCACGTCTCGTACTATATACGGTCGTGCTGCCATAGCACCCGTTCCATAAGAACAGACCATCCACAGAGCACTTTTGTAATACTATAACCAATTCTGATAGGATGCTCCTCGAAAGATGCATCCTGCTCCAACTCAACCTCCTCGGGTTGCAAAACATGAGACGGGTCTGAGAAATACCGTCGAAGCTGAGGAACATGAAAGACGTCGTGCATAACATGGTATCTCTGAGGTAACTGCAACCTGTAAGCAACCAACCCGACTCTCTCTAGAACCTCAAACAACCCGACGTATCTCGGTGAGATCTTACCCTATCTCCAAATTCTCTTGTGTCCCAACCTCAGTGCAACACGTTGGAAAACCCAATCCCCGACCTCGAACTCCAGAGGTCGTCTCCGCTGATTAGAATAAGACTTCTGTCGAGACTGCGCTGTAGCCATCCTATTCCGAATCAACTCTATCTGCTCTGAAGTCTCTTGAACAAGACGAGGCCCCAGCAAAGCCACCTCTCCTGCCTATAGCCAGCATAAAGGTGATAGGCATGACCTACCATACAAATCCTCGTAAGGTGCCATCTGAATAGTCGCATAAAAACTGTTGTTGTAAGAGAACTCCACCAGAAGAATATAATTCTCCCAAGAACCGACAAAGTATAGAATGCAAGATCGGAGCATATCCTCAAGCACTTGGATTGTGCGCTCGGACTAGCCATCAGTCTGGGGATGGTATGCTGTACTCAAAATTACCTGTGTACCCAACGCCCTCTATAGCCCCTGCCAGAAGTGCGAAGTAAAATGTGCATCCCTGTCTGAAACAATGGAGTGTGGAACTCCATGCAGATATACAATATCTCGGATGTACAACTATCCCAGCTCAGCAACACTAAAGGTCTCCTTGATCGACAAGAAGTGTGCAACTGTCATGAGCCTATCCACTACAACTAAAACCACATCATTTCCCCGAGGCGATATCGGTAACCCTGTCACGAGTTCCATCGCGACACCATTCCATTTCCACTCAGGAATGGGTAACTGCTGAAAAAGACCTGCTGGTCACTGATGCTCTGCCTTCACCTGCTGATTGGTGGAACAAAACATAACAAAACCAGCCACATCCTTCTTAATACCTGGCCACCAACACTGGCGGAGCAAGTCTCAGTACATTTTGGTGACACCAGGATGAACTGCCCAAGCTGAGGAATGAGACTCCCGCATCAGCTCCTCAAGTATGTCTGCTGAAACCCATACGCGGCCATGAAAACGTAGCACCTCATCATCGCCCAATGTCCACCTCAGAGTAGGGTCTCCATCTGACACACCCTCCCGTAGGACTAGGCCTTCAGGGTCTGATAGCTGCCTCATTCGAACTCGATCAAAAAGGGTAGAGGTAACAGCTATGGCATAAAGTACCATCTGACCCTTTCTGTCGTGTACCTCCAGATGCATCTCAGAGAACAGAGCCCTGAGCTGCCACTCACTATTGTCTTCCTAAACTTCCTGCAACTGAGTCCTCCTTCTTAGTGCGTCTGCCACATCATTGCCCTTCCTAGGTGAACAAGAAAGCTCAATGTTGAAAGACTATAGGTACTCGACTCACCTCCGCTATCTCAGATTCATGTCACGCTACGTAAAGATATACTTGAGTCTCTTGTTGTCAGTATATACCACGAAATGCTCTCTCATGAGATAGTTCCTCCAACAACACAAAGCATGAACAACAGCAGCCAACTCCAAATCGTGTGTAGGATACTTCTTCTCATGTGGCCTCAACTGCTGAGATCCGTACGCGACAACAAGATCTTTTTGCATAAGGACTGCTTCATGACCGATGCCAGATGCATCACAGAAAACTGTATAACTCTTCCCTGGCTCTGGCAGAACTAGAATCGGTGCTGAAGTCAATCTCACCTTCAGCTCCGGTAAGGGTGAGTCACAGGCCTCTGACCAACCAAACTTCACCCCTGTCTTAGTCAATCCCGTTAACAGTGCTACTTGGCATGAGATGTCCTGTATAAACCAGCTGTAGTATCCAGCCAGCCCCAAGAATCTACGTACCTCAAAGACGTTCTTCGGTTGATCCTAGGTGACTACTGCCCTCACCATCTCCGGGTCTACTGATAATCCTGTCTCTAAGATAACATGACCCGGGAAGTGAATCCCATCCATCCAAAAGTGGCACTTTGAGAGTTTAGCATAAAGATAATGCTTCCTCAGTGTACTCAAAATGATCTGAAGATTGGTTACATGGTTTTATTGAGTGTGAGAGTACACCAAGATATCATCCACAAAGACCACGACGAAAGAATCCAAGTAAGAATGGAACACTCGGTTCATTAGTGCCTTGAAAACTGCTGGCGCGTTCGTAAGGCCAAATGGCATAACCGTATACTCATAGAGGCCATACCTACTCCTAATGGCTGTCAGGGGTATATATGAAGGCCTAACACGCAGCTGATGATAGTCAGATCCCAAGTCGATATTTGAGAACACCCGAGCTCCTCGAAGCTGATCGAAGAGATCATCAATCCTTGGCAAGTGATATCAGTTCTTGACTGTCATCTGGTTCAACTTCCGATAATCCACGCAAAGACGTAAGGTACCATCCGCCTTCTTTGCAAATAACACAGGTGAACCCCAAGGGGAAGTACTGGGTCGGATAAAACCCTTAGCCTGCAAATCCTCCAACTGCTTCTTGAGCTCGTGCAACTCAGGTGTAGCCATCCTATAAGGAGGTATGGATACCGGTGCAGCTCCTGGAACAAGCTCAATCGAGAAGTCTACCTCACACTCCGGAGGAAAACCTGAGAAATCTTCTGGAAAGACATCTTGAAAGCGATCAAACACTGGAGGAAAATCCATCTGAGCAGTTCCCTGATCATCCAGATATAAACTGGAAATCTGGGTCGTAACTCTACCCAACCCATGATGCTCTGGTCCAGCTCTGCTTTCCTGGACATCTCATTCGCCCTTGTGAAGAAAGGTCCTGCCCTCTTGTGACGTGAAACTCACCCTACGGCGATAACAGTCGATAAAGGCCTGAAAAGGAACTAGCTAGTCCATTCTGAGAATGACATCATAACCTATCAGCTCCAGGACATAATGATACCACACGAAGTGACACCCACCAACCTCAAGGGGGAACTCCCTGAACTAACACACATTAACAGTTCTCTGTCCCAAAGGAGTGTCTAGTGCCAAAGTATCCCCAGAGGCAACGACAGTGAGTCTAAGGATCTCCACAGTGTGCATAGAAATAAAGCTATGAGAAGCTCCGGTATCAAAATGTGCAGAAGACAAAACTGAGGCTACTAGGATCATACCTCGAACTATGGAAGGTCCAAGATCCTACTCCCGATGAATCGACTCTACTGCAAACGTTTGGCTAGTACTGCGGCCCTGTGTAGTAGCATGATATCCCTGAGATGGTCCCCCTTGAGCCTGACCACCGCGTCCGTGACCTCTACCCTGGCCTGAATGACCTGAAGAACTCCAGCCCCCAGTCTGCTGTGGGACTGGTAATCATGCTCTTGAATGAGGGGTAGAAACAGATCCTCCTTCACTAGCCACTGGAAGAAGAACCCTACAATAACGCTGTAGATGACCCATCTTGCCACAAGCTCGGCACTCCACTGGATCTCTCAGGAATTTAGGCTTATTATTCCCGCTCTTTCTACACTTATATAATACCACCGGGATTCCAGAAGGAACATCCTGTCCTCCAGAAGATATACCCTGCTTCCTCGAGTCACCTCAAGTAGACCCTCGTTGGCGCTTCCCGCTGTCAGTATGAAATGACTTAGCATTGGGTGTTGAACTGCCCTAGTCAACAGATCCAGTCTCCCTCAGATTTCTTTCAGTAATTAGCACCTAGTTGACTATCAGAGTAATTGAAGTCAACTATAACACATTCACCTGTGATCTGATATTTGGTTTGAGGCCTTCCTCAAACATCCTCGCCAAAAACAGCTCGTCATTTCCAAAAATGGGAGTGAAATGCTGTAACTTAGTGAAGTGGGAGGAAAACTCCATGACTAAAATAGTACCCTACTGTAGGTTCATGATCTCCCTGGCCCTGTCGGCCCTCAGCGTCATTGGATAGAAGTAGTCGTAGAACGTACGCTGGAATTCGTCCCAAGACATAGTCCACTGGCGCCCTATCTGTGAGACCACATCCCACCATCTCTTGGAAGAATCTCGCAGCATGTAAGTCGCGAGCTTCACCCGTATATTTGGGGGTGTCTCCAGATGCTCGAAGATGGAAAGTATGGTTTCTAGCCATGACTCTTCAACCTGAGGTCCTCCATCCCCTGTGAATGTGGGAGGATGCTGCTGCTGGAAGACTTGCGTCAGCTCTGCCATAGACGGGGACAGATGCTGAGCTCCCTAGAAGGTCTTCATGAACCTCATGAAACCCTCTCTGAACTGAGCATCCGCACCAGTGTCTGGAATCACTGCAGGTGCCATATCTGGAACAATCGGCGGAACTACCGGTAGTCCCTGGTCTGCCATATCGGGCGTACTGCCACTGCCTGGTTCATGGCGTGCAACAGGATGACGTCTTGGTGCCATAACCCTGAATGGTAAAAATCACACTCCAGATTTAGGATCAACAAGAACAGAGAACGCAAGAGTACAAAATGGGAAAAGGAGAGAGAAACACTTAAAAATGAAAAACTGAACTACACAGCGTGTATTTAAACTACACAGCGTGTATTTAAACTACATGGCATATTTATTAAATCCATTTACGTGGGTGTGAAATTCTTCCACCATTGGTCATGTAACATTCTAGACTACACGGCATGTTGTCAAAAAACACGGCATGTACCTGGACTCCACTCCCCTGCCTGAGTCTCTTTGCACAGCTAACCTACATGGTCTTCCAAAAACTAGACTACACGGCATGTTCACTGAGGACACGACATGTACAATCCAGGCTTCGGTGGTCCGTGTAACAGGTTACATGTCCAAGACACGGCTAACCCCTTACACGACATGTTCTGAACAAACACGGAGTGTAGCGGAGTAGATAACACTGACCCGTTTTGATCATGACATGGCCAGGTACCTAGAAGAAAACTATACTGTGTGTATTTATAACACACGACGTGCACTACACAAGCTTCCCCGACCCTTGTTGTTGGCGACATGGCCAGGTACACAGTTGACTACCACACGGCGTGTACATAAGGTACACGACGTGTCCCCAAAGATTTTCTGACACCCCGTGTGTTTGTTTACATAGATAGTAACACGATTTTAAAACTACATGGCATGTATGAAGGAAGTACATGCCGTTTATTCTGGGTTTTTCTGGGTAATAGCTCTGATACTGCTCCGAGCACCAGAAATACTGAAAAACAACCAGCTATGTGCCAAATTCCGATACGTGGGGGGCCATACTCCCCGCGAATCAATGCTTGGCATCATCACAACAAAATACAACAAGTAAGCAACATAAAAAACAATGATCGTCCACATTCCGATCCTTGAGGGCCCATAACACCTCCCAGACCAGAGCATGGCGCCCATGCTAAACAGGCTGTAAAAGAAGTAATACTCTATCAGTGCAACAAGTATATCTATCACAACAACTACCACAACGGCATGCATAATCTATCACGACATCTATCACAACAGTATGCAATTATAATGCACCCTATATGGCATGGTAAGAGGCATGACCAATGATTTCCTACCCTCTACCTATATGATGCATGAGATGGAACACCCTCATCTCATCGGGTTGCAACCAAATAGAACCATAATCATATAAACTGTAACAACACAAAACATGTGCATCACCCAACAGTGAAATTTAATAAACTGTAACACTTGAAAAAACTGAAAATTGCAATTATGAGGTAATATAGCTTTTCCCTGTACACGTGTTAATTACTCCCGGGCACAGTTAAGTACTAACTACCCAGTTCTTCCTATCCCTGGCTATGGTTGCAAAACAGTAAGGCAATAGAATGAAGGAAAACTCCTTGGATACCACTTTGTAACGACCTGAATCCGAATCCCTTCCACTAGCGCCCCGTACCCGGTTCTCCATATGACCTCAAGCACATTTCCCCAAATGCCAGAGGATGCTGAATAGCAGCGAGGGCCTTCGTGAGTCAGTCGGGAAACTATGCCCTCATTTTGTAAAGTATTTAGCGGAAGAATAAACATACGCAATAGCCGAAGTAGAAAATAGCACGCAACAACTGAACTTAAAGTGAAAGCAGGGTCTGATATAACAATGATATAGGATGGTACACGTGTCTATGGAAAGCAGTAAGAAAAACAACATGCTGAAATACAACTGAAACCAAAGTACTAAAAGTAAACAACAACTTCAGCAACATCGCATGCCAAGACCCGGTCCCATGCTCTCTAGCTCCGACCAGCAATCAAGTACCTTAGGTGGAAGGGCCACAATTCCTACCTAAACCTGCAACCATATAATCTGTTTGGGCTGAAAAGCAGGACCCAAATAGGGTGTGAGACTAATCCCAGTAGTCAACCACCACATGATTTGTGCCCTACTATCCGTGATTGATATAGAAAAAGTAATGGTAAACAATGAAGTAAACAATTCTACCAAATGCCATTCACATTCATTTAATTACACAACCAAGGAAAAACCAGCAAAGTTTCTTATTCCAAGATAAGCAAGTAACACAACAGGTATCTAAAAATACTACCTAACACAAGCAGTACAAAACCCAAGCTTGTTCTTTGGCTTGGTGGACTCTTCACAACCAACCATCAAAAATTCACACTGACTCTATGGGTGGCTTAAACTAGTAGACCCCTATAGTCCAGTAATCAAACAGGGCACAGACACTCTGGGAAGCTCTTATGTCAACCCCCCTATGGTCTTGAAATAATATCTATAGACTATCTGAGTAAGCACATACGTCTAATTCCTCCTATGGTCTCGATGCGTGGGTAAACTAAGGACACTCTTGGGAAGCACAAAGTCTGATCCCCGTAGGTCCTACATACGAAACTAAAACCAACAGACCCTCTAGGGAAGCACTTAATTGTCTATTCTCTCTTTGATCTCCTGCACCAGGTTCTCACGGCCCTGAGCAGTCCAGTCATGCGTAGTCGACTGTTAGCAGCCCTATGTAAGTTAAACAACTACTTGGATAATAGCTACAAAATGCGTCCACAAGCATATAAACAGAAGGCAATACATTCAATCAAGTCAACATGCATACTATTTATGCAATATGGGTTTCCTTGTATGTGACCCATGCCAAACGGCACACAACAGCCAAAACAAGGGAAAACACCCATGGGGTGATCCTCAAACATGCTAACAAGCAATTATTCATCATCTAATAACCTCAAGCATAGAAGCAATCTAAGGCAGATAAATAAACAGGATCAAAACCCTAACCTAGGATACCCGATACATGGGTATCCAGCACTTTTGCAACCAAAAATCAAAGAACTTCATCATAGGGAAACAAACCACCTACCTAGATCCTTGGAGATCGATATACTTGAACCTCGCCCCATGAATCGGCCTAGAACGTAGTAGATCTGCAAAAACTTCTAAAACACTCAACCTCAGATAACTCACGTGAGAGGAAGAATCAGGAAACGAGGCTAATGAAGAACCAAGAACTCACCGCTGTGATTCTTCTGCAATTGACAGAGTTCAATTCAGACAACCGTTGAAAGATCGGTGGATCGGAGAAGAATTGGCCTCCTTAGACGCTCTGGACGGAATTAGGCAGAGAAGAAGGTGTTTACGAGCATTAGGCATGACCCCGGTCTGATTAATGAAATAAAAAGAATGTACACGACGTGTACTTTTTGAGTACACGGTGTGTACTTCAATTTTCTGTACCACGAAATAACCGGCCTCCACCTCAACCTTACACACCATGTGTGTGGCCCGGACACGGCCAATCACACGGCTTCGTGTGGCAGAAGAGTACACGGTGTGTGCTCATAAAGCACACGGCATGTACTCTGAAAATTTCCAGATACACACCGTGTGTGTGGCCCGGTCTTGTCCAACACATGGCTTAGAGTGGCCGAGGAGTACACGGCGTGTGCTCATAAAGTACACGGTGTGTACTTCTGAAAAATTTCTAGATTCTCCATTTTATCCTTAAAAAGCCCATAAAAGAGATCCGTACATGAAAAAACTCCTGGGTTCTTACACCTAAGCCTCATCAGTCGAAAAACTAATGAGAGCCTACCTTTGGAGGTAGGTCCAAATAGATGTGGAATCATTGGATGTTTCCGGTTCTACGAACAAACCCATTAGAAACCGATTAGAATGTTTGAACCTTCAATCAAGGAGGTCATCCCCAAATTCTGAGGGAAACAGTCCGATAAGCCCATAAAGCATGAAAATGTTTATCAGTACATGATTTCTTATCCTTATCCACCATCTTTTTCAGTATGTTTGAAAGAGTCTTGTCGAAGGATTCTATTTGGCCATTTTCCGCTGCATGATATCGAGATTAATGGTTGGATTTGATGTTGTAATCTTGATACAACTTTCTCACCTCAGATGAACTGATGTTGGTTCCATTATCCATCAATATGGTATGAGGGACACCAAAAATGGTAATGATGTTAGACTTGAAGAAGACAATAATGCATTTAGAACTAGCTTCATTGAGAGGTATTGCCTCAGCACATTTGAAAAAAAATCAGTAGCAGTAAGAATACACTTAAACTGCATGGATGTAGCTGGAGGATAAGGTCCTACTATATCCATTCCCCAAGTGGAAAAGGTCCATGAGTATTTAGCTGTATGAAGCAACTCTGGAGGTTGATGAATGAAGTTGGAACATACTTGACAAGAATGAAACTTCATAGTGAAATGAACACAATATGGCATCATTGTAGGCTAGAAGTATCCAAGCCTTCAGATTTGACCAGAAAGTCTATGTCCAGACTGGTGGGCACCACAAAATCTGGCATGTAATTAATTCATGATATCCATTTTCTCTTCACCATCAATACATCTGAAGATAATTCCATCAAAACCTCACTTGTAGAGAATTTTTTGGCGATCTGGGATATCATAAAGAGTAAAATTGACCACACGTCGCCAGAATTGTTCTTTCCTAGCTCTATCAGGTGGGAGTGTTCCATTTTGAAGGTATTACCAAATAGGTTTCATCCATCCTATAGTATGGACATATGGTTTAGAAATGGGACTGATTTCATTTATTTCCTCCGTTCTGATTTGAACAAAAGGTGAAACTAAATGACCGTCGACAATTCTGATGATTGTTTTGTCCTGGTTTGGATCTTCCAGGGATGTGGATACATTAGCCAGTGCATCATATTGGGAATTTTGTGATTGTAGGACATAAGAAAATGTCATTTATGAGGGAAATTCTACCATTAAATCTCCAACATAATTAGACAAAGGGATTAAATCTTGTTTTTTAATGGCAGAATTCCCATTAATTTTTTGGATTACCAAATATGAATCACCTTTTACCCACAAGTGATTCACCTATGCCTGAAGTGAAAATTCGAATCCTTCGATGAGAGCTTGATATTCTGCTTCATTATTTATACCGCCTTCCAATAATAAGAAGGAATAGGGTAGAAATGAATTTTCGGGGGAAATAAGGATGATTCCTAACCCAACTTTGTTGAACTTAGGATCTTCCATTTTCATCCCTGTTGGACTAATGGAGGAACCATCAATGTAAATTTCCCATGTTTGAGGATTATCTTTAACAGAGAAGACTTACTTATCATGAAGTTCAATATTTAATGATTTATCTTCTACATATGGGTGTTCAACAAGGAAATCAGCTAGAGATTGGACCTTTATTGAAATTTTAGACACATACTAGATATCAAACTACTGTAAAATAAATTCCCACCTTTCCAGGCATCATGTAAGAATTGAACGAATTAGGATAAATTTGAGTCGTTATTGCGAGATACCAATTGAACCTCATGATGTTGCAGGTAGTGTCTCAATTTATGAACTGAAAATATTAATTGAAGGTAGAACTTTTCAATACTTGAATATCGAGTTTCTGACTCAAGCATAGTCTTAATGAGATAATAAAGGCAGTTTTCATTCACATCAGCATTATTTTGGGTAAAGAAGGCACCCAATGATCTCTCTAAATAATTATCATATAGAATAAGTGGTCTTACTTCAAAGAGTGTAATTAATACCGGTGGACAAAAGAGATATCTCTTGACAATATCGAATGCTTCTTGACATTCTTCAGTCCAATGGTAGGTTACTCCCTTCTTCATTAATTTGGTGAAGGGTAAATACATGCCTGCCAAATTGGAAATGAAAGGCGGAATATAGGACAAGTGTCCTTGAAGTCCTCTTAATTCATTCAAATTTCAAGGAGGTGACATACAAAGGATTGATTTTGTCTTCTCAAGATCAACATCGATACCACGATGGCATATAACAAAGCCGAGAAATTTTCTTGAGGTTACCCCAAAAGTACATTTCAAGGGGTTCAGCTTCAAATTGTGCTGTCGAAGTTTGTGAAATAAGATTTCTAGATCGGCCAAGTGATCAGAAAGTTTTCTGTATTTAACCACCATATCATCCACATAACATTCAACAAATTTCCCTAAAAATGGTTTGATGATATGGTGCATGGCACGTTGATACACTGCACCTGCATTTTTCAGGCCAAAGGGCATTACCCGACAGCAAAAAACACCTTGAGGAGCTCTAAAAGCTATATAATCCTCATTCTCTAGGGCCATTCGTATTTGATTGTACACATAATAACCATCCTTGAGGAAAGAGATTTGTAGCCAGCTATTCCATCAATTTAGAGTTCTGTGATCGGAACTAAAATATCATCCTTGGGACAATGCTGATTAATATCTCTAAAGTCAATGAAAACTCTAATTTGTCAATTCTTTTTTTGCACAGGGAAAATATTAAACATCCATTTGGGATACTGACCTTCTCCAATGAAGTTATCTTTGATAAGCTTATCAAATTCTGCTTCAATTTTGGAGGTGTAATTTGGTTGTGTTCTTCTTGGAGGTTTCTTGAATCCTCGATGTTCTTATGGAAAACCCAAATAACGAGTGGAAACATCAAGATCAAGACCTAAAATTTCCGTATAATTACAAGAAAATACATCTTGATTTTTCTTTAAAAATAAAGTATACATTTCATGCTCTTCAAGAGTCATGGCTGCACTAATTAAAGTGGGGTGTGGATCTTCTTTTATACCGAGATTTATTTCTCTAAGTTCATCCACAGTGGTAGAGATACCCTCATCAAATGCTGGAAAAGCATCTCTGAGATCTTCCTATTATTCTTCAATATGTGTTATTTCCTCTATTTCTACATTCATTGTAGATGCTAAAGCAGGACTTCTATGGTCAGGGGAGAATTTAAAACCTGAACATCTGGAAGAAGAGGCTGCCTTTCTGAACCTATTGACGATGAAGGGTCTTTCTGAGGTGATAGAGAGGAGATGATGGATTGATAATCGACATCATTATTTTCCTCTTGTATTGCTATAACTTCTTCTGATATGGTTGATGAAGTATATAATTTCTGGATTTCAGCAGACGAAATGAAGACATCTCTATTTAAGATTTCATCATTTCTTGGCCAATCAACAATTTCTCCCATGCTGTCTGGCTCGATTGCCGTAATTGACATTATGGAAGTTTTCATAAGAGTGTTTGGATTTGGTTTTATCCCATAAATTTTACTGATAGAAAACACATAATCTGTACTCCCATGTATGAATGGGTTTACTGAATTCTTTTCAAAACCATATGAAGCATTAATTTTGGTGACCTTCTTTACCAGGGATTTTTCCTTTCCCTCGATGTGATAAAATTATGCTTCAATGTATTGAGATTCACATGTTTTTAATGGGGCATTGTCACCATACAATGTCCTGATTTGACCATTGAAACAATATTTGAGACATTGATGGTATGACGAAGGTATGACCGCATGTTGATGTAGCCAAGGTCATCCAAAAAAAGTGGAAGACTGTGTCCTGATGAACAACCATGAAATCTCAATTAGATACAAGGCCTCCAAACATAATTATGAATGTAATCTCGCCTATAGGTTCTTGTTAATTCTTATCAAATCCTTGAAACATCATTGTAGAAGGAGATAAATCAGATTCGGTGAGGCCCAATCGATGAAGTGTACGAATAAGAATGAGATTGAATCTTGAACCATTATCAATGAAAGCTCGTCGGATGTATATATCCTTGAAATTTCCTGATAGATACAAAGGTTTGATATGTGAATGTAAAAAATCATCATCATCATCTTCATTAGTTAAAGATATCATTGTATGGAATTCTGCAGGATCATTCCCTATATGGTAGACTTCAGCCACAACAATTTTTGTTTCGAACTCTTGTGGACTTCAAAAATCCTCAATAAGCACCTCCTGAAGATCTTTTGATAGATTCAGGGCATCTATAATTGAAAATATGGCTAGTACATGGGACAAATGTTTCAAGACATCATGATTTTTGTCTAAAGGTCTACGTTTCCCAACATGAAAATGTCATATTGTAGGTTTCTTGGAAGTTGATGCCTTGGTAGTAGATGCATCCCGTATCAGGGTAAGAGTTGGAAATACTTCTGGCTTCAGTATATTAGATTGACTATGTCTATCTATTTTATGAGAGGAAGAAGGTGTTACCTCTAAATGGCCTTCCAAAATAAGTGCATCAGGACTAGATCTACCACGTGTGGAAGAAAATTCTTTTTAATATTGAGCTTGCTGAAGGGCATTTCCACGAGTTTCTACCGCATATACAGTTTTAGTAGGGGTTGGATTGAAATAGTGGCTTCTGGAATATCCTCATATTCCCCTGTATCCTAAAATGTTGTCTTTTACTCTAATTCCTCAGTTAGATATAGGGAAATTAGGCACATCATAATCAAAACTGACATTGGAATAAGGATCTGTTAAACGAATCATGTTAAAAGAACCAAAGATCAATTCTTTATCTGATGAAGATTCCTCCTGATTAGCCAGTTCAGGATGTGCCATTTGGTGGGGTTGTGCCCGTGCTTTTGAAGCAGATGGCATAAAATCTACCAAAGTCAATGAAAACATAGGCTTGGACATGAACTCATCTTCTTCTAATTGCTCTTCTTTCTTCAAAGTACACTACTTCTTTGATGATTTTCCTTCTGATGAAGGGGGTTTTGATGTGGAATTCATATCAGAAGACACAATTGGTTTATTCAATTTTGTTCGTAAAATGGAATGAGTTCGGTTGATCATTTTCCGGGCCATCCAATCATCATATTTCTGCGCATTTTTACTTTTGACTTCATGCCACTCGCCTTTTTCCTCTAAAGCAGTAGCACTAACAGATGCTTCCCGGGCCGGAGAACCTTTCAGTTTTACCTGTCCAAAGTCCACCGTCTTTTTCAGGAGGTCTTTGAAGACAAAACACTCTTGAATGGGATTCCCCAACATCTAATTAAATAGGAAATAGTTGGGATGGTCTTCATCTCCTTCTTTGTTCGACCTTTTGGGCTTTGAAAACTGAACTATATTGTTTCCCAAAGCCGAGATAAAGTAGCCTGGAACTTTTTCATTCTGGAAAGAATAAGAATTTTTCTTAAAATCATCATATGGTTTCCACAATTTTTCTCTTTGATTATCTAGACAAGGCGTCCACTTTTGTTGATGCTTAGGAGGTGGAGCCCTTCAATATGATGATTGTTTTGAAGTGGAAGCAGGTACATGTTCTTGTTTAAGTGTAACTGTAGCAGTCTCTACATTCCTTATTATCCTTCATGGAATTAATGGAATTACAGGAGTTTTAGACTTAGTCTTTGTATGAGAGTCTTCGATTTTCTGAGTGATTGAAGTAAGGTCTCAAAACCCTCCTATGTATTTCACAGAGATCAACAGTGTGTGTAATTCATCACGCAGATTTTCCACACAGATTGGCAATAATTCTTTTTGAGGGAGTTCTAAACATAAGGAATATGTTAATCCCTTCCATCGAGCAATGAAATCTGAAACTCTTTCATTTTCCCTTTGCTTACAATTGGTAATATAAAAGACTGTCATATTTGGAAATGTTGATCTAAATTGAAGAATAAATATTTTATGGATATCTTCCCACCCAATAATTGACCGAGATCGTAAACTTGAATACCAGACAAAAGTGAGACCTTGTAATGACTGCACAAAACACCTGAGCTTAACTAGTTATTTTTTTGAGTAGTTCCCATCATAGGATCAAAAAGAGAAACAAAATGTGTTATGTGTTGTTATGGATCTCCTAAACCATTAAAAATTGGGAATGTAGTATTCACAAAATTTGATGGGGGAGGGATTACATCTACCCATTCAAGGTAAGATCTCTTTTTTTGGTTGAACATGTGCAAGCTTTACTTCCATAGCTTCCAACCGAGATGTTAATGAGTAAATGGTAGTAATTAATTTTTGAGAAACATCTGGTTGAGCTTGGGCTTGAGTAGTTGCAATAACTATAGTTTGGATGGGTGTGGCGACCAGTACTATCACTGATGGTTGTATTGCCGGTTGCTGTCGCATATGACCCATAAGATCAGACCAGTGAGGGTGTACATGTAAAAGGGGATATTCTTGATCCATCCCAGTAGTTGCAACAAATTTCCATGATTGATTAACTCCAGCATGCTTAAAAGGAAGACTACATAGAAGTAGTTCTGCATTTAACCTCCTTAATTCCATCATTTCTTATCTTGCTGTGTGAAACATTCCTTTAATGAGAGTGATTGAAATTCCCTAGAGGTAGGGGGAATGTAACATGAATTTTACAACATTCATTGGGATGTGCCTTTATGGAGTATGGAAGGGAATTAACCATAAAAATTTCTTGCCCCTGGGCAACCATCTGTCTTCTGGTATGCACACCTCCTTAATTCGTTTCTGTGTGTACAACTTCTTGAACAAGAACTTCTTCATCTGATCCCTATGATCAAGCCTCATGTTCTGGGGGATTAGTGACAATGGCATTAATGAAAATTATCAATGATTAATGTATTACATCCCTTATATTAGCGCTTCTGTGATACTGTCTTATTCCATGTCCTTTATGAGACATTGCCTCTTGATTGGTAGATCCCTCGTGAACTTCTTTATGAACCGTAATTTGGAGGCAATATCCTAATAATTCATCTATGTGTACCTCTTATGGATTCTTCCCTAATAAGTAGAAGACTAACTTCTGTTGAGGGATATATTGAGATTTTGAAAAAGTTTCCAGTCTGTTGGATTGGGGATGTTCTTGTTTTTCCTGCTCAACTCCTCGAATCCTATCTGTTGATTCCAAGGGTTGGATTAAAAGAGTCCCAAGCCGAGAAAATTGAGGAGGATCTTGAGATGATACATCCGAAATTTTCTTAAAAAATATCTTGATTTTGCAGACTTTAGTCCGGAAATTGGCCAGATGCATCAACCTACAACCTCTCAAATCACCTAGCTCATATGACCGCTGGATTATTTCTTACACTTCTGTCACCTGGTGATGTGTAAGCTCAAAACGAGAAGCATGTTCGATCTTCTCATCTCCCTAATGCAAGAGTAATTCGACAACTTTTTCTTTATATGCCTGACATTGGGAATAACTAGTTGAGGCTTATTCTTGATAAAGCCTTTGATTACGCACAAAACTAGTTAAATTTGGCTATCCATGGGGAATAACATTGCATGACACCACTTTTGGAAGGCTTTTTCGACTGGAGATAACAATGAAATTCAATGCTCCAGGAACACCCCATCCCCTGATATTAATACCAGATGGGGATTGGTAATTAACAGGAGATACCTTTTCAACATGCCAAGGCATGAACGTTGAAGGGCTCTCTACTACTTTTCATCCTTTGGATGTCGGGAAACTGAGAGAGAAGCCAAGTAAATTATGCGTTGTAACCCTTCTATTATCTTGACATGACTTATATATTCATCATAAGATAATATTTTCACTTTTAGGTGACAAAGAGTTTTCCATATGTTGAGACGAATATTGTGAATACAATCTTCTGTCAACGTTGTTGGAATATCATACAGAGATTCATCCAAAGGCCAAAACATGATGAATATTTTACCCTTTTCCAGTTGTTTTTTCATATTCAGCACTTCCTATTTGTCATTCGAAGAAGAATCTTCTACCTGATTGGACCAATGCTAGGTGTTCTTTGTTTCTTCATCACATTCAACAATATTGGTAGAGAATTCATTTTTCAAATTAGAAGATGAATGGCCCATGGGTTGTTCGGAGAATGATCTACACCCCGAGTTATCTTTTGACTGAGAAAGTATTTCACCTTCTAGTGGTAAGGCATCAGACGTTGTTGGCTTCACATTTTCAAGTGCCTCAAGATAACAAGTCTTTCTCATTACTTCATTGTCCATTGAAAAATTTTCTAGGCATTGCGAATTACAACTGTAGAGAGTAATTTCGCAGATAAATTCATCATCATCATAGGGAATACCACCATGGTGGGTTACAACAAAAGATGAAACCTCTTTCTCATTGGTCTTCTGGCCAGACAGAGGATTATTTTAGCTTTCATATGAAGATAATACTTTAAGATTGAATGAATTTCCATAAAGAAATCATTCATGAAGAAGTGTCCAATGAAGCCCTTTAGAATTATTGTTCTTACCTATGGAATCTGGAAATGAGGGAGTAGAATCTTGGGTTGCAATAGACAATTGTATGAGCGCTTCATGAACTCCTGCATTGTGCAAGGCTTTTTTGAAGATTGGCTCATGATCATTCAACTATGTTGTATGGGTCTTTTTATGCCTTTTTACTCACTATGGAAACCTCTTGTTGACGAAAGTGGTTATAATGGTCAGGTGTATGTGCTTGCTCAAAATAAATGGTCAGGTTAGGCTGATTATTTCCATTTAAATATGGTGCACGTGCTCGAATTGATTGTTTATATGACATGGGGGATTATGCCCCATGACCCTCCTGGACTGGAACAGAGGTGTGTATCTGATCTAGAGTGACATGTTTATGAGTCACTCCACTGATAGGGATATATATGTGTTTCTTTCCCGGTGAAGTCACTTAAGTTGTTATAATATTTTGACAGGTATCCAGAATATGGGAATGGATTTTCTTCTACTCTTTCACCTTTGTCAGAATATTAATGGTTACATCAGCTACCAGAATGAGAATATACGTCCATTCTGTGCTTGGATTAGGTGTGTGTTCCTGCTCCTATCCACCTTTTCATGTCAGTGAATTCTGATAGTACTCATGGTTAGGGGAAGAAAGTTGTGTCTCCCTCCTGCTTAGCATTGGATCTTTTTAATTGACATATCCGGGTGACACCAAACGAGCCTGTTGGTTAGATTGATGAATACCAAGTGTATGTGCCTACTGATTATTCTCCACCAAATATGATTGACAAATGTCTTTCAAGACTAGCAGACGAGACTGCTAGTAGAATTGATGACTGTAAGCAGGTGTATGTGCCTGTTTACAAGTGGTCACCACATTTGATTGGAAATCTTCTTTGGTTGTAGTCAGACGATCTTGCTGACTGGATGATGATTTATCAACAAGTTTATCTTCCTGCCTATAGTTCTCTACTGGAATTGCCTTGTCGGATTGATGTGTTACTGCTAGACGAGTCTGTTGGGAAGTGATATCAGGACGTACGAGTGTATATGCCTGCTCGTTTCTTGTGATCAAGTTAGGATGATGGACTTCTCCGGAGGTGGAAGAGGTAAGAACCTTCTCCTTGATGGCCAAATTTTTCCTCTAATGGTTCTTCTTGCATTCTCGGGTCTTTGGGACCTAAGACAAACCCCTAAGGGTGATACCGTCATCATGTTGAGGGTGCACTACTGCATGGGTCTGGTGGAGATTGTTGGTGGGAGTCCTCAGGAAGGGATCCTATCTTCTTGAACTGAGGCATTTATTGACCTCTTCATTCAACTCCATTTAATATGGGAGGGACTGGTTGTTGTGTTCGAGGGATAATGACCCAAAAGAGTTGGAAATAGTCGTTGGCACCACCAGCTTTTTGACCACTGGTCATCGCTATCTGGACAACCAGGGTGAGTTATTAACTTAGAGGTCTTGCCGAGCACCCTCTAGAGTCGGGATGGTACTGTGTTGACGATATTCCCTTACCAATGAATTCGAGACCCATCATTGAATACACTAAGTAGATGATATCATCCTCAGAGAGGACGAGGATCCAGCTGGATTAGCAGCCGAGGCATTCACAGGTGTGAACTTTAGAGAAGCTATTTCTAAATTGTATAAAGATCTTGGAAAAGAGTGCATGTTTGATATAACAAAAATAATCAACATAAGCTTTCCTAGAATATATATTTTGGACAAATACATATGTGTTTGATTGCTTTGTTGTCCCTCATATTGAATTTAATAGGGTCCTACCAAATAAGTAAAACATCATTTTATCTTGGTTAAGGATTCATGTCGGGTTCACCATTTTTTTCATCAGAAAATGGGGATGACCTTGTTGGATTATGGTTCAAACTATTAAATCGATTTCTAACAGGTTTATTCATACAACTGGAAACACCCAATGATTGTATATCCATTTGGACCCACTTTCCAAAGGTAGGTGCTCATTAGTTATGGACAATTGAGGCTAGATAATTTTCCTTGGTTGAGAGGATGGGAGGTCTTGGGGGGAATTATTGCACACTCCGGGACTCTCTAAAAGATTTAAGTTATGTTCATGAATCCTTATTAATTCACCAATAATGAAAATGAGTTTACCTTTAGATTTGGAAATCAATGATTGATATGTATTGGATTTAGAGAATATTTTATATGTATTTGAGGTTCTTCATCGATAGAGAATCATCCGTATGTATTGGAGATCCTTAGTCAATGATAACCTTCAATATGTTATATAGAAATATCTTGGTCATGATGATGACCATACTAGTTTTAAAGCCACTCAGTGGGGCACATTAAGTTTATTGTCATTCATAAATATATGGATTATTTTTGAGTTGGGATTGTACCCACAAATGGGCTACCTTTGTATCGTTGTTAAAAAACAATCAGAACCCACGTAGTTTGATAAAAATGATATAGTTTATCATCATATGGGATACAAAAGAATTAACGAAATATGGTCTTGAACCTTATAAAGGCTTCTTACGTACTCTAATTTTAAGGTAGATATCAATGTCCACGTAGTTCGGGGAAATACATATGGGGTTTATGCATAGTTAGTTACCCAAAAAAATGTATTGATTACTTTTTCACTCTAAGCCCATGTGAGTCATGCTCGGTGAGAGAAACAAGAGGTATCTGTAAACTTGATAATGGTGCCATGAAAGATGTTGTCATGAGAAATGATGTGGGGCGTATGTATGAATGACTGCCCAAGTAAATGAAGAAAAGGACTTAGGAAAGAAGACCAATAGCAGGGTCCATAAAGGTATTTTTACTTTATGGAGATTTGGAATTTTAACCCCG
The DNA here is from genome assembly GCA_963277665.1 of Viscum album. Lineage (NCBI taxonomy): Eukaryota > Viridiplantae > Streptophyta > Magnoliopsida > Santalales > Viscaceae > Viscum > Viscum album. The sequence continues at coordinate 32,656,830 of OY728163.1, forward strand.
GACTTACTCCTGAAAAGGAAGCCCAAATTAAGAGGGATTAATGATAGGGTGTCATTCCTGAGAAGGAAGCCCAAATAAAAGGAAATTATGAATAGGGATTACTCATGAGAAGGAGGCCCAGGTTAAAAGAAAATTATGATTGGGGCTTACTCCTGAGAAGAAGGCCCAAGATAAAGAGACTTGTGTCTTGGGGATTACTCCTGAGATGGAGGCCCAAACCAAGAGATCTTCTCATATCAAAGGATGAGGTTTTATAGGAAACCACTCACCCTAGTGACATAAAGCTTGTAAGTCACAAGGTTTTTGGAGAGGCTCTCACAGAATATCTTTTCAAATAAGGAAACCAACAAATGAACTATGCCATAAATCGCATTGAAGAGGGTTTTGAAGGCTATATATTGATGTGGAGGGGTGGTTTAAGGAAAGGAGGTGACTAGGAAGGAGGAACACAAGTATTTTTTAGTGCACAGGTCCTAGTCGTGCAAGTATACTTGCACAACATGAGTCACCTTTGGCGACGAATAAGCTGTAGGGTAATACATGGGTGACTTTGAACTCAAGCCATTTGTATCATCCCTAGATGCTTCCAAAAGGGTGTTGCACAAGTTCCCTTGAGAAGGAAAGGCAACATGAAAGTGTCTTCATTTCTCTTAAGGGCTGGACCCTTAGGCGTGCATGTATTAATGAGTTTTAATAATTAGTCCTTATTATTCCTCTTTAGAGTATCCCTTAAAGGTAAAAAATTACTTTAGAAGTGTTATAAAGACTTCAGATAGAGACTTGGGAAACCAGAGATTGAATCTGAGTTTTGGAAATTTCATCCCTGTAATGGGGGTCCCAGAGGGGCTATTTATAGGCCACTGGGCACCTTTGGCGAAAAAGGAATTTGGCACGCAAGTGACTTGCGTGGCGTGAATGATACATACGCGACACCCTCCAAATGATTTCCTGGTTCATCGCGTTGTCAATTTTTTATGTTCTTCAAAGGGTGACCCTCATTGGGCTTAAGGTATTCCCCTAGGACATTCATTGGATTCTGTGATGGAATGGAGCGTCAATAGTGACTAGGGAACCCATTTCTATAATAAAAAAATGAATTCATTTTTGAAATATTATGGGGAACATCATAAAATGTCAACACCTTACCATATAAAAAATGGCCAAGTAGGAGTCTCTAATAGAGTAATCAAAGTCATTATGTCAAATATTGGCAAAATCAATAGGGAGGACTGGAGTCAAAGGTTAGATAATAACTTTTGGGAATACAAAACTACCTAAAAACACACATAGGGATGAGCCTATATAGATTTATTTTTTGATGGAGCAACCAACTTAGCGATGAATTGGAACACAAAGCATAATGTGTGGTAATGGAGAGGAATCTAGATGATTATATGGATGATAAAGAGAAGATATTTTTGTTTCATGAACTAGAGGAAATCAGGACGGAATATTTTAAAAATTCAATGATATAAAAAGGGAGAATATAGATGGTCAATGAATAAATGATTTAACCAAGAAACATTAACCATGGAAATCAAGTGATATTATACAAATATATATATAATACAATACATAGAAAATTCATTCCAAATGGGAAGATCCATTTGCTTTTTATCATGTATTTCCCTTTGGTGCTATGAAGATTGAATATGAATGGTGAAAAAACTATTTCACTATAACAGGGAAGAGGATGGAGATGTTCTATCAGACCATACCTCATTAACCAATAGAGGAGATCACACATCTTCACGATGATTACCATTGATGACCTACCAGGTTTCGTCTTTCTTTTACACTTGATTAAAAGTAGTAACATCATAAATTTAATATAAATATGTGAAAAATAAAATAAAATAAAATAATAATATTTCATCAATTTTGTGTGGGGGACATAATCATGTATTTTAAGAGTAAAAAAAAAAAATTTTGAGTCATGCCAATGATAATAAACGATAGAGCTCTCAAGAGGTAACTCTAATTTTCATCCTATAGTACAATCATTCACATAGTCCAATTCTAGAAATATTTAATATACATCGCTATCATTTTTTACTTATATTAAAGGAAAATTAAATATCATGATGCATTGTTCAAAAAAATAGGAAAATTTAAATAGAACACACTTTATGAATGTGTTGCAAACAGAACTGATGAAACATGACATGAACCACCCTACTGATGAACAAACTCTAAAAGGATTTTTATTTTACATTCAACATCCTTTTAAATTCCCTATACCATAGTCTGAAAATATGTTTTCAATATTTAAATGAAAACTAAATTCTCACAAATGGATTTATACTTTACTTAACTTATATTGAAGACATTAATTTCTTAAGAATCCTCTCATTCTAGGTTTTAAATTTCATTGTAAAAAAATTGAATGAATAAATTTAATAATTGAATGATTATATTTAATCAGGAGTTTTAAATAGTGGATTCGTGATTTAATGAAAATAATTAATAATTTTAAATGAAATATCTCTTACATTTTTTAATATTTGAATTTATAAAATTAATTTCAATTCATTTATTTTTGTTAATCATTCCATTTGTTATTGTCCAATGTTATAATTAATTTTCTCAATAGGGTTTCTAACACAATTACTTCCTATTTTATAATTTAAAAATTTTCTTCTGTGATCATAGGACATGTTAGTGATCGGAACTTCAATTTAAACTTTTCAAATCTATGAATATGAAAAAGCACATTTAAAATTACTGGTAAAACATTTGAGAACCCATTTATCTTTAAAATACCACTTATAAATCAATATGTTTTTAACACATATAGATCATGAATGACTTTTAGGTAAATGAACTCTATTTCAAGCCATTTTTATTCATTCTAACCACAGTCTTAGTATTTTAATTATATTAAAAAATTAAAGTATTAGGGTGAAGAAAATCATGGTGGAAGGGGAGATCTACATTGTAAGGAACGTTTTTGGAAGTGATAAATGTGGTTTCTAATAATGGGTTTTGATTTATTCAATGAACTTAATTATTTTCAATTCATGAAAACATCAAAAATTATATAAAATGAATTTTTTGTGACTTAAAAGAATAAAAAATCACCATTACTAGACTGATAATTTTTATCATATGTGGTTATGTGGTGGATATAAGGTTTATGCAAAGAATAAATTTTTTTAAAAAAAAAACAAAAAAAAATACTTTTAAAAAATAGAATAAGTATAATATTAGAGAAAAATTTGAGAAGGTGTAAATCATTCATTATGAATTCATTTTTCCTAAAACTTTCCTTGAATGACTTTGGGAAAGTATGAGTTTCTAATTTTAAGGGTATAATTTCAATACACTATTACTTTTTCTGTCATCTATTTTAATTAATATATAAATCTCATTCTTTGAGCCTTAAATTTTTAAATGGTAGACCTGGCAATCAAAAGTCTAGGAGTTGTTTGAACTTTTAATGACAACCCTCATGATTTTATGTGTCTTTAATCCTTATAGAGTCGATGAAGTATTTTCTTTACAAGTATATATATAAGAATAATATTCGCTTGATATGAGCATAAATCCACCTGAATATTATCAGGAGTGATGAGATAATAGTTTCCAGTGACCTAAATCATGGATTTACATATTTAATAATAATGAATTAAGGAACTTGAATAAATGAAAAGGGATGTAAAATAATTTTCAAATAGGAAACATTTAAATACCTTTGTTTATTTATTCTTTGAAAATTATTAAATTGAATATATTTTCTATTTGTATTTTGGAAATGCCGTTTTTACATTTAAAATTATTTGATTTTATTGCTTTGAAAATGGAATATTGACATCTTTGGTTCACGATGAATTACATGTTGGGATATTATGCATTACGAAAAGAATGTATTATGTGTGGGAGAATTTATTGAACTAATATTTAACACTTGTTTTTATTTATTTCAATAATTTAAGCCCTCACAATTTATAAATTTAAAATTATTTTCACAAATTTTTAAATTATGCTGGGTTTTGGTAGAAAATGTGAAAATCTTTTTTTTCTAAATTTTAACATTTCTTAATCCCATGGGTATATTGAGAATAATGTTTAATACATTATTCAATTTTGAGTGATTGTTTTTTCGGATTCATTGATTTATGGTCTTTAAATTCATCTTATTGACCAAGAGATTATTCAAACATATAGATTCCCAAAAAATCTATCATGTTAAAAAATAGTTTGGACAGACAGAGTAGACTGCATCTCCGGATGTGAGGCATAAATTAGTCTACATGACTCAAAATTAGGTGATTCCAAATAGATGTGAAAAAATGATTCATTGGATCATTCCCCCAATAAACTTTA